>OY720441.1:235682933-236385052 GCA_963082915.1 Dolichopus griseipennis | reverse complement strand
GAATGGGCGCCACTGTATTCCATCAGATGTTTCAGCGTCGGTTTTTCTGATTACACTGTCTAAAACTATTAGAAACAGTATGGGGGAGAGTACGCAACCTTGACGAACTCCGTTATTTATTGCAAATTCAGCGCTTGTTTTCCCTTTAAATCGTACTGTACAAGCGGTATCCCTATAAAGTTCTTTTATTAGTTCTGTTAACTTATCAGGGATTCCCAGAACTCTTAGCGCTTCCCAAATGGCATTTCTTGAAACGGTGTCGAATGCACGTTCAAAATCGACGAAGAGAAGGAACAATGGAGATTGCCATTCAGCCGACTGTTCGATGATGATTCGTAGGGTATTTATGTGATCAACACAAGATCTCTTAGGTCTGAATCCCGCTTGCTCACGACGCAGTAAGTTGTTGACGGTTGGAGAAATACGGTCTAAAATGATGAATGCCAGTAATTTCTCGACAGAATTTAAAAGTGTAATTCGTCGCCAGTTACTGCAGTTGCTAAGGTCGCCTTTTTTTGGAATTGGTACAATGATCCCTTCTTTTCAGCTTCTTGGGATTCTTCCAGTTGTCCATGTTTCCCGGATAATTGGAACCAGGGATGTGGTTAGTACCTCGGGACCACTTTTCAACAGCTCTGCTGGTAAATTATCAGGGCCCGGAGATTTGTTGATCTTTAATTTTGCAATGGCATTTGCTATTTCCTCTCTGCTGGGTGGTGCTGTAGAGATATTACGTCTGGGATTGCGTCGTCTTGTGATTTCAACTGGCAAACTGCTTTCCCCCCTCAGTTCAGTAGAGTCTTCGAAAAATTCCTTCCAACGGTTCAGTTGTTTTTCCTCTGTTGTGAGAATATTTCCGTTGCAATCTTTAAGTGGAGGTGCTTCGACTCTTGTTCTCGAAAGTTTGTTTATAGCAGAGTAGATGCCGCGTAGGTTGTTGCGGTATGCAGCTCTTTCCGCCTCTGAGCCGATGGTATTCACAAAACGCTCCCGATCTTTTCTCGCTGAAGATTTTATTTGACGTTCGATATTATTATATTCCCCTTTTAGTAGTTGTTTCTCCGCTGGCAATCGAGCTTGACCAAGCTGTGGTTTAAGCTTGCGACGTTTTTCTATTAGCTTCCACGTATCCTCTTCTATCCAAGACTTTTTCTGGTGTTGTTGAGTGCCAAGGGTTCTTTGGGCAGCTGTTTTACAAGCACTTTCAATATTGTTCCAGGTGATCGGTTTATCCATGTTGTGCAGTATATTGTTAACTGATTCTTTATATTCCTCCATCTTACCCGAATCTTGAAGTTTTGAAACATCATATTTTGTTCTACGATTATGACGTTGACGAATCGCAGCTGGGCGTAATCTAATTTCTCCAAGTAGTAGGTTATGGTCGCTGTAAATATCAGCGCCTCTACAAGCTCTGACATCTAGTAGGGAATTGTGATATGTTCTACTTATCAGGATATGATCAATTTGATTTCGCGTCGATCCATCTGGAGACTGCCATGTATATTTATGGATGTCGCGATGCGGAAATCTAGTGCCTCCAATGAAGAGATTATGTGCTGCGCACAGGTCGACCAATCTTTCTCCATTATTGTTCCGTGTAGGCCCGAGTCCATGACAACCCATGACTCTTTGGAGATTGGAATTGTTGTTACCTACCTTGGCATTAAAATCGCCAAGGATGATTTTGATGTCGCCTTCCCTCGTGTCGGTTAACGCAGCTTCTAGCTGGCTATAAAAGTTTTCTTTGTTCTCATCTTCATCGGGTTCAGTGGGGGCGTAACACTGAATAACAGCGATGTTTCGGAATTTGGATGAAAACGTGCTGTGATGATACGGTCGGATATAGGTTTAAACTCCATTAGCGCCCTTTTCATTCTTCGTGTTATTAAAATTCCCACCCCGTTTACATGGGAGATGTTATTTCCCCTATACATGAGATAGTGTCCGGATTGTGCTTGAAAGCTTCCCTGTCCCTTCCATCTCATTTCACTTAATCCTAATATTTCGAGACAATAACGGTCCATTTCCCGACATACTTGCGCAAGTTTTGATGGTTCCGTGAGCGTTCGAACATTCCATGTTGCAAATCTTGTCCTTTTACGAAAGCCAAAAGTCGTTACCGAAGAATCTGTTAAATATCCGAGGCTTGATTCCGTTTGATGTGTAAATTAATTTTACGGCCGGGCTACAAACCCTGCGCAACCCATACGGGTGGCTCATCCGCCTTCTTCGCCGTTGGATTTTCATCTCATCCGCCTCCGAAGCCGTTGACCAGTTTTCACGTGTATCCTCGCTAGGAGCCCTCACAAGGTGCTATCAGCCGGGCCAGCTGAACCTAGGTTTTTTAACGAGGTTGGTACTCCTCCCCCTCCTCCTTTCTCATCCGGGCTTGGGACCGGCATTGGCGGAGTTTTCGTCCCCTTAGCGGAAGAAAATAACATTAACACTAATCTTATTTTAGTAAATAGAAGATCTAGCTTTAAGAAGTTAAAACCAACAGAGAATAAATGTAATCTTAGTGACAATCTCAAAATCTTCTACCACAACTGTAGTGGTATGAGAGGTAAACTAAAAAAAATTATATGTTGATGCTAAGTTTTGTGACTTCGTTGTGCTTGCTATTACCGAAACATGGCTAAACGATTCCTTCATAAATGAAGAAATACTGGACAATAATTGGTCGATTTATAGAAAGGATAGGGATTTTTTCTCTACAAACTGCACCCGAGGAGGCGGGGTTTTACTTGCAGTAAATAATATCCTTTCTAGTATTCCACTAATCACTAGGACCTCCCACACTTTCGATCACCAATTTATTAGAGTAAACTTAGGTAATAATTTTCTTTACCTAGGAATTGTTTACTTTCCACCAAATTCTGACAATTCCTCATATTCTGAATTTTTCGATATTTATCACGATACTATATCTAAAATGAATGAGGATGATTCAATTTTTATTTTTGGCGATTTCAATCGTCCATCATTATATTTTATAGAAGATGATTCAGATAATTTGTTATTACCAATTAAGTTTCATGATGAAATTGATTTTGACATTATTTCGGAGTTCTATGGTAATGATTTACAACAAATTATAAATTTTCCAAATAAAAACAATAAGTGGCTAGATCTTGCATTTTCAAATGCATATGACAGAGTGGTGGTAAAACTCGCTGATGATGCAGTCAACCTGTTCACTAACACTCCTCATCATAACGCAGCCATCTTCGAAATTTCCACTTCTATGCCTCAATTCGCGAAATCTTACAATAATAATATTGTATATGACTTTTTTAACGCTGATTATCAAAGCATTAATAATGCTTTATTAATTTTAAATTGGGACGACCTGTTAATACAACAGGATATTAATTCTTCAATCTCTATCTTTTACTTAAAAATATTTGACATAATTAACTGCTTTGTGCCAAAAATTCGTAAAAAAGATAAAACAACAGAACCTTGGCTTAATAGAGAAATTAGGACATTGCGTAATCAACGCAACAAACTTTACAAAAAAATTAAAGTTACGAAGGACCCTGATGTTATTTTACTGAACAGGTACAACGATCTTGTTTAAGAATTTAAACAGAAAGCAAATCTAGCATACGATAATTATGTCAATGAAATTGGTAATAAATTAATTACAGATCCAAAAAAGTTTTTTGACTTCATTAATACAAAGCGAAAAAAATATGGATATCCAAGTTCTATGTCTAAAGATATTGTTTTTTCTTCTTGCCCTAATGTAATCTGTAATTTCTTTGCAGATTGTTTTCAAAAAGTTTATAGGCCATTAGATTCGCGTATCAATTTCGCTTTTCCTATCTCACTTAATAGATCTAATTCAATTATTACAGATCTATATCTTTCTGAAAACGAAATATTTGAAGCAATTACCAACCTTGATACAAAGAAAGGTGTTGGACCCGACTTGATCCCACCTTCTTTTTTATATAATTGTGCCAATTATTTGACGCAACCGCTTCATTTTATTTTTAATCTATCGCTTTCGACAGGCATTTTTCCGTATGCGTGGAAATCTTCTTTTTTGACCCCCATTTATAAAAAGGGTGACAAAGCTTCCGTCGAAAACTACAGTGGTATAGCTATCTTATCCACTATTCCAAAATTGTTCGAAAAAATTGTAGTTAGTAAAATTACACCCGTCATAAATACAAAATTAAACGAACAACAACATAGATTTAGAAAAGGTCGTTCTACTACAACTATTCTTACGGTTTACACATCGGAAATACTAAATGAAATGGAAAATGGTTATCAAGTTGATGCTATCTACACGGATTTTAGCAAAGCTTTCGATCGTGTGGATCACAATATTTTGCTTAAAAAGTTTGAAACTTTAGGCATTTCAGGTTCTTTCCTCGCTTGGCTTTGCTTTTATCTTACTGAAAGAACTCAAAATATTAAATTTCAAGGTTATTTATCAAACACAATTAATGTCACCTCAGGAGTGCCGCAAGGTAGCCATTTAGGCCCGCTTCTATTTAATATTTTTATTTCAGACCTTTCTAGAAAATTAGAGGGTGTATCACATATTGCATTTGCTGACGATCTTAAAATTTACCACGTTATCAAAAACAGTTCTGATTTGGCATTACTTCAATCAAATTTACATTCTTTACAAGAATGGCGTTTCTACAATAAATTAGAACTTAACATAGCGAAATGCAAGGTCATAAGCTTCACACGTAAAAGATCTACAATGTTTTTCGACTATGCAATAGATAACATAGTTCTTGAAAGGGTGTCCAGTATAACCGATCTTGGCATTCTTCTGGACTATAAGCTTAACTTCCATCTTCACTATGATCATATGATTTCCAAAGCAAGCAAAATTTTAGGTTTTATTAAGAGAAGAGCTAAAGAATTTAATAACCTAGCAGTAACAAAGCTCTTTATTGCTCGTTAGTTCGATCTATTCTAGAATACGGTAACATCGTATGGGATCCAGCGTTTCAATTACATTCCAATAGAATAGAATCCGTTCAGAAACAATTCCTTTTGTTTGCCTTGAGAAACCAATATAATCTTACAGACTATTCTACTCTTCCAAGCTATGCTGTAAGACTTAATTCATTGAATATGTTAACCTTATCTTCACGTAGGCAAATGCTTTCATATTGCTTTACCTTTGACGTCATAAAAAAAAGTATTGACGTTCAATTCTTAGTAAATAAGATTAGACTAAACAATGTAGTCAGAAATACAAGAAACACTAAATTTTTATTAGAAAATACACACAGAACAGAATACGGAAGAAATGAGCCAATAAACAGATGTTGCACTATATTCAACACACACAGTCATCTTTTTTCATCAGACATATCAAGAAACTCTTTTAAACATAAATTAAAACAGAAATTCCTAAATGACCTAAATACTTAAATTACCTAATTACTTTGTAAACATTTAAAATTATTTCAAGTTCAAGTTCATATACATATCACATACATTCCAATTATTTATATCTCATACTGTGTTTTTGTCCTGTAAGCATTTTTGTTTTTTTGTTTTAAAATTTAGTATATAGTACAACTTTTTAATTTTTAATTGTAAATTTTTAACTTAGTAATCAAATTTGTATTTTTTTTTGTTTGTGCATTTTGTTAGCTTTAATTTTTTTTTTTTGTTTTTTTCAATAGCTGTAAGATATTTTTTGTAAAAACCTTGTTTTGGTTTAATAAATAAAATAAAATAAAATAATATATTTCCATGTCTGTTAGTATGTATGCATCATGTCTGTTTGAATCGGCAGGCAAGCAAATATTTGAGTCATCTTCTTCAATATAAGATTTTTCGGGTAGTCTTCTTCTAAATTATAGTTGTAGTAGTAGTGGTCCAAGTTTGTATAAAACTGATCATTAGAACAAACGTTTTCATCTTTTGGATTTTGCTCTTCTATGTTAAAAAGTTCTTTACTAACAAACTTTAGTAATTGCGTATTTTGTCTAAAGTTATTGAATAGATTGAATGTTGGTATTTGAGTTGAGTTTTGGTTTCGAATCAAGGATCTTAATTTGTTTGATCCAATGTGTATCGGGGTTGTTCTTGGCTGATATGATGTAGTTGGTCTGTTGTGCTGTGTTAACTGGTAACTAGCTGGTTGTCTGAACAAAATTTCGTTAAAAACCAGAATAATTTTAGTAATTTCATAACACCATACAAAACAAGTGGAGGACAAGCAATAGTACTAACTTCAAAAAATACTAATTCTTTTACACAACGCAGGCCTGACAATTGTTTTAATTAAAAAAATGCTTTTCAACTTATATTTGGTTTTGTACTTCCCTGAAAGAGAAAGGGCATACAAATCGTCGCCTGAATCTCTTTTGCTCCATATGCCTCAAGGTATATTCCGAGTAAATCGAAAAAGAAAGTTTGGGAGTGAAGAGGCAAAAATTGATCCGATAAACTATAGTCGAAATTTTAACGTAGAGTTTGTTGATTTTTTAACTAATCATATGCTAAGTTTTAGGCACTGTCCTCAAATACTTTTCGAGGTATTTGATATTTTGTCAGAAAAGTCATTGTGGACAGTTTGCTCCATACAATACACATCGATTACAAAATAGTTTTCTCTGTGCGTATGGAACAAACATGCATTGATCTTCTATTATAATGGTGCAAATAAGAATTCAGAAGGGTATTAAACAAAAATTTATATAAAGTCATGGAGATGGAGCAAATTAGATTAAAAATCGATTACGACTAATACGAGAAATATAAATTAAAAACCTAAATTTTTAAATTTGTAGTAGAAACTGTAAAAAATTAAAATAATCAAATTTAACTTAGTTTTTTATGTTAATTTTTATTTAATATTATTTTTTAATCAATCATGTAATTATATAATTCAATTATAACAATATGAACATAACAGCCATTTCACAGGATTTTTATAAACGAAATTAAATTATATTATTAATTTTAATATAAATATTTCAATCAAAACTAAAAAAACAGACATAATAGTAATTTCACAACTTTTTAATATTTTTGAAAATTAAACTTATTTTAAGAAATTTTAGAAATAATTTTTTTATTTAAATATCATAGTTAAAATTTTGCCAAAAATAGTTTAGTGCAATGGCCAAAGTTACTGCAAAATTTGGTTGGTCTGCTGCAGAGGTATCGAGTAGCTGCCATACAACTCCTTCTTTTATATGAGTCTAATAAAGCTGGTATGTTTGAAATTTTGTCAAAAGTAATTAATGTTTATAATAATGATGATATAATATTTATATATCGGTCATACGGGTATCCCAGAGTTGACACAGTCTACTCTACTACACTCTTCCTCGTTTTAGATAAAAATAAGTAAAGAAACAATCAGTCGGTGCAACCGACTTAGAAATACCCTACACCTATTTGGTTCAAATTTAATGAGATGTCCACAAGTCATGTTAAAACCATAAAAGCTGCTATTAGTTTGATCGTAAGACATAGCTTTGGAGGTTCCATCTTCATTGGTTTCGGAATTAGAAATACGCTACACCTGTTTGGTTCAAATTTAACGAGATATCCACAAGTCATGTTAAAACCATAAAAGCTGCTATTAGTTTGATCGTAAGACATAGCTAACCAAATTAACTTTATAGTACTAAAAAACATTTTCTAATTACTTTATCTATTCAAAACTATTACCACTTCTTACTATTTTATCTATTTAAAAATATTAAAATACAAAAAAACTTGAAATAAATAAAAATATATTTATTCCAATTCAATTACAGAAGTGGAAAAATTTGAATTATTAAATTTTGGGATAAAAAGCTTATCAAAGCATGTTTAATAATTCAAATTTTTCAAAATTTCAATTATTTTAAATTGTTAGTTTATGTACCTATTAGAAAAGCTTATAAACGCAAAATATGCAATAAATGTATTTCTAAAATACAATTACAAATTTAGAAGTTTTCATATAATTCATTTAAATATTTTACATAAATGCAGCAAGGACCTTTGAACATAGCTTAAGTATAATACACAATGTCTTAATTATATATCACCTATAGTAATAATTCAATAAAATATATGATGTAATAAAAATTAAAAAATAGGAATTTAATCTTTTATTAAAAAAATATTTTGTTTTTAATTTATAAAATATTATACATAATATATTTTATTGTAAAATTCTTAGCCTTTTAAAAATATAAAAGTGTTAAATAAAAACGGAAATAGGAAAGAACCCTCGTGTATCAAATTAAAAGTTTGTATCTTTATGAATTTCTTAGGAGACATCTGAACCACCACTACAATTAAGTCTAAATTTCGGGGACACATAGGTAATATCTTATTTGGCTTCGAAATGATAATCGTTTCGCCTCAAATTGATAAAAAGCTTCTAGAATCCGAACTCATTGTCCGAACTCGACCAGAATCAATTCTCATGGTACTTTCATTACTAGTAACCTAGAGTTTAAATTTTATCAAAATAGCGGCATTAGTTTTTGAGTTATGGTGTTTTTAAGATATATGTTTGTTAGCCCTTGCACTTTTCAAAGGTTCCAGAACCCCAAACCATGGTACGATTTCGCCTGTACGCAGCCCTGTCATACTTTCAATATTAGTTAACCCTTGTACACAATTGGAACGTTCTATCTTAAATTTAAGTTACTGGTAACCTACAGTTAAAATTTCATCAAGACAGCTCTATTATTTTTTTGAGTTATCGTGCTTACGGACGGACGGACGCACATGTCTATACTGACTCAGGAGGTCGCGCTGATCACGGATATATATACTTTTACATATCTAGCTCACTTCCTTTAGGTGGTTACAAACACCATACCAAAGTTAATATACCCCTTTACCTATTCCATAGGTGTAGGTTATAAAAATTGCAATTTTACACTGGAATCTATTTTTAAAGAACAACAACTGCAGAGTATATAAAAAACAAAGTCTTACGAGAATATGTAGAGAAGGAAATGTTATGTTCTTAAACTTTTAGGATATTTTTATTCGGATTCTTTTTTAGCTTTA
Source organism: Dolichopus griseipennis (assembly GCA_963082915.1). Taxonomy (NCBI): domain Eukaryota; kingdom Metazoa; phylum Arthropoda; class Insecta; order Diptera; family Dolichopodidae; genus Dolichopus; species Dolichopus griseipennis. The sequence continues at coordinate 236,376,037 of OY720441.1, read as the reverse complement.
TTTTAATTATTATTAATATTATCTCATTCAGCTTTTTATTTATTGGAGACTATTTAATGAAAGCAGAAAAATTTGTTTTATTAAATAAGTGAGCTTTTGGAATAAAGGATAATTTGCATTAATACCAAAAATTTGCTAATTTCAAAGAATCTTTGTGCAAAACGCGTAAACTGGTCAAAACCAAATTAACCGATGGGCTTTTATAATTAAAATCAGAATTGAAATTCAGATCAGATTAGACACAATGTTGGTGCAAAATTTTCAATAAAATTGATTTAATCGTTTTAGCAAATAAAATTTCTAGAAAACTTAATGACGTCATTGTGGAAAACGTGTTAGAAGAAATCGGTTAATATATTCCAATCACCTTAAAAAATTGCTTTAGCTAAGAAGAACATTTGCGGAAAATTTCATGTCAATCAGTCAAATTATTCCAACTCCACATCAAAAAGATTGAAATAATTTCATAGGGCCACGTGCTCAACAGGTTAACCGAACTCAACAAAATTTTGTTTCAGCCTCTCTTTTGGACTGCAAATACACCATGTAAAATGTAATTCAACCGAAATAGATGAATATATAACATTTTTGCAAACTTTTGGTCCAGTTTTTTCGGTTCGAAATCATAAACATTGACAAAGCTTCATTTCGCACTAGTGCTCATGCGGGGGGATTACCGAACTCATCAAAAATTTGTATCAGCCTTTCTTGTCACAATTTTTTGGTATCCCGCCGGGCTGAAATGGGTTTATATATTCTAACCAACTATAACAGCTAATGTAGCCAATTATAATAAAATTATATTAATTGTTGGAAATATATTATTGTCACACTCGTTCAGTGTATCATTAACGCAATCTCTTATATCTTCCAAATTAGATTTTGATTTCCATTTTAATTCCCAGACCTCAATTTCCAATTTAAGCCTTTCAGTCGCAAACAACAGCGTTGATATTGAAACAGCATTTGATATTCATTGTTGAATTTCTACATATGATTTTTTTTTATTTGGCATTATAATGTTTAAATCATAAAGATTCAACACGTTGTCATTGAATCTTGCTGTTAAATCCGATATTACATTATCTAAAGTTGGGATGTAAATTGCTTTTTTAAAATAATCCTGTGGGGACGATGCTTAAAAATTTTCTCTATGAATTTGATGTGGAACGGTTCTGGGAATAGTTATTTGCATATTTGAGTATTTTAAATAAGTAACGAAATAACATGTTTTATTAAGGCTTTTGTCTGACATTTATCTAAATCTTTGTTTTGTAAAATTCTACTTAAAATAAGTGATATACCCAATATTTCTGCCAAAATATTTTTTGAGGCTTTTTTTTAACCAAAGCATTACTTCGAAAAATTGGCAGTACTTCGAAACTTTCTTTTTTACAAAGTACACGCTCCCGGGCAACGCCAAAATCTGCTAGTATATTAGTTTACTAATATTATCATTTGTTGCACAGTTAGAAACACACATTTTCTCATACCCTACACCTATTGAAAAGGTAAAGGGGTATATTAACTTTGGTATGGTGTTTGTAACCACCTGAAGGAAGCGAGCTAGATATGGAAAAGTATGTATATTTGTGGTCAGCGTGACACCCTGAGCCGATATAGCCATGTCCGTCCGTAGGCACGATAACTCAAAAAATAATGGAGCTATCTTGATGAAATTTTAACTGAAGGTTACTAGAACTGAAATAACGGCGGGGATTGCAAATGGGCGAAATCGGCACATAGGTTCGTTCGGATTCTGAAATTTTTAATACGTTTAAGGGCTAACGAACATATATAAAAAATCACGATAACTCAACAACTAATGACGCTATCTTCATGAAATTTGTAGTGTAGTGTAGGGTATTGGTAACGAAGCTACGGCAGCAATTGCCTACTGCGAGGATTGGACAATGGTTGCGCAACTTAGAACTTTTTGATCGAATTTAGGTCAAACGAGCTTTAATTTGAAACCAGTGGAGATAGAACCTCCCAATTTGTTATCAGGGTGTCTCATTCTTTTTCTTAGTGTCCTTGAAAATTACTTTCTTAGTGTCCTTGAATCTTATTAATTTAGTTTGTCTTAGTGTCATTTGGGCCCAATTGGATAGTGGGTCGGGGACCAGCCACACAGTTTTGAAGACCTTGAAGGTTTTGGGTTCTGGAACCTTTAAAAAGTTCAAGGTCTAACAAACATATATCTTAAAAACAGCATAACTCAAAAAATGATTCTGCTATTTTTGATGAAATTTAAACCTTTGGTTACTAGTAATGAAAGTAACGCGAAGATTGGTTCTGGTTGAGATCGGACAATGAGTTAGGATTCTAGAAGTTTTTGATCAAGTTGAGACAAAACGAGTGTAAATTCGAAGCAAAATAAGATAGAACGTTAAAATTTGGTGCACAAGTGTTTCTTCTTATTTGCTTTAAGTACGCCATTGGATTCCTTCCTGAGGGGATGCGGATGTTTTTGTTTATATGAAAGTTCAGATTCAGACAATCTTCCACCTAAGCGGAGAAGATGACTAGAATCTAAGAACGGATTTAAACTTAATAATCTGCTTGTTTTATGTAGTGGTTTACCCTTTAAAAGTTGCTCAATTTCATCATAAAAGTATTGATACTGTGTAACCTTTATTAATGTTATAAACGAATTTTCTACTTCAACAGCAGTTAATGTTCCGGCTTTGCGGTTTTTAGGACTGCATCTTAAATTTTTACAAAAACGAATACAATAAGCTACGACACGTTTTAATTTTGTTAAGGATGAATAGTTATGAAGTAAATTTTCAATCAAAGAGTTGTCTACTTCTGTTTTAACAATGTTAACTGCAAATTTGGTTTTAATCTCTAAATTAGTATTGCTTATTGGGGTTTTGGACGCCTTGAATTCATTTTGTTTTAACCATGTGGGACCTTCCCACCAAAGATTATTACTTTCTAATTTCGATGGATAAATTCCACGTGACGCTAAATCAGCTGGATTACTTGATGAGTTTACATGGTACCAATTTTCAGGACCAATTATAGCTTGAATTTCCGCTACGCGATTTCCAACAAATGTTTTCCAACGGTGTGGAGCCGCTTGCAACCATGATAATACATTAGTTGAGTCTGTCCAGGCAAAATTTTCAATGTTTTGTATGTCCAATGCATTCTTAACTTCTTTCATTAGTCTTGCTAATAATAAAGCTCCGCTTAATTCTAAACGTGGTAATGAAAGTTGAGATCTCAGCGGTGCTACCTTTGTCTTTGAAGCGATGAGTGTAACAGTAATATTGCCTACGGTTGTTATTGTTCTGAGATATACAACCGCACCGTAGGCCTTTTCAGATGCATCAGAAAATCCATGAAGTTGGCAAACTTTGGTGTCATTTCCATAATCGATCCATCTACAGATTTCTATTTTTTTCAATAAGTGCAGTTCTTCTTTGATTTGTAGCCATTCTTTCAAAATGTTGTTAGATACTGGTTGATCCCAGTCAGTCTCTTCTAACCATATTTGTTGAAATAATAATTTAGTTTTTTTTATTATTGGGGATAGCAATCCAATTGGATCAAAAATACGAGCCGCCTCTGATAATATAGAGCGTTTTGTAAACAGTTCCGATTTTATCTCAGTATTTATGTTGAATTTTAATTTGTCAGTTTTTGGAACCCAATGTATTCCTAATGCTTTAACAGCTTCTCCGTCATCAAAAGTTTTGTTATTTGCGCAGTCTCTTAATTCCGGTGGTATTTGTTTCAACAAGCGACGATCACTGCAATTCCATTTACGTAAATTAAAACCTCCAGCTTTTAATAAATTTATTAATTGGGTGCATTTTAAATTTGCTTCTTCGTAGGTATATGCTCCCGAAACCACATCATCCATATAAGTATCCTTACAAATATCTTTAGAAGCCAAAGGATATAAGTGTCCATCATCTGCAACTAATTGACGTAACGTTCTTATTGCTAAGAAAGGCGCAGGCCCAGTCCCATAAGAGACGGTTGTTAGCTTGTACTCTTTAATGGGTTCGTTAGGTGATTTTCTCCAAAGTATTCTTTGGAAATCTTGATCGCGATTGTCTATTCAAATTTGACGGTACATTTTCTCGATATCTGCTGTAAATACTACCTTATATTTGCGCCATCGTATTAGTATTTCTGTTATATTTTGCTGCAAGTTTTCTCCAATCATTGTTACGTCGTTTAGGCTTTTAGAAGAATTTCTTTTTGCAGAGGCGTCAAAAACTACTCTCAATTTTGTGGTTAAACTATCGTGCTTAAAAACGGCATGATGTGGTAGGTAATATTTACCTTCCACTGTTTCTTGAGCTGGAACCATATGACCTAATTGAATATACTCTGTTATGAAATCTTTGTACATAGTTTCCGATAATTTATTCGTCTTAAATTTTCGCTCAAGTTGAAACAATCTAGCAAGTGCTAATTCTCTTGATCCCTGAATATCGTCCAAGTTGAAATGTTCACGAAACGGTAATCGCACAACATATCTTCCATCTTTTTGGCGTTGACAGGTAGATTTGAAATGAACTTCGCATTCCATTTCTTCAGCTGTTGTAGTTCTTTCAGGTAGAAGCTCTTCAGTTTCCCAAAATTTGGTTAGCTCCTGGCTTAGGTCGACTTCGCCAATAAAACAATTAATAGTATTTGCTGGTTCGTTTTTTATTTCACCTGATAAAATGTAGCCAAACTTGGTTTTCTGTGCTATTGGAGTACCTGGTCTTCCTTTTATGAGCTTGTTTTGTATTATTTGACTAAAAACGTCAGCTCCTAAGATTATATCGATTCTACTTGGTTTGTAAAAGTTTGGGTCTGCTAGTTCTAAGGTTTTTATATGTCCCCAATTTTTATAAGATGTTACATTTTCTGTCGGCAAATAACCAGTTAATTTCGGTAGAATTAATGCTTTGGTCACACAGGAAAATGTTGAATTTAATCTGGATTTTAAAGAAAGTTCCACAAAATTTTGCACTATACCAGATTTTGCATTTCCAATTCCAGATACAACTGCATGAACCTTGTGTTTTGGCAGCTGCAAATATTGGACCATACTTTCTGAAATTAGAGTGGCTTGAGAACCCTGATCGACAAGGGCTCTAACTTCAGTATAGGTTCCATCTAATTTCTGTACCTTTATTATTGCTGTGGGTAAGATAACCTTAATTTTTGTAATATTAGTTGCACAGTGAGCGTTAATATCCATTAATTTTGTATTGTTAAGTGATTTTTTATTGAATAACTGTTTGTTATTCGTGTTTTCTTGAAATATGTGCAACAAGGTATGATGTTTTTTGTTACATACTCTACATTTTGAAAAGCTTGTGCAGTCCTTTGCAAAATGACCAGGTCGCAAACAGTTTCCACATAAATTATATTTTCTGCTAGTTGCTATTCTTTGCTGTATACTCAGTAGCTTGAACTTTTCACATAAATTTTATGTGATTCTTGACATATCACTCATAAATTAGTAATTGAACTATGGTATGATTTGATTTTCGTTTCGTTAGTGTTCGTTTCTAATGCTTCCAGACTTTGAAAACGGGTTTCTAAAAATTGAAAGAAATGCTCTGTATTTTGCACTTCTCGAGAATCAACTAATGATTGTTCATATAAACGATGAGTTTCTTTGTCCAATTTCTGAGTCAATAAGTATATTAAGATTGGATCCCAGTTTGAGGTATCAATCTCCAAATTCTGAATAGCCAATAAGCATTCCCTTGAGGTGTCATGCAGTTTTTTTATAGCTCTGCCTGATTCTTTAGTTAGTATTGGTTGATTCAGAAAAGTTTTCAATTGTGTAGATAAAAGAATCCTTGTATTATTGTACCTTTTATCTAAAATATTCCAAGCAGAGTCATAATTTTCAGCTGTAACTGGAAAATGTTTGATTAACTCTGCAGGTTCTCCAACGATGTTAGCTTTTAAATAATAAAATTTTTGAGCTTTGCCTATGTTTGTGTTATTATTAATAACTTCCATGAATAAATCTCTAAAAGATTTCCAATCGGAGTAGCTTCCAGAAAACTTTGGTATATCAATTTTTGGTAAATTCACATTAACATCTTGATTACCTTGTAACTGCCTTGTGTTATGTGCTCGAGCAGCCGGAGCTGGAGCACATAACAGTTCAATTACTGTTCAATTACTGTGTCTTTGTAAATATTCTCGATGTATTCAAATTTATTGTTCTCAAAATAATCATGGCTAATAGGCTCATTTTCTATCAGACTCAAGTGATTATTCATTATTAAGTTCCGGTACTCTTCTAAACTTTTTAAGTTAAGGTTGATGAAAGCCAAATTCGGTTCTTGCTTCATTACTTCCCTTACTTTGTTTGAAATGCGTTCTACAGCCTTTATTAGCTCAATTTGTTTATTGAGCGCCTTAGATATTTTGGTTGGTATATTACTGGCAGGAGCGTTTGATAAAGCAGCTTCCAAAATACTCGTTATTTCGGTTACTAAATTCCCCATACTTTCAAAGTCCTTGTTTTTGAAGTATAAATAATCCGGGTAATATTCTTTTAATTGTTCGATGTCCTCGTTGTTTTTGATAATAGCTTGCCAGTACTCGTTTAAATTTTTTAAACGTACTTCTATATATTCCTTTGTTTTTCTTTCTACAGAATCCTTTTTGAAGTTTGTCTGTACTCTTAGAATTTTTGTATATAGCTCCTTTTGAGCGTTGATTAGTTTGTCCATATTGCTTTGAGGATACGGCCTTTAATGATTTCTATGTAAATTCGTTGACTCGTTGATGAGAACGCCTTTTTGTTGTATTACTGTCTTGAAGTAAACGCCTTTAGTTGTGACTGTTTGCTTATTAACAGATACCTAGAAAAAACTTCCTGTAGACACTGGTTCTACAAGATTACCCTTTTTTTAATATTAATTTATCTCTATAGACACTGGTTCTATAGATATAATTGCAAACACTAGTTTTACAATTAAATTTGCATGAAAAAAGCTTAAGACACTTGTTCTAAAGTTTTTTTTTCTTTTTGATTCAAATTCTAAAGACACTTGTTCTATAGAATCCGGTTCGAAGGACCAATGTTTTGAATCACAAAAAATAAACAAAAAACTTATTTAAGTTTAGAATTCAAATTTATTAATGATTATATTTTACTTAAAATTACGTCTTTAAATACAATTTTTATTTCCATAATAATTATACATTATGCAACGAAATTAGCTGACACAACAAATATTTAACTTACTTTAAAACAATTAAAATTATGAATGTAGGTCAGTACAATGACTTTAAAGGTATTTTATTAAGTTAAGTTCAATTAAATTATATTACAAAGAAATGTGCATCATAAGCAAAAATGTACGTTAAACAATTATGAAATAAACAATATTAAAATTAGTTAATATATATAAAAGTTGTTATATATATTAATGTTAAGTTTATAATGTTAAAAACTTATGTTCTGCGAACAATGCTAATGTAGCCATTAATTCGGTTCCCCTAGATGTAGTTGAAAAAAGTAATTCTAATAATGTTAATGGTGGTATGTATAAAAAGGAAGTCGTTTGTTAAACCTCTAAGATAGAACGTTCCAATTGTGTACAAGAGTTAACTAGTATTGAAAGTATGACGCGGACTGCATATGGGCAAAATCGTACCATAGTTTCGGGTTCTGGAACTTTTGAAAAGTTCAAGGACTAACAAAAATATATAACTTAAAAACACAATTACTCAAAAAATAATGGCGCTATATTGATGAAATTTAAACTCTAGGTTACTAGTAATAAAAGTACCATGGGAATTTATTCTGGTCGAGTTCGGACAATTAGTTCGGATTCTAGAAGCTTTTGATCGATTTGAAGCCGAACGGGTATAATTTCGAAGCCAAAGAATATATTTCCTACTTCCTATGTGTCCCGAAATTTAGACTTAATTGCAGTGGTGGTTCAGGTGCCTCATAAAAAAATCCCAAAATTAAAAAGTTTAACTTCGTAATTAATAAAGAAAAAAAATTAATGAACTATTTCCAATTTCCGTTCTGTGTTAAATACTTTTATATTTTTAAAAGGCTACGCGTTTTTCTATAAAACATATTATGTATAAAATATTTTAATTTAAATAAAATATTTTTTTAATAAACGATTACATTCCTTTTTTTAATTTTTATTATATTATATATTTTATTGAATTGTCGCCATAGGTAATATATAATTAAGAAATTGTGTACGGTCCTTAAATGAATTATATGAAATGTTCTAAATTCATTTAATTAGAACATGGCATTTACTGCTGTGTCGATATTTTCTCCACGGACCTTGAAAATCTATGATTGGGCCACGCAAACTTCTCAACAGGCTGTACTGATATCCGCAGCTGGTCTCCAAGGTGAAGAGTCTCTAGTCGATAGAATAATGTAGGTAAGGGAAGTCGGCAAATTAGATCCGTAACTTCGGGATAAGGATTGGCTCTGAAGATTGAGATAATCGGGCTTGAATGGGAAACATAAAATGGTCCATATGCTCGTTCTGGGTAAATAGAACTTATTATGAAATTTATTTGTTTGTTCCTCGGATAGAAGTTATATAACCAGTTGTGGAACATTCTTGCTATTGAATATACTGATATGTAAAATTTTTTAAATTTTATTAAATGTATAAATTTTTTTAATTTTTTTTTATCTAATGCCATGTTTTTCTTGCTTCTCCATGTTCAGATAAATATGGAGAAGCAAGAAGAACAGTAGTAATTTTTAAAAGAAATTACGATTGGAAAAGCATGAACTTAATAACTGCTTACCCAGCCTGAAGAACCGCTGCAAAATTTGCAGTCGACTAACATTACCACCGGTTCTGATAGTTATTAGAAGAATAGAAGGTATGAATTTGCTAGAACATTTGCGGTTGGTAATATAAAAGACAAAACACCATTGCAGACAAAAGCTCATGTTTCTAACTTCTATTTTTCTGTATGCCGTAAATTTAATTTTTTTTTTATTTTATACTGCTTAACACAAACAGTTTGTGCTTAGCACAAATTATTATAAATACATTGAAATTTTGTACAACAGTTACATTTAAATTTAAAATTTAAAACTTACAACATGGCACCAAAATATTTAAGTATGTACATGAGGAAAGATGTACATCAACCTGCAAAAAGGAGAAGGGCCTCTCAAAACTAACAGCAAAAACTAAAACGGAAAAGACATTGCGCAATACGTATTTAACAACAACAACAGCAAGAACTACAACAACAGCAAGAACTACATCAACACCAACAAATACAGCAGTAATAACAACAGCAAGAACTACAACAACAACAACAACTATAGGTACACCAACATGTACAGCAGCAATAACAACAACCTTATAAAAAGAAGTTTGCAAAATTATGTGACTAATTGAAAAAAAAAAATCTTTTCAAGCCATTTTTAAGTCTGGATGGCTTTACATTTTAGGAAATATAAGACGAAAGAAAAATAAAAATTGGTTTTTGAAAATTATATTATTTTGAACCTGATACGGTCAAATTTTCTCCTAGGATCCCAATCTCCATAACTTCAGTAGAGGACATTTGATGCTAATAAAATGGATGTAACGTTTGGTTTCGATGATAATATTTACCTTATTTGTAAAAGATATTTGTATAGTTAGTATAAAAGAAACTTGTAAAAATTTTGTGAAAGAGCAATTATAAATTTCCAATTAGAGAATTAATAAATGATAATTTTGAAAATTATTCTTTTGGAACTGTGTAAATCGATAAAATAAATAAAGAGCTCTCTCAAATACTAGAAAAATTTGATGCTATTATAACAAATAAAAAAATTAAAAAAGAAAGTTTATCGAACAGCATAAAAGAATTAACCAAGATATATGACTTGAGTCAATTTGAATAATGAACACCCTGGAGATATATAACGTGTTGAAATGTAACAAACAAACGAATAAAATTTTTAAAAGAGTTTTTGCTTTAAATCAACTTCCCAAAATAAATATATGTTAAATACAGATAAAGCAAATCCTCCAGAAACACATTAGTTGGTTATTTATATTCCAAAACAAGGTTGTATCGAATATTTTGATTCTTTTGGCAGAAAACCTGATAAATTAGGAACTTTAAGTTACTTAAAAAATCAATGTGTTGTGTTTAGTGAAAAACCATTACAAAGCAACTTGAGAGATGTTTTTTTTTATTAAATATTAAATATCTCGAAAAGTATTTGAGGACAGTGCCTAAAATTTAGCATATGATTAGTTATTAGTTGATTAGTTAAAAATGATTTTGAATTAATGATTAGTTAAAAATTGGAAGGAAACAACAGTAATCCCAATAGAAAAGGTTAAAAATACTATAAAATGTAATGAATTTCGACCGATAAATATGATCGCATGCGAGGCAAAAATTTTAGAGAAAGTAGTGAATATACAATTAGAAAATTTCTTAGAAAAACATCAACTAATCTCTGAAAATCAGTCAGGTTTCCGCAAAAATCACAGTTGTGAAACATTATTAAATCTGGTAGTGAGCAATTGGAAAGTCTCCATACATAACAAAAAAACCATAATTGCAGTGTTTGTTGATCTCAAACGAGCACTTGAAACAGTAGACAAAAATATTTTAATGAAAAAACTTGAAAAATATGGAATACGAGCAAAAGAATATAAATGGTTTGATTCATATATAAATAATAGAACTCAGAGAACAAAATTTAAAAATCATTTCTCTGAATCTAAAAAAGTTCCCACAGGGGTTCCACAAGGAACCATTTTAGGAGTCTTATTGTTTTTAATATTTATTAACGACATAGAAAAAGTGGTTGAGTTTGGTAAAATAGTACTTTTTTCTGACGACGCATTAATTTATATAGAGGATGAAAATGTTAATCAATGTGTTAATAAAATAAACGCAGATTTAAGTAACATCAATAGCTGGTTTAAAGAAAATAAACTGAGCCTAAATATTCAGAAAACTAAGGCAATGGTGTTTAATGGTGTCTTAAATAATTCTATTTCAATCGATGGTACAATTTTGGAAACGGTCGATGAAATAAAATATTTAGGTTTAATTATTGACAGAAAGTTAAATTTTACCAAACATATTGACTTCATGTGCAAAAAAATCGCAAAAAAACTATCATTTATGTATCGGATTAGAAAAAACTTTCTTTATGCAGGGCAATAAATATTTTTAACACGATGGTAAAGCCACATTTCGAGTATTGCTCAACCGTTATTGCGTTCTCATCCAATTTAATTTTAGAAAGGCTACAAAAGCTTCAAAATCGTGGAATGCGTATAATTTTGAAATGTAGCAGATATACATCGATTAACTACATGCTCACAACGCTGAAGTGGTTAAATATACGAGAACGTTACAAATTGAACGTGTTAAATTTTGTATTCAAAATGAAGCATAATATCTTACCAAATTATCTTTGCTCTAAATTGTTATACGTACAAGATGTGCAGAATTACTACCTTAGGAATATTTTTAATTTTCGTTTGGATTTTTTCCGCAATGAAAAAGCAAAGAAAACAATACGGCTGTCCCAAGCAAAAACACAGTAATTGATTCAAGTATACTTTCGAGAAATTAAGCAAAACACTAAATTTTGAAGCCTCACAAGATCTTTTAAAAATTTGTGGTCTATGTAATTTTTTCTTATAAATTTAATGAGTATGCTTCTTTTTAATACCATTTCGATTCGATTACTCTTAATTTTGGGTAATTCCGAAAAGCTTTTTTGTTTTAAATGGGTATTATTGAAAATTTAAGCGAAGAAAAACAGCTAAAAACACAGTATTTGAATTTACTGTGTTTTTAAAGTAAAGTAAGTATTAATTTAATAATTAAATCTCAAAACAAAAACACAGTAGGTATTGCCTTTTACATTATCATAAAAGAAAAATTATTAAAATTTTTAAATCACTATAACAATAAAACACTTTATTAAAATATAAAAAATTCATTAATATAAAAACTAAACAAAAAAAATAATTCATTGGAAATAAAAATTAAAACTAAACAAAAAAATTTCATTTGAAAATACAAATTAAAACTAGACAAAAATAATTCATCTGAAAATAAAAACTTAACAAAAATAATTCAGTCTTATCTACTAAGATATTATAAAAAATAATTAATTATAAAAAATATAATTTAGATTAATTCGTACAAAATATTATGTAATTTGTTATTCTTCCACGTTATTGGTGTCAGAAGTAACTAAGTCTTTTGACGTTTCAGACTCATTTAGATTATTCCAAAATGAGCGCCTATTAACTGGCATTAATTGAACAAGCTCTTTGATTATTGTTTTCCTTTTTTTTTGCTGTACACCACGGTGTTCGATTAAGCTTGGAACGTTGTTTATATTTTTTTTTTTTTTAGAAAGTCCAGTAACTTGAAATTTTCATCGAATTCGTTTTTATATTCAATTGTTCGGCATCCTTTACATCTATTGTTCATCTTCGGCATCCTTTGCATCTATTACCTCGCATAGCTCTTGGAAATCATAAATATTTCGCTTCCTGCCTATTTTTTTTTCAATGTTCCTATGTACTCCATCAGCACTCATATGGGTATGACCTTTAGTAAGGAATTTAAAGCGAACTTCATCTGGACCGTTTGGTTGGTTTACAATATTAACCAGCGCAGAGAAAATCACCCAGTTTTTGTTTTGCGCTGTACAATTATCAGCCCAAAATATAAAATGTTTGGTATCTCGTTCTTCTTGTAATATATATTGTAGCGAATCAACAATTTGCTCTGCTTTTCTACTGGCCAGAGCTTCGTGCCATACAACACAATATGCTCTGGAATTACTGCTTTTATTTAAAGGAGCAAAAGTCTCGTTGAAAACTACTAATTTTCTAATAAAAACGCTCTTTTTTATTTGGGGCATGATGGGAAGAAGCAAAACTTTTTGTAAATCCATTGAATAGAATTTTGTGTTTTGTAAATTTGCAGCATTTGATATTGAAAGTTTTGAATCTTTTTTATATTCCAATATAGCTTTATGCGCTTTTATTTGATTTTCATGTATACTATTATTAACATTTTCATTTTCGTTTTCTTGATTTTTGAGAAAAGCGCATTGATCACATAAATCCGATTTAGGCTGGCAAAGTGAAACATTTAATTCTTTCAAAATTTTTCGATAACTTTCCATTGTGCAAATATTGGGATTTTTGATAGCAAAATCTTCACACATCTCACGTACAGTTAACTCCCTTGGCAAATACAGAATATTCGGAGCGTTTTACTTCCTATAATGGCTAACTACGGGATGGTACGATTCAATATGTTGAACTATTAGTGATCGGTTAATTTGTTTCTTAGATTTTTTACCCTTATTCTCCTTCACCATACCGCCGCAAGGATCTTTTTTAATTGCAGCTACCAATTCTGTTATAACGGAGTCGTTTGTATAGCACAAAGTGTTTAAGAAAGTTAAACGGCAAACTGATATATCTGTTAAATTTGGTAGAGGCATGGAGTATTTTCTGCTTTCTGATCTATTTCGAACTGCGTTTTGTTTTTTTCTTTGAACGGTGACTAATTGTACATGTTTACTTAACCATTTCCTACGGCTTGTGTAGTCTAAAATCCAAAAGTTTTCCCAAATTTGTTGCCTTGTGTCATCTGTTAACATTGTGCAATTTTTTTTGCATTTACCTGTGCACCCTTCTTATAGGATGTTTTATTTTGTTTCCTTCACATTTTTCAGTTTCAGTCATTTTTTTTGTTTGTCTATTTGAGTTTGAAGTTTCCTGTTGTACTATTAGATTACCTTCTGTTGAATTACTCGAATTGCTTTCTGCTGGAAAGTAATCTGTATCAGGAAAATTATCATCGCTATCAAAATTACTCGAATTGCTTTCTGCTGGAATGTAATCTTTATCAGCCATATTATCATCGCTATCGAAATCGATTTGCTCAATTTCTGTATTTATTCTTGTATTTTCAGAAATCTTCTATAAAGTTAAAAAATATCAGGTATTTTATTAATTTTTTATTAAATAATTATTTCTTTATACCCTTCTTTTATTAATTTCCTCAAGTGCTAAGGAAATAATTTTTTCCGCTCTGCTGATCATAATTAATATTCAACAATGTTTACTCGAAGCAAAACAACAAAACAATCTTTCCTACTTAAAATTCTATTAAAAACTACGTAAATAACATAAAATCTATAATACAATAACAATGTAATGCCATATTGTAAATAATATACGAATTTAAAATTCATAATTTTAAATACATATAAGTATAACTGCATTAGTACTCTTGTTATTATGATAAACTCGAATACATACCTATACATTTTATCACTTTATAATCTACGTGCACGTACATGTCTATATATTCTATATCTACTACGTAATCTAGATACATACTAATAATTTTTTTTTCTATTTTTATTACATTAATAATAGAGTACAAAAAATAGAGTACAAAAAACAAGTAAACATTGAAAAAAGAGAATTAAAAAAAAAACAATTTAATTTTGTTAGTTACTGTGTTTTTGCTTGGGACAGCCGTTTTGTGATTACACAAAACCGAACTATTTTTCACTTTTAAAACACAGTAAGTGCAAACACCAAATTCGAACACAGTAACTCGTTGCAATTACTGTGTTTTAATTTGGGATTTGTTTGTTACTGTTTTTTGAACTAATAATCATGATGTAAACAATGCACTTACTGTGTTTTACCTCCTATAATGGCTATCTACGGGATGGTACGATTCAATATGTTGAACTATTAGTGATCGGTTAATTTGTTTCTTAGATTTTTTACCCTTATTCTCCTTCACCATACCGCCGCAAGGATCTTTTTTAATTGCAGCTACCAATTCTGTTATAACGGAGTCGTTTGTATAGCACAAAGTGTTTAAGAAAGTTAAACGGCAAACTGATATATCTGTTAAATTTGGTAGAGGCATGGAGTATTTTCTGCTTTCTGATCTATTTCGAACTGCGTTTTGTTTTTTTCTTTGAACGGTGACTAATTGTACATGTTTACTTAACCATTTCCTACGGCTTGTGTAGTCTAAAATCCAAAAGTTTTCCCAAATTTGTTGCCTTGTGTCATCTGTTAACATTGTGCAATTTTTTTTGCATTTACCTGTGCACCCTTCTTATAGGATGTTTTATTTTGTTTCTTTCACATTTTTCAGTTTCAGTCATTTTTTTTGTTTGTCTATTTGAGTTTGAAGTTTCCTGTTGTACTATTAGATTACCTTCTGTTGAATTACTCGAATTGCTTTCTGCTGGAAAGTAATCTGTATCAGGAAAATTATCATCGCTATCAAAATTACTCGAATTGCTTTCTGCTGGAATGTAATCTTTATCAGCCATATTATCATCGCTATCGAAATCGATTTGCTCAATTTCTGTATTTATTCTTGTATTTTCAGAAATCTTCTATAAAGTTAAAAAATATCAGGTATTTTATTAATTTTTTATTAAATAATTATTTCTTTATACCCCTCTTTTATTAATTTCCTCAAGTGCTAAGGAAATAATTTTTTCCGCTCTGCTGATCATAATTAATATTCAACAATGTTTACTCGAAGCAAAACAACAAAACAATCTTTCCTACTTAAAATTCTATTAAAAACTACGTAAATAACATAAAATCTATAATACAATAACAATGTAATGCCATATTGTAAATAATATACGAATTTAAAATTCATAATTTTAAATACATATAAGTATAACTGCATTAGTACTCTTGTTATTATGATAAACTCGAATACATACCTATACATTTTATCACTTTATAATCTACGTGCACGTACATGTCTATATATTCTATATCTACTACGTAATCTAGATACATACTAATAATTTTTTTTTCTATTTTTATTACATTAATAATAGAGTACAAAAAATAGAGTACAAAAAACAAGTAAACATTGAAAAAAGAGAATTAAAAAAAAAACAATTTAATTTTGTTAGTTACTGTGTTTTTGCTTGGGACAGCCGTTTTGTGATTACACAAAACCGAACTATTTTTCACTTTTAAAACACAGTAAGTGCAAACACCAAATTCGAACACAGTAACTCGTTGCAATTACTGTGTTTTAATTTGGGATTTGTTTGTTACTGTTTTTTGAACTAATAATCATGATGTAAACAATGCACTTACTGTGTTTTGGAAGCATCATTTTTACTCACTGAGGGTTCAGATCGTAAAAGTGAAAATGTACAATATTAGGAAACAACATAATAAGTCCATTTTTTCTCTTAACTCGAATTTGATCATATTGTTAGTTACTGTGTTTTTGCTTGGTACAGCCGAATATTATACGAAGGGTTCAAAATGTTCAACGAGCTGCCCAACGATATTAAAAATGAAAATAACTTTAAAAAATTTAAATTAAAAACAATTAAGTACATTAAAGAAAATTAAAGTTTAAGTAAATTAAAATCTTTTAAATTAATAATTTTTTTATATATTCAATTCTATTTTTTATTTTTCTACATATTGTAATTTTTTATTTTTCTTTTATATTTAACACTTTCTTTCTTTTTTTGAAATAAATTACATTTTGAGTTTTGATTTTTTAATTTAATTTTATGATCAAATCAAAGTAAAATATTTTATAAAAATATTGTATAAAAAACATTGTCGTTTAATAGTATTTAAAATACTAAAATAAATAAGTAAATAAAAAAAAAAAAGTTAAAAAATCAACAAACTTTCCGTTAAAGTTTCGACTATAGTTTATCGGATAAATTTTTGCCTTTTAATCAAAGTTTGCCCAAACTTTCTTTTTCGATTTACTCGGAACATACCTTGAGGTATATGGAGCAAAAGAGAATTCAGGCGACGGTTTTATGTTTTCTGGATTTTACTTTAGCAACTATTTTCAAAATGAAAAAATTACCCATTTAAAGATGCTTTGATTTGTTTGTTCTTCATTTAGCAGATTTATACGGTTAGTGTTTGCCGATATTAAATTCCTGCAAATATGGTAGAGATAGTTTAGTTTCATGGTTCACCTGTGTTATTGTGAGTCTTTTGGGTGGATGTGTTTCTCTATGGATGCTAGATGTTATTGCTTGTTTGTTCCTATACGTTGTTGCATTAATCCGTATTGATTAGTAAAAATGTTCTCTTTATTATGACTTGATGATCATTGAATATTTTAGTTTGAGGTACGTTATTTAGTAGAATCATACCATCTTTGATATATTGAATAGGAGGTATATCGTGTGAAGTTTCTTTTGGGCAAATAGCTTTATTCTGGTTTAGTAGTTGTGTGACACATTTTGAATAACTTGGCTGACATAGGATTAGTGAAGTAGTATTTTTGCATTCTGTTAGTGGCTGTGAGTAGTTTCGGCAATCTGTTGCTTTATTTGTTTCAAGTTGATGACAGTTCCATTTCGTATCACCGGGTGAAATTACAAAGTTTGTTTAGTTGTGGTATTTTTAAAATATAGTGAATTAAGTTGTAATTTTATAGAAATTTTATTTTGGTTACAGTAAATAAGCTGTTAATGCTTATTAGAAAATTGTCAAGATAGAACTTCATTTCAATGTCGTCCAAAAGAAGTGGATTTACAATTTCACTTTTTGCCAGTATTATTTTTAGTTAGATAGTGGTTAAATGGTTAAGTATATGATTGTTTCTGTTGATAAGAAATTTTGAAAGAAGTTCCGTCTTAATTCTAGAGCGATTGATATGATTGTCGTTGTAATTCTCTCAATTTGATCATTTTTGTTTGTTAGATGGACCACCAATTTTTTAGATAATAGAAAGTTTTGAATTTTTGCTAGGATTTGCAAGTGTATTTAGATTTAGAGCTAATTAACTGAGACTTGAAATGGTTAACAGGATATTGATTTGTTTTCATTGAAATTTCACTGTGAATAGTATTGTCTGTTTCACTTTGGCTCATATTGTTAATATATTGTCTTGAGAGAGCATCGGCCACATTATTTTCTTTTCCTGGTTTGTAATAATGAAATTTGATGGTCAGTTTGAATATGAATGTTTGTTTGTCCATACAAGTAATGTCGTAATGCTTTTAGATCCCAAACGATTTAAAGAAGTTGTCTTTCGTTGGTTGCGTAATTCTCTTAGTAAGGGTCCTTGTCTTCGTTTAATTCAATTTTGGCGCTCGTGTTCGTTCTACCCTCGTAAGTATTTTGTCAATGGTTTACCGATTTGGGCGTAGTTTCGTATAAACCTTCAATAACCTGCTAACCATAGGAAAGACCGAAAAGTTCTTAGGGTTCTAGGAGTTTGGTAGTTTACTATGTCTTTAACTTTAGTTATTGGGACAGGTCTAGATTCTATTTTTGTAGGGAAAGTTGTAGGGAGAATTGGATTCTCTAATTATTCCATTTTTAAGAATTGTCTCTATTTCCTTGTTAATAAAATCTATAGCTAAGATGGGATATGGCTAACTTTTAGTATACATACAGTCATTACTTGTAGTTTTTGTGGTTGCCTATATTTGGGTATTATAAGATAGGCTGTGATTGGCTTCCCCGAAAATTTTAATATTTTTTCTTATTAGATTTTCAAATTGAGTTTTGATTGTTTTGGAAACAAAATTATAATCCAATGTTGTTGAATTGGCTTCTACAGAGAAGACGTGCTGTAGTATTTCTTTTTCGTGCTGTACTTTATTAAACATGAACTTCGTCAAATGGATCAACTTCTTGCAAATTTTCATACTGGAAATTAGAAGAAGCTATTGATCTATCGGTTGTTTCTAGATCCTCATGCTCAATGTCAGAAATGGGCATGTAGTTTAGTTTTTAGAATTTCTTCCAGGTATCAATTGTAGGTTTCCAAAATTTTATAATCATTTCTAAAAACCAAAAAATATAAAAAATAGTATAAAATATATCTAAAAAGTAAGTATCTTAATACAAAATTACCTTCAAAAATTTGGAAATATTTTGATAAAGACACTGAATATGAGTATATATTTCTTTATAGTGGCCCAAGGACCAATATGTTTTAAAAATTTTGTTTTGTTTTTCAAAAATCAGTTTACTGGAACATTTACTGCAAACATTCTCTAAAAGAACATTTTTTTTCCTTAATAATTTTATTACTATATGTTGTATTATATGATTTCCCAGAACTCCTTATCTTTTGATTTACTTTTATTATAGAAAGTTTTAAAATTTGTTGCTACCTATTTCCGTCTATTTTGTTAAATTTTTTTCTAATTGTCTACACATTTAAAAATCAGAATTTAAACATTCCGAGTTTAAACTATTTTTGTAATCTGGATCATTTGCTATGTCGTCACTATCAACATCTAAAATAAGACATTATTGATTATGATTAAAATTTTGTGTAAAAATATTACTATACACACTTTTTACAGTAACATAATTTTTTTCTTCAGTTTTACCAGCTTCAGAACAAAGGCTTTTTACGATACCTCCTACCAAATATACCATGTATTTTCGACTAGGCAAAATTGTAATTCGTTACACATAAGTTAAAAGAAGTTTTATTGAAAATACCAAAAAGAATACATTTATTTTTTTTAAAATATTTTTTTTTAAAAAACTAACGGACTTGCATTTCGAAAAATCAATTAATATCATTTAAATTTTACATTTCATAATTTAAGCTTTTTGAAAAACCACTTAAATCATTATAAGTATAAAAGTTATTGATCGTAAGACAGCTAACCAAATTAACAATATAATACTAAAAAAAATATATTCTAATTATTTTATTATTTATTTAAAAATACTAAAAATTCTTACTAATTTATCTATTTAAAAATATTAAAAAACAAAAAAAAAATAATATAATTAATGTGTTCATAAAATGCAAGTACAAAATTAAAAATTCAAAACTTTTTATCCAATTCTATAAAATTTTACACACATGCAGCAAATACTTCTTTTAGAATTTTTTTCTGTACTGCATTTGTTGTTGAATGATTAAGAACCGTTGAATAATTATTTCAATTTTAAATAGTTTTTAAATTTATTTTCTTAATTTACTTATTTTTTAATGTTATTTATAATTAAATTTTTAATATTTTAATTCTTTTAAGTTTAAATTCTGAAATTCTAAGAATTCTGGTAAGATTTAATTTTTAGCTTTTTAGGAACCCTAATTAGTAGAGTTTCCATTTCCCGGCACTTTTAAATTTCCCGGGATACGGGAAATTTAAAATTTAATTTTTCGGGAAATCCCGGGATCCCGGGAAATCTGAAGAGATTTAAAGAAAAGTACAAATAATAACATTTTAAAACAAAAAACAAGACATTTTTATAATAATTGAAGTCTTTATTCAAAGATATAACAAAACTATAATAAAATAAACAAAAAAATAAATGTGTAATATTCAAAAGAAAACATTTGGATTTAAAATAGTAATAATAAAAATATAATTAAACTGCTAAGTGCTATGCTATTTTACTTTTTATATTTAATAAAATAACTTTTCAAGAAGCAAAGAACATTAAGTGAATGGCCACTTAGTAAGGACCTTTTTTGGGAGAAAATATGGCAGCTATTGAAAATACTCGCTCGCTTTCAGTTGATGTAGGCCTTATTGTTTTTAAACAATAGAATAATTTTTTTAAATTTTCAGTCAGTTCACCCGTTAATTCATACATTTTTATTTCTTTTTGAATATTATTAGTATTAGTGTAATCTGAATTAATTGGCATCCTTTTAAAACATTTCTTCACTGCAGTTTCCAAGTTCTTCCGTAAATTTATTTCATCGATGTTACCTTCCATCACTACTTCACTATCGTCACTCTCAATATCAATTGCAGTAGCATCAGGATAAGTTTTTGTAAATAATTTTACCATTAATTCTTTTGCCAAAGGTATAATGCAAGCTTTGCTGCTTTTTTCCAAAAAAATATTATTTAAATTTTGTGAATTTGGATTTTGCAAAAATTGTAAGAGCGAAACTAAATCTTTGTTGCGTCTTTCTATTAATCTTGTTTTTAATACTTGTAGCAGTTCAGCACTTAAAACATTTTTTTGAAGTATACATATTATAAAATCGCAATTTTAGACTTAAAAACTATTGAAATGACAACTTTACATGACAATATATTAGTCTGAAATATGATTTTTATTGGAAATTAATGAACATAAATTTCCCGGGAAATGAAAATAAAAACCCGGGATTCCGGGAAAAGAAAAATTACATATTTCCCGGGAATTCCATCCCGGGATTTCCCGGGATGGAAACTCTACTAATTAGCTTTTCTTCCAGATTACAGGTATGGAAAGATTAATTTCAGATTGAAATATTGCGATTAATATAAATAAATATTACAATCATAATGCTGCTGTTTTCTGTGTCTTTAACTTTCGTAAAACTCAAATTTATTCGAAAGAAATATTAATTTGTGATAATATATATACAAAACGTTATATAACTTTATGGTTGTTAATTAAAACTATTAATGCTTTGATTAGCTTTTTGTCACAAAATTTAATAATTGAAATTAATTTAAATTCTTAGTATAGGTACTTTTTAGAAAACTTATAAATGCAAAATATGCAATAAATGTATTTCTAAAATATAATGACAAATTTAGAAGTTTTCATATAATACATTTAAATATAAAAATAAATTTTACACACATGCATACATGCATTATATTAATATGATGGTAATAATTCTATTATATTATTACCAAAACAAGTTTTTAATAATAAAATAAAAAAAAAATAAATTTAATCGTTTATTAAAAAAATATAAATAATAAATAAAAATATAAATAAAAATGGTCCATAGCTAAAATGGATGACAGATGAAATCTTGAAAATGATGGATGAAAAAAGATCATTCAAAAATAAGAATATGGCAGAATATAAACGTATTCAAAGTAAAATTCGATCCAAAATAAGATTAGAAAAACAACAATGGCTTAAAAATGAGTGTAACGAAATAAAAAACCTTCAACAGTCTCAAGATGATTTCAACCTTCACAAAAAAATTAAAGAAGTATCAGGAGCATATTGGAAAGCAAATTTCTCTTCACTACTGAGTGATAATGGTCAACACATTTTGGATAACGAAGAAAGGAAAAAGGTATGGGAGGAATATATAGAAAACTTATTTTCAGACCCGACCAGACCACAGAATACTAATGAATCGTCAATACAATCGCACAAGAGAAGCTCTTTTTTGTGTTCAAACTCGTACAAAATTGTTGTGATGTCAAGAAAGATGTTTTGATATGTTTTCTTGACTATGAGAAAGCGTTTGATAAAGTCCAACATCATAAACTCATAGAAATATTAAACACGATAGATATTGATGACAAAACTATTAGATGCATTGAAAATTTGTACTGGCATCAGACAGCCAACATAAAAACTTCAGATGGGCTAACCGAAAACATTTTAATCAAGCGTGGAGTTCGACATGGTTGTATCTTATCACCTCTGCTTTTCAATCTTTATGCAGAGAAGATCTTTCAAGAAGCATTGGAATCAGTTGAAATAGGTATCAAACTAAACGGTACCTATCTTAATAACATCAGATATGCTGATGACACAACCCTTTTGGCAGATAATTTAAATGATCTACAACATTTAATAGATAAAGTTAATCATCATAGCATAAACTTTGGTCTAAAAATCAATGCGATAAAAAATAAATTCATGATCATAAGTAGATGTAAAACGCCATATTATAGCACAGCTACAGTTACAGTCGACCGTCTTCCAATTGAACGTGTTTCTAGCTTCAAGTATCTTGGGTGCTGGCTAAATGAGCAGTGGATATGTGAACAAGAAATAAGATGTCGTATTGAAATAGCGAGAGGTGCATTTATTAAGTACAAAAAAGTTTTTTGTTGCAGAGATCTGAATTTAAATTTTCGTTTACGTTTTTTGAAATGCTATGTACGGACGGTTCTTTTATATGGAGTAGAGAATTGGACCTTGACAACCACCTACATGAATAAACTCAAGTCTTTAAAATGTGGCTCTACAGAAGAATACTAAAAATTTCATGGGTAGATCGTGTCACAAATATTGAAGTTCTTCGAAGAATAAGTAAACGCCGAAAACTTCTTACAGATATCAAAAGAAGGAAATATCATATTTTGGACATGTGATGCGAGGTCAAAAGTACGAGCTCCTACAGCTTATCGTGCAAGGGAAAATTGAAGGTAAAAGAGGTGTTGGCCGAAAACAAATGTCGTCGTTACATAACATCAGGAACTGGACAGGTATATCAAATATTGGTGATTTGGTACACATAGCGATGGATCGAAATGAATACAGAAGCATTTTATCTAGATTTTCACTCAACTTTCAATACATATGACCGCTAACATCCAGTAGTGGATAGGCATCGAAGAGAGAGAGAGAATGTCAAAATGTGCTACTTAAACAACTACTTCTGTGTTTCAAATTAGAAGGTTCTATTTTCGATGGTTCCGAAATTATGCTCTTTTTCCCCAATTAAATCAAAAGCTTCTTGAATCCGAACCCATGGGCGGAATTCGCCCATATGTAAATCCCGCCGTACTTTTATTACTAGTAACCTATAAAAGCTATTTCATAGTATAGTGTTTCCAGCTGGCTTCCTTTCGGTGGTAACATGCTCTATACCAAAGTTAATATACGCTTTTATCTATTTAATACGTGTAGGGTATGATAAAAAGATATTGGTCCGCTCCCAACCACATATCTTTTGAAAGGTTTAAGCTAGAGACTTAAAACTCTCGGAATGGATCATCAGAAATTAGTGGTAGTCGGTTAAGAAAATTTTTCTGTCACGTCCTTTGTGAGGAAATTAAATTTATGTTTTAAATACAAGCGCGGTGCCTGCCCAAATCATCTGCATATATTTATACAGTATATATATAATAATATATAAATACTAGCTAATACCCGGTGCGCGTTGCTGCGCCTCTTAATGGTTAAATTGAAGTTGATAATACTGCAAAAAGTTAACACAAAAATTACACACGGTTTACACATGTAAATTTTAATATGTATGAAAGCAATCTTTTTAAAAAGATTTTTCTAGGATTATTCTAGTAATTTTTGAAACTTTCTGTAATTCAAAGCAGTACAAACTACTTTCCAAAATTTGACGTAATTTACTTCCAAAAAAATTTTTTTGAATAATCGTAGGACCGACTGTTAACAGGCTTAATTCCATTTTCAAGTTGCTTCACACATATAAAATTTGAGGTCAACCGGTCAAATCGTTTCTAATTTAGAGTAAAATAACCAAAAACTTTATAAAAAGCTGTTGGGCCGCAATGGGTTAATGGAACTTAACAAAATTTATTTTGGGGCTTTCTTGAAAGCAAAAGCAGAATTTCGTAAAATCGGACAAAATTTGGACCCAAAATTTTTTTTGACCAACCGTCGGCCCGACATGGGTTAACAAATTCCAAAACTGTTAATAGTGTCTACTCAATTCTCAAAGATTATCACGTATACAAAATTTGAAGTCAATTGGTCAAACAGTTTCGAACTTAGAGTAAAGTATTGAAAAAACCTATAAAAAGCTGTTGGGCCGCAATGGGTTAATGGAATTTACCAAAAATTTTTTTGGGGCTTTCTTTTAAGCCAAAGCTGAATTTCGTAAAATCGGACAAAATTTGGACCAAAATTTTTTTTGACCACCCGTCGGCCCGACATCGGTTAACAAATTCCAAAAACTTTAATAGTGTCAACTCAATTCTCAAGCAGCATCACGTATACAAAATTTGAAGTCAATTGGTGAAACAGTTTCGAATTTAGAGTAAAGTATTAAAAAAACCTATAAAAAGCTGTTGGGCCGCAATGGGTTAATGGAACACAACAAAATTTTTTTTGGGGCTTTCTTTTAAGCCACAGCTGAATTTCGTAAAATCGGACAAAATTTGGACACAAAATTTTTTTTGACCAACCGTCGGCCCGACATGGGTTAACAAATTCCAAAACTGTTAATAGTGTCTACTCAATTCTCAAAGAGCATCACGTATACAAAATTTGAAGTCAATCGGTCGAACCGTTTTCATTTTAGAACAAAGAAGTTTAAATAATTGCACCACAGGTGGACTACCCCTAACATTTAGGGGGATGAAAAATAGATGTTGGCCGATTCTCATAGATACCGGATAAGCACAAAAAATTTCATCAAAATCGGTCAAGCCGTTTCGGAGGAGTATGGCAACGAAAACTGTGACACGAGAATTTTATATATTAGATATACTATATATACAGTATATAGTATATATTTATACAGTTACAGTATGCTGGCTAACACGACGTAAAGTTCTCATTCTCATTTTCTGTCTTGTCAGTTTGTAGCAAAGAATTGAATTCAAGGGGAAATAAAAATTTAATATTCTTACCAATTACTGAAATAATTTTTCTTTCTTTCTTTAATTAGTGCATTGTGTAGAAAATGAAAAACACTGATTTGACAAAAAAAGTTATTTTAAAATTTTTAAGTTGTAAGGTACTAATTTTGATAAACATCCTGCAAAGTATCAATGGTACATATCTCTAATATAAATTAGTTTTGGATTTTAGCTGTAAATGCGAAGCTTAAAGTTTGCGGCAAATCCTATTTCATTCACAATGATCATACAGCTTATTACGCTTCAAGACGAATCCAGTTGGTTTAGAAATATGTTGTTTGGCCTAATTTTTTATTTTTTTGGACTCGACTAACGTTTCCTTACTACTAAAAAATAATACTACATATTTTGTATAAAATATATACAAAAACTGTTGTTTCGACTACCAACCTTTCATTAATAAATTTTTAAGTATTAATTGTAATACTCATAAATAAGTATTCAAATTTTATCAATTTAACTTCTTTTCAGGCTTCGCAAATTTATCAAAACCTAAAAACAACAGACGTTGGAGTTTTTGTCCACGGTCTATTTGTTGAAGGAGCAAAATGGGTTTTTATGGATGGTGGTCTAGTCGACGAAAAAAAAGGGGAGCTATACTCAAGATTTCCAGCTATTTTCCTTAAACCTATATTGAATGTTTTTGTAGGAGCACGATTTTCGGTAAGTTTCACTTAAATTATAATATGAAAGGTAGTTTCCTTTTCAACAAAGCTGACAAATAGTTGTATCGTTCTCAATGAGTGGATGCAAACAAAAATTGTGCAGGTAGGTGAAATATCTGATTGAGATCTTAAGATTTCCATTACCTTTATTAAAATTTAAATTTTTATATCATATCCACATGTGAGGAAAAAACGGAAAAAGCTGAAGCGGTAAGTATATTTTATTTCAAAAAAAAAAAAAACAAGGAAAATAAAAAAAAATTTAACAGGAAATAAAATATGTATCAATATAAACATTAAAAAAAAATAAATGAAAAATAATATATCTTTTATATTTATTTATCTCGTATAAATATTCCGGGACAAGGCAATATCCGGATTTTGTTTACAACTCGTAACAAAAAGAATTTCGGAAAAAGTTTTTTGTAATTCGTAAATCCATTTGGAGTATCCTTTTTCTGAATTTTTATACCCGTATGACTATATAGTCAGAGGGTATAATAAATTTGCCATTACGTTTGTGACGCAGAGAAGGAGGGGAATAAATCGATTTAGCTATGTATGTCCGTCCGCCAGTCCGTCTAATTTTGCCAAAAGTAGTTTAGTTTTATGTGGAAAGTTTCTGCAAAATTTGGTTGGTCTAGTGCAGTGGGTTCGAGGAGCTGCCATACAACTTCTTATTTTATATGAGCATTACTCTCCACCTAAAGAAGCTGAGTGTCTGAAATTTTGCTAAAAATAGTTTAGTGTATGGCCAAAGTTCCTGCAAAATTTGGTTGGTCTACTGCAGAGGGTTCGAGTAGCTGCCATACAACTCCTTCTTTTATATGAGTATTTAACTACACTTAATAAAGCTGTGTGTTTGAAATTTTGCCCAAAGTAATTAACCGGATGATATAGTGTATATGTTATGGTCATACGGGTATCCCAGAGTTGACACAGTCTATTATAATTATATAATAGACACAGTCGTTATATAATTCTTTATGCTAAATTGTTATACAGAAGAATTAAATTCAAAATCAGTATTTAAATAATTTGGGTAACAAATGAAATGGAATGCCTTCTAATTTAATTACTTAAAAAATATTTAACTAATGTTGTTTATCAGATGCTTATATTACTTATCTAATATAATTAAAAAAAAAGATTACCAATCAGAGAGAGTTCCACATGGACGTAACTTTAACAAAAAAAATTGACTGTCATGGATGACAACTATGTCGAGAGATCGTTGTGGTGAGCGGTCTCGCAGATCTACCAAAATTAATTTTATTAAAAAAATAACCGGGACATAAGATGTGATAAATATCTGAAGAAAACAATGATATTTTTTAATCAGGTAGTTATCTAGAGTACAACCTAATAGACATTTGTTAACCTCTGAGACTCTATCAAATCTATGGCGACCAGTAACAAATCTATTACAGTATAAAAATAACATTTAGGTTAGTACGTTCACTAATCTATTATATAAAGAAGAAAATTTGTTTGTTTAATTCTGAGAGCCCGGGAGGTGACATAGGCTATGTCACATTTTTATAAGTCAACAGGTTGCGGCTCCAGAGGCGCTTTAAGATTTTTCGTTTTTTGGATATCGAGGCAAAACAGTTTGACCGATTGACTTGAAATTTTGCACAAATGTTCATCTTAGCAACCGGAGTTTGTTGTATAAATTTGGTTGGAATAAATTAACCCATTTCGACCTGGCAGGTTTCCAAAAAAAATTGTGTTTCCGATTTGTGTCCATTTTTACAGGTTGATTTGGCAGTCCAAAAGAGAGGCTGCAAAAAGTTTTAGAATTAAGTTCGATTAACCCGTTTTCCATGACGACGCCTTGAAGTTTTCTATAAATTATATATATCTTTAAATTTAAATAACGTAACATTTTCCTTTTCTACATTTTTTCGTAAGTCTTTGTTTTTTATCTACTTTGCAGTTGTTATTTTTTAAAAAAAGATTTCGGTGTAAAATTGCAGTTTTCTTCAAATAAAATCTAAAAATAAAAAAAAAATCAATTTCGTATATATTATTCTTAAATACATAGTATTTTAAAACAGTTTTTCCAAGAAAGAAGCCTAGAATTCTCTCATAAAATCATAAGCAAACGAGGAAGAGCGTAATAGAACTTTCAGGTAAGTACAAAACAAAACATAAGTTGAAAAGCAGATTTTTAAACCTTTTCTAAACCATAGACTATATTTTATTCAAACGCTGGCAATTCAAGTAAACTACAATTTACTTAGTATAATGACGTAATGGCTAATTTAGTATACCCTTTTGACCTCTCAATGGAGTTTTATGTTATTGGAGTGTATGTTATTGAAAAAAGTTAACACAAGAATATGATGTACATGTAAATTTTAAAATGTAATAAAGTAATTTTTTTAAAACGATTTGTTTAGGTCTATTATTTAACTCTATCGTCAAAAAGCACCAAATTGTCAAGAAGCCGCACATACAGAAAAATTAGAGATAATCGTTCAAAGTGTTTTGCAAACTGCTTTTTAAAGTTTTTGTTTCGCAATCGGTTAAAAGAACTCGACAAAAAATTTTTTTAAACATTCCCCAAATTCAAAGAAGTTTTACCTACTTTCAAAAATTGGGCGTAATTTAGTTACAAAAATTTTTTTTTTTAATATTCGTAGGAATGATAAGTATATACATGTACGCATACAAAATTTACATTCAAGTGGTCAAACCGTTTCTGTTTAAGGGTAAAGTAATGAAAAAATCTGTAAAAAGCTGCTGTGCCACAATGGGTTAACGGAACTCAACCAACCTGTTTTTGAAACTTTGAGCAATCAATATTTCGAAAAATTGGACGTAATATCCTTCCCAAATTTTTTTTGAAAAAATTGTCGGGTGGCAAGGGGTAACAAATTCCAAGTCTGTTAATTGAGTGAACTCTATTGTCAAAGAGGAATACATATACAAGATTTGAAGTCAATCGGTTAAACTATTTTTAATTTATTGCAAAGTAACGACAAAACCTATAAAGAGCTGTTGGGCCGCAACGGGTTAACGAAACTCCACAAATATTTTTTGAGGCTTTCTTTTTAACCGAAGCAGTACTTCGAAAAAATGGCCGAAACTTGCTTTTTTGCAATTTGCACGCTCCCGGGCAACGCCGGGTAAATCTTCTTGTATTCATATAAGAATAAACTACATTAACATATAGAAAATGCGGTAAAACAAGAGCTTTCATAAGTCTACACCTTGCGTCAAAAAATGGTGTAGACTTATACAGAATTAATGCAGAAGAGGATATACTCTATTCGCAAATTTTCTTAATGTGATCAGATCATCTAAAATTATTGGTGAATACAATACCCAAATTATTATCGTAGTTCACATAATAAACTATGTTACCGTCAATTTTTGATTGTCGTAAGTTATAATTTAGCACCGGCTTAGTATTAATAACCACAACTCGACACTTAACTGGATTAAATTTGAGATAGTTGCATGTGGGCCAAAAAGGTACAGCTTCAAGCAATCATTTAGTTTCGCAATACAGTTATTTAGCTGAGATAATGGAGAACTAAGAAATATTTCTGTATCATCGGCATATAGTTTACAAAGGGCTTTATTTAAAAATTTGGGCAGATCATTGATAAGCATAGAGACCTAAACTTTATACTTGTTGTATTCCAAATTTATTAGATAAATAATCTGAGGTAGATTTAACAGTACAAATACACTGCACCCTGTCAGTAAGGTAATTTTTCACTATATTTACAGCAGATAAGTGGAATTTAAAATTTTTTTGCAATTTTTCGCATAGAAAAATATGATTAACAGAGTCAAAAGCTTTTAAGAAATCTAAAAGAAGTAAAGTGGTTACACGTTTTCTATCTAACTCAGATAAAGTATTATCACATATTTCAAACAGAGTTGTACTTATACAATGATTTCTCCTTAAGCTAGACTGAAATAGAAAAAGTAGGCCATTAATCTTTAAAAATTTGGTTACCTGTTCATGAATTAGAAATTCAAAGGCTTTTGAAGGTTCTGGTAAAATGCTAATAGGTCTGAAATCGCTAATAGTAGGATTTATTTTTTTAGGTATCGGAATAACATTTACTCCACTGTTGGAAGAAATTAAGAAATAATCAAGAAGTGCCGAGCGAGTTTCATTAAATCGAGTCGGGATAAATTTATTAACGACATTAAGAGGTGAGTTACCACACAAACCTAAAAATCTAGTTTTGGAACCATTATCATTGCCAAGAAGATCAATATTGAAGTCACCAGCTATGATTATGTAAATAATAAAGCTTATCGATCTTAGGATACAGTTTTCTGATGTTAATGTGGATGATATTTAGAAAGTTGGAATTATTTAGTCCTAGTTTTAAGAATGTGTTTAGAATTAGAGAAGATTGACGATTCCCACGTTTGAAACCAGATATTTTCATGTTTTAATACAAGAATTATTTGCTATAAAAGATTAATTATTAAGTAAATTAAGTACGTTTTATAAAATGACAAATAAATTACATTATGATATGTTTTTATTGTGTAAGACTAAAATGTGAATCGTACCAATTGTGAGTAAATATAAATAAAAT
Source organism: Dolichopus griseipennis (assembly GCA_963082915.1). Taxonomy (NCBI): domain Eukaryota; kingdom Metazoa; phylum Arthropoda; class Insecta; order Diptera; family Dolichopodidae; genus Dolichopus; species Dolichopus griseipennis. Next base: position 236,345,468 of record OY720441.1, on the reverse strand, counting down.
TGTACTTTTGTCTTACACAAAAAAAAACATTGACGGCCCGTGGAACAATTCTATACTGCGCTCATAATTCAAATTAAACGTTTTGGTTCTCTTATTTGTTTGCCACTGTTTCTTAAAAAATCTGTTTGCATTTTGTTATGAATGTGTAGGTATGTATATACATTTAAAATATTGAATTTTATATTATTCTTTTTCTAAAATTTTGTGGTAAGGAAAAAGAAAAAATGGAAATTTCACAATTGTACGTTTAATGCAATCTATCCAACTTCGCAAATACGCGTACAAAGTTGAAAACATCGTGTAAGGGATGCATAACAAAAAAACAGGTCCATCGTGTATAGGATGTATAAGAATAAATTATAAAGTATGAGTATTACCATAATTATTTATTGTGTTAAGAATTATTATTATTATTATTATTATTATTATTATTAATATATTTGTCTAGAATGAGGTGTAACAAACGCATTCAATTAAATGTGTTTTGTTGGATGTGTTTAATTTTAAAAAATAAAATATTAATGTTTTGTTGGATGTGTTTTATTTTAGAAAATAAAAGTAGGCCAATTATAAGTAGGCCAAAAACTATTTTATTTATTTTTAAGAAAAAAAAAATTTTTTGATGAAATAAAATTTATTTATTAGATTATGAATTAATTCATTTCAGCTTTAAAAATCACAGATGATTTTCTGGAAATTTTAAATAAATAGTTAAACATTTTGTAAAAAAAATTATGAAGACTATGCTTCACATGAACAATTGTGTAGTAAGTCTTAATTATTCGCTTTGATGCATTGCTTGCTTTACTTAAGCAAATAAAGCAAGCAATGTACCAAAGTAATTTCAAAGTTTCCCTCATCTCTCCCACATCTCGCTCTTAACTCTCCCTGATCTATCACCCATCCCTGCATCTTTCCCTCATAATCTCTTAAATATTTTTCTATTTAAAAAAAGTTAAAAATGGAAGAAAATGGTGTTAAGTTTGGGCAAGTGGCTTCGTGGTACACAATACCTGAGTTCAATGCACCATATAAACGAAACAAAATAAATTATTTTTAAACTAAATTATGTATATTAAAAAAATTCCAAATAAAATTTATAATTTGCATTTGATAATGCAAAATTCAATTCAAAAATCAACATTTATTTAATACAATTTTACGTACATATAAATAATTATTTAGGAAGGTAGAGTAGGTACATTATAGAATGTTAGCAACAAACAAGTTTTTCGATTTGAATCTAAGCAAAGGAAACAATTTAGAATGTATAGCAACATTAAAAATATATATACAAAACATTAATAAATGGAGAAATAGATCATTATTGAAACAAAATAAACCTATAAAAAAATTTAAAATCTTTTATTAATTTATTTAATTTAAGCAAGTACACACTTAAATAAAAAAAAATATTAATTGAAATCAAAAAAAAAATATACGAAGAAGGGATTTGAACTAACGACCCCAACATTTTATAAAATACGAAACATATAAAAAGTAGACTACCTAGTATCTAACACATACTTTTAACATAATGTACATAATGGAATTAGAAATAGTTTTTAATTAGAAAAAGTTCTTCTTTCAATTGACCTTCCGTCATTCTGTGACGGGTCAACAGATAGTATTCATAATAATTTTGGTGTGCAATATTTTTTTACATGTTTGCAAGGTCTCGCCAACACTTGTGTATTATATATGTATGATTGGTATCATTAAATAATGATACTGTTATTGCGATAAACTAGTATTACATTAATTTACTTAGTTTTATAAAAATCCATATACTATTTAATAAGTTTTATAAAAATCCATTTATTTGATGTTTTAAATAATTTACTTTAATTAAAATTATTTGCAAATTTTAATTTATTGTTATTTCCTGTTCTATTTTTATATTTATTTAAATTTGATACGTAAAAAACGCTGTGTTCATCATAGGAAAGCGCTTTTTATAAGTTTAAAAATATTACCAACAAAACAACGGTTTTATTATAAGGTGCTTAAGATATTTTTAACAGAAGTGATCACTTTAACTATAGAACATCGATTAAACAACGTCTCAATATAGACATCACCTTTTTTCGAACTACATTTTATCATAACTTCTACAACGTAATATCATACAAACTTTATAATAAAATTCCCTATAATATTAAGCGCATCGAGACTAGAAATATACGTCTATTTAAATTTGACCACAATAATCTTGAGAATTTGTTACAGGTATCCGTCCGTCTGTGTGTCAGCACGATAACTCAAAAACTAAAAGGGCTAAGGTTCTAAATTCATACAAAGTCATTTTTAGACAATTTCTAGGTTCCCTATTGTTTTTGGTTAAAATCGGAAAAAGGCTTCGGGGAGCTGTAATACAACTTTTTTGCACCAATATGAATTTCTTCAAAACTCATATTATGAAGATGAAAATAACACACTGTTAGTTTTATAATGAATCAAGCAATTATATGAAGTTTCAAAATGTTACGACTTCGTTTTCGGGGGGCTGCTATGCAACTTCTTTGCACCAATATGAATTTCTTAAATTCGAATTATACTACGAGGATGAAAATTACACACGGTTAGTTATATAATGAATCAAGCACTTATATGAAGTTTCAAAATGTTACGGCTTCATTTTCGGGCAGCTGCCATACAACGTTGGCAACTCGATAACTGTGAATCTAACGAGGCTACGAGGGTAAAATTAAAACTGGGTAGGCAAAGTAATAGGGCAATTTATTTGGCAAAGTTGAAAATCACACAAACCAACTTTTATGGTGGACCAATTTTTTTTTTTTTTTTGTTTTATTTGGTTTTTATTTTTGTTTTTTTCTTATTTTTTTTTTTTTAACCATTTTACTTTTTTATATTTTTTTGTAATATATATAATAACATAAATGATAAGGGGAATAAATAACAGTTTATTTTATTTTATACATCATAGTGGGTATGCACGGGTATCTAATAGTTGACAAGGGAAACTTTAATCTCTGTTTATACCCGTGCATACATATATGAACATCGGCTATATTAAAATTACTCCTCCGTTTGTAACGCATCGAAATATACGAGTTAGATATAGTGTCAAGGGTACGTATCGAATCAGCATCGAAAAGTGAATCGATCTAGCTATGTGTGTCCGTCCGTCCGTCCGTCAGCACGATAACTCAAAAACTATAAGAGCTAGATTTCTGAAAGTTTTACAAAGTAATTTTTAGACAATTTGTAGGTTCCCTATTGTTTTTGGTTAAAATCGGACAAAGGCTTCGGGTAGCTGCCATACAAATTTTTCGAAATTATATGAATATTTTCAAAATTAATAACTAAATAGAAACCAAATATAAAAACTAACTAATTTTTTTTTTTTTTTAAATTCATCTTAAAAATCTCATTTACAAATTATTTTTTTTTTTTTAATGCATTTTTAAAAAAATTCAAAACAGTTATTCAAAACAAGCAATTGATACCATAGCAACTATAATAATTTAAAAAAAAAATTGAGATGAACAAAAAGTCGATGGCTTAGTGGTTAGGACGTCGACCTTTTAATTAAAAAGTGTGGGTTCGAATCTCGTTCAGAGCATATTTTTTTTTTAAATTCATCTTATTTTTTAATTAATTTTTTTTTTTTATTAATTTTTTTTGTAATTAAATATAAAAAACAAATATTCTGAATTTTCTGTCAAACAGTTCAATTGTAATATATGAAATTCTTATTTATTTAATAAACGCACGGATATCTAAAAGTTGACAAGGGCAACTATAATCTTGTATACCTCGTTTTATCATGATTTTAATGTTGAATGTGTTTTATTTAAATTTTATTTAAAAAACCAAAGACAATGCTTCACATGAATTTGTAGTAAGTCTTCAATAGTTTCAGTTAAAAACGAAATAATGGCGAAAACCAAATGTACGCTTTGTTGCGTTGCTTGCTTTTTGATTTGGAAAGTAAATGAAGCAAGCAATGTTTCAAAGCAATTTCAAAGCTTCCCTCACCTCATTCCTGAAATAAAACAAAATGAACTGTACCTTAGTAATCAAAGCAAATATATTTTTTTTACTTAATTAGGTAGGTATAATAAAAAAATCAAAAAATTAATTTGCATTTGATAATGCAAAACTCAATTCATAATTCAATTTTATGTCCATAAAAATAGGTACATAATTAAACATGTAGTAGGTCATTGTAGAATGTTGGCAATATACAAGTATTTCGATTTGAATCTAAACAAAGGTAATGAAACAATATACAGAGCTTAGTAACATTTTAAAAATATGTCTACATAAAGTTAATAGATGGAGAAATAGATCATTATTGAAACAAAATAAACCTATAAAAAATTTCAAATCTTTTAACAAACAATTTTGTCGAATTTAAATTTAAAAATATAAAATTTAAACAAGTACGTAATTGAATAAAAAAAAAATTAATTGAAATTAAAAAAAAAAATTCACCAAGAAGGGATTTGAACTGACGACCCCGAAATTTTATCAAATTTAAAACATACAAAAGCTAGACTACATAACTTATTATTCATCTTCAAATTTTTAAGAAACAACAAGAAGTTATATTAGTAATTTTTTTTTGTGTATCAATTACTAGAATCGATATATAATCTACGTATTACAAAATGTAACAGTTTCGACTTTATTTAAGAAAATAATATTGATATACAATATATGTACATGTATATAATGAAATTAGAAATAATTCTTATTAGAAAAAGTTTTTCTTTCATTTGACATTCCGTCATTCTGTGACGGGCCAACAGCTAGTATAGATATAATTATTTATATTTCATATTCATATATTTACTAGCAGATTTACCCGGAGTGTGCAAATTGCAAAAAAGCAAGTTTCGGGCATTTTTTCGAAGTACCTGAAAGTTCAATTACGCTCTTCCTCGTTTGCTTATGATTTTATGAGACAAATGTAGGCTTCTTTCTTGGAAAAACTGTTTTGAAATACTATGTATTTAAGAATAATATATACGGAATTGATTTTTAGATTTTATTTGAAGAAAACTGCAATTTTACACCGAAATCTTTTTTTAAAAAACAACAACTGCAAAGTAGATAAAAAACAAAAACTGACAAAAAAATGTAGAGAAGGAAAATGTTACGTTATTTAAAACTAGCTAGTACCCGGTGCGCGTTGCTGCGCCTCTCAATGGAGGTTTAATTGAAGATGATGTTACTGCAAAAAATTAACACAAAAATTACACACGGTTTACACATGTAAATTTTAAAATGTATGAAAGCAATCTTTTTAAAACGATTTTTCTAGGATTATCCTAGGATTTTTTGAAACTTTCTGTAATTCAAAGCAGTACAATCTACTTTCCAAAAATTTGACGTAATTTACTTCCAAAAAAATTTTTTTGACCAATCGTAGGACCGACTGTTAACAGTCTCAACTCCATTTTCAAGTTGCTTCACACATATAAAATTTGAGGTCAACCGGTCAAATCCTTTCTAATTTAGAGTTAAGTAACGCAAAAATCTATTAAAAGCCACTGTGCCCACTGGGTTAACGGAACTACACTTTCTCTTTGGGCAAAGCAGTATTGCGCAAAATTGGACGTAATTTGCTTCCAAATCACTCAACAAAATTTTTTTGAGGCTTTCTTTTTAGCCAAAGCATTACTTCGCAAATTTTGACAATATTAGCTTCCAAAATTATTTTGACTAACCGTCGGGCCGACATGGGTTAACAAATTCCAAATCTGTCAATAGTGTAAACTCAATTCTCATAGGGGAGCACGTATACAAAATTTGAAGAAAATCGGTCAAACCGTTTTTAATTTAGAGTTAAGTATTGAAAATACCTATAAAAAGCTGTTGGGCCCCAATGGGTTAATGCAATACAATAAAATTTTTTTGGGGCTTTCTTTAAAGCCAAAGCAGAATTTCGTAAAATCGGACAAAATTTGGACCCAAAATTTTTTTTTACCACCCGTCGGCTCAACATGGGTTAACAAATTCCAAAACTGTTTATATTGTCAACTCAATTCTCAAGGAGCATCACATATACAAAATTTGAAGTCAATTGGTTACACCGTTTCGCATTTAGAGTAAAGTATTGAAAAAACCTATAAAAAGCTGTTGGGCCGCAATGGGTTAATGGAACTCAACAAAATATTTTTTGGGGCTTTCTTTTAAGCCAAAGCAGAATTTCGTAAAATCGGACAAAATTTGGGCCCAAAATTTTTTTTGACCACCCGTCGGCCCGACATTGGTTAACAAATTCCAAAACAATTAATAGTGTCTACTCAATTCTCAAAGAGCATCACGTATACAAAATTTGAAGTCAATCGGTCAAACCGTTTCGCATTTAGAGAAAAGTATTGAAAAAACCTATAAAAAGCTTTTGGACCGCAATGGGTTAATGGAACTCAACAAAAAATTTTTTGGGGCTTTCTTTTAAGCCAAAGCAGAATTTCGTAAAATCGGACAAAATTTGGACCCAACATTTTTTTTGACCACCCGTCGGCCCGACATGGGTTAACAAATTCCAAAACTGTTAATAGTGTCTACTCAATTCTCAAAGAGCAACACGTATACAAAATTTGAAGTCAATCGGTCAAACCGTTTTCATTTTAGAACAAAGAAGTTTAAATACTTGCACCACAGCCCCAACTTGGCGGTCCGTTAGAGTAAAATTTTTGGGCCACGATTTCTTTCCGTACCCAAAAACTCCTATATACAAATTTTCACGAAAATCGGCTGGGCAGTTTCGGAGTCTATTCGCTACAAACAAACAAACATACAAACAAACAAACAAACAAACAAACAAACAAACAAATAAACAAACTTTCGCTTTTATATATATAGATAGATAACATATCATTATTCGGATTTTTTCTTAGCTTTAATTTTTATTATTATTAATATTATCTCATTTAGCTTTTGCACTATTTGAGACTATTTGAGAGCAAAAAAATTAGTATTATTAATTAAGTGAGCTTTTGGAATAAAGGTTAACTTGCGATAATACCAAAAATTAGAAAATTTTATTGAATTATTGTGCAAAACGCGTAAACAGGTCAAAACCAAATTAACACTGAGGGTTTTTATAATTAAAATGCTGATATAAAATTTTCAATAAAATTCTTTTAATCGTTTAAGCAAATTAAATTTATAGAAAACTTCAAGGCGTCGTCGTGGAAAACGGGTTAACGAAATTTATACAACTAATGCTAGTTGCTAAGGGGAACATTTGGGCAAAATTTGAAGTCAATCGGTCAAACCGTTTTGCCTCGACATCCAAAAAACGAAAAAGCTTAAAACGGCTCTGGAGCCGCAACTAGTTGACTTATAAAAATGTGACATAGCTTAAGTCACCCCCGGGCTCTCAGATTTATTCCTAAAATTCTGTGACAATCGGACCACTGGTTTTCATGTGAATCCTGGACAAACAAACAAACAAACAAATTTTCTCCTTTATATATTAGAATAGCAGATTTACCGGCGTTGCCCGGGAACGTGCAAATTGTAAAAAAGCAAGTTTCAGCCAATTTTTTGAAGTACTACTTTGGTTAAAAAGAAAGCCCCAAAAAATATTTGTGGAGTTCCGTTAACCAATTGTATCTCAACAGTTTTTATAGGTTTTTTCGTTAATTTACAATAAATTAGAAATGGTTTAACCGATTGACTTCAGATTTTGTATATGTGTTCCTCTTTCAAAATGGAGTTCACTCTGTTAACAGAGTAGGAATTTGCTAACCCATACTGATCCGACGATTGTTTAAAAAAAAATTTGTAAGTAAATTACGTCCAATTTTTGAAAGTAGGTAAGTAGTATATATGGCACCTGAGCGTGGGAATTCTGTGCGAGAAAGAGATAGCAATATTTATGCATATGTTTGGCACGCTTCCATAATTAGTTTCCGGATACAAGTTACGTGTTTGGCATGATCCATAATTAGTTTCCGGATACAAGTTACGTGATTGGCATACAAGTTCAATGAACTGTGATACTTGTTGTACATACATAATTAGTTTTCCGGAATAATAGATGACCTTGCGTTGACAAAGCGCCAGTTGACCTTGCGTTGACAAAGTGGCAAGTAAATGCATTTAATATTTTTTTTTTTTTTTTTTTAAAAAGCTTTTTATGGTCAACTAGCTATTGAATATGATATTAAAGCAAAAATGCAATGATATTTTATTTTCTGGCGCTTCGCCCAATTAAATGCAATTAATAATTTATTTTCTGGCACTTTGTCCACAATTAAATGCAATAAATAAAATTAAAAATTACTTTGTAATATACAGGTATGTTATTTGAAACTTAAAACAAGTAAAGAAACAGTCAGTCGGTGCAACCGACTTAGAAATACCCTACACCTATTTGGTTCAAATTTAAGGACATATCCATAAGTCATTTTAACACCATAGAAGCTGTTATTAATTTGATCGTAAGACATAGCTAACCAAATTAACTGTATAATACTAAAAACATTTTCTAATTACCCTATCTATTAAAAAATACTACAAATTCTTACTAATTTATCTATTTAAAAATATTAAAAAACAAACAAACTTGAAATAAATGAAAATATATTTATTCCAATTCAATTACAAAATGAAAAAATTCTAATTATTAAATTTTGTGATAAAAAGATAATCAAAGCATAATATATTTAATAATCCAAATTTTTAAAAATTGCAATTATTTTAAATGGTTAGTTTATATACCTAATAGAAAAAGCTTATAAACGCAAAATATGCAATAAATGTATTTCTAAAATACAATTAAAAATTTACACCTTTTCATATAATTCATTTAAATATTCAAATAAATTTTACATAAATGCAGCAAGTACCTTTGAACATAGCTGAACCACTACAATTAAGTCTAGATTTCGGAGACACATAGGACATAGGAAATATATTCTTTGGCTTCGAAATTAAACTCGACCACAACCAATTCCCATGGTACTTTCATTACTAGTAACCTACTGTTAAATTTAATCAAAATACCGGCATTATTTTTTGAGTTATGGTGTTTGTAAGATATATGTTTGTTAGTCCTTGAACTTATCAAGGGTTCCAGGACCCGAAATTATGGCACGATTTCGCCCATATGCAGTCCCGTCATACTTTCAATACTAGTTAACCCTTGTACACAATTGGAACGCTCTATCTTAATTTTAAGTTACTAGTTTTATTAATTTCGATGATAAGCTTTTACACATTGGGGGGTCTAAGAGAGGTTCTGAACCACCACTCCAATTGATCCCAAATTAGGGGGGCACGCAAGAAATAGTAAAGAACACCCTGGGCCAAATTTGAAGCTTCTACATTTGTTTCAAGTTACTATTTTTATTAATTTCGAAAATATGCTTTAAGGGCCTAAGAACTGAGTGGCTGGTCCCCGATCCACTACTCCAATGGGGCCCAAATTTCAAAGACACTTACGAAATAGGAAGGGACACCCTGATACCAAATTTGGAGGTTCTATCTTCATTGGTTTCGGAATTATGCTCGTTTGGCCTAAATTCGATCAAAAAGTTCTAAGTTCCGAACCCATTGTCCAATCCTCACCGTACGTAATCACCGCCGTAGTTTCGCTGCCAATAACCTACAGCACAAATTTCATGAAGATAGCCTCATTAGTTGTTGAGTTATCGTGATTTTTTATATATGTTCCTTAGCCCTGACATCGATTAAAAGGTCCGGAATCCGAACGGCTTGGCTGATTTCGCCCTTATATAGTCCGCGCTGTACTTATAGTACTAGTTAACCCTTGTACACAATTTGAACGGTCTATCCTAATTTTAAGTAACTATTTTTATTAATTTCGATTATAAGCCTTTAAAACTTGGGAGGTCTGAGAGGGTACAGAACAACCACTCCAATTGATCCCAAATTAGGGGAACACGCAAGAGATAGTAAAGAACACCCTTGTGGCAAATTGGAAGCTTCTACATTTTTTCAAGTTGTTATCTTTATTAATTTTAAAGATATGCTTTAAGGTCTTCGGAAATGTGTGGCTGGTCCCCGACCCACTACTCCAATGGGACCCAAATTCACAAGACACTTAGGAAATAGGAACGGACACCTTGATACTAAATTTGGAGGTTCTATCTTCATTGGTTTCGGAATTATGCTCGTTTGGCCTAAATTCGATCAAAAAGTTCTAGGTTCCGAACCCATGGTCCAATCCCGACCTTACGCAATTCCCGAAATAGTTTCATTACTAGTAACCTACAGCACCAATTTGATGAAGATAGCGTCATTAGTTGTTGAGTTATCGTGATTTTTTATATTTGTTCGTTAGCCCTGAAACCGATTAAAAGGTCCAGAATCCGAACCCATGGGCCGATTTCGCCCATATGCAATCCCCGCCGTACTTTCAGTCCTATTAACCTACAGTTAAAATTTCATCAAGATAGCTCCATTATTTTTTGAGTTATCGTGCCTACGGACGGACGGACGGACGGACGGACGGACGGACGGATGGACGGACGGACGGACGGACGGACGAACGGACATGGCTATATCGACTAAGGCGGTCACGCTGATCACAAATATATATACTTTTCCATATCTAGCTCGCTTCCTTTAGGTGGTTACAAACACCATACCAAAGTTAATATACCCCTTTACCTATTCTATAGGTGTAGGGTATAAAAATTGTAAAAATAAATTAAGTTTCATATAGTTTTTTTCCTCAAGTAAATGTAATTAATAATTTATTTTCTGGTGCTTCGCCAACAATTAATTGGATTTAATAAATTAATATAGACATAATATATGGTCTTAAAAATTACTTTGTATTATGCAGGTATAAAAACAAAACAAAAAATAATTTGAGGTATGTTATTGGAGAATGTACTTTGTGTAAAGCAAATAAAAATTTATTATACTGTTGTAAATTACTTTTGTATTATGTAATTTTGAGGTACGTGATTGGAATCTCAAACTACCTACTAAGTATAATGCCAAAAATTAAAAGCGACTTGTAAAAATAAAACAAATAAATTAAGTTTCAAATAATATCATTTTTATTTACCCAAGAATTGTGATCTTTATCAAAACCTAACCATTTAACAAAAACTTGATTTCCCTTTCTTTGCAATATTTTTTCAACAAGAAAAGTGTCAGGATTTTTGACTCTAGTAAGTTCAAGCTCATAAAAAGAACCTGAAATCGGAGTTTTTGTATAATCAAATAAATTTTAAGTAATTGGGTCTGTGCGTTTTACGTCTTTAATTGTAAATATTTCTGTTGACCAGCTTGGTTGATAACCTTTTGCAAAGTTTCCCTTGTATTTACTTATGCGTACATAATCTCCAACTTTATATTTTGCCTTGTGATAAAACTTCGGTTGCATGTAAATGTTTTTCAAAATATATTTCTCGTTTGTTTTTGTAACTTTTTTTGGCTGAAGTTTAATTGTATGGTGGTATGTTGAATTGTATTTCTCAATAAGTGAAGGTAAAATAGATATCCATTTATAACTACCCTGAAAACTGAACTGTTTCCACATTGCATTTTTTAAAGTGCGGTTAAAACGTTCTACTATGGATGCTTTCAGCTCAAAATATGTATGATAATGATTAATTTTTTTGCTTTCCATAAGTTTTCTAAATTCCTTATTAAAAAATTCTTTCCCTTGCTCGGATTGAATATTTTTTGGATGTGTTCCAGCACTTTTGAAAACATTTATCATACCAAGTAAAACATTACTAGCATTTTTATTTTTAATTGGCTCAGCATAAGCATATTTCGAAAAGGTGTCTATAACAGTTAATAAATATTTATTTCCATTGTTAAACTTTGCATATGGAATCATTTCTACTAAGTCGATTTGCCATGTATCGTTTAAACCTTTTTGAATAAATTTTCTTCGACGAAAGTTTCGTCTGGCACCTCTATGTATTTCAGTTACTATTTGTTCCCTTGACATTACGCTTGTACCAATTTATAATATTTTTAAACTCAATTTTATATTTTTCTATAGAAGAACATTTGCATGTATCTGGTCCAGATGACGAGTTATCGTAAGCCCAAGGGCAAAGAGTAAAATGAGTACCGTATATTGAGGTAAATTTTTCTATTGTTGAAAATTCTTTAATATATTTATACATGTAATAAATACGTTGCTCATGCTCATTTAATAACACAGAGGAATAAGAATTTAAAAACTCTTCCACTTCTTTCACCTCCATCTTTTAAAATGAGAATAAGTTATACACGTTTGCTACTTTTATATATTTAGAGACAGATTTAATTTACCTCTTAATAACTTTTAAAACGTGGACCAATAATAATATATTTTAATCATCCGTTTACGTAGATGGTAGCGGGGCCATCTGGATGTGGGAAAACAACATTTGTATGCAACCTAATTAAAAATATTACTAGATTGATATATCCAAAAATTGAAAAAATAAAATGGTGTAACCCAGAAATTTCTGCTGTTCCAAGAAATATAGATTTTACAGATCTAGACTTTTATACCGACATTCCGGAAGAACTTAATGAAAAAGAAAATAAACCTACTTTAATTGTTTTAGATGATTTAATGTTAGATTCAGCAAACAAACAAGTATGTGAACTTTTTACTAAAGGTTCGCACCACCGTAATTTGTATATTATTAACGCAAAACGTTTTTCATCAGGGGAAATTTTCACGAGATATTTCTTTAAATTGTAAATATTTGGTACTTTTTAAAAACCCCCGAGATAAATCACAGATTTTTCCTCTAGCTAGACAACTATATCCGGAAAATATAAAAGGCTTCTTGGGGGTATATAATGAATCAACATCAAGCCCACATGGTTATATTGTATTAGATTTAACACAAGACATTAACGATTTGTTTCGAATTAGAACCAACATATTCTCAACGGAAAATTGTGTTTGTTTTTGTGCTACTAAAGATTTAAACAATTGCTTAAAATATGAAACGGTTGAAGAAAAACCGACATATGTTACATGTTCTAAAAAAATGCAGCAACAAGAATTTTCGTAAATATATTCTAAAATATTGTGACGACGATATAATAAAAACTATTGCTGAAATTGCAATAAATTTGTTAAATGGAAATAACTAAATATCACCATCACAAAAAACAAAACTAAAAAAACATAAAAAACCATTGAGACTCCTAGCGTGTCCCCAAAAAGATATAAAAGCTAAACGAAAAATGTTAATTCAACATGGAGGGTTTTTACATACATTAATTGGTACTATATTATCTGGCGTCATAGGAAAACTTCCCAGTAAGCCATAATGCAGCGAATGATTGTTATGCCACCTGAAATATTTAACAAATTTAAAAATATAATTGAAGATGATAAGAATTTAAACGTACTAGATCAAAAAATGAAAAAAGTTCTGTATGACAAAAAACTAAAACCGCTTCAAAAATGGTATTTGTATCGACAAAATTTAATGAAATATGGAATCAACAGACGATTCGTAAAGAAAATACCAGAAAAATCATCATTTGGTAAATCATTTGATGCAGCAACTCAAACTAAATTCGTTTCAAAACGGAATGCACGTACAGAAACCATTTCACCTAAATATCAAACAACAAATACGCAAACAAATTTTATTCCTTTTGTTGAAGATGATGTCTTTCAATACGATCCTAAAAAAGAACAATCAGATATAGGTTTTAATTTAGATGGTATTGCTGATTATGACGATGATGATGAAGATATTGGTAAAAAGTTAGCTCAAGATGAGATAAACAAAGGTGCAAAATTAATTGAAAGACCTTCCTTAAGTTCTGACTTTCGTATATTTGAAACACCAGGAGGTGATGTAATAACAGTGGCAGCTCCATCACCATCTCCTAAAAAAACAAATTTAAGATCAGCTGGTGCTAAAATTTCGCCTGGTATACTATCACGTTTTCCTGATTCAAAGAAACGAAAACAAAATGAATCCCTACATAGAACACCGAAAAGAACTTCATCAGTACCGGCTTGGAAAACATATAAATAGTGTGACATTTTGTGTTTTAGAAGAAGTTAACAAAGATGGATAGTCAAGATGAATTCTATATAACATTGTTTAGCAATGATAATTTAAAACTGTTTCCTGAAAATACTTTAGCTTCATTCGAAAATAAACTACCTAATCACTTCGATTTAAGAAATGGAAATTGGAAAGTTGGTCTTTCAGAAATTTATCTGAACGATTTCCTACAAACGGAAAAATTTAACAAAGAGAATTGTGCTCTTATTAATATAGGGGAGTATAATGTTTATGTAACAAACATTGAAAAACCTCTTGAAAAAATCAAAGTAACCAAATCTATAGGTTACACATATTATTCATATGACGATTCGGAATTACATTTGGATGATTGGAAGTTTAATTTTTTGCCAACACTTATTAAAAATATAACTCCTAATCAGGAGTTATATTTTACTCATTTACTCAAAACCAAGTTTTCAAAGAATTTTTTAATGAAATTTTACCATATATATATATTTAATACTAAAAATTACGATGATGTAACTTTTAAAAAAGTAGCAAATCAAAACGAAAGAGGTTTAATTCGAATATCACAGACTTTTGATGAAGACAGCTTCTTTATAAAAGTTAATCACAGTTATAATATAAAAATATTGTTAAATGAATTATAATTACGATGATGATGATTATAATTACGATGATACTAATACTAAAAATTACGATGATGTAACTTTTAAAAAAGTAGCAAATAAAAACGAAAGAGGTTTAATTCGAATATCACAGACTTTTGATGAAGACAGCTTCTTTATAAAAGTTAATCACAGTTATAATATAAAAACATTGTTAAATGAATTATTTCAACAGAAAAAAAGTATAAAAAATTTCAAAACAAAATTACCTGAACTATTTAAATTAGCTATTGCTAATAACAAAGACGAATTAAATGGAATGGTTTATGATTTATTCAGATATAGTTCAATCATCTATTTTTGGAAGTAACAAAGTACGGGCGTTGAGAGCTATCAACATATAAAATTGTAGAATACCTATAAATATTGAATTTCAAAATATTCATTACATACCTATAGAGAAAAATATTTTTGAAACTATTGCTATTAAAATCTGTAATCAATACAGTGATGCAATAAATTTCGTTTCAAGTTACTTTCCAACAAAAGTTGTTTTACATTTTAAAAAGCATTGATTATCATATAATATAAATACTACTACTCAAATAAGATGTTCCATCAAACATGGAACAAGCTTACGTGAGATATTATTCCTCTCAAGTAGGAAGAGGAATTAACGATATTGGGCCTTTATTACAATTTTATCCATCTATACAGCGTGGTCGTGGTATAGGTAACATATTTGGAAGTTTATTTCGTTCTTTTAAACCAGTTCTTTCATCTGGCTGGGATCTATTTAAAAAAGAAGCTGTAAACACAAGTAAAAACATTCTTGGTGCCATAGTATCAGGTGCCCATATTAAAGAAACAGTAATTGATCAGGGCAAAAGCGGTATTAAAAATTTACGAAAATCAATGGTTAATCAATTACATTCAATGTATGGTGGAAGACGGAAACCTATAAAAAGACGAACAGTTTCTAACAAACCGCATTCAAAGTTGAAGCGACGAAAAAAGCAAACCAAGAAATCTGATATTTTCAGTTAAAATGGAATGTATGAAATCTGAATTAGATATTTTTGCTTCTTTACCAGTGCAAACAAGCATTTTACGTTCAGAGGAGGTAGCATACAACCCTTTAGCCTCATTAGAAGCATCACCGTCAACCATTGAATTTGTTTCACTTGGAAACGGAGATACATATAGAGATTTATCCAGCACCTATATAACTTTAAAGTTCAAATATTAAAAAAAGATGGATCAAATTGGAGTGCAAATGATAAATCTGGAGTTGGAGCTGATGCTAAACCACTACCACAACCAAGTGTTATAAATAATTTATTGCACTCAATGATTAAACAATGCAATGTGACATTAAATGGAAAAAACATTACACCTTCCGACTCGTTATATCATTACAAGGCATACCTAACAACTTTACTAAATTATGGCAGCGATTCTAGTCAAACACATTTAGAAGTATCCGGTTGGGAATTAGACAAACCTAACTTTAATTCTTTTGACAATAGTGGCTCTAAAGCAAGACAGAAATTATATAACAATTCTGCAGTGGTGGAATTAATGGGAAAACTACATGTAGATTTCTTCAATACTCCAACGCTACTCTTAAATAATGTTGACATGAGAATAGCTCTGACATTAGAAAAACAAGATTTTTTTCTATTTTTCAATGATACAGATGAAAGCTATTTAAAGATTCATGAAGCTACTTTATACATGAAGCATGTTATTATAAATCCTAACATATTGTTAGCACACAATACCGTATTAGAAAAAGCAAACGCAAAGTATCACTACAAAAGAAACGAAATTAAAACTTTTACAATTCCAGCTAATACTTCAAATATATCATTGGACAATGTCTTTATAGGACAAATTCCTACGGCTCTTGTATTTTGTATGGTAAGCAATGAAAGCTTTAATGGAAAAAGATCAAAAAATCCATACTTTTTCGACCATCAAAATCTTTCACAGTTTCAATTATATGTAAATGGAGTACCTGTGCCTAATTCTGCAATAGAAACAAACTTTTCAAGCAATAACTTTTATAATTCACGAGCATATTTAACATTATTCAGTGGAACTGGTATACATCACTCAGATAGAGGACATCAGATTACAAAAGAATTGTTTGCAAAAGGCTGCACAATACTAGCTTTTGGTTTATCTGCAGATGGATCAACAACAGATTCTTGTCAAAACCTTTTAAATCAAGGAACAGTAAAAATTGAAGCAAGGTTGAGTTCTCCATTAGGCTCAACTTTAACATGCATTGTATTTGCAGAATTTGATGCCAGTATAGAAATTGACAAAAATCGTAATGTTTACTTAAACATATAAAAGAATGATTAGCATTTTGTTTCCCCATCATTATACAATGAGTTGTGTACTAGTAGACTTGTCGTTCTGTACGGACGACACCAATACAATATTTGTAAAAAATCTTGCTGTGGCTGGAATAAAAGAAAAATGTAAAACAATTGTAAAAGAATTAAAGTATAAATTTCCTGTCAGAGATTTAAAAAGAACAGATATTGAGAATTACTCTTTTGGGCATATCGATACGAAAAAATAACTAATAACTTAATAAATTTGCTTGAAAATTTCGATATAGTCTTGACTAATGGAAAACTTAAAGTATAATTCTTGAAAACATATGTAAAAGGAAATACACGTCTAATTGATATTTCTCGTTTACAAGATAATGAACACACTTCAGATTTCAAAGGTGCTGAAATGTAATAATTTGACGAATAAAATATTTAGTGGTGTTTATGCTCTTGATCAATTACCAAACCAAGTTTCAAAACCTAGTATTTTGGTGGTAAATACTGATACTTCTAATGAAAAGGGAACACATTGGTTAGCAATATTTGTTCCAGTTAAAGGATGTGCAGAATATTTTGATTCATTTGGAAATCCGCCATTTCACAATGAGATTATTAAATTTCTACAAAATCAATCGAAATGTTTTGTTTTCAACAATAAGCGTTTACAAAGTAATTTAACATCTGTTTGCGGATATTATTGTTGTGTATATCTATGGATGCGAAGTTCCCGTAAAAGCATAAAATATTTTCTTAATTTATTCGACACATTATCCCCACTACAAAATGACAGAAAAATAGAAAAAATGTTTCGAAAAATTTTTAAAAAATGTGGGAGAAAAACTATAAATACAAAATTCTAAAATAGAATTCATCAGTTAAAACAAAAACAAAAAAAGGAAATGGAGCAACCAACAAATTCAGAAGTATTTGAAACACAAAAAGGTGAGCCACACCAGAACCTTTTATTAAGTTATATTTATTTTTTGGATGAAAAACAAAAAATTAAAATTCATATTGGATTTAATATTGAAAATTTCGCTGCATCAATAATTTTCCAACGACAAAACAAAGTCATAAGCGAAATGAATTATTTGGAATGGTATACATTTTATCACGATTTTAAAAAAAACAGTTCAACAAAATTAAATTCGAAAGGATTTTCGCTAACATTTAATTATGCTGAGCGCACTAGAAAACTTAAATTGCAGCTAGATGAGTACAGCCGTTTTTGTCTTATGTTAGATTTTATACAAGCAGTGATGTCATATAACAATGGAGCTGAACTAAATGTACGAGAATATGTATTCAAATATTTTGAGAGATGTATCGCAAAGAATAAACTAAGATTGGAACAAGAAGATTTTTACATTCCAATGAATTTACACATAGCTCAGTGTAACTATTCCAGACTATTTTATGAAATATATAGATAAATCATACGTCAAAAATCACCGTGGTATAGCTATTCTATCAACTATTCCAAAGTTGTTTGAAAAAATTATTGTAGACAAAATTACACCCATCATAAATACAAAACTAAGCGAACAACAACATGGATTCAGAAAGGTCGTTCCACAACAACAAACCTTTTAGTTTACACTTCTGAAATCCTTAATGAAATGGAATATGGGCACCAAGTTGATGCTATTTACACGGACTTCAACAAAGCATTCGATCGTGTTGATCACAAAATTCTACTAAACAAACTTACAGCCTTAGCAATTTCCGGCCCTTTTCTTTATTGGATATTCTCCTATATTACAAATAGGACGCAAAATATAAAATTTCAAGGATTTTTCTCGGACTCAATCAATGTTATATAAGGAGTACCGCAAGGCAGTCACTTGGGTCCACTCTTGTTTAATATATTAATTTCTGATCTTTCTAGTAAACTTTCCGGTGTGTCACATTTTGCATTTGCCTGATGATCTCAAGATTTATCATGTAATTAAAAAGAGTTCCGATGTTGAACTACTTCAGACAAATCTCAATAGTCTGCAAGAATGGTGCTTCTCTAATAAGTTAGAACCAAACATTGAAAAATGCAAGGTTATAAATTTTACACGTAAGAGATCTATCATTACTTTCGGTTTTAAAATAAATAATGTAAACCTTGAAAGAGTTAAAAATATTACCGACTTAGGGATTCTGTTGGATGATAAACTGAACTTCCATCTTCATTATGAGTATACAATATCTAGGACAAACAAAATGCTTGGGTTCATAAAAAGAAGAGCTAAAGAATTCAGCGACATCGCTGTAACTAAAGCTCTTTATTGTTCCTTAGTACGATCTATTCTTGAATATGGTAACATTGTGTGGGATCCCGCATTTCAAATACATTCTGATACAATAGAATCCGTGCAAAAGCAATTTCTTTTATTTGCTTTGTGAAATCAATATAATCCTAGAGATTATTCAATTCTGCCTAGCTATCTCGTAAGACTTAAATCATTAAATATCTTAACTTTATCCTCACTTAGGCAAATATTTTCTTCTTGCTTTACTTTTGACGTCTTAAGAAAAAACATTGACTTTCAGTTTTTAGCAGATAATTTTCAAATAAATAATGGGGGCAGAAATACGAGAAGCACTAAATATTTAGTTGAAAATACTCATAGAACTGAATATGGAAAAAATGAACCAAAAAACAGATGTTGCATTACATTCAATAAACATAGTCATCTTTTTTTAACACAAATTTCTAGATATACTTTTAAACGTAAATTAAAATTAAAATTTCTTAATGACCTATGACAATAATTTTAACCTTTAATAATATATTATACTCATATTACACTTCAAGTTCGCATACTTTTATAATTCTATAATTTAGTTATTTTTGCATTTGAACTGTGTTTTCGCTAGGTATGTATTTTTTACAATCTACAAAAAAAAAAATCAATAAACTTTTGATTTTTATGTATTTAAATTTATGTTTTGTAATCAAATTTCATGTTAATTTTAAGTTTTAGCAATAAGATTTTTTTTTTTAAAACCTTGTTTTGGTTCAAAATAAAATAAAATAAAATAAATAATTATTTTTCTTAGTTATCGGAATTTATTGTACAAAGTTAATTTAAATATACATATCCATTTATCCTGCTGGCCTTATAAACCATTTTTGTTTTCGAATTGTGTCTAATTTTACAAGGTTATTTTTTAAGTCCAAAGGTACGGTTAAGCTAATTTTTCTTTAGGTCGGTTGATCTGTTTGACACAAGGAGGGAATGAATTCATTAAAATATTTTTGATGCAGAGCTTAAAAGGTTTGACACATTGACTTGAAATTTTGCAAATATGATCCTCTTACCTTACAGGATTTATTGTATACGTGAATCAAAATAATAATATTATAAACAATAATATTATAAATAATAATATTATAAATAATAATATAAGTAATATAAATAATAATAATAATAATAAAATAAACAATATAAAGAAAAATATAAATAATATTTTTTTTTAATTAGTTTTCTTTATTTCTTTATTGAGAGACAATTTCTTCAATTTAAAGAAACCCTTTCAAATTTTAGAAAAACCTTTAACATATATTGAAATATAATGCAGCAGCTGTAAATTTTGTATATTTGTAAAAAAAAATTTGAGCAATTTTTCAAGTTACCGGTGTTTAAAAATAGCCAAATTTAAATTTCCGAGCCCTTATAGCTCCTAAACAGGGGACGTGACAAAAAAATTTTGTTAACTGACTCCTAATATTTTCTAAAGATTTAACTTATCCCAAACTGTGCAAGATCCTAGGTTGAACCGTTTAGAAGATATGTGGGGCCAAAAATTTTTCAAAAATTGAGTTTTGCATAATGGTAAATTTTAGTACCGTATGGTTACCTTATACATTTGAACTTTATATTTTTGTGAAGCCCATAAAAGCAGCTCTCTTCTCCCGAAGATTGAAAATACATTTAGCAGAACTCTTCTTATACTAATTTAAATATAGGGCTTTTTTGAAATTTTCGGGGGCTGTTACTACGGCATAATTGTAAATTTTAGTACCGTATGGCAACCCTAAATATTTGCTCTTAATTATTTATAAAGCTCATAAAACCAGCTACCTTTTTCCGTTTTCAGATTCAAAATATACCCAACAAACCTCTTGTTATAACAATTTAAAAATAAGGCTTTTTCCATATTTGGGGGGCTGTAAATTCTACGAAATAATTTTTTTTGCAAAACCTACCCATGGTTAAAATTTCTTTACTGTATTTCAAACGGTGTAAAAGTTTTTGTAAACATACGGACAGACGGACGGACAGATTGAAACTATAAAGGCACATTTTTAGAAAATTTTTTGAAAATGTGCTAAAAACAAAAAATCAAAGAAGAAATATGAATAAATTCGCGAGAAAAAAGGATATTAAAAATTAAATATAATATTATGCTTTTAAAGGCAACCTTTTGCGAGCTCAGGCAACCGTTATACTTAAGTAGACCTTAAAGAAGTAAAGATGCCTTAGTGAAAGAATTCTCAGATTCGAAAATAGTTCCAAGCTTGGCTCATTCGGTGAGCCTCAGTTTCTTGTTTAATTAGGAGTGATTCAATTTTATTAAAGTCAGTTCCACCCCAGCAACTTAAACCATATTTATCGACACAAATTCTAGTTTCGATTTAAATAATGCATTGCAAATTATAGTGAGACATTTGTCTGATAAGTTTATTGAAATAGTGTTCTAGGCAATTTAGCCTACCATCCAAATATATTCCTAAGTATTTAAATTTATTTGCAACTTTAACTTCGAAACAGTTATTAAAATAACTGAATGTGCAGATAGATGATTATGCAGATAGATGATTATTATAAAGATGATTATTTGCAGATAAATGAATGTGCAAATAAATTTAAATACTTAGGAACAATTAGTGAAATTATTAAATGAGCTACAACGTTAAAGGACAATTTGGGGAGTGGTAATTAATTTTTGACAATTTGGGGAGTGGTATTTTGTCAAAAGAAGTTCCTTGACATTAAAAAACATATATTTAGTTTTCTCACAGATGCTTAGTTTATGCAATTTAAACAATTAACGTAAAATATATAAATCATGGTTTATCTATATATATAAAAGCGAAAGTTTGTTTATTTGTTTGCTTGTTTGTATGTAGCAAATAGACTCCTAAACTGCCCAGCCGATTTTCATGAAAATTTGTTTATAGAGGGTTTTGGGTACGGAAAGAAATCGTGGCCCAAAAATTTTGCTCTAACGGAAGGCCAAGTTGGGGCTGTGGTGCAAGTTTTTATACTTCTTTGTTCTAAAATGAAAACGGTTCGACCGATTGACTTCAAATTTTGTATACGTGATGCTCTTTGAGAATTGAGTAGACACTATTAAGAGTTTTGGAATTTGTTAACCCATGTCAGGCCTATGGTTGGTCAAAAAAAATTCTGCTTTGGCTAAAAAGAAAGCCCACAAAAAAATTTTATTGAGTTGCATTAACCCATTGGGGCCCAACAACTTTTTATAGGTTTTTTCAATATTTAATACTTAATTAAAAACGGTGTGACCGATTTTCTTCAAATTTTAGTATACGTGCTCCACTGTGAGAATTAAGTTGACACTATTAACAGATTTGGAATTTTGTTGACTTGCAATTTAATTGGGGGGTTAACCCATGCCGGCCCGACGATTGACAAAAAAAAGATTTGGAAGCAAATTACGTCCAATTTTGCGCAATAAAATGCTTTGTCCAAAGAAAAAGTGTAGTTCCGTTAACCCAATGGGGCACAGTGGCTTTTTTTGGAAGTAAATTACGTCAAATTTTGGAAAGTAGTTTGTACTGCTTTGAAATATAGAAAGTTTCAAAAATTACTAGAATAATCCTAGAAAAATCTTTTTAAAAAGATTGCTTTCATACATATTAAAATTTACATGTGTAAACCGTGTGTAATTTTTGTGTTAACTTTTTGCAGTAACATCATCTTCAATTAAACCTCCATTGAGAGGCGCAGCAACGCGCACCGGGTATTAGCTAGTAATATAACAGCAGTATTATCAACAGTTAATATAACAGCTATTATTTATAACAGCTGAGTTCCATGCGGGCCAACAGCTTTTTATAAATTTTTTGGTTATTTAGAGTAAAAATTAGAAACGGTTTAACCGATTTTCTTCAAATTTTGTATATGTGTTCCGTTTTGAGAATGAAATTAACTCTTTTAACAGACTTTCGAGCCCGACGATTGACAAAAAAAGATTTGGAAGCAAATTACGTCCAATTTTGCGCAATACTGCTTTGCCCAAAGAGAAAGTGTAGGTCCGTTAACCCATTTGGGCACAGTGGCTTTTTATAGATTTTTGCGTTACTTAACTCTAAATTAGAAACGATTTGACCGATTGACCTCAAATTTTATATGTGTGAAGCAACTTGAAAATGGAATTAAGCCTGTTAACAGTCGGTCCTACGATTATTCAAAAAAATTTTTTTGGAAGTAAATTACGTCAAATTTTGGAAAGTAGTTTGTACTGCTTTGAATTACAGAATGTTTCAAAAATTAATAGAATAATCCTAGAAAAATTGTTTTAAAAAGATTGCTTTCATACATTTTAAAATTTACATGCGTAAACCGTGTGTAATTTTTGTGTTAACTTTTTTCAGTAACATCAACTTCAATTAAACCTCAATTGAGAGGCGCAGCAACGCGCACCGGGTATTAGCTAGTATCTATATATAAATCAAAATAAGTTTTACTGGCATATGATAAAGCTAAATACTATGCAATATTTAGCTTAGTAGAATATAGTTTATTTAACAGAATAAATAGTATGATCCACCATGTCAAAGGTTTTTGTAATATCAAAAAACAATGCTGCCGGAATTTTTAATTCATTAAACTATTCCAGACATACAGATCGCTACATAGTTTTAGAAGTTTGTCTTTCGTTGATTTTCTTGAACTAAAACCAAATTGAACATCATGAAAAAAATTATTTTTTGTAAATAATTCATCATTTTAGATTTAACTCCCTTTTCAAAAATTTTAGAAAAACAAAAGCTAAATGGACCTAACTGTTTAATGATGTTTTTTCACCTTTTTAGCACATTTTCAAAAAATTTTGTAAAAATGTGCCTATATAGCTTCACTCTGTCCGTCCGTCCGTCCGTCCGTCCCTTTTTACCTACGATTGACTAAAAAATATCAGAAATGGGTAGGTTTTGCAATAAAAATAATTTAATGTTAAAACTTTTTTTTGTAGCCCCCCCCGTTACGGAGCTACAGCCCCACAAAGTCGAAAAAAGCCCCATATTTAAACAGTTATAATTAGAGTTCTATAAGGTATATTTCCAAACTGAAAACGGTAACAGACAGCTGTTCTTATAAGCTTTACAAATTTTTAAAAACCAATTGTATAGGGTTACCATACGGTACTAAAATTTACCGTTATTCAAAACTAAGTTTTACAAAATTTTTGGTCCCTCATAACTTCGGAACGGCTAAATCTAGAAACTTGAAATTTTGGGAGAAGTTAGATCCTTAGAAATAAGTAAGAGTCAGTTAACAAAATTTTTTTGTCACGCCCCCTCTTTAGGAGCTGTAAGGGGTCGAAAATTGAAATTTTGCTAAAAATTTAGCTTTTAAACACCTATAACTTGAATACCAGTTAAAATTTTTTTTTATTTGTATACAAAATTGAAAGCTCCAAAACGAAGGTTTCAATAAGTGTCAAAGGTTTTTCTTAATTTTGACTTTGTCCGTCCGTCCGTCCGTCCGTATGTTTACAAAAACTTTTACACCGTTTGAAATAGATTAAAGAAATTTTAACCACGGGTAGATATTACAAAAAAATTAATTTCGTAGAAGAATTTTTTTCTATAGCCCCACCCGTTACGGAGCTACAGCCCCCCAAAGTTGGAAAAAGCCCTATTTTTAAATTATTATAACAAGCGTTTTGTTAAGTGTATTTTCAATCTGAAAACGGCAAAAGATAGCTGGTTTTATAAGCTTCACAAAAATATAAGGCTTAAATGTATAGGGTTACCATACGGTACTAAAATTTACCATTAAGCTAAACTCAACTTTTGCAAAATTTTTGGCCCCATATATCTTCTAAACGGTTCAACCTAGGGTCTTGAAATTTTGGGAGAAGTTAGGTCCTCCAAAATTAGTAGGAGTCGGTTAACAAAATTTTTTTGTCACGCCCCCTGTTTAGGAGCTATAAGGGCTCGAAAATTGAAATTTTGCTATTTTCAACCACCTGTAACTTTAACACCTGTTCAAATTTTTTTTTACAAATATGCAAAATTTATAGCTGCAGCATCATATTTCAACATACGTTAAAGGTTTTTCTTAAATTTGAAAGGGTCTCTTTAAATTGAAGAAATTGTTCTTTGTCTTAACCATTTTTGGTTTGATAATAATATTCTAGGTAAAATTCCAAATTTTGTTGAAGTTCAAAATTGATTTCCTAGAACCGAAAAAAATGGAAGGGTGAGGACAGGAGGGGGTGGGCAGATCCATCATAAGTTTGCTAAGCAAAAATTTGGGAACCTTCCCAATTGAAGGGCTACTAGGTCTTTAAAATTAAAACTTTTATGTTCTTATAAAACAATAACTTATTCACCATTGTAAGTTTTTCCAAAATTAAACGTTAACATTGAAGCTCCAACATTATATTTTGCACTTATTAACAGGTTTTCTTGAGTGCATTGGGGTTATATTCTAAGTAATTCACTATTAGTCATATAATTAATTATTAATGAAATAACAAAATTATAATATTATCATAATATATATTTTTATAAAAATACATGATAAAATACTCAGTAAGAAACCGTATATAATTTTAAAAATGTGCTTTTTAAAAACCCTTGGTTTTTTCCCCTCACTTGTTTATAAATCGGCACAACAATGACTGTTTTTTAGAATTTCTGGAAAAATACTTTCGCGTATATTAAAATTAAAAGGGAAATTTAAAACGTCATCAATTTGGAATGCCACTATATATTCACTTTTATATTCACTTGCTAGATCGATTCACTTTTATATGTATGCACGGGTATAAAAATCATAATATTTAATCGGCTTATTTTTTCCCATACAAATATAAACATCCTTTTTTAGAGCAAACTATTTGACCAATTTTAATGAAACAAAAACCAAAATAAAGGTTTTTTTTGTTTTCATAGGACAATGATATTTTTTTTTAGAATATTGCGTTTTTTCAGGTGAAAATCCGTCTTTAATTTAACGTAAATTTGAATTTAACGGTCACGCTTTTAAAAGTTGAGGCTTATGACTCTAATATTATGCGCCGACTTTCTGGGTAAAAGTAATTCATTTTCGGTTGTAACTCGCAACTCAATCAAACTATTATATGCGCCGACTTATGTCTTTCTTTTTTTTTGTTAAGTTCAAATGTTCAATGAACAAGGAGATTTAAATTTTTTAAAAATTTTTTTTTTGTTTTTGTTTTTTCTTTATCTTAAAAAGTGAACGAAAAAAATGAGTTCGAAATGAAAGCAATACATTTGGTTTATACAGTAGTTTTAATTTATAACGAACTCGGTTCAATTTTATTTATAATAAACTTTACACTTTTTGATAAAGAATTAAATTTTACCTAAAAATGTAAGTTTTTTATTACATTGATATTTCTTTTATTTAAAATTATTATATCTAATTATGTTGCTTGGTGATTAATTTAGTATTTTTTTATTTATTTTTGAATATAAAAAAAAATCATAACGCATCAAAAATACAAAAAAATTTCATTAGAAGAAAAAGCACTATATACCTAGGCTTGAGGCTGACACATCAAATAAAATTCTAGCAAATGAGTTCGAAGTGTCCATTCTAGAATCAGCATATTCTACAATGTTCAAGTCTTATACTAATTTTCCAAAATTCACAGCATTCTTTTAAAACGACATTCGTTTATTACGACGAATATTTTCCGTTCCATCATGGTTGTTATAACCGAAAAGTACTGTATTTAGTTTTTGTTTGCAATTTATTATAATACAGTTATAAAAAAAAAAATTTTTTTAAGAAAGATTATTTGGTATTTTTTTTTTTATTTTTTTGCAAATACATATATTTATACCCGTGCATACATATATGACATCGGGTATATTAGATTTGCTCCTCCGTTTGTAACGCATCGATCTAGACGAGCTAGATATAGTGTCAAGGGTACGTATCGGCTCAGAATCGAAAAATGAGTCGATCTAGCTATGTGTGTCTGTCCGTCCGTCCGTCCGTCCGTCTGTGTGTCAGCACGATAACTCAAAAACTAAAAGAGCTACAGTTTTGAAATTTTCACAAAATATTTTTCAATCAATTTCTAGGTTCCCTATTTTTTTTGGTTAAGATCGGACCAAAACTTCGGGTAGCTCTCGAACAGCTAACTTTTTTAACTCCAACATTTTCATATAAAAATTTGAAAATTTGCTATGCACCGTGTATTTAGTATGAAATTATATGAATTTTGTTTGTTTTTGTTTTTTTGTTTTTTTGTTTACTTTTTTTTTTGAATAGATAACGATTTCGAGTTAGAATTTCATATTATTTAAATGATGCGTAGTTTTTTTAAGATAAGCAAAAAAGAACACAAAGATTTTTTTTAAGTAAATGGCTCCATAAATAATTTATATATGTATATTCATATAATAAGTATATGTGTAATATTTTGAATGAATCATTTTATCAATATGATTATATGATGCTTACTTTGCTTAGGTTAAATATATTCGTGAATTAAAAATTAATTACAAGAGATAGAATTGAAAAATTAGAGCTAGAGTTTTGAAATTCACACAAAACATTTTTTGGACATTTTTAAGGTTCCCTATTCTTTTTGGTTAAGACCAGACCAAGGTTTCGGGGAGCTGCCACACAACTTATTTAAACCAATATAAATTTCTTCAAAAGTAATTATACTAGAAAGACGAAAATTACACACGGTTAGTTTTATAATGAATCAAGCACTTATATGAAGTTTCAAAATTTTACGGCTTCATTTGCGGGGGGTTGCCATACAACTTCTTTGCACCAATATGAATTTCTTGGAAACTGAGTATACTACGAGGATGAAAATTACACACTGTTAGTTATATAAAGAATCGAGCACTAATTCGGAGTTTCAAAATGTTACGACCCCATACTCGGGCAGCTCCCATACAAAGTTGTCGATTCGATAACTGTGAATCTAATGAAGCTACGAGGTTACGAAGCTACGAGGTTTTTTTTTTTGTTTTTAACCAAAAATTATGGTACCTATAATGAATTAAAAATTTAATTTTTTTTTTAAGCAAAAATTATGGGATAATAAGTTAATTTTTTTTTTAACTATTTTACTTTTTTATATTTTTTTTTATACCTAATAGCATTTATGATATTTAAAAATTAACTTACCCGTTATATATTATAAATAAATAACGGTTAGTGGGTAAGCACGGGTATCTAAAAGTTGACAAGGGCAACTATAATCTTCCTCGTTTTTAAATATCATTACTCTCAAACGTAATGGCAACTATATTTCAGAAGTCGGTTTTTTGTTAAATTAAAAACCGACTTCTGAAATATAGTTGCTATATTTATTTTTTGTTAAATTAAAAACCGACTTCTGAAATATAGTTGCCATTACGTTTGGAAGTAGTGATACAAGTAATGATATTTAAAAAATATATGTATTTGCAAAAAAATTTAAAAAAAAATAACAAATAATCTTTCTTAAAAAAATAATTTGTAATTTAAATGATTTGTTAATTAGGACCTAACCAAAACTAACGCGTATGGTGCATAATTTCTGGAAATTTCTAGAAAATTTTTAAATATACATAGTTAGGTACGTAAATTTACATGTGAGCAACCGAAATACAAGACGTTCTGGTACCTCAGATTTAAAAATTGACAAAGCGAAAAATAGAAATAGAAAATTTAAAATAATATTTTTGTAAAAAATTTGTTTATTAAAAAATACCTATAATATGTTTGCAGAAACATAAAAAAGAAATAATATTTCGTAAGAAAAATGATTTGTTACTTATGGATCAACCAAATTCAGCATGTTCGGCGTTGAGTTTCTGTCAAAAAATTTTGAAATAAGTTGTTATTGTAAATAAATTTATATTAAGGCATACGCGACGTACTGTACCTCGAAGTTTTAAAATTTTAAAATTGACAAAGCGTATAAAAATATTGTAATTGTATTTTCTTATGTTGCTACGATTAAATTTTAAAAATAAAATATTTTAAAATAATATTTACAACGCGTACGGCGTAAAATTTCTGTCAAAAAATTTTGAAATAAGTAATTATGTAAATAAATTTACATGAAAGCAACCCAAATACGCGTAACGCGATATACTGTACCTCAGATTTTTAAATTTTAAAAATTGATAAATAGTATAAAAATATTGTCTTCGGTTTTTCTTATATTTTTAAATTGTACGTTGTATGTTTTGATTAAGGTTAAGCCCTGATAATTAAAAATTTTATTTTACATTTTAAACATCGAATAATGTTTTTTCATGATAAAAACTTTTTTTAGTTTTACTTTGACATAACGAACAAATATTATGTAAGGCGTTTTTTTTTTAAATCACAGCAGAGATCTAGGCACGCTCTAAACAACATAAGCACGTTCTAATGAACAAAGCATGAACAGAGTACGCTCAGAGCGTTCAGATTTAATAAAAAAACAAGAAAATTAAATTAAATTAAAACATTTTGATTTTTATTTTACAAGTAAAATCTTAAACAAACGTCAAAATGTCCTTAAGAAAAAAAATGAATCACACGCTCTGAGCGCTCAGAGCTAAAAAAAAAACGATTTTTTTTTTTTGACAGTTCAGATTTAAAAAATGCCTTTAAAGGAACTGAAGCATGTATTCATCAATTTTTAATTAGGAAACAGAATACATACGGAACGGATACAAAAAAATTCAAATCGTACTAAATTGTTTAGTTTTCTATATGACGGACACCATTAACTCGAATTTTGGCTACTTGACTTCAGTAAATATATGTATATGTTTAGAAATTAAATCAAATTCTCAGAACATTGTATATTAGAACAAGATTTATATTAAGAATTTAAATCGCTTTGTTTTGTGTAATAACTGTACCACATTATACTTTCTTTAAAGCGACTTTAGCTATAGGAATATAGTTCAAAAATACAACAACGTTTTTATAACTGAAAAAATTATAAATTTTTTTTTAGCAAATTTCAAGCGCAAAAATTGTTGACAACATTGTTGCAATATATTTTATTACGTATAGGAAAAAAAATATAATTTTTCGTGTTAAATTAGTCTATTATAAATTTCAAAAAACTAATTTTGTATGTAAATTTAAAAGCAAAAATAGCTCGAATCTCGAGCACAGGGCGATACTAGTAAGTTTAAATGTATTAATATTAGTATGCTTAACATTACACCAAAAAATTTAAAATATTAACCGAAATATAAAACGTTTAAGGTTATGGTACCTTTTTCTAAAGTTGAGGATATAATAACTTATAAACACTGGAAAAATGGTACCATAGTTCAACATTTTAAAAACTCTACACTTAGTAAGGTAACACTAATTCAAACAAAACTCTTAATCCATTTGCTATCTTTTTTAATAATGCTAAACAAAATAAGTTCATTTCAACATTCAGACAATTAACACAGAAACACAATCATCGGAACAATCATTGGAATTTTGTTTAAGATGTAACGTTGATTAAGATGGGAACTTTGTTCAAGATGTAACGTTGAAAACGGGAAAAAGTAACAATTATGTGAAAGTAAATAATAATACTTATCCTAATTTTGTGCAGGGAGACACGTTGGTACCGTCATTTAGTTATCCAATTATTAAAATTAATAGTAAATGGCATTTTTCCGCAAATGTGGAAATTCTCCCATTTGACTTCCATTTTCAAAAACGGCGATAGAACTTCCGTTGAGAACTATCGGGTTATAGCCTTATAGAAAGAACCCAAAACGTCAAATTTCAAGGTCTTTTATCCAAATCGATTAATGTCACTTCTGTTGTACCACAAGGAAGTCATTTGGGGCCAGTTCTTTTCAAGGTTTTTATTTCTGACCTTTCGGGATATTTAGACGAGACAAAACATATTGCTTTTGCTGACGACTTAAAAATATATAAAGTTTTAAAAGATAACTCTGATGCAGTTATACTTCAATCCAGCTTATCAGATTTACAAACTTGGTGTACATTTAATAAATTGGAGCTCAACATACAAAAATGCAAGGTTATCAGTTTTACCCGAAAACGTTCTTCTTTAGTATATGACTATAAAATAGATAATCGTACCCTTGAAAGGGCTCCTTGCATTACTGATTTAGGAATTGTTCTCGATAATAAACTTAATTATAGTCTTCACTATGACCAATTAGTCTCCAAGGCTAAAAAAATGTTAAATTTCATTAAGAGAAGAGCTAAAGAATTTAATGATATAGCGGTGACAAAATCCCTCTATTGTTCGCATGTTCGATCTATTTTAGAATACGGTAGCATAATTTCCAATCCAACGGAATTTCTAGCTACAATACGAGACTAAAATTATTAAACTTGCTGTCTTTTTCTTCACGAAGACAACTCCCTCTATTGTTCCCTTGTTTCAATTTATTTTAGAATACGGTAGCATAATTTGCAATCCAACGTTTCAAATCCACTCCAATAGAATGGAATCAGTTCAAAAGCAATTTCTCTTATTTACATTCCGAAGTGTATACAACCCGTCCAATTTTGTTAATCTTCCTAGCTACAATACAGGACTTAAGTTATTAAATTTGCAGCCTTTATCTTCACGAAGACAACTCTTGACATCATGTTTTATTGTTTTGCAAACTAGAAATACAAGATTTTTAATTCATTACCAACACAATTATAAGCTAAAACAATGAAAGAATTGGAAGGTGTACTAAATAAGGACCTAGAAACATTATGTAATTGGTTAGAGTATAATTAACTAAGTATAAATGCTAAAAAAATTAATTACATAATATTCAAAACTCAGAAAATTCCGAATCATGCAGCTAAGCTTGTTTACAATGGTCATATTTTATCAAGAATTAGATATAATATATGGAGCTGAAGTCACTGCTAAAAATTTCAAGCAAATTCAATTGGAACTGTAATGAATAAGGCATTAAAAATGTTATTTAAAATAAATCCTTAAACTAGTACTAGGGAATTACAAAGCAACTAATGTACTTGATATAAATCGACTAATTTATTTTGATAAATGTAAGTACATTTATAATATACTAAATAGTAATTTTAAATCAAAATTAATTCTAATTAACAGAAAAAAATATTGAAATACCTAAAGCTAGAACATCCAAACAAGAAAAGCTTAAAAAGTAGTGCAATTAAACTCGTCAACTCTTTACCCAACGATAATTAAAAATTGTCAAAATATAGAGATATTTAAAAATAAACATAAAAAATATATTAAAATTTTTAGAAATTAAAATATTTCAAAATATATTTAAAAGTAAAATTAGAAATAAGTAAAATTAATTTGTATTTAAATTTTGATTTCTTATACATAATTTTATAGTTTTATTCTAAAATTATCTGAAATTAAATAAATTATTATATATATACTCGGTGCGCATTGCTGCGCCTCTCAATGGAAGTTTAGTCGAAGTTGATGCTACTGCAAAAAGTTAACACAAAAATTACACATGGTGTAAATGTTAATTTTAAAGAAATTTTTTTAAAACGATTTTCTAGGACTATTCTAGTAATTTTTGAAACTTTCTGGAATTCAAAGCAGTACTAACTACTTTCCAAAATTGGAAGTAATTTACTTCCAAAAAGTTTTTTTGGCCAATCATAGGACCGACATGCATTACCAAACACCAATCAAGGTGCTTCAAGCAGACAAAATTTGGATATAGTGTTCAAGGGTACGTATCGGCTCAGAATCGAAAAATGAGTCGATCTAGCTATGTGTGTCTGTCCGGCCGTCCTTCTGTCTGTGTGTCAGCACGATAACTCAAAAACTAAAAGAGCTACAGTCTTAAAATTTTCACAAAATATTTTTTAATCAATTTCTAGGTTCCCTATTTTTTTTGGTTACGATCGGACCAAAACTTCGGGTAGCTCTCGAACAATATAAAAATATATATATAAAAATTTGAAATTTTGTTAGGCATCTTGTATTAAACATGACGCATTTTTTTTTTTGTAGATAACGATTTCGAGTTACGATTTCATATGATTTAAATGATGCGTAGTTTATTTAAGATAAGCAAAAAAGAACACAAAGATTTTTTTTAAGTAAATGGCTTCATAAATAATTTATATGTATTCATATTATATGTATATGTGTAATATTTTGCATGCTTTGTATTTTGATATTGATAGATATAATCATTATGAATATGAAGATTATTATCTATCATGATGATCATTATATGAATATGATCATATGAAGCTTATTTTGCTTAAGTTTAATATATTCGTGAACTAAAAATTAATTATAAGAGATAGAATTGAAAAATTAGAGCTAGAGTTTTGAAATTCATACAAAACATTTTTTGGACATTTTTGAGGTTCCCTATTCTTTTTGGACCAGACCAAGGTTTCGGGGAGCTGCCACACAATTTATTTAAACCAATATGAATTTCTTCAAAAGTAATTATACCAGGAAGATGAAAATTACACACGATTAGTTTTATAATGAAACAAGAATTTATATGAAGTTTCAAAATGTTACGACTTCATTTTCGGGGGGCTGCCATACAACTTCTTTGCACCAATATGAATTTCTTGGAAACTGATTATACTACGAGGATGAAAATTTTACACTGTTAGTTATATAATGAATCGAGCACTCATATGAAGTTTCATAATGTAATGGCCCCATTTTCGGGGGGCTGCTATACAACTTCTTTGCACCAATATGAATTTCTTGAAAACTGATTATACTACGAGGATGTAAATTACACACTGTTGGTTATATAATGAATCAAGCACTTATATGGAGTTTCAAAATGTTACGGCCTTGTTTTCGGGCAGCTGCCATACAAAGTTGTCAATTCGATAAAAGTGAATCTAATGAAGCTACGAGGTTAAAATCAAAACTGGGCAGATAAAGTAATTGGGCAAATTAGTTGGCAGAGTTGGACGTCACTCGGACCAACTTTTAGGGTGGGCTATTTTTTTTTTTATGGTTTTTTTTTTTTCTTTTTGTTTTAAAGCAAAAATTATGGTATAATGAATTAAAAATTAAATTTTTTTTTATGTTCTTTTGTTTGTTTTAAGCAAAAATTATGGGATAATAAGTTAAATTTTTTTTAACTATTTTACTTTCTTATATTTTTTTTGTAATATTTATAATAGCATAGGGGAAATAAATAACGGTTAGTGGGTATGCACGAGTATCTAAAAGTTAACAAGAGCAACTATAATCTTCCTCGTTTTTATATTAAAATATATTTTGATGTTTTTAGCAGTTTTTTAAAATATTTTGTAAAAATGTGCCTATATTTTCACTCCTTCCGTCTGACCGTATGTTTACAAAAACTTTTATATCGTTTGAAATAGGGAAAAGAAATTTTAAAAATGGGTAGGTATTGAAAAAAAAACAATTTTATATAATGCTTTTTTCTGTAGCCCCACCCATTTGGAGCCTGCAGCGCCCCAAAGTCATATAAAGCCCTTTAAATAAATTGTTATAACAACAATTGCGTTAGGTATATATTCAATCTAACGATGGAAGAGAGCTGCTTTTTTAGGCTTTACAAAAAGATATCGCAAAAATGTATATAGTTGCTATACGGTACTAAAATTAACCATTATGCGAAACTCAGTTTTTGCAATTTTTTTGGCACCACATATCTTCTGAACGGTTCAAGCTAGAGACTTGAAATTTGGGAGAAGTTAGATCTTGAAAAATAATAGGAGTCGGTAAACAAAATTATTTGGTCACATAAGGGCTCGAAAATTAAAATTTTTCTATTTTTAAACACTTGCAACTGAAATACCTCTCCAAAGTGTTAAGCATATTATTCTAATAATATAGAAAATTTAAAGCTGCAATATTATATTTCAACATATGTTAAAGGTTTTTTTTTCTTTATTTCAAAGCGGTTCTTTAAAGTGAAGAACGTGTCGCTCAGTTTTAACCATTTTTACTTTTATATTAAAATTCTAAGTAAAATTACAAATTTTGGTGGAATTCTCAATTTAATTCGTGGAACCTAAAAAATATGTGGCCGGCAACATTCTCCTTTGAAGGGCTATTAGAACTTAAAAATTTACATTTATAAGTAAGCAGAAACATAGTCACCATTGTGCTTTTTTAAAAACCCTTGGTTTTTTTCACAACATATTTTTTTACTTTTGATTACCCACTACTGAATTTTGTTTTAAATAGTTCCTCAGTTATACTGAATGTAGACTATACCTATTCAGTATCAAAATGGGAACAGTAAACCTCAATATGAGAATAGTAAACTTCAAAATGGAATAGTAACTTTCAATATGAGAATAGTAAACTTCCAAGTGGAATAGTAACTTTCAATATGAGAAATGTTAAAATCTAAATAAGAATAGTAATCTTTGTGGTAATTTTCAATAAATTGTTTAAATTTTAGTGAATAATTACAATTTTGTTTTTATAGTAAAAATAAAACCCTACAACAATGTCTACAAAAATTAAAAAATTAGAAAAACAATCTAAGAAAACACAATTACTTGTCGTTTCAAATATGAATGGAGACTGAAAACAGCTTGCGCACCAGCTTAATATTCCTCAATGAACGACATATCGTTGGATTTCAGAGGGTGAAACCTCAGACAAACGAGGAGGGAAAAGATTTGAAAAAATTATTCAAATTCATAAAGATTATTTCGTTGAAATGATAGAAAAAAATTGTCGCATTACATTAGCGGAACTTACTGGTGCGTTTGAAGAAAAATTTAATTTTTCTATTTAAAAAACAACTCTTTCTAAACACCTAGATTCTCTCTGTTACTCGTTGAAATACGTAAGATATGAACCAGAAAAGGGAAACAGCCCTGAGAATAAACAAAAAAGAAAGGAGTTTGTTGAAAATCTATTGGTTATTTCAGTCCCAAAATAAGCCAATCTTGATTATGGACGAAAGTAATTTAAATATTCATATTTCACGAACGCGGAGTAGATCTTTGAAAGGAACAAGGTGCACCACTATAGCAGCCGGTTCAAAAGGCGCAAATGTACATGTAATAGTGCATAAGCACAAATACGAAGAGGTTCCTTCAAAAAAGAAAACGCAAAAGAGTGGATGGAAACCTGCCTTCGCCAAGCAATGGTCAGAAATGGTGAACCGATTGTTATCGTGATTGATAATGCACCATGTCACAGTAATATTTTAAAGTTTCATTGAAGCAGGAATTCAATGGAAATAAGATACTGAGACTTGGACCCTATAGCCCAATGTTTAACCCAATTGAAAATGTGTGTTGGTGTAATTGTCTGAAAGCCTTCTTCCATAAGGCTTTCTAAGGCACTTACTCTCTGTTCTTTAATAGTTAAATTGTTTATTCATATTACAGTTGTTTCAATACAGCATAATTTCAATTTAGCCATTTTAACATTAAAAACCATCAAATTATATAAACTCTTTCGAAAAACTTTGAGTTTAATTATATAAAGTAAATTAAGAGAATAAATTTAAAAATTATTTAAAATTGAAATAATTAATCAAAAATACTAAATCATTCAACAGTAAATACACTACAGTTAAAAATCCTGAAAAGAAGTAAATGCTGCATGGGTAAAATTTTATTGAATTCGATAAAAAGTTTTAAATATGTAGTTTGTAATTGCATTTTACGAATCCATTTATTTCAAGTTTTTTTGTTATTTAATATTTTTAAGTAGATAAATTAGTAAGAATTTTTAATATTTTTGAATTGATAAAATAATTAGAAAATGTTTTTAGTATTATAAAGTCAATTTTACGTTACAAATAATAAAAGCTTTTATGGTTTTAAAATGATTGACAATTGCCGCCCGACAAAATCAAAGTCTCAAAAACAGGTTTGTTGAGTTCGGTTAACCCAGATTTCATTTGAAGAAAATTGCAATTTCACTCTGAAATCTATTTTTGAAAAACAAAAACTGCAAATTAGATAAAAAACAAAGACTTACGAACAATTGCAATGAAAGTTTTATATGGAAAACTGAAATTTGTTGGTCTACCATCATTAAATAAACCAAATTTATAGATATCTATTATTTTTTTAACAACTTTACCTATCTGATAGCTTTTACTGGAGCCCCAAAGAGGTTTATGAAATTAATGTCACCTAGAACTAAAAAGGGACAATCGAATTGATTTAGAAAATTTTCAAAGTTGCTTTTGTTGATTTTTTTATTGCCGCGTGAATATATTTTACAAATTATAAATTTGAATGGGAAGTAAAATTTGACAGCGATAGCTTGTAGGGTAGTGGATATATTAAGCTCTTCACAGCTGAAATCTGAATGAGCAAGTACAAACACTCCACCATGAGCAATTGTGTCCGTAATTAAATTTTTTTTGAAAACATTGAAAATTTTTCTTTGTAAAAATGCAATTCAGTTTCTTTTCAAAAGGATTAAGCTTTGCTATAAGTAAATTAATTACCATAACGTGACTGTAAAAACCAGCACAGTTCCATTGTAAAATCGTTTTTGGTTGGAATGAAATTCATCCGTAACCGGTCGATTCCACTAGAACAATTTCACTAGGGACAATTCCACTAGACACAATTCCACTAGAAACAATTCCACTTGGCATAATTCCACTAGACACAATTTCACTTGCGCAATTCCACTTGGTATAATTCCACTTGTAGATAATAATTTTTTTTAAAAATTATTTAAATTTAAAATTGATTTTTTTAAGTAAACTTATAAATTACTGTCAAATATTTTAAATTTAGAAATGGGAGTCCCGCAAAAGAAAAAATACAAAGATCTTTCAGAACATATATCTCGTGTAGCGAATAACTTTAATAATTATGATCCATTTGAATACATGAAGGCTATTGCAGCAATAACGAGAATTGATTTTTCCTAAATAGGTTTTTTTCATTAATTTTATATATTTGTATCCATTAACTTTAATTTATTCTGTTTCTATTCTACTAATTATTATTAATAAACTAGCTCTTTTGTTTTTTTTTGAAAATATTATATAATTTAATGAATATATTTTATATCAATTCCACTTTTTATTAGCCCAACGCATTTAGAGTTAAAAATCGCGGCGATTACCACGTGGAATTGTTCCCTAGTGAAATTATAACAAGTGGAATTGCGCTAGTGAAATTGTGTCTAGTGGAATTATGCCAAGTGGAATTGTTTCTAGTGGAATTGTATCTAGTGGAATTGTTCTAGTGGAACGGGCCTAAAATCAAATTCATCATGTAATTTGATTTCATAGCGATTTTCTTTTCTAATCTTCTCTCCAAAAATCTGTTCTTGGTGTGTCTCTAAATCATAAAATATATATAAAAAATCCTTTAAGTTAGGTTGCCTTACATCTTTTTGAATATAACAGATATGATCTTTCAACACATGTTCATTGCAAACTTTTCAAAAATATTCGTATATTTCACTTTTGTATACTTTTAAGCAGTAAGAACATTTCCTTATGTGATTTTTCCTTATTACGGAAGTGGAAGCTTTATCGTTTTCTAGACATTTTTGTACTCTAAATATTCTATTGCATACTTTATATAAAATATTTTTTACATCTTTGGAACAAGGTGGAGTTTTCTGACAACAAGGGCAAGATCCACAATACTTGTGATAATTTTTCTAATTGTATGGAATATGGACTTCCTCGCAAAAATATATAACCTTTTGCAGATAATGAGGTAATAACATTGTAATGATTTTCGTTATATAGTAAATTTATTCTTTTACCACTAACCGCTCCTTCAAATACCACTGCTCTTCCCTTATCACTTCTCTTAGACCTCCCAAGTTTTAAAGGCTTAAAATAGAAGTTACTAAAAATGGTTACTTAAAATTAAGATAGAACGTTCCAATTGTGTACAAGGAACTAGTATTTAAAGTAGAGCGCGGACTGCATATTGGCGAAATCAGTCCATGGGCTCGGATTTTGGACCTTTTGATCGGTTTCAGGGCTAACGTACATATATAAAAAATCACGATAACTCAACAACTAATTTGATAATTAATATTTTTAAATAGATAAATTAGTAAGAATTTGTAATATTTTTGAATAGATTTTATGGTTTTAAAATGACTTATGGACTTCCCATTAACGTTGAACCAAATAGGTGTAGGGTATTTCTAAGTCGGGTGCCCGACTGACTGTTTCTTTACTTGTTTTTAATCTATTTTATTTACATTCAAATTTGTTTATTTGTTTAATTATTTTATTTACAGTTAATTTTGTTTATTTACTCTAAAAAATGTTGCTGTTATGGAAACGTCAAACAATACTAGATTCATGCATAACGATAGTCTGAACGGTTTATTTTAAAACTGGGCTATAGAGTGAACTCCATTTTCAAAGAGGAACACATATACAAAATTTGGATGCAATCGGGTAAACCATTTCTAATTTATAGCAATGTAACGAAAAAACCTATAAAAAGGTTTTGGGCCGCAACGGGTTAACGGAACTCCACAAATATTTTTTTAAGGCTTTCTTTAAACCACAGCAGTACTTCGAAAAATTGGCCGAAACTTGCTTTCTTACAATTGCTCCCGGGCAACGCCGGGTAAATCTGCTAGCAATTTGTTAGAAAATACTTTATTTAGAAATAAAACTAGTATTTAAATAAGTTCAGATCTATTTTCTTTGTTAGTATTTCGTATTTTATGTACAATAGACATGGCTAAAAAAATTTTGTTAAATAAATTTTTTGATTCACACTCAGAAAATTTACCATTGATTCGGTATAGGATCGTAAGTGAAAGTGTGACATCCATAAAACGATGTAATATATATGGACGTAAGATAAAATATCAAATTACGACTCTACCGGATAATGTAGATCCAATTGGTTGGATTAAGGGTGTGATATATCATATTATAAGAGTTGTAACAAAAGAAGTTAATCTAACAGACAAGATTGGAATAACATTTATCGGGGACAGTTTTTAAGCCCGCTATTGAATTAAAATTTAGTGATGTTTGGGATGTAATATCAAAAGTGTTTGAAAGCAATTCCCAAAGTAAGTACATTTTAATAAATTGTTTTTCTCTCTGTTACATAATCTTACGTTTTACAAGCTTAAGTACAGACAGATTTTGCATAACAGTATCATGTGTTAGACATCCGTTTGGGACAGGAAGAGGAAACAAATACATAAACTTTAAAGAAGAGTGCAAACTGCGTAGAGGGATGCGTAGAAACTAAAAATAAAGATAACATGTGGCTACCACGTGCTTTAGTTATTGCAATTGCAAAAGCTGAAAATTATAATAATCATTATGAAATGCGAAAGGATATTAAAAAATTGCAAACCAAAACAGCCAAAGAACTAGTTTTTAAAGTGGGTTTAAAAATTCCTACTGAAGGCTGTGGTATTTTAGAACTAAAAAAGTTTCAAGAGTACCTCATTAATTTTATAATAACAGAATATTAATACGTTCAATGTAACTTCGATTTTAAGCTTTTAAAACATGGGACGTCTAAAAGGGGTACTGAACCGCCACTCCAATTGATCCCAGATTAGGGGGACACGCAAAAAAAGTAAAGAACACCCTTTTGCCAAATTTGAAGCTTCTACATTTTTTCAAGTTGCTATCTTTATTAATTTTAAAGATATGATTTAAGGTCTTCGGAAATGTGTGGCTGGTCCCCGACCTAAATTCGATTAAAAAGTTCTAGGTTCCGAACCCATATTCAAATCCCAAACGTACGCAATCCCCGCCGTAGTTTCATTACCACAAATTCGATGAAGCAAGCGTCGTTAGCTGTTGAGTTATCGTGATTTTTTATATATGTTCGTTAGCCCTTCGATCGATTAAAAGGTCCAGAATCTACACCCATGGGCTGATTTCGCCCATATGCAATCCCCGCCGTACTTTCAGTCCTAGTAACAGTTACAGTTAAAATTTCATCAAGATAGCTCCATTATTTTTTGAGTTGTCGTGCCTACGGACGGACGGACGGACATGGCTATATCGACTCAGGAGATCACGCTAAAAACAAATATATATACTTTTCCATATATAGCTTCCTTTAGGTGGTGGTTACAAATACCATACCAAAGTTAATATACCCTTTTACCTATTCTATAGTACATATAATGAACGAGGAAAAATTTTTTTTTTAATTATAATCATCCTCGTACTATTAGTACCTTTTGGAGAAATTTATATTGGTGCAAAGAAGTTGTATGGCAGCCCCGCAGTAATGGGGCCGTAACGTTTTAAAACTTCATAAGTGCTCGATTCATTATATAACTAACCGTGTGTAATTTTCATTCACGGATCATTTCATTCCCCGACAGACAGACATACATAGCTAGATCCATTTACTTTTCGATGCTGATCCA
Source organism: Dolichopus griseipennis (assembly GCA_963082915.1). Classification (NCBI taxonomy): domain Eukaryota; kingdom Metazoa; phylum Arthropoda; class Insecta; order Diptera; family Dolichopodidae; genus Dolichopus; species Dolichopus griseipennis. Next base: position 236,304,032 of record OY720441.1, on the reverse strand, counting down.
ATACGTACCCTTGGCACTATATCTAGCTCGTCTAGATCGATGCGTTACAAACGGAGGAGCAATTTTAGTATACCCTAAGTCATTTATGTATGCACGGGTATAAAAATTTCTGTAAAAATCGTATTATAAATGCAAAAACCTTGTAAGATATAAACAATACTTCTTTCCTTTTTAGCAAATTTTCAAAAAACTTTATGTGCCTATATAGCTTAACTCTGTCCGTCCGTCTGTCCGTTCGTCCATCCAACCGTCCGTATGTTTACAAAAATTTTTTGAAATAGAGTAAACAAATTTTAACCATGGGTAGGTATTGCAAAAAATAATAATTTCGTCGAAGAACTTTTTTCTGTAACCCCACCCGTTACGGGGCTATAGCCCCCCAAAATTTGAAAAAGCCCTTGATTTAAATTGTTATAACAAGAGTTGCGTTAGATATATTTTCAATCTGAAAAAGGCAAACGATAGCTGGTTTTATAAACTTTATAAAATTTTAAAAGGCAAATGTTTAGAGTTGCCGTATGGTACTAAAATATAACATTACGCAAAACTCTATTTTTGCAAAATTTTTGGCCCACATATATTCTAAACGGTTCAGGGTCAGCTAGGGTCTTGAAATTTTGCGAAATGTTAGATGCAAATTTTTTTTAGCAGCTCCCTATTTAGCAGCTATAAGGGCTCGAAAATTGAAATTTTGGTATTTTTAAACACCTGCAACTTGAATACCTGTTTAAATATTTTTTCCTTAATATGCAAAATTTGAAGGTCCAATATTATACTTTAATATATGTTAAAGGTCTTTCTTAAATTTAAAAGCGGTTCCTTAAATTGAAGAAAGTGTCTCTTAGTTTTTTTGATGAACGTTAAACTAGTAACTTTCTAGGTTACTAGTAATGAAAGTACCATGGGAATTGGTTCTGGTCGAGTTGGGACAATGAGTTCGGATTCGAGAAGCTTTGATTGATCTGAGGCCAAACGAGTATAATTTCGAAGCCAAAGAATATATTTCCTAATTCCTATTTTTCTCCGAAATTTAGACTTAATTGTAGTGGTGCTTCAGGTGATACCTAAGAAATCTCAAAATTAAAAAGCTTATCTTCGAAATTCATGAAGATAGAAACTTTAAATTTGATACACGAGGGTTTTTCCTATTTCGGTTTTTATTTAACACTTTTATATTTTTAAAAGGCTAAAAATTTTATTATAAAACATATTTTGTATAATATTTTATAATTATTACCATAGGTGATATATAATTAAGACATTGTGTACAATACTTAAGCTATATTTAAAGGTACTTGCTGCATTTATGTAAAATTTTTTGTTATATTTAAATGAATTATATGAAAAGTTCTTAATTTGAAATTATATTTTAGAAATACATTTATTTTATATTTTGCTTCTTTTTTTTTTTTTTTTTGCGAGGGAATGCCACCCATTGCCACCCAAAACCACACCCTTTTTGAACCAAACTTTAGGAAGGAACTTGTGATACAAATGTACAGTTTGGTTACAGGGATGGGATATCAAAGGATTTTAGGATTGTCGGAGGTTATTTGGGAATTTTGGATTATGGTGGAAGGGGAAAATTTGGAGGGATATTTAGGAGAAAGATGTTAATATTCTTCTTAAATTTATTTAAGTCGTACACATACGAATTACCAACTTTAGGAAACACATTGGACGGAATGTGATTCCATAATCTCGACATGCGCATAAAAAACGAATTTCCATAAGCAGTGTTTCGCCATTTTAACAATGCGACGCAATAGGGATGAGCATCTATTGCACTCCTTGTTTCACGTTGGAAAACTTTAAGTGGAGGCATTAATTGTTTTATTTCCTTAGAACAGGTGTTCGTCCCCACTAGGTATCTATAAAACAGGGTAAGTGACCAGACTGTGCGCCAATGGCTAAGTGGAGTGAGCGTTGAAGTAACACTGGGATCATCTATAAGACAAACAGCTCTGCTTTGCACTTTATCAAGATATTCCAGCGCTGATTGGGGTGCACCAGCCCAAATATGTGCATTATACTCCATTTTTGGTCTAATATATGTTTTATAGATATTGAGATCTAATGGAGAGAAGTAAGTTTTACAGCGATACAAAAAACCTCATTTCTAATATAAAAACTATCAAAGACACAATGTAATAAAATTATTTTTTAACTCGCTTGACTCAGAAATTATACATATTTATACATAAAGCAAGTAGAACAAAAAATCTCTCACTATATTTTGTGAAATCCAATGCCCCACGAAAGAGTAAAATCGAAATTAAACATTAGTAAAAACATATACCTTTCTCATCCTACACAATCTTTTATATTATTATTATTTTCTTAAAAAAAAAGTAAGAGGGGGGGGGGGGTGTTCTATGGAGTGTCTCTTTTGGGTAGCTCTATAGGTGTAGTATGCGATTACAGCTGACAGGCATCCTGGTACGTTGGCCTAGCCTCTACTACACCAAGTCAAATCTCACCTTCACTTTGGTCCCCCCTGTTACATCGAGTAATCCTACCGGAAGATCTGGTATCCAACCTAGGTGGAGGAAGCAGGATCGACAAACCAACGAGATTTTGGCGGGTCGAGTCTTATGTATTCAAAACATAGGCTTGATTTAGGAGCGCCTGCACCAAGAATTGGCGTCTCCAAGAGGGTGTCTGTCTTGAAACAAGCGGCTCGCTATATAAATGTGTGTGAGATGTGTCTGTTCATCCAAAAGGCAGGTGTGTTTACCGACATGAGCTTATGGGGTTATCAACCATATCTCATAAAACACTAACTGTATAAAATATGCAAACATGAACAAAAATGCGAATGGATATATTTCCCCAAGGGGTAATCATAGTAATATGGTGAATCCTCCTTTGACTTCTCCAGTCAATGTAAACTGCACATCGGATTTGGGGGTGCAGATAAATTCATGTTTAAATACAAACAGGATAAGAGAATCGAGCACAAGTTCAAGAAACCGTTCACGTGAAATAGTAAAAACTTTTGGGAACAAGAAGCGGACGCTAATCCGATCATGGAACGTGAGAACACTATTATGGTGTTGGGCGATACGAGCAAGCCGAACGTGTAATGTTACGATTCAATATTAACATACTTGGCGTCAGTGAAACTAAATGGAGAGGTTGTGGTGAAATTATTTCAGGCAGCAATTTAAATCGCATGCTGTACTCAGGAGATGATGAAGCAGAAACAGGAATAAGGCGCGGTGGAGTAGGAATTATGCTAAATGCAGAAGCAAGACGCAGTTTTATCTCTTGCAAACCAATATCGCGCAAATTGATGGCTGCCAGATTCAAATCCAGGGTCCGAAATGTAACCATAATACAATGTTACGCTCCTACCGAAGAAGCAGAAGATGAAGAAAAGCAGAATTTTTACACCCAACTTGGGACAACATATGATAACGCTCCCAGAGCCGACATAAAAATTATATTGAGTGAACTAAACGAGAAAGTCGGAATGAAAAAGCTCTGGTTTAGAACGAGTCATGGGACGGCATGGCATTGGGGTAAGAAACGACAATAGCGAAAGGCTCGTGGATTTTTGCAATTCCCACCGGCTAGTCATTGGCGGTACGTTGTTCCCACATAAGTCATGTCATAAGGTAACATGAGTTTCCCCAAATGGTCAAACTGAAAACCAAATAGACCATTTCATTGTGCAACAGAAGGGGAGGAAATCTCTTTCCGTTCGAAATAAGAGGAGTGGTGACGTTGGAAGCGATCACCAGTTGTTGTGCAAATGCAGTTAAGAACAGCAGCTGTCCAAAGACGAAATCAAGTGCATGTCAGAAAACCACTCTTCGATGTTGAAGCGTTAAAAAATCCCGCAACACGTGGAAATTTTGTACAAAAATTCCGAGAAAGGGCATCAACATTGAATGAAGCAAATGAACGAGAGGACGGGGCAGTTTCTAGATGAAAAGTGGGATAAAGTAAAACAATCATTTATAGAAACTGGAAGAGAAACTCACGAATTTCGTGGGAAAACATAGCCAGACGTAAAAAGCTGAAAAACAAAATAAGCTCTGAGCAGGATCCGCGGCTATTGGGTTGGCTTCGCAGCGAGTATAACGGAGCACATAAAATCGCGCAGATAAGTGTAAGACGAGACAGAAGGAGACAAATAGAAAACCTTGCTACGGAAGCAGAGATAGCAGCAAGAAGAGGTGATGGCAAAGCCTTATATAATATAACAAAAATTATTTTAGGTCATTCAACAAAGCAGCAAAATAATATCTTGGACGAAGATGGAAGGCTTCTGGTGTCGATGGATGATCACTTACAGAGGTGGAAAGACTACTTTTGCCGTTTCCTAAACGAACATTTTATACAGCAATCTGCATCAGAAATCTCTGAAGAACCTGAGTTGCGCCGATCACACAGGGGTATTAGTACAGCGCCACCAACGAAACCTGAAATCGAAAGTGCTATTTCGCTCTTGAAAGATAACAAAGCTGCAGGAATTGACCAAATACCCGCCGAACTTCTAAAAGCAGACATCCCGGCAACGGCAGATATACTTCTCCCATTAATTCAGGCTATATGGGAAGAATAAAAGTACCCGAGTGTGAATGGAGAGAAGGAGTTATTGTTAAGCTGGCAAAAAAAGGTAACCTGAAGCATTGCAATAACTGACGCGGTATTACGCTGTTATTTATCTTCTCGAAAATAATGGCAAATATTATACTCAAAAGGATCAAAAGTAGGATTGAAAATATTTTGAAAAGACATCAAGCTGGTTTTCGCAGTGGTCACTCTTGTGTTGACCATATCAACACGCTACGAATAATACTCGAGCAATCAACAGAGTTCAGATCGCCGCTACATCTCATGTTTGTAGACTTCGAGAAAGCTTTTGATCGTGTAAACCGCGAGTATATATGGAGAGCTCTTAGTAGGTGGGGTATCCCGGAGAAAATTATTGCCATTATTAAGGAATCCTACGAAAATGCGAGGTGTCGAGTTTTACACAATGGACAGTTGACCGATTCGTTTGAGGTTCAGCAGGGTGTAAGGCAAGGCTGTATATTGTCGCCTATATTATTTTTGGTTGTGATGGACCAAATTTCAACCGCAACCGTAGGCGTTGATGAGAGGTATGGCATTCAGTGGCGTCTAGGAAAACATTTAAGTCACTTAGATTATGCTGATGATATAGTTTTCATGGCACACACAAGAAGTGGTCTGAACGAACTGTGCCAAAATTTGAACAATTATGGCAAACAAGCTGGTCTAAAAATAAAAGCAGCTAAGACCAAAAGCATGCGTACTCCACACATCAGCGAATTCTACTAGAAAAAAGCCAAATTGAAGAAGTAGAGTAGTTCAATTATTTAGGAAGCATGGTGACATCAAATGGGGGAACAGAAGTTGATGTTGACAGCAGAATAAATAAAGCTAGAGCTGCTTTTAGAACTCTATCAAACATATGGCAGTCAAATAATATAGCCCTGCGTACAAAGCTAACAATATTTGAAACAAACGTCAAATCAGTACTTCTATACGGCTGTGAAACATGGAAGGAATTCGCCATTATCACCAAAAAGTTGCAGACGTATATAAACCGTTGTCTACGCCGCATCTTAAGGATTCGTTGGCCGCAAATCATTACCAACAAACACCTGTGGCAAAAAAGGAACCAAAAGATGATTGAGGTCGAGATCCGCGAGAGAAAATAGCGATGTATCGGACATACCTTGAGGAAGCCAGAAGAAAACATTGCAAGGCAAAGTCTTGAGTGGAATCCACAAGGCAGACGACGAGTGCGTAGACTAAGGAAAACATGGAGAAGTACTGTTTTGAAAGAGGCAGAAGCGTAACGCAAAACGTGGTTACAGCTAAAAGGATCGTGAAAGGTGGAGAGGATTGTTGACGCCCTATGCCCCACCAGGGGTTCTAGGATTCAGTAAGTAAGTAAGTAAGTAAAAAAGTAAAAAAAAATTATAGAGATGCTACATTCATTTTATTTTTTGATGAGCTTGTGTGTTTCAATATAATACTGATAATACCAAATACCAATATAAATGTATATTTAACTAGCTTAGCTTAATCAAATATAAATAATACAATACAATATGTATGTATGTATAAATATTTTTTTCTAATATTCAATAAAATTTCTCTTTAAAATATTCATTTTATCTCTTTAGGTATTGAAATAATATAACATCATAGTGAAGAGCAGACAAACGAATTTGTTTTTTGCTATCAAATGAATTTTAAGAATAGACTAAATTTAGGCATTTTAACAAAATGAAAATAGGATATTTAGTGTGTGTAATTAAAATTCCGTACATCGTATATAAAACTGAATACTTGTTGAGAAATAAAATTAAATAGGTACATAGGTGAGATGGGAAAAGTAAAACTAATTTGGTTTAATTAAAAAATAAAAACACAATCAATTTAAAAACTCTATTTTCATTTTATATTTTTAGATAAGGGTAAAAGCCGAATTTAAGTTATATAATAAATAAAATGAATAACGTTAAATTCGGCATAAACGCAATTTAAAACGAGGAAGAGTGTGTAGTAGAGTAGACTGTTGCAACTCTGGGCTACCCGTATTTTTTATAATGTTAATTACTTTTGGCAAAACTTCAAACATACAGATTTATTAGGTGTATTGTAATATTCATATAAAAGAACAAGTTGTATGACAGCTACTCGAACCCACTGCAGTAGACCAACCAAATTTTGCAGTCACTTTGGCCATAAGTCTTAACTACTTTTCGCAAAATTTCAGACACGCAGCTGTAATAGGGCCAGAGTAATACTCATGTAAAAAAAGGAGTTGTATGGCACAGCTACCCGAACCCATGGACCAAAATCGCTGGATTTAAATAGCGATGACGGCTATTGCAAAAAAATGAATTTGAGAAAATTTCAAGATCCTAGCTCCTTTAGTTTTTGAGTTATCGTGCGGACGGACGGACGGACATACATAGCTAAATCGATTTATTTTTCGATACTGATCCGATCCATACACTTGAGTCTATATCTACCCCCCCCCCCCTTCTCTGCGTCACAAACGTAATGGCAAATTTATTATACCCTTTGACTATATAGTCATACGGGTATAAAAAAAAAAAAAATTTTCCTTGTTCATTTTTAGCACATTTTCAAAAAATTTTGTAAAAATGTGCCTATATAGCTTCACTCTGTCCGTCCGTATGTTTCCAAAAATTTTTACACCCTTTGAAATAGAGTAAAGAAATTTTAACCATGGGTAGTTTTTGCAAAAAAAATAATTTCGTAGAAGAATTTTTTTCTGTAGCCCCACCTGTTACGGGACTACAGCCCCCCAAATTTGGAAAAAGCCCTTTATTTAAATTGTTATAACAAGAGTTCTGTTACATATAATTTCAATTTGAGAACGGCAAATGTTAACTGGTTTCATAAACTTTATAAAATTTTAAAAGGCAAATGTTTAGGGTTGCCATACTGTACTAAAATTTAACATTACGCAAAACTCAATTTTTGCAAAATTTTTGGTCACACATATCTTCTAAACGGGTCAAGCTAGGGCCTTCAAATTTTGGAAAAAGTTAGATATTTAAAAGTTAGGAGGAGTTGGTTAACAAAATTTTTTTGTCAAGCTCCCTATTTAGGAGCTATAAGGACTCGAAAATTGATATTTTGCTATTTTTAAACACCTGTCCAATTGTTTTTTAATTAATATACAAAATTTAAAGGTCCAAAATTATATTTTATCATATGTTAAAGGTTTTTCTTAAATTAAAAAGGGGTTCCTTAAATTGAAGAAAGTGTCCCACAGTTTTAGTCATTTTTGCTTAGATAGTATAATTCTAAGTAAAATTCAATATTTTTGTGGAATTCACAATTTAATTCCTAGATTAAGGGATGGGAGTTAGATGAAGTTAGATCCTTGAGAAATTTGGCAACCTTCCCTTTGAAGGGCTTTAACAACTTTAAAATAAAAAATTTACTGTTAGCAGTAATTTTTATAAGTCAGTAGTAACTATTTCCAAAGTTAAACTCAGTATGTAATACAATATAACTTTGAAAATGTGCTTATTTAAAAACCCTTGGTTTTTTTTCATCACTTAATAATTTATTGTATTTACAATCAATTTTGTTGGTTTACTCTAAAAAATATTGCTGTTATGGAAATAACTAGGACCATAGTGATGAAAGGAAACTGCGGACCTGGTGTTAGATTAAAATTTTAACGCACAATAATAATACGCCACACTAATTTTTAACTACACCCAACAAATTTAACGGAGGTCAAATATGCAATTGATTCTCTTAACGATTGTATCTCTGCAAAATTTGTACAACAATTCTAGACCAAACTTTTTCAGACTTGTTCATCGACCTACATCCGTTTTAAGCACTTTTTCGAATATTTAAAAACAAAATTTTTAAAAACCGCTTAACCTTCTTCTTATATATCATTATATATATATTTTATATATATCTGTGGTCACAAATATTAAAAACCAAAGTGGAAATTGCCTCATTGGTATTACCGTGATGTCCGCTCCAATATGTATTACCTCACAAAATTTGGTGCTTCTAGCTTGAAAAATGCAGAAGTTATAACCTAAAAACTCAATGACCAAAGTCAGTTTTTTACAGTTATGACTTACAATAACAGCCAAACTCAAAAATTTAAAAAATTTAGTTTCCTAAGTTGACTTTGGTTCTTATTCAAAATGTTTATTTTAAAAATTGATATTATTTTTTTACCAAAAATCTTCTAAAGTCCAGTTTGGCTGTTATTCCAATTTTATGAAATAAGTTTTTTATTTTTGAAAAGCAGCTAAAGTTCGATTTTGGCTGTTATTCAAAAAAATAAAATATGTTTAATTTTTTCTAAACTTAACTTTGGTTGTTATTCCAAACTTTGTATGAAACATTTAAAACTCTTACTTCTACTTTGGTTGTTTTTCTTTATTTATTAAAATTTATATTTGATGCTAAACTTTAGTTTGGTCGTTATTCCAAATTTTATTTAGAAAAAAACAGTATTTAAATACAATTTGGTTGTTACTCCAAATATTTTTTCTCCATAAAAAATATCTTAACTCGAGTTTGGTTGATTTTATTGTTGAAATTTCAAATAAAAAACAGTAATTAAAGAAAAAAGTCTAAAAGCGCAAAAACAATTTTAGAATGAGTTAAAAAAATATTATGTATATTTGAATATACTATTATTGTAGATAAAAGAAGTAATGTTAAATTTAAAATTTAACGGCATTTCTATTTAAAAATATTACCTAGGTAACAATTATTATTATTATCAATAAAAATAATAAGATATAGAAGAATAATTGTCAAATTTGTCCCAGCACCATTTGACATAAATTTAAAAAAATTGTTTTACGCATTCACATTAACTTTTTTTAAACATTCGTAACTATGCTTTTGCAATTTTTGTTTTGAAATGATAAAACATACAATTTTTATACCCTACACCTATAGAATAGGTAAAGGGGTATATTAACTTTGGTATGGTGTTTGTAACCACCTAAAGGAAGCGAGCTAGATATGGAAAAGTATATATATTTGTGATCAGCGTGACCGCCTTAGTCGATATAGCCATGTCCGTCCGTCCGTAGGCACGATAACTCAAAAAATAATGGAGCTATCTTGATGAAATTTTAACTGTAGGTTACTAGGACTGAAAGTACGGCGGGGATTGCATATGGGCGAAATCGGCCCATGGGTTCGGATTCTGGACCTTTTAATCGGTTTCAGGGCTAACGAACAAATATAAAAAATCACGATAACTCAACAACTAATGACGCTATCTTCATCAAATTTGTGCTGTAGGTTACTAGTAATGAAACTACTTCGGGGATTGCGTAAGTTCGGGATTGGACCATGGGTTCGGAACCTAGAACTTTTTGATCGAATTTAGGCCAAACGAGCATAATTCCGAAACCAATGAAGATAGAACCTTCAAATTTAGTATCAGGGTGTCCCTTCCTATTTCCTAAGTGTCTTGTGAATTTGGGTCCCATTGAAGTAGTGGGTCGGGGACCAGCCACACATTTCCGAAGACCTTAAAGCATATCTTTAAAATTAATAAAGATAACAACTTGAAAAAATGTAGAAGCTTCCAATTTCCCACAAGGGTGTTCTATACTATCTCTTGCGTGTTCCCTTAATTTGGGATCAATTGGAGTGGTGGTTCAGTACCCCTCTCAGACCTCCCAAGTTTTAAAAGCTTATAATCGAAATTACTAAAAATAGTTACTTAAAATTAAGATAGACCGTTTAAATTGTGTACAAGGGTTAACTAGTACTATAAGTAAAGCGCGGGCTGTATAAGGGCGAAATCAGCCCATGGGTTCGGATTCTGGACCTTTTAGTCGGTGTCAGGGATAACGAACATATATTAAAAATCACGATAACTCAACAACTAATGAGGCTATCTTCATGAAATTTGTGCTGTAGGTTATTGGTAATGAAACTACGGCGGCGACTACGTACGGTGAGGATTGGACAAAGGTTCGGAACTGAGAACTATTTGATCGAATTTAGGTCAAACTAGCGTAATTCCGAAACCAATGAAGATATAACCTCCAAATTTGGTATCAGGGTGTCCCTTCCTATTGCGTAAGTGTCTTTGAAATTTGGGCCCCATTGGACTAGTGCGTCGGGGACCAGGCACTCAGTTCTTAGGCCCTTAAAGCATATTTTCGAAATTAATAAAGATAGTTACTTGAAAAAATGTAGAAGCTTCCAATTTGCCACAACGGTGTTCTTTACTATCTCTTGCGTGTTCCCCTAATTTGGGATCAAATGGAGTGGTGGTTCTGTACCCCTCTCAGACCTCCCAAGTTTTAAAGGCTTATAATCGAAATTACCAAAAATAGTTACTTAAAATTAGGATAGACCGTTCAAATTGTGTACAAGGGTTAACTAGTACTATAAGTACAGCGCGGACTATATAAGGGCGAAATCAGCCCAACGGTTCGGATTCCGGACCTTTTAATCGATGTCAGGGCTAAGGAACATATATAAAAAATCACGATAACTCAACAACTAATGAGGCTATCTTCATGAAATTTGTGCTGTAGGTTATTGGCAGGGAAACTACGGCGGTGATTACGTACGGTGAGGATTGGACAATGGGTTCGGAACTTATAACTGTTTCATCGAATTTATGCCAAACGAGCATAATTCCGAAACCAATGAAGATAGAACCTCCAAATTTGGTATCGGATTGTCCCTTCCTATTTCGTAAGTGTCTTTGAAATTTGGGCCCCATTGGGCTAGTGGATCGGGGACCAGCCACTCAGTTCTTAGGCCCTTAAAGTATATTTTCGAAATTAATAAAGATAGTTACTTGAAACAAATGTAGAAGCTTCCAATTTGCCACAAGGGTGTTCTTTACTATTTCTTGCGTGCCCCCCGAATTTGGGATCAATTGGAGTGGTGGTTCAGAACCTCTCTTAGACCCCCCAATTTGTAAAAGCTTATCATCGAAATTAATAAAACTAGTAACTTAAAATTAAGATAGAGCGTTCCAATTGTGTACAAGGGTTAACTAGTATTGAAAGTATGACGGGACTGCATATGGGCGAAATCGTACCATAATTTCGGGTCCTGGAACCCTTGAAAAGTTCAAGGACTAACAAACATATATCTTACAAACACCATAACTCAAAAAATAATGCCGGTATTTTGATGAAATTTAACAGTAGGTTACTAGTAATGAAAGTACCATGGGAATTTCTTTGTGGCCGAGTTTAATTTCAAAGCCAAAGAAAATATTTCCTATGTCCTATGTGTCTCCGAAATCTAGACTTAATTGTAGTGGTTCAGCTATGTTCAAAGGTACTTGCTGCATTTAAGTAAAATTTATTTATATATTTAAATGAATTATATGAAAAGGTGTAAATTTTTAATTGTATTTTAGAAATACATTTATTGCATATTTTGCGTTTATAAGCTTTTCTATTAGGTATATTAACTAACCATTTAAAATAATTGCAATTTTTAAAAATTTGGATTATTAAATATATTATGCTTTGATTATCTTTTTATCACAAAATTTAATAATTAGAATTTTTTCATTTTGTAATTGAATTGGAATAAATATATTTTCATTAATTTCAAGTTTGTTTGTTTTTTAATATTTTTAAATAGATAAATTAGTAAGAATTTGTAATATTTTTTAATTGATAGTGTAATTAGAAAATGTTTTTAGTATTATACAGTTAATTTGGTTAGCTATGTCTTACGATCAAATTAATAACAGCTTATATGGTGTTAAAATGACTTATGGATATGTCCTTAAGTTTGAACCAAATAGGTGTAGGGTATTTCTAAGTCGGTTGCACCGACTGACTGTTTCTTTACTTGTTATAAGATATTTAGTAAACATGCATTGTAATAATAATAATAATAATAAAAATAATAATAATAATAATAATAACAATAATAATAATAAAAATAATAATAATGATATAGAAGAATAATTGACAAATTTGACAGCATCATTTGACATAAATTCAATTTTTGTTTTGAAATGATAAAACATACAATTATTATAAAATTTTTGGTAAACATGTATTGTTAATAATAGTAATAATAATAACAATATAATAATTAATAATAGAATATATTTTTATTATTATTGGCCCTAATTTAGCTAATTTATTAAAACTTGATAGAAAATAATTGGTTTTCTAAGACTTTGATAAGAATAATAGTATAATATACTATTATTATATTAGTAGATATATTCACTATTTGCAAATAAAACAAGTGATGAAAAAAATCAAGGGTTTTTAAAAAAGCACATTTTCATAATAATATAGTGTTTCATACTGAGTATTTTATCGGAATATAATGTTGAAGCTTCAATGTTAACATTTAATTTAGGAAATATATACGTTGGTGACTAAGTTACTACTTACTTATAAAAACCGTAATTTTTTTAATTTTTAAGTCCTAATAGCCCCTCTATGGGGACGGTTGCCCAATTTTTTAAGGATCTAATCCTCACCACTCCTCTTCCCCCAACTTTTTTAGGTTCAAGGAAATAAATTGTGAATTATACAAAAATTTGGAATTTTATCTAGAATTTTACTATATAAGCAAAAATGGTTAAAACTCACAGACACTTTCTTCAATTTAAAGAACCGCTTTTAAATTTAAGAAAGCTTTTATTATATGTTAAATTATAATGTTGGACCTTAAAATTTTGTATTTTGACAAAAAAAAATTTGAACAGGTATTCAAGTTACAAGTGTTTAAAAATAGCAAAATTTCAATTTTCGAGCTCTTATAGCTGCTGAACAGGGGACGAGACAAAAAAATTTTGTTAACCGACTGCTACTAATTTCTGAAGTTCTAACTTCTCTCAAAATTTCAAGACCCCAGCTGGAACCGTTTAGGAGATATGTGGGGCCAAACATTTTGCAAAAATTGAGTTTTGCATAATGGTAAATTTTAGTACCGTATGGCAACTCTGTACATTTTAGTGATATATTTTTGTAAAGCCTAAGAAAGCTCTCTTTTACCGTTTTTGGATTGTAAATATAGCTAATAGAACTCTTATTATATCAATTTAAATATAGGGCTTTTTGGAAATTTGCGGGGGCTGTAGCTTCGTCACCCTTCAAAATTAAGAAAAACCTTTGACACATGTTGAAATATATTTAAAGAGCTTTCAATTTTGTAAATCATAAAAAAAAAATTTTAACAGGTATTCAAGTTACAGGTGTTTAAAAATAGCAAAATTTCAATTTTTGGGCCCTTATAGCTGCAAAACAGGGGACGTAACAAAAAAAAATTGTTAACCGACTTCTACTTATTTCTAAGGAGCTAACTACTCCTAAAATTTCAAAACCCTAGCTTGGCCCGTTTAGAAAATATGTGTGGCCAAACATTTTGCTAAATTTGAGTTTTGCATAATGGTAAATTTTAGTACCGTATAGCTACCCTAAACATTTATTTTTTAAAAATTTATAAAGTTTATAAAACCAGCTATTTTTTGCCGTTTTCAGATTGAAAATACACCTAATAAAACTCTTGTTATAACAATTTGAATATAGGGCTTTTCCCAACATTGGAGGGCTGCAGCTCCCTAACGGGTGGGGCTACAGAAAAAAATTCTTCTACGATATAATTTTTTTATTAATACCTACTCGTGGTTAAAATTTCTTTTCTCTATTTCAAACGATGTAAAAGTTTTTGTAAACATACGGACAGACAGACAGACAGACGGACGGACGGACAAAGTGAAACTATATAGGCACATTTTTACAACATTTTTTGAAAATGTGCTAAAAATCATAATGTCATTTTTTAAATATGAACCAGTGATTTGATTAAAATTATTCTTCAAAAGTTGTGAACATAGGTTATTTCAAACTGCTAAGCTGGAGACCAGTCTCTAAAGACAAAACTGTAGACCAAAATTAATAAATTAGTTTATTAATAAAATTAAAATTTTAAAACGTTCATAAATTTGAATTTTTATTTGCTTTATTTCTCGATTATTAACAAAGTTAAAAAAAAGTCAATGTGAATGCGTACAATTTTGTTAAATTTATGTCAAAAAGTCATTAGAACGGGACAAGGTGTTGTGGTAAATTTTTTTTTTAAATTTGTAAGAAATTGACAAACAAATTGTTTTATAGTTTCTTATTTTTATTTTATCATCAGGATAAGAAAAAAATATAAACATGTCGTAGTTTTCTAGGTACTTATAATATTAAAATAAAATTATTTTGAATTCTTCTACGAAAAAACAAACATCAAATTAGTTTTGACATTAATCGATGCATAATTTTGTTTTATAAAATCCAAAACAAAAATCTTTTCTGATATTTTTTAAGATATTATTAATTTTTGTTGTCAGTTTAAGTACTAGTTCACTTTTACAATTTGAATGAAACTTTGTTGACAAGAGTAAAACAGTTATTATGTAAAATGTACTTAAGAACTTGTTTTTTTTTCTTCTGAGCTATTAATCCCAAATTTACTTTAAGCAAAGGAAAATTAAATAAAAGTATTAATAAATATTTTGTAAAATTGGTTTTAAATAAATTTTTCTAAAGTTATACATAAATTAAATTTTTAAAAAGTTATCAATTACAAAATTTAGTTTTTTAAATAAAATTATTTATACTTTATTTAAAATAAAGCTCTTTTATTTTTTTAGCTTGACATGCATCTTCATTAAACTGAAGAAGAGTTTAAGATTTGCATTAATTACTAATGTTTATAAATATGAAAATACCTTTTTTGTAGAGCAACAAATTATTTTTTTAATGTATTAGATATACTTTTTTTTAATTTAATAATTCGCATTTCATTATCACCAACAAACTTATTACCATATATAATCTAAATTAACATCAATCCAAAATTATAATATTTTATTTTCAAAAATATTAAAAATATTATATTTGCTTTTCTTTACTTTTATTAACCTTTTCGAAAATAATTAAAAGTTAAAAAGTTTAAAGTCAGCCTTATAATACGTATTTTCAAATAAAATGAAACCTTTTTCAAAAATAATGAAACATTTTGCAATAAAATGAAGCCTAAAGTGCATTTCATATTTTTGGAAATAGTTTCATTAACTTTGCAATAGGTGTCATTTTATTTGAAAATGATTTATTTAATTTTTTTTTTAACTTTTAAATTTTATAATTTTATTTGACACATGGTTGGTTATAAAACCAGAAGAGAAAGTAAATAAAATAGCAATATACAAAAATAGCAAACGTGCGCAAATATTACCTCATTAATTATTTATATCATGCTGTACTCTAATTACAGCATTTTGACGATAAACCGCCGACAATTAGCTGAACTTTCAAATTTTCTTAATAAAATTTGCTCACTAAAATTAATTTTCTTCTAAGATTTAGGCAATTTTACAAGAAAACAAGCCAAAGTCAGGAAATTATTTTGAAAATCATAATTTATTTCATTTGGAATAACAACCAAACTCTAAATAGGAGTTTTATTATCAAATTGGAATAACAGCCAATCTTCAGTTAGGAATTTTTTAACTAAAATTATAAAAAAGGTAAAATAGCCAAACTAGACTTTGATCGCCAAATTTTAAAATTTTGCAAAAGGATTAACAGCCAAAGTGTTTATTTTTCAATTATTATCTTTATTAGATTAATTATTAATAATTTAAAAAACACAATTTCTAGCACTGTTAAATAATTATAATTTCGTCAAAGAATCATGTTTCTATCTCAATTTCCTGATTTCAGAGAACAGTTTTAATTTTAAAATCGATCTGTACAAATTGTAAGAAAACAGACTTTGGCGCTTAATGCTTGTGACCACAGATATATATTATTATACAGCATTATGGTAAAAAATATATATATAAAAATAAATAATATTATTATTTAATTTTTTCATCAATTCATTGTTAATTATGAGTAATAGTGAAATCAATATATAAATATACTACCAATGTACTCAAGAGAACCTGTTAACAAGTGTCGAAATGTAAAGTAGCAGCTTCAACGTTAACGTTTAATTTTGAAAAAACATGCACTGGTGAATAAGTTACTACTTTATAAAAACATAAAAGTTTTAATTTTGAAAACCTAATAGCCCTTCAATGGGGATGGTTCCCAAATTTTTGCTAATCAAACTATGATGATTCTTGAGAATCCAAACTCACGTCACTCCGCCCAAAATTTGCGGATTCCAGAAATTTAATTTAAATTTTGAAAACATAATTAAACAAGTGATAAAAAAAACCAAGGGTTTTTAAAAACCACATTTTCAAAATTATATAGGGGATCTTACTGAGTATTTTATCATTTATTTTTATAAAAATATATATAAATATAAATGATAATATAATAATTTAGTTATTTTATCAATTTATTAATTATGAAAAATAGAGAAACCAATACTTAGAATATAATCCCAATGCACTCAGGAAAACCTGCTAACAAGTGCGAAATGTAAAGTTGGAGCTTCAATGTTAAATTTAAATTAGAAAAAACATACACTGGTGAATAAGTTACTGCTTTATAAAAACATAAAAGTTTTAATTTTGAAAACCTAATAGCCCTCCAATGGGGATGGTTCCCAAATTATGATGATTCTCGAGAATCTGCCCATACCCCTTCTGTCCCCACACCACCATTTTTTTAAGGCTCTAGAAAATCCATTAAGAACTCCACCAAAATTTGGAGTTTTACCTAGAATTTTATTAAAAAAAACATTTCAATATATGTTGAAAGAAAATGCTGCAGCTTTAAATTTTTTATATTTAAAAAAAAAAAATTGAACAGGTATTCCAGGTGTTTAAAAATAGCAAAATTTAAATTTTCGAGTCCATATAGCTCCGAAACAGAGAACGTGGTAAAAATATTTTGTGAACCGACTCCTATTAGTTTCTGAGGATCCAACTTCTCCCAAGAATTCAAAACCCTAGCTTGAATCGTTTAGAAGATATGTGGGGCCCAAAAATTTTGCAAAAATTGAGTTTTGCATAATGGTAAATTTTAGTACCGTATGGCAACCCTAAACATTTTGCTTTTAAAAATTTATTAAGTTTAAAAACCAAGCTATCTTTTGCCGATTTTGGATTGAAAATAAATTTAACACAACTCTTGTTATGACAATTTAAATATAGTGCCTTTTCCAACTTTGCGAGCTCCATAACTGATGGGGTTACAGAAAAAATTCTTCTACGAAGTTATAATTTTTGCAATACTTACCCCTGGTTAAAATTTCTTTACTCTATTTGAAACGGTGTAAAAGTTTTTGTAAACATACGGACGGATTGACGAACGGCAGACAGAGTGCTTAGCAAACTTATGATGGATCTCCCAACCCCCCTCCTGTTACCACTCTTCCAGTTTTTTAAATTCTAAGAAATCAATTTGGAACTCCACCAAAATTTGGAAATTTACCTATAATTGTATTATCTAAGCCAAAATGGTTAAAACAATTTGAGACAATTTCTTCAATTTTCAAATTTAGAACCCCTTTCAAATTTAAGAAAAACCTTTAATATATGTACGTGGGAATTATAATAAAACACATGTATTATAATTCAATTTAATATTATTTAATGCAATACAATTTTAGAAAGAAGTTTAATTTAGTTAATTAAGGTCTATTTAAAAAGCAAAGTTTAATTTATCTATTTAATATAATTTTTAAAAGTTACAGCCTTTAATTATTTTTATATCTCCTGCGTCTTCGTCCACGACCACATCCATGGTTTTTTCAAAAAGAGATCGGAAATTATTTGCTTTAAGTTGTAGTAGGTTAAAAGTAGTTTTAAGTTTGTTGTTTGCGGTGGTTTTCTTTTCTTGTTGAAGCTGACCTTGTTTTCTTCTTGCATTAATTCGATGTCTTTCCTAACTTGGTCTCTCATGTTATCCCGTTCCTCTTCCAAATTCTTTCTTCAAGCTGGATGGTGAAATACTGCCATTACAAATCCTATATCCGAGATACTCAATATCCTGTTGTAAAAACTGGCCCTTCTGCCACTTTATTCGCAAACCGTTCCCAGCAGCTAGGTCCAATACTATCTCCAATAGCTTGATGCCTTCTTCTAACGTGTGTGACGGTATGATGATATCGTATACGAGGCCTTGTATAATGAGATCCCTAATAATAAATTGATATATTTTTGACAAACACTGGGCGAATGGGACCTTATTGAACTCAAATTGTCCGCAGTGTGCAACAAATGAAGTAAGCTTTCGGCTTTGCTCTTCTATCGTTACGTGATGAAACTTATTTTCAAGGTCTAGTGTGGTAAAATATTTGACCGATTGCAATTTGTCTATTTGCTTTTCGATGTTGGGCAGAGGGTACCTATCTTTAATCATCTTTTTATTTATCCCTCGATAGTCAATACATAAACGATAAGAATTGACCTTCTTCTTAACGAGAACTATTTGACTTGCGTAGTCGGATGCGCTCTCCCTTATAATTCCTTCGTTTAACCACTGACTGATTTGTTGTTCGATAACTTTGAGTTCGTTTGACGGAAATATTCTGGGAAGCCTATAAACTGGATCATCGTCAACCGTAATAATCTTCATTCGAACTGCTGATTCTTTTGGAAATTTTGGGGAGTAGTCTTTTATTAAAAAAAATTACTCTATTTTGCTCGTTCTTTTCGAGGTGTGTTAGTCCGAAAACTTCCTTAGGTCTCTCAAAGTTTTGGTCCAAACTAATTTTAGTTAAATAGCACGAACGGTCTTTGTCTTCATTACCTCCGTTTATACTTCTTCCTTCAGGCATGTTCTTTTGAATAATAATTTTGACTGAAAATCTGTTTATTCTGAAAAATTTTAATTAAAGCCATCTGCCGAATATAATTTAATTATCTACTCTTCTCTTCTACTCAGGGCCGGCGCTTTCATATGCACAGTATGCACAGTAAAACAGGGCGCCAGAATTTAAGGGCGGCAAATTTTCAATTGAAATTAAAAAAAAAAAATTTTTTATCTAACAAAAAATTATATAATAATAAAATAAGTATTGAAAAAATGTATTCGAAATTTTTTTTTTCAATATCATATAAAATAAAGCATGTTTTATTTTTTACCTATCTACATTTTATAATTTAAGGAACAGCGATTTTTTGGTGTTCATTTGTATTTATTGTGGTTATCAAATTTTTTCCATAGATTAGAGAATAAGAAAATAAAATAATATAAGTTCTCTTTCACAGCAGCTATCATAAAAATATTGAAAGAGTAATTTATTTTTCTCTTTTCTAAATTCTTCTAATAAGTAATAACATTCCTCCTAACATTCATATCAACAAGCTATTGAACAAAATTATCAATTTAAAAAAAGTGCACCTTATACAACAACAAAATCTTATAAGACCAAAAAATAACATTTTTATTTTTGTACTACATTTTCTAATTTAAGGAACAGTGATTTTTTGATCTTCATTATGGCTTATTTTATTACAGAATCAGAAATGAGAAAATAAAATAAGTAAATAACATACTACTCTTTCAAATTTCAATATAAATTATTGAAATAAGAGCAATTTATTTTTATTCTTTATCTTTTATTCTTTTCTTTCTTATTCATTATTCTCTTAAATTTTTCTTTGATTATGTTGTATTCTTATTCTTTTGATTCTTACTTTATTAATTGAGATTTGAGAACATTATAATAATAGCTGTGTGTAATGTGTATATATAATACATATAAATATAATACTATACTAATACTACATATCAGGGATGAAAAATGAGTAAAGTGAAGTGTACTAAAAGTATAATGAAAATTGTACTGAATTGAGATTAATTGTACTGAAATTTGTTTATATATGTATTTACATTATACAACAGTAAAACTACATTAAAAAGCAAAAAAAACAAATTCAATTTAAGAATTAAGACAAAAATCACATAATTCTTATCTTTAAGTCCTAATTTAATAATTCTTCTGCCATTATTGCAGCATTTTGTAAATTTTTTTTAAATCAAGCCTTTCTCCATCTTAAAACTATGGCACTGGTAATTTTTTATTAAATCCTTGCTTTGAATTTTGCAGTCTTATTTTGCAATTATTTGCAGTCTGTTTTTGCATTTTATTTTCAATAAATTTTGGATCGAAAATATTCTCTCAATATTTGTAGAGGAATGTGGTATTGACAATATAGCTTGAGTTATGCGATATATATTTCTAAACATATATTGATTCAGTTCATTTTTTATTAGAGAAACTTCTGGCTAAAACTCTGAAATGGAACATATTTTATATTTTCGAAAAAAATTCACAGTAGAGTGTATTGAATTTAGGTTCGAGTGAACTACTGTATTTTCTGGATTCAATTGTATTGAAAAAAGTACAATTGTATTGAAGATTTCATCACTGCTACATATATTTGTATAAATATACAAATACCATGGTCCATGATTAGAGAATTAGAACAAAAAACATTATTAATTCTTAAAAAATGTTAAATGTTATTATTTTTAGTAGGTACATGAAATATTTTTATATGGTGGAACAAAAAAAAAACACTGTTCTGTGTGTTATTTCTTAAAAAATGTTATTATTTTTAGTAGGTACGTACATGAAATATTTTTATATGGAGGAACAAAAAAAAAACACTGTTCTGTCATCTGTGTGTTATTTTTTTAAAAAATGTTAAATGTTATTATTTTTAGTAGGTACGTACATGAAATATTTTTATATGGAGGAACAAAAAAAAAACACTGTTCTGTGTGCTATTTTCTTAAATAATGTTAAATGTTATTATTTTTAGTATGTACATGAAATATTTTTATATGGCGGAACAAAAAAAAAACACTGTTCTGTGTGCTATTTTCTTAAATAATGTTAAATGTTATTATTTTTAGTATGTACATGAAATATTTTTATATGGTGGAACAAAAAAAAAAACACTGTTCTGTGTGTTATTTCTTAAAAAATGTTATTATTTTTAGTATAGGTAAGGTACGTTACGTACATGATAGAAATAATCTATAGAGTATAGAGTATATAAATAATAAAAAAAAAGTTTTATAGTACCTACCTACTAGATTAACATGTTAATTTTTTTTAATGCATTTTTTATTTAAACTGCCTTTTTAATGTCAAATCAAATTATTTTTCAAATATTATTAATTAAATACATATAATACATATTAATTAAAACATTTGAAAAATTTAAATATCTAAATTCTCATTTTTTAAAAGTTATAAAAATTTTATTGTTTGATTATTTTTTTTTTAAATTTAGTGCAGTAAAGCTTAAAGATATTGTAATTTGTAAGAAAAACCTACTTTCTCCACTATTGAAACATTAGAATTTATATTTGAAAAAAAATTAGAAATATTATTTCCCAATTTAGTTATAGCTTTAAAAATTTTGTCAACAATACCTATTACAGTAGCTTCAGCAGAACGTAGTTTTTCAAAATTAAAAATTATAAAAAATTATTTGAGAACAACAATGACTCAAGATAGATTAGTAGGATTAGCAACTATATCAATTGAAAGCGAACTTCTTGAAAATTTGGACTACGAAGAATTAGTTAACGACTTTGCAAAAATAAAAGCGCGTAGAATTAAATTTTAGTATTTTAAATTTTTTCATAATGTTTTAATTAATTTTAACTTTTTTAATAATTTGTTATCGGTTAAAATTTTTGTTATTGAGGATTATACCTCCGTGGGACACCTCTTAAAAAAAAATGCATTGAAAGTTCTACCTCAAGGATGATGTGGAAACGAACTTTTCCAGGGCGGCGTTTTCAAAAAGTGCACAGGGCGCCAAAAAGCGTAGCGCCGGCACTGTCTACTCTTTTACAAGAGCTGGTGTAGCAAACAGTAGTTGAGAGTATAAAAGAGTTTACTCCTTATAAAGTAAAGCAAGCAATAATATTTGTTTTTTTTTTAAGAAATTTATGAGTCATGAGTCATGATCATATATAAAAATATATTTTATCAATAAAAACTTCCGAAACAAAAAATTTGGTGTTAAATCCACCATAGTTTTTAGAACATTAGATAAACATATATTTGTAGTAAAAATTTCAGATTTTATTATTGTAATATAGTTTATACTTACTTATGTAGCTATTAAATTTAAAAATGGAATAAGCGAAGGAAAAAAAATCAATAGTGAAAACTTATTCTTAGATTTATTAAAAAATTTTTTTTTATGCTGTATTTTTTTTTATATCACAATATTAGACATCAGCACAAATATATTCCTTAATAAAAACTATCGAATGTATTTCAAATACGAATATTGAAAACCTTTTCCCTCATAATTACTTTGATGTTTTGAAAATCAAATTTGAATTCTTCTAAACCTTTTTAAATACTTACACCTAGTATACCGATGAAAAAAAAGAAAAAAAAACTGATAACAGAAAGAAGATAAAAACAAACAAAGCATTGAAATGATACATAATATAACATATTGGTATATAGTGCATACTGGATATACATACTTAATATTCATACTTATTTTGTTGTATTTGGTGTACTCGGTATATAAATGATAAAATAAATTTTCTATTTTCGTTTACACAAAATTAAGCAAATACATATTCATTCTATTCTACAATAATTTTGTATTTCATTTACTCTATTCTATAATAATTTTGTAATGTATGTATTTGGTTTAAAAGTTTTCAAAACAGAATATAAAAAGTTTTACTTATTATAGAATGTTTTGAAAGCGCTTTTGTATACATTTGTGCAGATGTCTACTACTTATGTAGATTTTTTTTTTTTTTTTTTTTGCGAGGAAATGGAACGCTCGAAAGCCACCCATTGAAACTGTGCGGTATTTCGTTGGGTAGTGTGCGACTTTAACGCACCAAAACCACACCCTTTTTCAACCAAATTTTAAGAAGGAACCTGTGATACAAATGTACAGTTTGGTTACAAGGATGGGATATGAAAGGATTTTAGGATTGTCGGAGGATATTTGGGAATTTTGGATTATGCTGGATGGGGAAAATTTGGAGGGATATTTAGGAAAAAGATGTTAATTCTTCTTAAATTTATTTATTCGTACACATACACAGATACCCAGATATGTGCATTATACTCCATTTTAGGTTTAATATATGTTTTATAAATATTGAGGCGATCTAATGGAGAGAAGTAAGTTTTACAGCGATACAAAAAACCCAAACACTTAGCTGCATCTTTAGCTATACCAAAAATGTGATTTGACCAACTCAACTTCTCGATTGGGTTTAACTCGATTCCCAAAATATTTAAATCTGTTGAGTGCTGCAAAGCTTCTCTCTGAAAAATCAAGTTGGGAATGGAAGTTGCTATTTTCGGCGAGATGGGACAGCATTGGGTTTTCTTCGTGTTGAACACGATTATTTTCATCCCATTTGTGAATTTTTGCTAAATCGTTATTTAGCTCACTGACAGTGAAATTTTTTGCTGTTGTAATAACCTGATGATTAATGTAACAGCGGCTATGAAATTCATAGGAAGCTACAAGGGTGCTATCATCTGCGAAACTGTGAATTGGATTAGAAATTAAAGATAGAAGATCATTAATGAATATTAAGAAGAGGGGTAGGAGAAAGAACAGAATCTTGAGAGACACCAGCGTTTAGTTTAAATTTGTCAGATGATAAGCCTTCGACCAGAACTCGAATCGTACGATTCGAAAGGAAATCTCCAATCCATTTCAGAAAGACTTAGTCTAACCCTATAGCTCTGCATTTTGCTAACAAAGCAGCATGCCATACACGGTCGAAAGCTGTAGAAATATACAGTGCTACCACATCAGATTCACCAGAGTGGTGAAGACTGATATTGAACTTTTCACAAAGGTAAGTCATGAGATCACCAGTTGAACGATGGGCTCTGAACCCGTATTGACGATCATGAAGCAAACCTTTATGATCCAAATATTTCAATAGCTTTTGGTTTATAATTTTTTCCATTACTTTGGAAAGGACCGAAGTTATAGCTATAGGGCGCTAGTTAGAGGGATCTCTTTTATTACCTTGGAATTGGAAAAACGTGCGCAATCTTCCATTGTTAATGAGTTAAAGGAAAATTGTTTGCCAAACAAGTTCGCCTTTTCTTTTTAATCTGACACAATTGAGTTGTTTTTACCAATAAGCGGAGGGAAGGAGGACCCACTAGTGTCCTCCTTTAGATTTTTTGCAAACGTCCAAAACGATTTGCTATTCTTAGGCATATGTAGGAATTTGCGTTTCAACCCTCAAGTGAATAAGAATTTTTGCTTATTAATAACTCTCTTGCATCTGTTTCGAACCACGATATAGTTGGCCCTGTCAGACTCCAACCCGTGGTTCCGGTATTGCTTAAAAGCCTCCTCCTTTTTACGAATGGCTTCTTTGCAAGTCCGATTAAACCATGCTTTGGATTCTCCTTTAATACTTTTCATGGAATGAAGAATATACAACCTCATTCCAAGTAAAATTGTTTCACTAATCGCATTTGCAGCGAAGTTGACATTTTTACCGCGGAAGCACAATGACCAGTCGAATGCTTTGAAAAAATTGTTTAATCCCTCCCAGTTAGCACGACTATATTGCCATACTAATTTTTTGGACAGTGGTCAGAGTCCCCCAGGGAACAACCAACTGAAACAGGGTGAGTGGTTAAAATCAGATCCAAGAGGTGACCCTCTTTATCAGTTCGGTCGGGGACCCTAGTGGGATTTTGGAGAAGTCGAGAAAGATGGAACAGTGTAGAAAATAATTCAACTTATTTCCCAATTGAGTTTTGACTCAAAGAAGAGTTAAAGAAGCCAGTCTTTGTTGTGTACGTTGAAATCCCCTGCCAGAACAATTTCGGTTTGTGAACATGATTAAAAACAAGGGCTAAAATTGCTGGTATTGTGGAGTTAGGATAATATTCTACGGCATTAAAATTAGCTTGTAGGCCCCGAGTATTACAAAAATTACTCGAAAATTGGCAATTTTTAATAGCAATTAGTAAAAATTGAGAAAAAAAAAAAAAAAAAACAAATAATAATTAAACGTATAAAATTTAAAATTTAATTATTTTATAATTTAGGTTAAATATTATATGTGTACGATTCATACAACCAGAACAAGTTATCACCGTTTATAAAAACAAAAGTATTGCTAACAATATTTACAAAATACCATCAACAATACCCTTATTTTATTCTGCTATGAGTAAGCAATCGGTTTATTTACCATTCAACAGTTTTTAACTAGACCTTATTGAACTTAGTTACAACCAAAAAACTCACACACAGCTAAATCTACGTGCAAGTAAAAATACGCATACATATACGCACTATATATAATTAAATAGTTTAAGTTAATTGAAAAGAAATGAACTGAAATTTAAGTACTTCCCTTTCTTTTATGATTAAACAAAAAAAAAACAAAAGAGTAAAGTTGACGTATACCATCAAAAATTAAAACAATACAAATTAAAATAAAAGCAAAACGGTGACATACTATTGGTGGTATTAATTAATGAGCGAATTTAGAATATTATCATCCGAGGGAGAGGCAATGAAATGGATATATTTTAAGTGATTTGTTTTCAACTAGTAGATGATAGATAAAGAGTATTCTTCAATAAAAAAAAAGCAGTATTAAATTTAATGTAAACAAAACCAAATCACGTGCCGGTATGAAATTAAATGTAAAATTTTTAAGTTAAAATTGAAAATTAAAAATAAAATTAAAAAATTATATTTCTAACACAAAATAAAATAGATTTTTAGCAAATTAAATTAGAACTAATATCGCCCTGTGCTCGAAATTCGAGCTATTTTTGCTTTTAAATTAACATATAAAATTCGTTTTGTGCAAATTATATTAGACTAATATTACACGACAAATTATTTTTTTTTTCCTATAAATAATAAAAATTATGCCAACAATGTTGTCATCAATTCTTGCGCTTGAAATTTGCTTAATAAAAAAATTTATAATATTTCTCAATTATAAAAACGTTGTTATTGTTAAGTACCTATTTTTGAGTTTTATTCCTATAGCTTAAGCCGTTTTAAAGAGAGGATAAATTGATACAGTTAAATTATATTTAAATTCTAAATACATATCAATATTATTCTAATAATATATAATGTTCTGAAAATTTGATTATACATATTTCTAAACATATACATATATTTAAGTCAAGAACCCAAAATTCGAGTTAATACTGTCCTTCATATATCAAACTGTACTTTTTTCTAAACATTTTAGTACGATTTGAACTATATTGTAGTACGTATTCTGTATCCTAACCTAATTAAAAAGCTCTATGAATAAACTTATGAGTACAACAAAATTAAACATATCATAATTCATAAGTTTAGTACTTAATATTATATTATATTGAAGCTGCCAGAAGTATAAAATAATAGTCAAGTTGACCGAAGTTTTTTTTTAAATCTCAATCTTAAGATTTATAGCATAAAAAAAAAGTCATAATATGTACAACAAAATTAAACATATCATAATTCATAAGTTTAGTACTTAATATTATATTATATTGAAGCTGCCAGAAGTATAAAATAATAGTCAAGTTGACCGAAGTTTTTTTTTAAATCTCAATCTTAAGATTTATAGCATAAAAAAAAAGTTTTTCAATAAATCAAAGAATACATTTTTCCTACCCTTATTCCATTTATAAATTTAATAGCTACATAGGTAAATTTTTACTACAAATGTATGCCTATCTAAAGTTCTGAAAAGCATGCGAAAAATAATTCTGAGTTCTTTAGTTTACTTTATACCTTTTTGTCTAGTTTATTTATTTAATATTTCCTAATTTTTTTATAGACAAAAATATATTTTTATATATGGTCATGAGCCATGACTCATAAGTTTCTTAAAACAAAAAAATATTATTGCTCTCATTGCTTTATGAGAAGTAAACTCTTTTCTACTCTCAACTATTGTCAGCTACTCCATTTTAAAAAATATTCTTTATATTTATATCAGCAATAAACCTTACTTTTTTCACTTTATTTTGATTATTTAAATATATTAAATATAATTAACTTAGCAAATGACAGGTAGTTTTAAAATGTCAAATATATATATGACAATTAATCTGACAATTATGTACTTCTGAAACAAAAATTAGGGTTCCATATACAAACTACACCAATCTAATCTTCATGTAAACTGTTTGATATATAAAATTTGTTTTATATCTATTTTTATTTAATAAAAAAATTTTTTTTTATTATAAAAAACATTATTCGATGTTCAAAATGTAAAATAAACTTTTCAATTATTTTTTTTTTTTTTTTTAATTTATAGTTCTTTTTTAATTTAACAAATAAGCAGAACAAAAACTTAACACTAAATCAAAATTCATGTTATACCCTAAAGCGAGCTTACAACAAATCAGAATTAAAAAAAAAAAAATTACAAACAATTATCAACAATATTAGTAATGAAATTAATGAAAAAAATAATAAAAAAACATGTAATGAAATAGAAAAAAACAACAACAAAACTAAAACTAACTTACATACTAATGATCACTGGTTAGTGTTGTAAACCAGCAAGTCAGGATTGTGACTACCATGGTGGTATAACAAAAGTTCACCATCAGAAAACAGTGAATTATTATTAGACAAGTGAAATATAAATGAAGGCGAAAAATATTTAACGTTTTCAGAAAAAGGTTCGATCAAGCCACGAATAAAACGATTTTCGTGATTAAAACAATTAGCGAAAAATTTAAGATTAATTTTAGTTAAGAATCTATCGATTCTATTGATTCCAGATTGTTCATATAGTAGACTATTATTAATATATAAGTAAGAGCCACGCTGTCTATGAAAGCCTCCAGCACGACGAATTATCTTTCTTTCAAGTAAGCGTAATCTCTCAACTTGATGAGCTGAAACTAAAGTAGGATTAAGCCACACCATAGAAGCGTGTTGAATAATAGACCGAATATAGACTTTATAAATAAACAAACGAAATTTAGGTTCCAAAAACTGACTAATCATTACTTTAGAGATTTGAAAAGAAGCGGAGTTAACCTTATATATAATTTTATTAATATGGGAAATAAATTTGAAATTTGAGGAAAAAATAACACCTAAATACTTAAATTGCTTACTGGGTAAGATCACAATATTATTTAAAACGATTTTTTGTTTTAATTTTAACCGCTTTACCAAAGATGGGGAAACAGCTTTGACCCCTATGATATTAATAAGCTCAGTTTTACTTACATTTATTTTAAGCTTCCAACTAGTATAGTAATCAATCAAAGTATTTAAATAATTATTTAATATCTGAGATGTAACTAAAGGTGCTTTGTGTGAGATATAAAGTAAAATATCATCCGCAAACTGCAAAATTTGAACTAATAATGTAGTAGGAATATCAGCCAAATATGTATTAAATAACTTTGGGCCTAAGACAGAACCTTGAGGAACTCCAGCAACAAAATTACGAACGGTAGAAGAATTACTTCGACCAACAACAAAAGTTCTATCAGTCAGATAATGGCGTATAATGTTAATTATATGTGTATTGACACCAAACCTAACCAATTTATGAAGGAGACCCTTATGCCATACAGTATCAAAGGCACTTTGAATGTCTAAAGCTAACGCCGTTGTTATGCACCCATTGTTCAATCCTTTGGCTACATCAGAGGTAAATCGTGACAAAGGATGATTAGTAGATTTTTTATTAACAAAACCAACTAATTTTTGATTTCATTAACTTTTCAATTATTAGAATGAAATCAAAACATACGACGTACAACTTTTATACGGCAGTACGTCAATACGTCTGTCTAAATATCCTTAAATCGATACGCGCTTAGAATATTTAATTTATCGAAAAATATTTATTTGAATGTTTTAATTTAGTACTTTAATTTAGTATTTTTTAATAAAAATTATTTTAAAAAAATATTTGTTTTTAAAACATAATATTAGAAATATAAGAAAGACCAATAATAATATTTTTATACATTTTGTCAATGTTTGTAAATTTTAAAAATCCGAGATACAGTACATTGCGTTACGCGTATTTTCGCTGCTCTAATGTAAATTTATGTACCTATTTATTTCTTAATTTTTTTACAGAAATTATACGCTGTATGCTTTTATTTAGGTTAAGACCTAAGGTACAAATAACTTTTTTTGAGAAAGATAATTTTTTTAGTTTTGCAAACATATTATAATTTGTAGGTATTTTCAATTTATTTGAATATATGTATGTTTTAAACAAAATTATTTAAAAAAACATGTTATTTTAAAATATTTTATTTTTTAAAAATTTAATCGTAGCAACATAAGAAAAAACAATTACAATATTTTTATACGCTTTGTCAATTTTTAAATTTTAAAACTCCGAGGTATAGTACGTCGCGTATGCTTTCATGTAAATTTATTTACATAACAACTTATTTCAAAATTTTTTGAAAGAAACTGAACGCCCATGCTGATTTTGGTTGATCCATAAGAAACAAATCATTTTTCTTAAGAAATATTATTTTTTTTTAAGTTTCTGCAAACATATTATAGGTATTTTTTAATAAACAAATATTTTACAAAGATATTATTTTAAATTTTCTATTTTTATTTTTCGCTTTGTCATTTTTAAATCCGAGGTACCAGTACGTCGCGTATTTCGATTGCTCACAAGTAAATTCATGTAACTATTTATTTCAAAATTTTCTAGAAATTTCCAGAAATTATACCGTACGCGTTGGTTAGGCCCTAAGTAACAAATCATTTAAATTAGAAATTATTTTTTTAAGAAAGATTATTTGTTTTTTTTTTTAATGTTTTGCAAATGTATATATATTTTAATATCATGACTCTCAAACGTAATATATATTTCAGAAGTCGGTTTTTTATTGTACAAAAAACTTAACAGAAAGCAACAACAATTTACGATTTACAAAAAAAAAATTTTTTATTACTGTATTATAATAAATTGCAAACAAAATACAGTACTTTTCGGTTATAACGACCATGATGGGACGGAAAATAATCGTCGTAATAAACGAATGTCGGTTTAAAAGAATGCTGTGAATTTTGAAAAATTAGTATAAGACTTGAACATTGTAGAATATGCTGTTTCTAGAATGGACACTTCGAACTCATTTGCTAGAATTTTATTTGATGTGTCAGCCTCAAGCCTATATATAGAGCTTTTTCTTCTATTTCAAATTTTTTTTTGTATTTTTGATGCGTTATTATGATTTTTTTTATATTCAAAACTAAATAAAAAAGACTTAATTAATCGCCAAGCAACATAATTAGATATAATAAGTTTAAATAAAAGAAATATCAATGTAATAAAAAACTTATATTTTTAGGTAACATTTAATTCTTTAGGAAAAAGTGTAGTTTATTATAATTAAAGTTGAACCGAGTTCGTTAAAAATGAAAACTACTGTATAAACCAAATGTATTGCTTTCGTTTCGAACAGAACTCATTTTTTTCGTTCACTTTTTAAGATAAAGAAAAAACAAAAAAAAAATTTTAAAAAAATTTAAATCTCCTTGTTCATTAAACCTGTGGCAATAAACAACAACCGCTTAAGTCTAAAATGGAAAGTTTCGAGTAATGCAATTTAAAAGTTTAAATTTATTTCTGAAAAAAACTAGAAAAGCAATTACAGTAGAATTTGTTTTAAATTAAAGGTTTTGTTAGAGATAAATAAATTGCTTCAAAAAAATTTTATTTTATTGTTATTTTAGAAAATATTAAGAAAAAAAGAACATAAGCGATTTTACATATTTTAAAAGTGAGTTTTTGTAAGCTTAACGTTTTTGGCGACTTAAGCGTTTATGGTAAAATAATAGTTTGCTAAATTCTTACCTAAATTGCCTAATATCGATTTAAGCGTTTATTAACAAAATTAATATTTAATTACTTTTATTACTAAATAGACTTAAGTTGTTATTATATAATGATTGTTCTTCTGAAAAATTAGTTAAGCTGTAATGTCGGAAAATAAAAACAAACTTCATTATTATTAAATTTTTTAAATTTGCCTTTAATAATATTTATTATTTATTTATATTCAGAAAATAAATTTATTATATTGCAGATAACATATAGATAATATAAAATGAACACAAAAATAAAAACAATGTAACAATATTAATTATTCAAATTGCTTAAAAATAAAATAATTCAATTTGCTTATAAAATAAAAATTCAAATTTCTTCTTATAATATAAAATAATTTTGATTTGTTATAAAATAAAAAATTCAAATTGCTCCAAAGGAAATCAAATCAAAGCAAAATTTCAAGAAATCTATTCTTCATTTGAATCTGCCTGTGTTAAGTCTGGGTGTGTATCTGGTGTATCTGTTTCTGTGGTAGATAGGCTTTTATAAAATGCATGAAAGCAAGGGTCTACAAAAATCAACAAATCTATGAAATCTTTTTTCTTTTTAATATTAATTTTAACTTCCTCTTCAAGTTTAGGAAGATCATTTAAGTTCACAATATTTATTCCGCTCTTTCGGATATTTAAAATTTTAAATGGTTCGTCATCGTTTAAACTATTCTTATATAGAATTCTTCCAAAATTCTGTTTATCGTATCTCAACCATTTAACTGTTTTCCATACAAATCTTCCACCATTTTCATTATTTGGTCTCCACATAAATTTTGTTTTCAATAACAGAGAAAAGTTAAAAAAATCTTTCTTTTTCATTTCAATTACATTGAATTTTCTTTTCGTCCCCATAGATCTTATGAAATTGTACCAATCATGTGAGTGATGAATTTTTGTATCAGTTTGTTTTTTTCTTTTTTTCAATCATTGCGTGGTCAACATCGCACTCCATGTGTGTATGGCCTGGCTCTAAGAACTTGTGATCTATAATTTGAAGATTCTGATGATTTTCAAGGGCTAATACAATTATAGAAGATATCAAAGAATTTTTGTTTTGTCCAGCACAGCTATCACTGTAAAATACAAGGTGCTTGACATGAAGATCTACTTGAAGGTTGGATATGTGTCTAAAAAGACATGATGATATCTGATTACCTCCTCTTGCTGACAGAGCTTCGTGCCACATATAACAATATGGAGCTCCTGTAACACAATCATGGACAGTAAGGTTGTACGTATAAAGTTG
This sequence comes from Dolichopus griseipennis, assembly GCA_963082915.1. Taxonomy (NCBI): domain Eukaryota; kingdom Metazoa; phylum Arthropoda; class Insecta; order Diptera; family Dolichopodidae; genus Dolichopus; species Dolichopus griseipennis. Next base: position 236,271,459 of record OY720441.1, on the reverse strand, counting down.
CCTTTTATAAAATGAAGTAGAAGTTCGCAAAAATGGCGTGGGCAAACATTGCTGTAGATCAAAGGTATAAACTTTGATATCAGAATTGCCCATTGCTATATTTTTATCTCTCCTTTTCGACTCATATGCGAATTCTGCTGAATTGTGATGTACGGATAGTTCTTCCTTCAGTTTTTCTAAAACTTGGCTATCTGTTTCCTACTTGGCTAAATCAATTTTTGATTTTAGCGTGTCACATTTGTTACAGGTATCCAGTTTTGGTTTTTTAAATTTAATATGCATTGCTATAAAAAAAATTATGAAGTTAAGTATGTAATCTCACAAAAAATTACAATAGTCTTACTTTTAAAAATTTCAGTATATTTGCTAAGGCTTGCTGCTTCAGATGAAAATTCCTCACAATATAATCTGTACATTTCGGCAATTGTCAGATCAGCATGAAATTATTTTAAACTGGTATTCTTTCTGGAGTAGTGGCTTTCGTACGAAGGAAAGCTGTTTATGTTTTTTAATATTATCAACAACAATTTGCGGAAGTTGATTAGTTTCTAATAAAGCCCCACGTTTATCAACAAATTCTTTATGCGGCTGCTCCAGTTTTTTCTTAACCACACTCTTTAAAAAGCTTTCAGTTTCGTCTTGCTGGAAACATTTTTGACACACCTTGATTTTTTGTCCTTCATATTGCAAATGATACAGTATATGATTTTTACGGTTCCGAGGTTTTTCGATATTTTTTGCTAAAGTTTCTGTTTTTTTTTCTGCTATTTCAATCAAACCCGAAATAAATAGGATCCTCTGGTTGTACGTTCCGAGTCCCCAATATGAATAGAAATATTCCATTTGTGTCACTTCAGGAATTTTGTGCCGACATTTATTGCGGCAATCAGAATTTAATGGAACAAATTTTCTTCCACTTATAACTGTGTTTTTAGTGTTTGTATAGGAAGCACCTTTATTTCGTTTTTCTTTAGATAGTTTTCTTGAGTATGAATTTTGAACTTTTTTGGTTTGATCATTGCTGTTTTCATCAAAATGGGTTAATAAAGAATTTTATAGGTTTTCTTCAATTTGCCTACCCATTTCTTCTATGTCAGTGTCTGTGGAAGTTTCCGTTTCACATATCTTATAATCAGGATCCTGAATATTGTCATCGGAATCAAAATCTAAAGATGCTTTTACATCACAGTGTCTCTCAACATCTGAGTTACTACCAAATTTTTCAATTAATTTATCAACATCATATCGAAATCCATGCATTGACGATGACGTTTCATTAAAAACAATATTTTCGATATTCCAATTATGTTTTGTAATGCATTAATTTTCTTTATTTACAAAATTTACTTCTTTGCATGCATAATTTTGAAGCTCAAGCGTTTTGTCTAATAATATATAATAATATATTTTAAAAAATTTCAATCGCAAATTAAATAAAATAAAAAATAAAGTATAACTGCATAGTTCTGATTTTTTTAATTGTCATTAGAATTAATTCAGAAAAAAAACATACCTACTACATTAAAAACAAAATTTATTTAATTATTTTGGTATTTATTATGTTATCAAAATGCATAGATTTTTAAAAATAATGTTATTCTTACCTTGCCTTTCATTCTTATCTCTTTGTTGATGAACCAAATTTATCATCATCAATGAACGTCGAGACATTATTATTTTTTTTATTACAATTTTTATAATTTATTGCAAATATTGAGAAAATAAATATAAATATTGAGTAAATTTTATTTATTATTACTTTATGCACTTATTCTTTCACCAACTTAAAACAAAACACTGCTACTGCAACTAATTTTATTCTTAACTGAACAGAAAAACCAATTTTTATTACAAAGTTTTACTTTTAAATCTTAACTGAACAACCGAATAACAGAAAAACAAAAAGAACAAAAATAGCTTAACTGTATTTTAACTGCCTGTCAAGTCACATGTAATAATAGCTTAAGTGAGTTAAGTGTACATGAAATAGAAAAAAGACGATATGTAATAACAGCTTATGTCTAGTAAAGAAATCTTTTCAGAACAATTTAAATTTTCAATAATCGCTTAACTCTAAATAAATTTTATTATTATTTGGTAATAATCGCTTAGCTCGAAATAAGAAAGCTATATTGAGAATTAAACATTTTTCAAAAAACGCTTAACTCGACATAAGCTGTTATTATTGTCTTTGCGATTTAGGAACTTATTTTAACATAAAGATATGTAACAATAACTTAAGTTAAAATAAGCCTTAGTAAAAAAACGCATTTTTATTTCATTGTAATCTAAAGTAGACTTAGGTTTTTATTACAAATGTAATTCTTTGTTAGAAGAAGAGTAGGAACACGATATGCATATGCATATATTTTGTGTGTATATGCATCATGATACGCGGAATTCAGTGGTGTTAATAACTCAACTTAGTCTTAAGTCGACTTAAGCGATTGTTGTTTATTGCCACAGACATTTGAACTAAACAAAAACAAGAAAGACATAAGTCGGCGTCTATAATAAATATTTTGACTGAGATGCGAGTTACAACCGAAAATGTATTGCATTTACACAGAAAGTCGGCATAATATTAAAGTCATAAGCCTCAACTTTCAAAATTACGTTAAATTAAAGACAGGTTTTCACCTGAAAAAACGCAATATTCTTAAAAAAAATATCATTGTCCTATGAAAACAAAAAAACACCTTTCCTTTGGTTGTTGTTTCATTTAAATTGGTCAAATAGTTTACCCAGAAAAAGGATGTTTATATTTGTATGGGAAAAAATAAGCCGATTAAATATTATGATTAGTGCTGTGGATTTGAAATAATGAATTAAGTAAAAGAATTTTTAAATTATATAAAACAAAAAAAAAAAATTTTTTTAATAAAGAAATTATATTTATAAATAATAAAAAAGAAATATACTCACAACACTTGTTTTTAAATTTTTTTCCTTAATTTTTTTATTTTGGAAACGTAAGTTAGATTTAATTTTAAAATAAAATAAAATAAATAAAATAAAAAAAAACCCTGTTGAAGGTTGATGAGTGTGTCTTATAAATGAGTGTCTTATCAAAAAAATGTCATAAACTGTCAAATGGTGAAGACGTGTTTTTTTTGCGCTCTAAATAAAAGTTTTATAAAACTTTACAAATTTATTAAAATTGAAACTTGAAATATATTAAAAAAATTTAAAAAAAATTTAAATTAAAATTTACTAAATTCACAAATTATCAGACTGAAGTCAAATTGATTTTTTTTTTTTTTTTTAAATTTATATGAGTTTTAATTTTCTAATACAATATATACAACATGTCGGCTCTTCAATAATAATTAATAATTAAAAAAGATAAAAATAAATGAATAATATAAAAAGCTAAAATCTTAATTTATTGAAAGTGAATTCATTTTGTAAATAAATATTAATAATAATACTTGGACTGTTTCTGAAATTGTTTTAAAATTGATTTAATTTATAACATAAAAACATTTTAACATTTTAAAATGAAAAAAAAACAAATTAAAAAAAAAATTGATGATGAAGATTCAACTAGTGCTCCTTCTAAAGAGGCCAAGGATCAAAATATCTCCGAACTCAAACAGTTAACATCAGATGAATGCACTGTAAACACTCTGGCTGTTGTTGTAAATCAACTGATAACAGCTGTAAAAGATTTTCATCGCTCGCTTGAGTTTATTAATAAAAAATTTGAATTTTTTAATAATAAAGTTGATGATCTTCTAAAAATAAATGAAAATATTCAAACAGAGAACAAAGAAATAAAAATTAAATTAAATGAAGCTGAAAATAATAATAATTCATTGAACAAAAGGCTGAACTATATTGAGCAACTACTTGATGAAAAGCAGCAAAAGGAAATTGAAAATAATATAATTGTTGCAGGCTTACCTCCAAAATTAAGCAAACCAAAAGAAACAATACTTAATATTTGTAAACATATTGCGGCTGAAATAACTGAGGATGACATCACTTCGGTTAGAGAACTTCCTTCTAAAATAAACAACAATAACAATTTAATTAACACAAATCTATACCTTTTGGAATGCAAATCCAGTATTGTTAAGGCTGAACTAATGAGCCGCAAAAAAATCGCCGGAAATGTATACACTTTGGATATTAATTTAACAGGGGAAGGCACACGCAACATATTTTTTCGAGACCATCTTACACAGCGGCAATCAAACCTCTACTATGAAGCCAGGCAAATTAAAAAGAACAACAATTGGAAATTCCTATGGATTAAAAACAACATCATTTTTATTAGAAAAACTGAATCTTCAAAGGTATTTAAAATTAGAAATACTAATGATATATCATACATTAAAAACAATAATAATATTAATTGAAAATTCATTAACTTTATTTGAACAATTCATATTTATCATATTTATCATTTTTATTATATTCTTCATATTTATCATACTAAACATATTAAATATATTAATTTTATTGAATTTTTTAAACACTAACAATTTCACAAATAAAAAAACTTACCCTACTAATCCAGATTTAACTTTTTATAAATTATTATTATTTTTATTATTGTTAATAAATTTAAGTACACATTTAGCAAACCGACAAACTCACATATTATAAAAACTAACAACAACAAGTACTTATACCACAAACATCTTTTTATATTACAATTAATTTTATTAACCTTAATTGATCACTTCATACTAATTTTATTAATTCTTCTAAATACTAACAAACTACTAAACAAAAAATGTAACCCTACTAACCCAGATTTAATTTTATATAAATTATTATTTACTATTATTGTTAATCAATCTAAGTTCACAATTAGCTATTTCACAAACTCACATATTATAAAAACAAACAACAACAACAACAAGTTCATATATTATAAACATATTTTTATATTAAAATTAATTTTAATAATCTTAATTGTTCACTTCATACTAATTTTATTAAATTTTCTAAAAACTAACAAACTACTAAATAAAAAACATAAACCCACTACTAAGCCGGATTTAATCCTTTTCATTATTTTTAATCAACACAATTTCTATTTCAACTATCTACAAAACACATATATTACAAAACCTAATTTTCTCACCAATTCGTTCTCTTATTTTAAACACTTTTTCATATTTATTAATATTATCACTCATGTTATAAACTTTACTAAAAAAATTAAATTTAAACTTTCTTACCTTGAGATAAATGCTGGTTATATTTCTCATCAATTGATTATATATAAAAACTTACACCTTGTAGTAGTAAACAAATATCATCTAATTTTAACAACACATGTTTTAAAATTATATGTTTTTGTTGTTGTTCTTTTCTCGTTTTTATTTTTTCTTTGTATATCTGTCAAAAAAAAACTTAGATTCCACAAACTAATTACGTTCTTACATTTATTAAACATTTACTCAACAATAAAACCATTAATTTTCAACAATAAATTTCAACCACATAAATTATCAGTTTTTATTCGGCTTTTTATGATCATTATAATAATTGTTCCCAGTCTCAACTGTTATATTTTGGTTTGTGTACTTACTAATCTCGAACACCCAATTTTTATAAAATTTAATAATGGTCCATGATATAGCTAATATACAAAATCTATTAAATATAGATTATTTCACACATATTGATCCGAATAAACAAAATTCAACTTTCAAAAATAATTTCAATATGGTGTATTTAAATATTCAAAGTTTAAGGAAAAATTATACAATGTCGAGGCCTTGATAAATAACCATTTTAAAAACAAGATTCATGTAATTGTTCTTACGGAAATATGGTTACATAGTTCAGAAAACAAATTTTATAATATTGAAGGGTATAATGCTTACTTTGCCAATAGAGATAAGTCATACGGCGGGGTTGCGATTTACATTAAAAATGATATAAATAGTTACCAAATATACTGCGAAGAGTTTCAAAGAAGTAATATTTTGGGGGTTAAGCTTACAAAACAAAACTTAAATATATTTGGTGTATATAGAGCACACGAAACCTCTATAGACGACTTTATTGACAAAATAGATTATATAACATTGCAATACAAACAAAGCTACATTCTAGGTGACTTTAATTTAAATCTACTAAATACAGATAGAGCAGTAATTAATGCATACTCAAACGCGCTATTAAGTAATGGATTCCTAATTTGCAACAAGGTTGAACTAAACTTTGCTACGAGAATTGGTAGAAATACAAAAACAATTATTGATCATTTCGTAACCGATATTTTTCAGAATAAATTCTGGTTTCATATTTTAGATTCCTGTCTGCCTGATCATCAAATGTTCTTTATAACCACCATTCTGAATCCAATAACTGAGGGGAAAACCTATTATAAAACTGTTCTAAACTATGAAAGGATAATTTCAAATACCTCCTGGAATGTCCTACAGTCCTACACAAGCTTTGATGAATTAGTTGTGAAATTGAAAAGTATCATAAATACGAACACCCAAACAGTACCCGTAAAGCAAAATAAGAGGCAAACCTGGATTACTAAAGAAATAGTAGACAAAATTAAAATAAGAGATTCGCTATTTAAATTCAAAAAAAAGTACCCAAATGATATCCATACTGAAACTCTATACAATAAATACAAACTTATAGTGAGAACTTTAATAATCAAAGCAAAAAAAAATTATTTTTCTAACTTAGTGATTGATAACTCTAAAAATTGTAAAAAGCTATGGGATTGTTACAAACATATTATGTTCAATTCTAGTATGGTAAATTCAAACCAATCTATTAAGGTAATACATCATAACTCAAAAGTAATTGAACATGAAAACGAAATTGCTTCTGCTTTTAACGAGTATTTCGCTAATATTACAAAAGAAATAAATATCCCTATTAATAACATTGACCTTGATTACATTGACAAATTTAGAAGAAATATTTATAGTAATTTTGACCTCTCTCCAACTAATGTAGATGAAGTATCCAAAATCATTCAAACTCTCAATTCAGCTGCTGCTACGGGGTACGATAATATTTCAACTAAACTAATAAAAAAATTTTCAGATCATCTAGCTCCTGCCTTAGTAGGGCATATTAATAATGCATTCACATCGAACACATACCCAAGTTCGCTAAAAACAGCCATTATAACACCAATATATAAAGGTGGAACTGCAACAGATTGCTCTAATTATCGTCCCATATCTGTTTTATCTAGTTTCTCAAAAATCTTCGAAAAAGTCATTCAAAATAGGCTTAATAATTTTATTAAAAATAATCCTATACTAAGTGAGAAACAATTTGGTTTCGAAGAAAAATCTAACACAACAGCTGCCTGTCTCTTTTTAAATGACTTCATCTCAAAAAATATTGATAACGGTAAATTCGTTAGCTGTGTATTTCTTGACATAAAAAAGGCCTTCGATTGCGTCGACCATGACATTCTTCTATTAAAACTTAAGAAATTAAATTTCACATTAGGTCAGTTAAAATTCTTCCAGTCATATCTACAAGGTCGCAAACAAAAGGTTCGTATAAACAATAACTTTAGCGATGAAAAAATAATATCAAAAGGGGTTCCGCAAGGTTCCATTTTGGGCCCACTTCTTTTTAAATTATATATCGACGACATCTCTCATTTAAAATTAAAGGGTTGTATTCAGTTATTCGCAGATGATGCGGTAATAAAATATGCAGATGATTCTGAGGGAAATATTCATCTATCTATACAACACGATTTACTGCTAATTGAGGAGTGGCTAACCAATCACCAACTTCTATTAAACTTAAATAAAACCAAAATTTTATTCTTTGAAAACAAGATTCTTAACTTCTCTAATTCCGTTCAATATAATAATGTAAATGTAGAAATAGTCAATAACTTCAATTATTTAGGTCTGTTACTTGACAGTAAATCAAGTTGGAATAAACATATTGAAAAAGTAATCAAAAATATAACTCCATACATATTCCTGATGAGAAGATTACGTAAGTTCCTCTCGGATCAATCGATATACACATTGTATTCCTCGTATATAAAATCACATATTACTTATCTTTTACCTATTTGGAGTAGAGCTCCACAAATTCATCTAAATAAACTAGACAAAATGCATAAAAAATGTGTTAAGCTTGCACAAGGCTTGCCCTTGTTACACCCAACAGATTCTATATACACTATAAAATATCTAAGCTTAAGAAACATAATATTAATGGAACTCTATAAAACTGCGTACAAAATCATTAATAATCAATTAAAACATAACTTCATTCTAAATAGGAATTTTGACGTACACAACCATAATACTAGGAACAAATCGAACTTCTACCTTTCCCTTTTTAGAACATCACATCAAAAGAATAACTGCTTATATAATTGCCTTAAGGTTTATAATGAACTTCCAGAACAAATAAAATTAATTAATAACCTTAATCTATTTACACAAAAGATTAAATCCACTATAATTAGTACATAATATTTTAATAAAACTAGAAATACTAACAAACTAATAATTAAATCCTACATTAACTAACTAACATTCATAAATAAATCAAATAAGTTAAAATTTTTTTTTTTTTTTTTTATTTTCTTTGTTGTGCTGTTTTAAAAATATAAAAAAAATTAATAAATTAAAATATGAAGAATTATACAAAAAAAGAGTAAATTTTTATGATATCCTATGAAAAATTTGTAAATGAATATCATTAAATTTCTTTTTTTTTTGCTTTGTTTTACTTTTTCTTATTCTATTGTGAAATAATTCTTACAAAAAATTATATGACCGCACTGCCTTAGGCATAGGTCTCAATCTATTTACTATGTACTGAAAAGCTAAATTATGTATGTATATTTAAATTTATATTATAAATAAAGAAAAAAAAAAAAAATCTTAAAATTGAGATTTAAAAAAAATCTCGACTTCTGTCAACTAAACATAAGTTAGATTTAATTTTAAAATAAAATAAAATAAAATAAATAAAATAAAAAGAAGTGAAAATAAAAAATAACTATTCTGTGCTAAAATTTTTTTTAAAACCGTGATAACCTGTTGAAGGTTGAAGAGAGTGTCTTATAAATCTTAAAATTGAGATTTAAAAAAAATCTCGACTTCTGTCAACTAAACATTTATTTCTTATTTCAGGCAATTTCAATATAATATAATACTAAGTACTACACTTATGAATTATGATATGCTAAATTTTGTTGAACATATTATGTATATATAGAACTTTTTAATTAGGATACAGAAACATTATAATTATAACAATATTTATATTTAGAATTTAAATCGCTTTTTTTGTGTAATAACTGTACCAAATTATAATCTCCTTAAAGCGGCTTAAGCTGCTTAAATAATTTTTTGTTTAATATTAGTCTAATATAAATCACAAAATAAGAATTTTTTATGTAAATTTAAAAGCAAATATAGCTAATTTCGAGCACAGGGCGATACTAGTTATTATTAATTTTTAAACCTGTGCATACAAATCAGCCCACGGGTATATTAAAATATATATAGTAAACTTAAATAGGGTATAGTAAACTTCTCCGTTTGTAACGTACAATTTAGACGAGCTAGATATAGTGTATGTGTATTTGTACGTCCGTCTGCTTTTCTGTACGTCCGTATGTCACCGTTTGTACGTCAGTACGACAACTCAAAAACTAAAAGGTCTAGAGTTTTGAAATTCACACAAAGTTATTTTGAACAATTTCTAGATTCCCTTTTGTTTTTGGTTAAATTCGCACCAAGGCTTCGGGGAACTACCATACACCTTTTTTGCACCCACCGTCAAATGTTTTTTTCGTCATTTTGCTCTTTTATACTTTTTTTTAATAAAACTTTGTGTCACAGACATCAGGGAATTATGATTGTATTACTTATTTATAAGCGTATCATAAATATAAAAGATGAGAATTAACTAATTCTCATCCCAATATTTTAATATTAAATTCACTGTTACGTTTATCTTCTATATTAAATAACCCAAAATTCGATATATCTTTTTTATTTTATTACAATCTTTACCTAATTCAATTTCTTGGCTTTTTCTTCCCTTTTTTTACTGGTTTCATCATTATGCTCAATACGACTTAAGGAATCGGCTACCTTATTTTCCTTTTGTTTAAGGTATTCTATTTCAAAACGATATTCTCCTAACTTTCAGCCATCATTGATGTTTAGGCGAAATGTCTGTAACATTATATTTACTTTGTAAGAATTTAATGAGCAAATGACGCGTTAGAATTTTGAATTTCTTTTATTAGAATTACGGCCTAAAGTAATTCACTGATCAATTGTGTTGATTTCAAATTCTAGAAGAGAATGTTAATGGCTACCCTTCTTGAGATAAGAAGACTCCTATCGTGTAATTTGCCGCATCTGTCGTTAATACAAAGGATTTTACAAAATCAGGATATTCAAGTACTGGATGGCTAAGTTATAAATGTCTTTAACTTGTCGAATGCATCTATTGAATTTGGATTCTTTTTGTTGCTCTTCATGTTTTTCCATAAGTATTGTCTGATTGGTTGTACTACTTTTGTGTCATCCTTAACGAATGTACGGTAATAGACAGCCAAACCTAGAAAGCTTTTAATTTGTGATTTTTTGGAATTGCTAAACTTTTATTTTGCTAGGATTTGGTTTCAGTTTCTCTTCTGGGATATATCCTGAAAACTCTGTCTCCTTCTTTATAAAGTCGCATTTGTTTGTCAGTATCTTTAGGTTATGTTTTTCTAAAACTGTAAATATTTTTGTAATGGCCTTAACATGTTCTCAAGTTGTGCTGAATATTAGGATGCCGACTAAGTACACTACGTAAGACCGGTTTATATGATTCATCAGCATTTGGTAGATTAGTGCAATTTTTAGTTCGAATGGCATCCTATTGAGTTTGGACTCGATGGAGTGTTAAAAACCCATTTTTGTTTCTATCTTCTTCGTTTATTAGAATTTGTTGGTATATTTTCTCGGAACCGGGAATTTGTCGTCCAATGTTATCTTTTCCAGTTTTTTGTAATCTTCTACAATTTTGAATTTCTTTTTACCTGAATTATCTATTTTTTTTGAAATAAGAATTAGTGGGGCTTGCTAAAACCTACTCCTATTATAAATTAGTATGAACAATTGGGTAAGTATTCTACTTTCCATTCAATTATAGCTCTCTTATGAACTCATTAATTTTATTCCCTTAATTTTAGCTTACAAAAAAAAAACAAAAAAAAAAAAAGGCCCACCCTAAAAGTTGGTCCCGAATGATGTCCAACTTTACGAAGCAACTTGCCCTATTACTTTATCTGCCAAGTTTTAATTTTAACCTCGAAGCTATATTAGATTCACAGTTATCGAATTGGCAACTTTGTATGGCAGCTCCCCGAAAATGGGGCCGTAACATTTTGAAACTTCATATAAGTGCTCTAACCGTGTGTAATTTTCATTCTCGAAGTATAATCAGTTTTGAAGAAATTAATTTAGCAAATTTTCAGACACGCAGCTGTAACAGGTACAGAGTAATTCTCATATTAAAAAAGAAGTTGTACGGCAGCTACCCGAACCCATGGACCAAAATGGTTGGATTTAAATAGCAAAAATTTCAAGATCTTAGCGCCTTTAGTTTTTGAGTTATCGTGCGGACGGACGCTGAGTCTATATCTACCCCCCTCCTTCTGTGCGTGACAAACGTAATGGCAAATTTATTATACCCTTTCAGTATATAGTCATACGGGTATGAAAAGCTTAAAATGTAAGTATGCGTATATTTTTCTCTGATTTGTATATAAATAAATAATGATTTCAAATCCATAGGGTTAAAGGAAAACACACAAATTGTCGCCAAGACAAAATTTTTTTTGATTTTATAAAGAAAACGAGGAAGAGTGTGGTAGAGTAGACTGTGTCAACTCTGGGATACCCGTATGACCGTAATATATACACTATGTCATCCAGTTAATTACTTTTGGTAAAATTTCAAACATACAGCTTTATTAAGTGTAGTGGAATACTCACATAAAAGAAGGAGTTGTATGACAGCTACTCGAACCCTCTCCAGTAGACCAACCAAATTTTGCTGTAACTTTGGCCATTACACTTAACTATTTTTGGGAAAATTTCAGAAACCCAGCTTCATTAGGTGTAGTGTAATGCTCATATAAAAGAAGGAGTTCTATGGCAGCTACTCGAACCCTCTACAGTAGAACAACCGAATTTTGCAGAAACTTTGGCCATTACACTAAACTATGTTTAGCAAAATTTCAGACACCCAACTTCATTAGGTGGAGAGTAATACTCATATAAAAAAAGAAGTTGTATGGCAGCTACCCGAACCCATGGACCAAAATGGCTGGATTTAAATAGCAATGACGGCTATTGCAAAAAAATTTGCAAAAATTTCAATATCCTAGCTCCTTTAGTTTTTGAGTTATCGTGCGGATGGACGGACAGACGGACAGACGGACAGACGGACGGACGGACATACATAGCTAAATCGATTTATTTTTCGATTCTGATTCGATCCATACACTTGAGTCTATATCTACTCCCCGTCCTTCTCTGCGTCACAAACGTAATGGCAAATTTATTATACCCTTTGACTATATAGTCATACGGGTATAAATAGAGATATTGCCAAAGGATTTTCCAAACGAGATAAATATGTCATTGAGGGTCTTTTGTGAAAATTTAGCAAAGGATTTAAATGGACAGGGTCCTCCGACCAAAAATGATTCTGGTTGAAAATAAGTAAATTTAAATTTAAAGAAAATAAAATATGAACTAATAACTTTTTTACAGGTGTGGGTTGATTGGAAAAAAAATATAAGGAAAAAAATAGCTCGCAATAAAAATGAAAAGAAGAAAACGGGTGGAGAATTAGATAATACTGTGCCCATAACGGCTACTGAAGATAGAATCGCCATTTTAACTGGAATCTATGCAGCTATATCCGGTATTCCAAATACAATTGCTTTTGGCGATGAAAATGTGATAACGGAAGATTCATTTACAATGAATACATCTTACATAATCAATAAAGTTCATGTAACTTCTGAAGATATCTGACCAATGGCGTAGTAGTGGTAAAGACGCCGTCTTTACCATTTACCATCTGACCAATGGCGTAGTAGTGGAGAAGGTCTCGGGTTCAAACCCCGGTCAGATCATATCCAATAAAAAAATATCGTAAAATTGTTTAATTATATCGTAATATAAAATAAGATTAAAATATATAAATAATTCTTGTGTAAGATTATAGATGGCGCACAAAGTTGACATTTGTGCATTCATATTTCATAACCTTATACAATAGCTACAGCCGACTAATCAACGGCTTAGTGAATATTATGATTAAAGAAACTGAAGCCTAGTTTAAAATTTAAACTTGGTGAATGCCCTATACTCCTTAAAGGAGTGGAAAAGGAATAAAAAAAAAAAAAAACTTCTGAAGATATATCGCCAATTGAGGAAGCAACAGACATAAAAGAGAAAACTGGGAATGCATCCGAAATGCCATTGACACGTTCAAATCGTTTCAAAAACGTGGAGAACTATATGGAAATCAGAAAAAAATTTTGTTAGGTATTTCGAAGGAAATGAAAAATATAGGTGAGATAGCAAAAGAGAATAAAAATATAGCATGAAACGAACTTATCGGGCTATAGACAAATTAGAAGATATTATGAAAGAACAAAACAAATTATTGGGAGAACAAAATGAAACAAAAAAAACGATACTATGAAATAATAGAAAAAACACTTTTGCAAAAAAAAGAAATTAAAAAAAAATGTTAGAAGTAGAGCAATTAAAACTTGATTTCCAAAGAAAAGAAAAAACACGAGACTGAACTTTTTTATATAATTTATTTTTAGCACATTTTCAAAAAATTTTGTAAAAATGTGCCAATATAGTTTCACTCTGTCCATCCGTCTGTCTGTATGTTTTACAAAAACTATTACATTGTTTGAAATAGAGTAAAGAAATTTTAACCACGGGTAGGTATTGCAAAATAAATGAGTAAGCTTGTAGTAGAGTAGTCTGTGTCAACTCTGGGATACCCGTATGACCGTTATATTATATCATTATTATTATTATAAACATTAATTACTTTTGGCAAAATTTCAAACATTCAAGTTTCATTAGGTAGTGTAATGCTCATATAAAAGAAGGATTTACATGGCAGCTACGCGAACCCTCTGCAGTGGACCAATCAAATTTTGCAGTAACTTTGGCCATTACACAACTATTTTTGGCAAAATTTCAGACACCAACTGCAGTAGGCTTATAGTAATGTTCATATATAATAAGAAGTTGTATGGCAGCTACTCGAACCCTCTGCTGTAGACCAATCAAATTTTGCAGTAACTTTGGCCATTACACATAACTATTTTTGGCAAAATTTCAGACACCCAACTTCAGTAGGCTTATAGTAATGCTCATATAAAATAAGAAGTTGTATAGCAGCTACTCGAACCCTCTGCAGTAAACGAACCAAATTTTGCAGTAACTTTGGCCATAAAACTAAACTACTTTTGGCAAAATTTCAGACACGCAGGTGTTATACGAACAAAGTAATTCTCATATAAAAAAAGAAGTTGTATAACAGTTACCCGAACCCACGAACCAAAATGGCTGGATATAAATAGCGATGACGGCTATTGCAAAAAAAACGAATTTTGAAAAATTTCAAGATCCTAGCTCCTTTAGTTTTTGAGTTATCGTGCGGACGGGCGGACAGACATACTAAATTAATTTTTTTTTCGATTCTGATCCGATCCATACACTTATTCTATATCTACTCCCCACCCTTCTCTGCATCACAAACGTAATGGCGAATTTAATATACCCTTTAACCTATAGTCATACGGGTATAATAATTTCATAGAAGAACTTTAGTTGGAAGAAGCCCTGTTTTTAAATTGTTATAACAAGAGTTCTGTTAAGTGTATTTTCAATCTGAAAACAGCAAAAGAGTGCTGCTTTTATAGGGTTCACAAAACAACCAGGTTTAAAGCTGATTTTATTAACTTTATAAATTTTTAAAAGACAAATGTTTAGGGTTGCCATACGATACTAAAATTTGCCATTATGCAAAACTCGATTTTTGCAAAATTTTTGGCACCACATATCTTCTAAACGGTTCACGCTAGGGTCTAGAAATTTTGGGAGAAGTTAGATCTCTTGAAATAAGTAAGAGTCGGTTACCAAAATTTGTTTGTCACATCCCTTTTTTAGAAGCTATATGGGCTCGAAAATTAATTTTTTGCTATTTTTGAACACTTGTAGTTTGAATACCTGTTCAAATTTTATTTTACAAATATACAAAATTTGAAGCTTCAGCATTATATTTCACCATGTATTAAACGTTTTTCTTGAATTGCAAAGCGTTTCTTTAAATTAGAGAAATGGTCTCTTGGTTTTAACCATTTTTGCTTAGACAATAAAATTCGTAAAGAAAGCGTCGGTTACCAAAATTTTTTTGACACATCCCCTGTTTAAAAGCTATACGGGCTCGAAAATTAAAATTTTTTGCTATTTTTGAGCACTTGTAATTTGAATACCTGTTCAAATTTTATTTTACAAATATACAAAATTTGAATTTTCAGCATTATATTTCACCATATATTAAAGGTGTTTCTTGAATTTCAAAGCGTTTCTTTAAATTGAAAAAATTGTCTCTTAGTTTTAACTATTTTTGCTTAGATAATAAAATTTTAGGTAAAATTCCAAATTTTGGTAGAGTTCACAATTGATTTTCTCAAAAAAAATTGATGGGGAAGGACAGGAGGGGAGTGGGCAGATCCATCATAAGTTTGCTAAGCAAAAACTTGGAAAACTTCCCCATTGAAGGTCTACTAGGTCTTAAGAATTAAAACTTTGTTTTTATAAAACAGTAAATAATTCCCCAGTGTATGTTTTTCCAAAATCAAACGTTAACATTGAAGCTCCAACATTATATTTCGCACTTGTTAACAGGTTTTCTTGAGATCATTGGCATTATATTCTAAGTTTTGATTTAACTATTAGTCATAATTAATAAATTAATGAAATAACTAAATTATAATTATAACTAATTATAATTTCTTACTCAGTAAGAAACCCTATATACTTTTGAAAATTTGCTTTTTAAAACCCTTGGTTTTTTTCATCACTTGTTAAATTAAAAATTAGTAATTACCACACGCTTAAAAAAATCTCTTTTTAGCACATTTTCAAAAAATTTTGTAAAAAATAGCCTATATAGCTTCACTCTGTCCGTCCGTCCGTCTGTTTACAAAAACTTTTACACCGTTTGAAAAAGAGAAAAGAAATTTTAACCACCGTACAGCTATAGCCCCCTAAAGTTGGAAAAAGCCCTATTTATAAATTGTTATAACAAGAGTTCTATTAGGTATATTTTCAAATTGAAAACGGCAAAAGATAGCTGGTTTTAAATAATATATAATAAACTTGATAAAGTTTTAAAAGACAAATTTTTAGGGTTACCATACGGTATTAAAATTTACCATTATGCAAAACTCAATTTTTGCAAAATTTTTGGCCACACATATCTTCTAAACGGTTCAAGCTGGGGTCTTGAAGTGGGAGCAGTTAGATCTTCAGAAATAAGTAGAAGTCGGTTAAAAAAATTTTTTTTGTCAAGCCCCATGTTTAGGAGCTATATTTTTTCTTAATATACATATACATATAGAGTAATTTTTTTACGTATATCTTAATATACATATATAGTTATTTTTTTTTTAATATATTTTCTTAATATGTTTAGGACCAAATTTTTTCTTAATATACCTGTACATATACAGCTATTTTTTATGTAAAAACAATAACTATATATGTATATTATACATATATAGTTACTGTTTTTCTTAATATACAAAATTTGAAGGTCTAACATTATATTTTAACTGCTTTAACATATGATAAAAGATTTTCTTTAATTTAAAAGCGGTTCTTTAAATTGAAGAAAGTGTCTCTTAGTTTTAACCATTTTTGCTTAAATAGTAAAATTCTAAGTAAAATTCCAAATTCTGGTGGAATCCACAATTTAATTCCGAGAACCTAAACAAGTTTGTAAGAAGGGGAGTAGTGAGGGGCTCTTAGAACTTAAAATTTAAAAAATTTACTGTTTTTATAAGTAAGTAGTAACTTAGTCACTATCGTATATATTGCCTAAATTAAACTTTAACATTGAAGCTTCAACATTATATTCCGATAAAATACTCAGTATGAAACACTATATTATTTTGAAAATGTGCTTTTTTAAAAACACTTGGTTTTTTTCATGACTTGTTTATCTTTTATATAACTAATGAATTTTTTAATTTTTTGTTTTTCAATTATGAATTTTATTTTTCTAGTTTTAAGATATGAGAATAAATTTAAAAAAACCAAAATCCTCTTTATATATTTTTGAATGAGTGTAATAAATATATTTTTTATTTTTTAATTTTCTTGTTAATTTTTTGTTTTGGAATTATGAATTTTAATTTTATTTTTCTAATAATATACAAATAAGATATATTTGTCTAGAATGAGGTGTAACAAAATAGATGTGTTCAATTATAAAAAAATAAAATAATGTTTTGTTGAATGTGTTTTATTTTAGAAAATAAAATATCATAAATTATCATAAGCAGGCCAAAAAATATTTTATTTATTTTTAATAAAAAAAAAAACAAAAACAAAAATAAATAAAATTTTTTTATGAATTTAAATTATTTTAAATGTATGAATTTGTTCATTTACGTTTTTAAAACTCACAGAACATTTTCTGGAAATTTTATATAAATAGTAAAACATTTTGTTAATAAGAATTAAGAAAACTATGCTTAGCAAGAAAATTGTGTAGTAAGTCTTAATTATTTTCAGTGAAAATCTGAAATAACCAATGTACGCTTTGTTGCATTGCTTATATTGAAAAGCAAATAACCCAAGCAATGCAATCAAAGTATTTTCAAAGTTCCCTCAAAGTTCCATCATCTCTCTCTCATCCCTGCATCTTTCCCTCATATTTCCGTTTAATTATTTTTTCTATTTAAAAAAAAGCTATGGAAAAAAGTGGTGTAGAGGTTGGCAAAGTGGCTTCGGGTGTATAATACTTGAGTTCGATGCACCAAGCCCAGCAGTCAGCACCATAGAAACCAAACAAATATATTTTTTTAACTTATTTCGGTATATTAAAAAAAATTCCAAATAAAGTTTATAATTCAAAATTTATAAATAAAGCAAAACTCTATTCAAAAATCAGCATTTAATACAATTTTACGTACATATAAATAGGTACATTTTAGCATGTTGGGTAATGTACATTGTAGAATGTTAGCAACAAACAAATATTTCGATTAGAATCTAAGCAATGGTTGTGAAAACTATGCATAGCAATATTTTTTTAAAATATGTATACAAAATATTAATAGACGGAGTTACGGTTGCGATTTCATTTAAGAATATGGTATTGATATACAATATATGTATATATATATGTATATAATTAAATTAGAAATAGTTTTTAATTAGAAAAAGTTCTTCTTTCAATTGACCTTCCGTCATTCTGTGACGGGCCAACAGCTAGTATAGAAATAAGATTGAATTTTAAGAAATCAAAATACATTTCTTTTAATTAGAAATTTTATTACTAATTTTTTTTTGTATATTCGTATAATAAGAATAAACTTTAAATTTTAAACTTGTTGGTTTTATTTAAATATCCTTCTTGCAATACTATCTCTAATATTTTGGATTTCTTCATCTGGTTCAACAGAATTTTCTTCTTGTGAATCAGAATTCATTTCGGTGTCGTAAGTTTTCTCCACTAATAATATTGTATTTTTTTTCCGGTGGTGTGAACACAACAACAGACATTAATAATTTGAGCTACTTTTTCGGGTTGGTAATACAATGTGTTTAATAAACACCTAAAACGAGTCTTCAACTTTCTATAGCTCTTTCAACTATATTTCTAGCCTTAATGTGTTTTTTATTGAACGCTTCTTGAAAAGTCCCTGAATTAACACATTTATATGGAGTAATAACGAAATTTTCTAGAGGATATCTCATAATAAGCAGGTACCGCGCTTTCCATTTTGAAATTTCTAGCACTACTGACATGCCAAATAAGTGCATTGTGGCTTGAACCTGGATGAGTTGCATCAACTGCTCTTATTTTCATTTTGTGATCACATATCTAAAGTAAATCAAACAATTTAAATTTTGTGGAACTCATTAAAATTTAATAGCGACTTATAATTAGTTAGTTAATAATAAAATAACCCCCTATGTTATAATAAAGTTTTGTCAGTTTTATATGCGTTCCGCCTACGCATCCTATTACTCCAGGTATACCAAACTTTTCAAATACTCTTCTTCGGTCATTCATAATTTACACCATTTTTTGCATAGTTCATTTTCTAAAATATTTGCAACCTTGGTTAGTATTTTACTAATTGTAGATATCCCTAGGCCGATATCAAAATGCTTTCCAATTCATCTTTGTTAAGATCCTTCTGACAGAAATCTCAATGTAGCAAAAAGTTCAGAGATGCAGGAATAGAAGAATTCGGAATAGATGTTTTTATTTCATTTAAAATGTATAAAACGCTTCCTTGTTCATTCTAAAACTTTGCAAAAACACATGTTTTAGCTTCACTCAAACATTTGCTTTTTCCCTTAAAATTTTTCTTCTGATTTTTTCTTCATTATTTTTTTTTTCTTCTAATAAAATAATTGGATCCATTTTCTTTCTTTTCAAAATTATTTTCAAACACATTATGTAATTCACTTAAAACACAAAATTTTCAAAATTTATTTTGACCTCAAATGTGTTATTTATTTTTTGAAATGTGTTATTTTGACATTTCGAAATTGAGAATAAATTTTTCGAATACGGGAGAATGCTGGAACACCAATTTTCAATTCCAGAGAATGTTAATTCACATTCACACTTACATTCTCATGAATGCCGGAACATGGGCGAATATTTATTAATAATTTGTAAAAGGTAGTGGAACATTGTAAATTAATACAATTTATTAAATAGTAGATGGCTAAATATTAATAAACTTAAACTAAATATTGATTAAACTAAATATTTAATAAATAATGGAATTAACAATGAAAGCCTTAATAATAAAAATATTAAAACAGTTGAAGAAATAAAATATTTAGGAGTAATAATAGATTTAAATTAAATTTTAAGAATCATACTAATTATGTTTGTAAAAAGGTCTCCAAAAAGCTATATTTTTCTTAGTAAAATAAGAAAGAAAATATATTAAATTTATATAACAAGCTAACACTCGCATTTCAATTTAACAAACCACACGCGCGAAGATCATCTTTGTTTGATAAATTATTTCAAAATTTTAAATAAAACTGAATTTTGGCAGAGATCAATTAGCAGTTTTATGTGGGTAATAAAGTTCATTCGCGTTCTCACAAATGAGGGCTTACGTGACAGAAACAGGTGAAGCTTGTGTAGAGAAACTAAATTATAAAATTTAAATTTAATTAACAAACCATTTATATTTTATATAAAACAATATTTTTAATTACATTAATACTTCTTATAATCAAGCAAACAGAAAACAGTATTATTTTATTAGAACTTAATTTTCAAATCGCAATTTTCCACAAATCAAACAATTAATATAAAACTAATTTCAAATAACAATAACTTCAACAAATAAAATATAAAAACAAAAACAATTCTAAATTAATTAAGCTAAATCTTATTCGTAAAAAACTATTAAAGAACTAACTAATAGTTAGAACTAACTAATTTAACTTTTTATTTTAAATATACTTTTTATAAAAGTACTTCTTTTATTTACTTATTTTAATTAAAATAATATACTTTTTATATTAAAAAAAGTACTTCTTTTATATACTTATTTTTCACATTTAGTAGATTAAGATCTTCACTCATCTAAAAATCAAAGAAAACATATGATAATCATGACACAGATAATATATTAAACTGTACACAAAATTTTAATGTCACTTTCATTGCAGGGTTAGATAACGATTTTGGTTTGATATACAAAATAATTTCATTATATCATACTAGCAGATTTACCCGGCGTTGCCCGGAAGCTTGCAAATTGTAAAAACGCAAGCTTCAGCCAATTTTTTGAAATACTACTTTGCTTATAAATGAAGCCACAAAAAATATTTGTAGAGTTCCGTTAACCCATCGTGGCCCAATAGCTTTTTATAGGTTTTTTCGTTGCTTTGTTATATATATTAGAAATTATTTAACCGATTAACTTCAAATTTTGTATATGTGTTCTTCTTTGAAAATGAAGTTCAATTTACTAACAGACTTGGAAATTGTTAACCCCTGTCGACCCGACGATTGTTCAAAAAAAAATTTGTAAGTAAATTACGTCCAATTTCTGAAAGTAGGTAAACTTCTTTGAATTAGGGGAATGCTTAAAAAAATGTTTTGTCGAGTTCTTTTAACCGATTGCGAAACAAAAACTTTAAAAAACAGTTTGAACGATTATCTCTAATTTTTCTATACATGGTGCTTCTTGAGAATTTGGTGCTCCTTGACGATAGAGTTGAGGATGTTAGGTTCCCGGCGAATAATGTTAACTGAATTAAAATGACTATTGGTCAAAAGAGGATTTTCTTGAATTGCCAACGTTTGAATAAAATATAGTCGATGGTTTAGAAAAGATTTAAAAATTTGCTTTTCAACCTGTATTTTGTTTAGTACTCACCTGAAAGTTGTAATACGCTCTTCCTCGTTTTTTTATGATTTGATGAGAGAAATGTAGGCTTATTTTTTGGAAAAACTGTTTTAAAATACTATGTTTTTAAGCATTATACATAAGAAATTGAATTTTTTGATTTTTAGATTTCATTTGAAGAAAACTGAAAATTTCATTGAATCTTTGTTCAAAACGCACAAACAGGTCAAAACCAAATTAACCATGTGGGTTTTAATTAAAATGTTGGTACAAAATTTTCAATAAAATACTTTTAATCGTATAAGAAAATAAAATTTATAGAAAACTTCATGGCGTCGTCGTGGAAAACGGGTTAATCGAATTAACTAAAACTTTTTGCAGCCTCTCTTTAGACTGCAAAATCAACCTGTAAAATTGAACACAAATCGAAAACACAAAATTTTTTGAAAGTCCGCCAGGCCGAAATGGGTTAAATTATTCCAACCAAATTTATACAACTAATTGCGGTTGCTAAGAGGAACATTTGTGCAAAATTACAAGTCAATTTATCAAACGGTTTTGACTCGAAATCAAAAACATTGAAAAAGCTTTTTTGCGCCCTCGTGCCCAAACGGGTTAACCGAACTCAACAAAAATTTGTGCCAGACTCTATTGTCGACTGCGAAACCACCTTGTAAAATTGGACACAAATCGGAAATACAAAATTTTTTGGAAGCCCGCCACGTCGAAATGGGTTAAATTATTCCAACCAAATTTATACAACTAATTGCGGTTGCTAAGAGGAACATTTGTACAAAATTTCAAGTCAATCAGTCAAACCGTTTTGACTCGACATCAAAAACATTGAAAAAGCTTCATTGGGCTATCGTGCCCAAACGGGTTAACCAAACCCAACAAAAATTTGTGCCAGCCTTTCTTTTCGACTGCAAAACCACCCTGTAAAATTGGACACAAATCGGAAACAAATAATTTTTTGGAAGCCCGCCGGACCGAAATGGGTTAATATTTTCGAACCATCTTTATACAACTAATTCCGTTTGCTAAGAGGAAGATTTGTGCAAAATTTCAAGTCAATCGGTGAAACTGTTTCGGCTCGACATCAAAAACATTGAAAAAGCTTCATTGCGCCCTCGTGCCCAAACGGGTTAACCGAACCCAACAAAAATTTGTGCCAGCCTCTCTTTTTGACTGCAAAACCACCCTGTAAAATTGGACACAAATCGGAAACACAAAATTTTTTGGAAGCCCGCCGGGCCGAAAGGGGTTAATTTATTCCAACCAACTTTATACCATTAATTCCGTTTAATAAGAAGAACATTCGTGCAAAATTTCAAGTGAATCGGTCAAACCGTTTCGACTCGACATCAAAAAAACGAAAAAGCTTAAAACGGCTCTGGAGCCGCAACCTGCTGACTTATAAAAATGCGACATAGCCTATGTCACCCCCCGGACTCCCAAAATTATTCCTCTAAAATTTGGTGTCAATCGGACCAGTGGTTTTCACGTGAATCCTGGACAAACAAACAAACAAACAAATAAACAAACAAATTTTCTTCTTTATATATTAGTTTTACATGTTTAAAGTTTATTTAGCAAATGTTTCAGTCAAAAATCAGTGTCTACAAATTTTTTTTTTCAATAATTTCAACAACTCAAAAGGCGCTTTTTATACCCTACACCTATGAAATAGGAACAGAATATATTCACAATGGCATGGTGTTTGTAACCATCTAAAGAAAGCGAGCTAGATATGGAAAAGTATATATATTTTGATGTAGGTACGATAACTCAACAACTAATGAAAACTATTTTGATGCAATTTGAATTGTAGGATACTGGTACTTGAAGTACAGTGGTGATTTCATATGGGTAAATCGAACCATGGGTTCGGATTCTGGACCTTTTAATCGGTCTAAGGGTTACCGAACATATATAAAAAATCACGATAACTCAACAACTAATGACTCTATCTTCATCAAATTTGTGCCGTAGGTTACTAGTAATGAAACTACTTCAATAATAACTTTTGATAAAGTATAATAATTTTTATTAATACATAATTTTATATTAAGTAGAATTATGGACATACATGGGCGAAATACCAGAAATAAAACAAACTTTTACCTGAGTCTGTTTAAAACAAATAGTCAAAAAAATAATTGCCTGTACAACTGTTTGAAGCTATACATCGAATAACCAATTAGCCTAAGAAACATAAATAACATATTGGTACCTTCAAAAGGGAAATAAAAAAATACATAAATATGAAAGAGTAAATGTACAAAACTATAGAAACGGCTTTAAAAAAACATAAGTAATACAAAACAGAATTTGAAATATTTAATATTTAGTGTTAGAATTATATTTAACTATCATTTTATGTAATTAAGTATTATTTTATAGATTTACCAAAAATATGTACATATAATGTACATAGGAAACTGAATTATAATCCCAAATATAGTGACACAAAAAAAATAAACAAAACACCCTTCTAAAAATTTATTACATAAAAATTTTAAAATCAGATAGCTAAGTCCTTGGCGTTAAAAAAAAATTTCAATAAAGAAAGAAAAATTGCGTTACTTTATAATCTAAGAAAAGTGATTAAAATTAGAAAAAAGTTTTTCTATGAAATAATTTTTTTTGTAATACCTACCCGTAGTTAAAATTTATTTTCTCTATTTCAAACCCTGCAAAAGTTTTTGTAAACATACGGATGGATGGACAAAGCCAAAATTAAGAAAAACCTTTTACACTTGATAACATTTTTCTTTTAGAGCTTTCAATTTTGTATATTAATAAAAAAAAATTTTGACAGGAATTCAAGTTCCAGGTGTTGAAACATGTTAAAATTTATATTTCCGACCTTTTACAACTACGAAACAGGACGGGGAATTTCGTATTAAATTATTTGTATTGCAAAACCTAATCACTGTTGAAATTTCTTAATTAGCCCCAGTTAAAACGAGGAAGATTATAGTTGCCCTTGTCAACATTTAGATACCGTGCGTGTATTAAATAAATAAGAATTTCATATGTTGCAATTGAACTATTTGACAGAAAAACAAAAAAAATTAATAAAAAAAAAAAATGAATTAAAAAAAAAGATGAATCTAAAAAGAAAATATGCTCTGAACGAGATTCGAACCCACACTTTTCATTTAAAATGTCGACGTCCTAACCACTAAGCCATCGACTTTTTCTTCATCTCAATTTTTTTTTTTAAATTATTATAGTTTCATGGTATCATTTGTTTGTTTTGAATAACTGTTTTGAATTTTTTTAAAAATGTATTTAAATAAAATAAATAATTTATAAAGGCAGGTTTTCATGAGAAAATTTTGCCCAGTATTCTTGACTTTAGAAAGAGAGGTATATAGTATACTCTCAATAGGAGAGAAAGAGTAAAATGATTAAATTTATATTAAAATTTTTTTATATCTTTTGGCAAAAACAAATTACATAACCTTATTTTTTAATTTTTAAATTTATATTTCGCGAATTTTTCAATTCAAAGTTAAAATGATGTTTCTCCCAGTAATTTATCGTTTTTTCTTTGTCGCACAAATAGTATTTTTGTATCTTCTGCCTATGCTCTAACTTTTGCCCAGTAAATTGCCGTAATGAAAATTAGCCTTTAATGAGAGTTTTAAGATGAATTTAAAAATAAAAAAAAATTTTGGCCCAGCCAATAATCGAACCGAAATGTTTTGACTAACAGTCCCATGTCCTAACCACTACGCCATAGAACAATTAATAATTTGCCTACAAAACGAGTTTTTATTTATCTTAATTTTTTTTTTTTAAATAATTGTAGTTGCTATGGTATTAATTGTTTGTTTTAAATAACAGTTTTTAAATAATTGTAGTTGCTATGGTATCAATTGTTTGTTTTAAAGAAATATTAAAAAAAATTAATAATGTTTAACATAAATGAATCTTCTGTCGAAAGACGAAAGATACACACTGTTAGTTTTATAATGAATCAAGCACTTATATGAAGTTTCAAAATGTTACGGCTCCATTTTCGGGGGGCTGCCATACAACTTCTTTGCATCAATATGAATTTCTTGGAAACTGATTATACTACGAGGATGAAAATTTTACACGATGTGTTATATAATGAATCGAGTACTTATATGGAATTTCAAAATGTTACGGCCCTATTTTCGGCCAGCTGCCATGCCAAGTTGTCAATTCGATAACTGTGAATCTAATGAAGCTATGAGGTTAAAATTAAAAGTGAGCAAGTAAAGTAATAGGGCAAGTTAGTTGGCAAAGTTGAACATCACCCGGACCAACTTTTATGGGTTTTTTTTTGTTTTTAAGCAAAAATTATGGTACATATAATGAATTAAAAATTTAATTTTTTTTTTTATTTTTTTTTTAAGCAAAACTTATAATAATGAGTTATATACTTTGTTATATTTTTTTTTGTAATATTTATAATAGCATAAGGGAAATAAATAACGGTTAGTGTGTATGCACGGGTATCTAAAAGTTGACAAGGGCAACTATAATCTTCCTCGTTTTATATTTGGTTTCTATTTATTTATTAATTTTGAAAATATTCATATAATTTCGAAAAATTTGTATGGCAGCTACCCGAAGCCCTTCTCCGATTTTAATCAAAAACAATAGGGAACCTACAAATTGTCTAAAAATTACTTTGTGAAAGTTTCAGAACTCTAGCTCTTATAGTTTTTGAGTTATCGTGCTGACGGACGGACACACATAGCTAGATCGATTCACTTTTCGATGCTGATTCGATACGTACCCTTGACACTATATCTAGCTCGTATATTTCAATGCGTTACAAACGGAGGAGTAAATTTTAATATACCCGATGTTCATATATGTATGCACGGGTATAAAGAGACGGACGGACAGAGTGAAACTATATAGGCACATTTTTAAAAATTTTTAAAATTGTGCTAAAAATGAATTGTTTAAAAAAATTTATTGGTTAATGTATATAGTTATATATATGTCAAGCAAAATAATGAGAAAAAGTTATTAACTAGATGATAGTACCTAATTCTAATTTTAGTTATATATTAATGACCCAAACAAAAAAACAAAATCTCATATTGAAAACATGTATGTATCAAATAAATGTGTACCAACTCTCAAGAAAAAAGAGGAATATTAAGTATATATTAACAATTAATTAGATCATTTAAAAGATCATTACTAAATACTTTTACTTACATCTACTAGTTTAACTAATATAATACAATTTCTTTCTTTTCTATTTGGTAAAATTTACAAAAATAAATAAATTCTCACTACAACTCTAAAATATAAAAACCATTTTTTTTAGGCCCCCGTTTATAAAACTCAAGACAGAGCCGGAGTTTTGTCAACAACTGGACATTCAACAAATTTTATTTTTGCTGTTTTAGCTGACTCTAAACGAAAAGAAGAACATTGGATTTTAAGGGGAACCGCATTAATTGCCACAGTCAAAGAAAATAAATTTTAAGTTCAAAACACAAGATCTCAACATTGATTTTTATGACTTGACGAGTTATTAAAATTCTAAATCGATTATATTTTTTGCATGAATAAATAATTTTATTTCATACCAAATCAATCTATTTTTATTAAGTTTGTTATGAAATTGTATTTACCTGTTTTACTATACATTTAATTAGAAAGGAAATTTAAAAATATCAATAATTTGTACACTGTGTACAGCGAAACACTAACACCAAATTATTTACCTGTGGTCACTATAACAAAGCTTTAAATTTTATGGTAAAGAATATCTTATGATATTTTCGATGTTTCAAACCAGAAAATCTTTATTTTATCATACCCGTATGACTATTAGTCAATAGGGTATACTAAGTTTTCCATTACGCTTGTGACGCAGAGAAGTAGGGGAGGTAGATAAAGACTCAAGTATATGGATCGGATCAGAATCGAAAAATAAATCGATCGCCAAAGTTGCTGTAAAATTTGGTTGGTCTACTGAAGAGGTTTCGAGTAACTGCCATACAACTCCATCTTTTATATGAGCATTACACTACATCAAATGAAGGTGGGTTTCTGAAATTTTGCTAAAAATAATTTAGTGTAATGGTAATTAACCGGATGATATAATGTTTATATTACGGTCATACGGGTATCCCAGAGTTGACACAGTCTACTGTACTAGAAGTTGTATGGCAGGTACTCGAACCCGTGGACCAAAATGGCTGGATTTAAATAGCGACTCCGGTTTTTGTATAAAAATTAATTTGTGAAAATTTCATAATCTTAGCTCCTTTACTTTTTGAGTTATCGTGATGACGGACGGACGGACGGACATACATAGCTAAATCGATTAATTTTTCGATTCTGATCTGATCCATACACTTGGTCATTAAAGTAGTACAAAATAAAAAAATAAAAAAATGCTGACTTATAATATTTAATTGGTTGTATTTTGTATTTATTTAAGTTCATATATTTCAGTATTTCATTCATTAACAATAATTAAAAATTTTGAAACATTGAACTTGATAAATAAAATTATATCATATTACAATTCTGAAAATTTTATTATAAAAAAATGAGTAATTTATTATGAGTATTTTAAATATTTATTATGAGCTATTTATTACTCAATGTACAGCATTACATAGAAACATTGTATTGTTGGGCAACATTGTATTACTTTGAAATTTTGTTGAATAAATTAGAAGTGTCGTTAACTCCTCCTCTCTTAAATTCGAATGTCCTCGTTCGACGTTTCAATAGGTTTTAACTCTATTATGACTGAAGTATGATTTTGATCGATATGTTTAACTGTATTTGTATTTGCATTTTCTGATGTTTGTCTTCCTTGATTGTTGATAATTAACTTGCTTCTGCGTTTTGGTAATTAATAAAAGTGCTAACAATACTACTATTATAATGTTAGTAAGACTGGAATTAATATATTTATCTTTTTGCCTAGCTTCGTCAATTAGGTTAATTGCTTTGGTATTATTGATATTTATTTCCTTCAATAACTCCAAAAAATGCTCGTGTACTTTACCAATGGTTGAATTCGTTTGTAGAATGGCTGGTAGTGGTTTTATTTTGATAACCTCTGCTGATCTAAATATTTGGTTATTAACTTCTATTGTGGAGTTATTAAATATCAACAAAAATGTTCCATTAATATTTTGTTTGTGACTGATTAAGTAATACTTTGCCTGATGTTACCTCTTCGATTGTTGGAATATGCTGATTATTTGTAATATTGCACATTGAGTTTTCACTCTTTATCAAATTTGGTATACAAGTTGAATTCTCTAAATTTACTTTATTACAAATAATTATTGAATTAATATTTTTACATTCATTTAAAATTTGAAATATTTTTTATTGATTGATTAAAATTTTATTAAAACTAAGTTTTGTTACAATATTTTTTCGATTTACAGATTTTATTAATATTTGTTCAAAAATTTCAAATCTAGTCATTGGTATTTCAATAATGTAAAATAAGCAAGTACCGTTACTAATAATTTTTATATTTGAAAAATTTAACGCTTCTTGTAGCGTTGAATATGGTATATTTTCTTTATCTAATATATTAGTTATAGATTCAATTTCAAGTTTAGAACTGAACAGTGGACAGAATATTTAATGTTTATTACTTCTTCTTTAATTAATTTTAATTTATATTGTATTTGAAGTACTGATTCATTATCAAAAGTACTTTTATTTTTCATATTTTTTAAAATTTGGTTAGATATATTAGTTATTTCATTTATCCTATCAGTGTGAATTTTATTAATAATTACTTGTTCGTTATTATTTTCTAATAACCCATTAATTTTCTTTTTAATCATGACAAAATCGGAATGATCTGAAGTTCCAGCGACCCATTTCTATGCTGTTTCAAGAGAATTAATCGATCGTTTTTTTTGCCTTGTCTGAAATTCATCTATCAGTTCTTGAATTTGTTGACTTTCATGATCCAAATAATAATATAAGGGATGTGCTTTATCAATACTTTGTGATATGATGCTTTTAATATCGTCAAATATTTTTTGTATGTTTCCAATTTCAATGATGTGAATTATTTTGAATTTATCTTCTTCTATTTTTGCTTGCCCAGTATTAATAGTAATTATTTGTGAGTTTTTGTATAATCCAAAATTTGAACTTTTCACAATCATGACGAGATTAAACACCTAAAATATTAATTGCGAATATTAAATTTACGAACTACTTTATTAGATTTTGTGAAAATGGTTGTATTCCTGTCTTCCTTAACTATTTCCTTAACATATCTATGTGTGAGTTTAGATCCTAAACTTTTATTATATTTTACATATACTACTTCTCCTACTTTATATAATGTTTTATGATTTTTCTTTCCTTATTGTGAGATTCTAAATCCCTAACCTGTTTTATTTTTATTTTTTCTACATTGTTATTTCTAGTTTTTTCAAATTCTTCTGAAGTCATATTTGTAGTTCTGCCAAAAAATAATTCAATAGGCCTGTTTCCTGTTGTAGAATGAAAAGTATAATTATATTCGTTAACTGCCCTTATCATTAAATTTTCAAAATTCCGGTTTGTTCCATCTGCCTTGAGACAGTGCATTATTTCTGTTAAAATCGAATGAAATCTTTCAACCTATCCATTTACTTCGCTTTTATAAGGTGGTGTTGCAAAAATTTTGATATTTAATTCAATTTCCATCATGGATTTGATAGAAGCAGAATTTAATGATTTTTAATTATCAATAATAACCAATTCTGGTTTACCGTAATAGAAAAGTATGTCTCTTAAAGCCAACCTTACATCTTCAATTGATCTACTTTTGATCATCCTAACCTGAGCGAATTTTGTTAATTTATCTAAAGCCGTCAGAGCTAATTTAGACTCAGTCGAAAATATGTCTATGTGAACTATATTTCCAGCATATTTTGGAATTGGAGTACTTTCAATTATCTGGTTATTTGGATGTGTTTCATTATTATTTTCTTTGCATATTGAACATCTGTTTACGAATTCCTTTAATTTTCTTGTAAGTTTAGGAAAATAATATTGCTCTAAAATCTGTTTTTTATTTTCCTTTGCGCTCCTATGAGCCCTACGATGAAATTGCGCTATTATTTCATCTTGTTTGGTCCCATCTAAAATATCTTGAACTAATATATTTGTAATCCTAATTTTATACCTTTCGAAATGTTCTCCGCAAACTTTTCCAACCTTTTGCTTAATGCATTCATCTACCATCAATCCATTTATGATATTTGGATTTAAAAATTTCTTTAATATATTAATCAAGTCTACTTCTGTAAAATCTTTTCTAATAAATATATGTCTACTGTGATTTTTAAAAAAATTTAAAAATTGCTGATCTTCATTTTCATTAACTTTTAGGATAATTTGATTTTTATGTACATTAATTGGTGTTTCAACCGACTGTATTAGACTATTATTAAAAATTGTTCTTCGTGTACTATTATTATGAGTAAAAATTGTGCTAAGAATTTCTGTATCAGGAATTAACCTTGATAATGTGTCTGCTACTGAATTAGTTGTACCTGGTTTATATTTTAGTACATAATTATATTCTTCTATTATTGATTTCCATCTTTTCATTTTTGCATTGCTATTTTTTGTACTAAGAGCAAAAGTTAGCGGCTGATGATCAGCGTAAATTATTACTTTCCTTGATCCATACAAAAAAATTCGCAAAGCTGTAAGAGTCCATACAATAGGTAACATTTCTTTTTTATTAGTAGCATATGCTTTTTCGTTTTTATGAGTGTTCATGACAAAAACATTATTGGCCTTTTATCTTGTGATAATACTCCACCAATTGTATAATCTGATGCGTCCGTTGTTAATTCAAATGCTTTTGAAAAATCAGGATGTGCTAATAATACCTCTTCTGATATTAAGCAATTCTTTATTTTTTCAAAAGCTTCAATAGCTTCTTCAGTTAAGTTAACTTGAACCTTTCTTGATTTATTCTTTGCTACACGTCCTTCCTCCCTTATCTTAAAAGCGATGTTAAGGGCTTTGTAACTTTTGCATAATTGTGAATAAATCTCTTATAATAACCTGACCCCTTTTCTCCTTTCACTACAGTTGTATAAGTTAGTTTTTCGTTGGGTTCAGAGAATAAATTCACATGTTTCCTTACTAAAATTTTAATTTTTTCATTTTGTTTCTTATTTAAATGATCTGTTCTTATAATCAATACTATTAACATTTTCTTAAATGTAAGAAGTTTTAGCGGAATATTTATATTACAACCCAAGGTAAGGTAATTTCCATTTGCGCATTTAATTCCTTTATTGGGAATAACCGCATTTAATTCCTTTAAACTGTCATTGCCAATTATTCCATCGAATGTCATGTTTTTTGTTAATATAAAAAATTAAAATTAATGGAAAAAAAATGTCATGTTTTTTTTTAATCAAAAAAATTAAAATGTCTTAAGCTCCACTGAAGACATTTTTCCAATTCTTTTGATTAAAACCACAGCAAATAGAAACTTTTTAAATAATTTTGACTTTAAAATTTGTATATTTATCTAATTTTTATATTCAAATTAAACCCAAAGTACAAAATAATTTTTTTTTTTTTAAATGTCTCAAACTTCAATTTATCACAATTCACAATGGTAAATTTTTATCACAAACTTTATCAATTTTACTTCGCGATACCATTTTTGATAAATTTTGTCAATTATCACATATGTGATAATTGACACTCACGATTGACCTGTATATTTGATTATTTGGAATTGGATTTTTTATAAATTTTGAAATAATGTAATTTTTATTTGAGATAAATATTACATTATATCTATTAATCATATCTATTAAGAATTTTAATATTCGCCATTCCCCGCTGTGTGCTCAATATAAGAAAGCGAGGAAGAATTTATTCTAAAAAAGAACCGGTATTATCTTGTTCTGTATTTTTGGTATTATGTGTGCATTTATTGCAACGCTGTTCTTTAATTTTACCTTCGCTTTCTTTGGTTGGCTCTACATATTGAATTTGCTGCATAATATTTGTTGTAAAATTATTTTGTGGAGATGCATTTTAATATTGTATTTTCCTAAAAAATGGTTTATTGAAGTTTATTATTATAATGCCTGTTATAATTATTTCTATATTGAAATTGTTTAGATGTACTTGGTTCCATTTTAATTGATCGAAATTGTTGCGGATTTTCATTAAATGGATTTTTATTAAAGTTATAATTATTCCAATTTGGATTGTAATATCTATTATTATTGTTATTATTAGGTTTTCTATACCTATATTCTGATCTTCTATTTGTATCATATGAGGATGATTGTTGTATCAGATCTGTATTGATTTGACTACCCATACTCTCAGTTTTTAAACATATTTGGAGAGCATATCTCAAATCCACTGGTTCACGACTTCCCAGTAACCTTGGTAAGTCTCCTTCTAATCCCTTCATAAAAGTTTCTAAAGCCCTATTCCTATAGTCTGCGATCGTGGGTTCCAGTGATTGTTTGCAGTAATTCATGCTTGACAGTTTATCCAGTATTAATGATAGATGGTGTTGAGCATCCTGATAAAAATCTGGAATTGATTTTTTTCCTTGTCTTCTTCTTGTCATCTGATTTACCAATACATCTAAATCCCTATTATCTGAATAATACATATCTAAACATTTTATAATACATTTTATAATACCTTTTACTTTAGGAAGAAATTTGGGATACAAATGTACAGTTTGGTTACAGGGATGGGAATATGAAAGAATTTTAGGATTGTGGGGTGGTTATTTGGGAAATTAAGATTTAGTGGGATGGGGAATATTTGGTAGGATATTGAGGAGAAAGATGTTAATATTTCTCTTAAATTTTCGACCATCTTAACAATTCGACGCAGTAGTGATGAGCATCTGTTGTACTCCTTGTTTCACGTTGGAAAACTTTAAGCGGAGGCATTAATTGTTTTATTTCTTTAGAACAGGTGTTCGGCCCCACTAGGTATCTATAAAACAGGGTAAGTGACCAGATTGTGCGCCGATGGCTAAGTCGAGTGAGCGTTGAGGTAACCCTAGGATCACTTATAATACGAAAAGCTCTGTTTTGCACTTTATCGAGAAACCTCAGCGCTGATTGGGGTGCACCAGTCCAAATATGTTCATTATACTCTATTTTTAGTCTAATGCTGTGAGAACCTTAATATTAACCTTTAATATTAACCTAGTCTAATATATGTTTTATAGATACTGAGGAGAAAAGTAAGTTTTACATCAATACAAAAAACCAAGTCAATTTCCGGTTTAACTCGATGCCCAAAATGTTTAAATTTCTTGAGTGCG
The DNA here is from genome assembly GCA_963082915.1 of Dolichopus griseipennis. Taxonomy (NCBI): domain Eukaryota; kingdom Metazoa; phylum Arthropoda; class Insecta; order Diptera; family Dolichopodidae; genus Dolichopus; species Dolichopus griseipennis. Next base: position 236,237,476 of record OY720441.1, on the reverse strand, counting down.
GCAAAGATTTTTCTCTTTGAAAAATCAAGTTGGGAATAGAAGTTGCTATTTTTTTGGAGATAATACATGATGATGTTTTCTTCGTATTGAACTGAACACTATTATTTTCACCCCAATTATGAATTTTTGCTTAATTATTATTTAGCTCACTGACAGTGAAATGTTTTGCTGTTGTATTAACCTGATGATTAATGTTTTAAGCGGCTATGAAATTCGTGGGAAGCTACAAGGGTGCTGTCATCCGCGAAACTGTGAATTGGATTGGAAGGTAAAGATAGAAAATCATTGATGAACATTAAGGAGAGGGTGGGAGAAAAAACATATCCCTGAGGGACACCAGAGTTTAATTCAAATTTGTCGGAAGATAAACCATCAACCAGTACCTCGAATCGTGCGGTTCGAAAGGAAATCTCCAATCCATTTAAGAAAAACTCTAGCTAACCCTAGAGCTCTGCATTTCGTGACCGGTCGATTCCACTAGAATAATTCCACTAGACACAATTCCACTAGACACAATTCCACTAGAACAATTTCATTTGGCATAATTCCACTAAGGAACAATTCAACTTGCGCAATTCCACTTGGTATAATTCCACTTGTAGATAATAATTTTTTTTAAAAATTATTTAAATTTAAAATTAATTTTTTTAAGTAAATTTATAAATTACTGTCAAATATTTTATATTTAAAATAAATCAAAAAAATTAATGAATATTGATTATTAAATAGAAAATAGAAAAGAAGCAATATTAGCTAATAACTTTAATAATTATGATCCATTTGAATACATGAAGGCTATTGCAGCAATAACGAGAATTGATTTTTCCTAAATAGGTTTTTTTCATTAATTTTATATATTTGTATTCATTAACTTTAATTTATTCTGTTTCTATTCTACTAATTATTATACCCTACACCTATAGAATAGGCAAAGTGGTATATTAACTTTGGTATGGTGTTTGTAACCACCTAAACGAAGCGAGCTAGATATGGAAAAGTATATATATTTGTGATCAGCGTGACCGCCTTAGTCGATATAGTCATGTGCGTCCGTCCGTCCGTCCGTAGGCACGATAACTCAAAAAATAATGGAGCTATCCTGATGAAATTTTAACTGTAGGTTACTAGGACTGAGAGTACGGCGGGGATTGCATATGGGCGAAATCGGCCCATGGGTTCGGATTTTGGACCTTTAAATCGATCGAAGGACTAACGAACATATATAAAAAATCACGATAACTCAACAACTAATGACGCTATCTTCATCAAATTTGTGCTGTAGGTTACTAGTAATGAAACTACTTCGGGGATTGCGTAAGGTCGGGATTTGACCATGAGTTCGGAACCTAGAACTTTTTGATCGAATTTAGGCCAAACGAGCATAATTCCGAAACCAATGAAGATGGAACCTCCAAATTTGGTATCAGGGTGTCCCTTCCTATTTCCTAAGTGTCTTGGGAATTTGGGCCCTATTGGAGCAGTGGGTCGGGGATCAGCCACACATTTCCGAAGACCTTAAAGCATATCTTTAAAATTAATAAAGATAACAACTTGAAAAAATGTAGAAGCTTCCAATTTGCCACAAGGGTGTTCTTTACTATCTCTTGCGTGTTCCCTTAATTTGGGATCAATTGGAGAGGTGGTTCAGTACCCCTCTCAGACCTCCCAAGTTTTAAAAGCTTATAATCGAAATTACTAAAAATAGTTACTTAAAATTAAGATAGACCGTTCAAATTGTGTACAAGGGTTAACTAGTACTACAAGTAAAGCGCGGGCTGTATAAGGGCGAAATCAGCCCATGGGTTCGGATTCTGGGCCTTTTAGTCGGTGTCAGGGATAACGAACATATATTAAAAATCACGATAACTCAACAACTAATGAGTCTATCTTCATGAAATTTGTGCATTAGGTTACTAATAATGAAACTACGGCGGTGATTACGTACGGTGAGGATTGGATAATAGGTTCGGAACTGAGAACTTTTTGATCGAATTTAGGCCAAACTAGCGTAATTCCGAAACCAATGAAGATATAACCTCCAAATTTGGTATCAGGGTGTCCCTTCCTATTGCATAAGTGTCTTTGAAATTTGGGCCCCATTGGACTAGTGGGTCGGGGACCAGCCACTCAGATCCGAGGACCTTAAAGCATATTTTCGAAATTAATAAAAATAGTAACTTGAAACAAATGTAGAAGCTTCAAATTTGGCCCAGGGTGTTCTTTACTATTTCTTCCGTGCCCCCCTAATTTGGAATAATTTGGAGTGGTGGTTCAGGACCTCTCTTAGACCCCCAAATGTGTAAAAGCTTATCATCGAAATTAATAAAACTAGTAACTTAAAATTAAATAGAACGTTACAATTGTATACAAGGGTTAACTAGTATTGAAAGTATGACGGGACAGCATATGGGCGAAATCGTACCATGGTTTCGGGTTCTGGAACCCTTGACAAGTTCAAGGAATAAAAAACATATATCTTAAAAACACCATAACTCAAAAAATAGTGCCGGTATTTTGATGAAATTTAACACTAGGTTACTAGTAATGAAAGTACCATGGGAATTGGTTGTGGTCGAGTTTAATTTCGAAGCCAAAGAATATATTTCCTATATCCTATGTGTCTCCGAAATCTAGACTAAATTGTAGTGGTTCAGCTATGTTCAAAGGTACTTGCTGCATTTATGTAAAATTTATTTGAATATTCAAATGAATTATATGAAAAGTTCAAAATTTGTAATTGTATTTTAGAAGTACATTTATTGCATATTTTGCGTTTATAAGCTTTTCTATTAGGTGTATAAACTAACCATTTAAAATAATTGCAATTTTTAAAAATTTGGATCATTAAATATATTATGCTTTGATTATCTTTTTATCACAAAATTTAATAATTAGAATTTTTTCATTTTGTAATTGAATTGGAATAAATATATTTTCATTTATTTCAAGTGTGTTTGTTTTTTAATATTTTTAAATAGATAAATTAGTAAGATTTTGTAATATTTTTTAATAGATAGTGTAATTAGAAAATGTTTTTAGTATTATAAAGTTAATTTGGTTAGCTATGTCTTACGATCAAATTAATAACAGCTTTTATGGTGTTAAAATGACTTATGGATATGTCCTTAAATTTGAACCAAATAGGTGTAGGGTATTTCTAAGTCGGTTGCACCGACTGACTGTTTCTTTACTTGTTATTAATAAACTAGGTCTTTTGTTTTTTTTATGAAAATATTATATAATTTAATGAATATATTTTATATTAATTCCACTTTTTATTAGCCCAACGCATGCGTTGGGCTAATAAAAAGTGGAATTGCGCTAGTGGAATTATACCACGTGGAGTTGTTCCCTAGTGGAATTATACCACGTGGAATTGTTCCCTAGTGAAATTATACCAAGTGGAATTGCGCTAGTGAAATTGTGTCTAGTGGAATTGTTCTAGTGGAACGGGCCTAAAATCCTGCATTTTGCTAAAAAACCAGCATGCCGTGAACGGTCAAAAACTTTAGATATATCCAAAGCTACAACATCAGATTCACCAGAGGGGTAAAAGTTAATATTAGGCTTCTCACAAAGGTAAGTCATGAGATCACTAGTTGAACGACGGGCTCTGAACCCGTTTTGTCGATCATAAAATTAACCTTTATGATCCAGGTATTTCAACAACTTTTGGTTTACAATTTTTGCCATTACTTTGGATCGAAGGGAAATGGAAAGAAAAGGAGCGAAGCTATTGGGCGGTAGTTTGAAGGATCGCTTTTATTACATTTTTCTGGAATTGGAAAAACATGCGTAATCTTCTATTGGGTAGGATGAATACCCGAAGTGAAGGAAATAGAAGAGGTTGTGTAGAGGTTTGGTAGAAATGGTTTTTTTAAGAACCATCGTTGTGATTCCATCAAAACCGCCTGATTTGTTTGTATCAAGATTCTTCAAGGTTTTCATCACTGCTCGCTTCTTTAAGTAGATCAGACCAAAGAAGCAGCCAACTTCTGGAATATTTTGAGAACTTTTAGTTCACTGTGGCAGAGTTGAGTTGAAGGGAAATTGTGTGCCAAACAAATTCGCCTTCTCTCTTGAATCTTATTTCACATTTTATTTATTTATTCCGAGCTTAATTCAAGCAAGTTACAATAATTTATATTAAATTAATAAACTAAAATTAAACATTAGAAAAAACAAAAAAGAAAGTAAAGATTATAGAAATTAATAATTTAATAATTAATTTTACATAAAAAAAAATTTTTAAGAAAAAAAAAAGTGCGAAAAAAAAGTTAAAAATTATACTAATTATATTTAAAAAAACAAAAAATTTCAATTAAGATGACAAAGGTCAAAGAATGTAAGTGGAAAAATTTCAAGAACACAAATACAAGTTATTTTTTAATGATTGTTTAGTTTGGGAAAAGTTAATATGGGATTTGTATATATTACAGCGAGACATCATTCTAGTAATTGGTTCATATTTATTATAGTTGGTTCGGTGAAACTGTAAATTAAACAAATTAGCAGATCTTAATCTAGAATGCGAAGAAAAATTAAGTTTAGCGAGTAGTAGAGAAGAAGAAATGTTGCCTTTAATTAATTCAATTAGAAATACGATATCTGCAACTTTACGGCGCTTTTCAAGTGTATTGAGATGTATTAAATTTATTCTATGTTCGTAAGGAGGGAATCTAAAAGGGTCCTCCCAAGGAAGAAGATTTAAAGCATACATGAGAAATTTTTTCTGAACCGATTCAATTCTATTTATATGGACACCATAAAATGGACACCAAACTTGACTGGGATATTCTAAATTTCATAAAGAGAGTTTAATACATAAGGGTCTTCAAATTCTCTTGCCCAACGTTTACTAAAACCGAGCATAGAATTGGCTTTATTTAATATATCAGAATAATGAAGTTGAAATGAAAGTTTACTATCAAAGAGTACCCCTAAATCTTTAATTGAAGTGACTTTTGAAATGATTTGATTATTAAAAGAATATACATAAGTAATTGGACTTAAGCGGCGTGTAAAACTGTTTCAAGCACATTTGGTAACATTGAGTTGGAGATTATTCTTGGAACACCAATTGTAAAAACGGTTAAGATCAGCTTGTAGGGCTAATGCATCCTCCAAATTTGCAATTTTTTTGAAAAGTTTCATGTCATCGGCATAAATTTTAATGTTAATTATTAAAGAAGAAACATCATTATTAGAAATAATGAAAAGTAAAGGTCCAAGATGGCTACCTTGAGGCACCCCTGTGGGAGCTGCAAACTCAGAAGATATCGAGGATCTAAAAGAAATACTATATCTACGATCAGAGAGGTAGGAATTAATCCAATCTATAAAATAAGTCGGAAATCCTAATTTATTTAGCTTAAAAATAATAACATTATGTGGAAGAAGATCAAAGGCTTTTCTAAAATCGGTATATATTACATCTGTTTGGAATCCATCTTCCATATTATTAATAAATGTAGATGTAGATTTAACAAGATTAGTAACGGTTCACAGAGAAGTACAATGATCATAAATAGAATCAAATACAATTAGTTCAAAAAGCTTAGGTATAGAAGAAAGTTTAGCAATTGGACGATAGTTAGTAACATCGTTTTTAAGATTTTTTTTATGAACTGGCCTAATTATAGCAGTTTTCCAAATAGAAGGGAAGATACCAGGAGCTAAAGAAGAATTAAATAAAGAAGAAAGAGGACCAGACAATGAAGATGAGCATTTATTTAAAAAAATGTTAGGGATGCCGTTAATCCCAGCACTAGTGTTACTATCAAGTTTTGTCAAATAGTTAAATACCAAATTAGAGTCAATATGAATATTACCCAGTGTAGTATTAGGAAAGTTTGATAAATGCCAAAAATTATCTTCATTTAACGAGAAAGCGGGCAAAGAATAACTACTTGAGAAGAGAAGAAATCACGGAAAAATTCTGAAATAACATTAGAATCTATACTACTAGAATTTTTATAATTCATACACATTGGATATTGATCACTTTTTCTTTTGGAATTAACAAATTTCCAAAAGAGTTCCGGATTATTTTTAATATTAAAAGGCAGGTTTTGCACATAATTAGAATATAAATTATCAGACATTGTTTTAAATTCATTAAATAAATTTATGAAAACATTAAAGTTATAATTATTATTGCTTTTAATAAATTTACGCTAGGCTTAATTTTTTCTATTTTTTAATTTTTTAAGACTTTTAGCCATGGCGGACTGAATTTATAACTATTGTCTACAACTAACGGAACATATTGTGAAATAATAGAATGAACAATTTTATAGAAATGATTAACTGCATCATTTAAATTAGAAGAGGTTAAAAATGAGAAATCATAACAACTTATACAATTGTGTTTTTTTATCAATAAGCGGAGAAAAATAAGATCCGCTAGTGTCCTTCCTTAGATTTTCTGCAAACGTCCAAAATTATTTGCTATTCTTTGGCATGTGTAAAAGTTTTTATTGGCCCTGTGAGACCCTAACCCACTGTTTTTGTATTGCTTAAAAGCCTCCTCTTTTTTACGAAAGGCTTCTTTGCAAGTGCAATCCATGCTTTGGAATCCCGTTAAATGCTTTTCATGGAGTGAGGAATTTACAACCTCATTGCAAGTAAAATGGTTTCACTAATCGCATTTGCAGCGAAGTTGACATTTTTATCGCGGAAGCACAATGACCAGTCAAAAGCCTTGAAAAAATTATTTAAGCCTTCCCAGTTAGCACGGCTATATTGCTATTCTAGTTTTCTGGGAGGAGTCCTTCTATTGTGCTTACCAGAAAGCTTGTGCTCACCAGACTGTGGTCAAAGCCCCCCAAGAAAGAACCAACTGAAACCACATAATTTACCGGGTGAGTGGTTAAAATCAGATCTAGGTGGTGACCCGCTTGATGAGCTTGGTCGCGGATCCGAGTCGGATTTTGCACTTGGTTCTGGTCGAGTTCGGATTCTAGAAGCTTGTGATCAAATTGAGGCCAAACGAGTATAATTTCGAAACCAAAGAAGATATTTCTTATTTCCTTTGTGTCCCCGATATTTAGACTTAATGATAGTGGTGGTTCAGGTGCCTACTAAAAAATCCCAAAGTTAAAAAGCTTAACTTCGTAATTACTGAAGATAGAAACATTAAATTTGATACACGAGGGTTCTTTACTCTTCCGGTTCTTATTTAACAATTTGATATTTTTGAAATTCTAAGAATTTTACCATAAAACAGATTATGTACCTATATTTTATAAATTAAAAACCAAATATTTTTTTTCATAAACGATTAAATTTCTTTTTTTTATTATATCACATATTTTATTGAATTATTACCACAGGTGATTTATAGTTATGACATTGTGTACGATTTTTAAGCTATGTTCAAAGGTATTGTATTTTAGAAATACATTTATTGCATATTTTGAGTTTATAAGCTTATATAATACGATCAGTAGGTAAATAAACTAACAATTAAAAAACTTAACATTTTGTAAAATATTAATTATTAAATATATTATGCTTTGATTAGCTTTTTAACACTTGAATTGTCAACGTTTAAATAAAGTATAGTCAATAGTTTATCAAAGAAGATAAAACATTATATTTGGGGCACATGTGTTTCTTCTTATATTTTTTGTGTACGTCAAATTTTAGATGAATTGGAATAGCGGTTTGCGTACCACCCCCACTGCTCCAAAGACCTTAAGCATAATATATTCGAAATTAATAAAAATAACAAAATCAAATTTGATACTATTTCCAATTTCCGTTCTTATTTGACACTTTTATATTTTTAAAAAGCTAAGAGTTTTACTATTAAACATACTATGTATTATCTGATATATTAAGGACAATGAAGTTTTTCAATGTTTTTAGTGTCACGTTAAAACGGTTTGACCGATTGACTTGAAGTTTTGCACAAATGTTCCCCTAAGCAACCGGAATTAGTTGTATAAATTTGATTGGAGTAAATCAACCCATTTCGGCCTGGCGGGCTTTCAAAAAATTTTGTGTTTGCGATTTGTGAACAATTTTATAGGATGGTTTCGCAGTCGAAAAGAGAGTCTGGCACAAATTTTTGTTGAGTTCGGTTAACCGTTTGGCCACGAGGGCGCAATGAAGCTTTTTCAATGTTTTTGATGTCGAGTCAAAACGGTTTGACCGACTGCCTTGAAATTTTGCACAAATGTTCCCCTAAGCAGCTGGCATTACTTGTATAAATTTGGTTGGAATAAATTAACCCAATTCGACCTGGCGGGCTTCCAAAAAATTTTGTGTTTCCGATTTGTGACAAATTTTACAGGATGGTTTCCCAGTCGAAAAGAGAGTCTGGCACAAATTTTTGTTGAGTTCGGTTAACCCGTTTGGGCACGAGGGCGCAATGAAACTTTTTCAATGTTTTTGATGTCGAATCAAAACGGTTTAACCGATTGACTTGTAATTTTCCACAAATGTCCCTCTTAGCAACCGCAATTTGTTGAATGAACTTCGTTGGAATGAATTAACTAATTTCATTCTGGCGGGCTTCCAAAAAAATTGAGTTTCCGATTTGTGTCCAATTTTACAGGTTGATTTGGCAGTCCAAAAGAGAGCCTGGAAAAAGTTTTAGTTAAGTTCGATTAACCCATTTTCCACGACGACGCCTTGAAGTTTTCTATAAATTTCATTTGCTTAAACGATTAAAAGAATTTTATTGAAAATTTTTTATCAGCATTTTAATTATAACAACACACAGGGTTAATTTAGTTTAAACCTGTTTACGCGTTTTGCACAATGATTGAGTGAAATTTTCTAATTTTTGGTATTAACCCAAGTTAACCTTTGTTCCAAAAGCTCACTTAATTAATAATACTAATTTGTTTGCTCTCAAATAGTCTCAAATAGTGCAAGAGCTAAATGAGATAATAGTAATAATAACAAAAATAAAGTTAATAAAAAATCCGAATAATATCTTTAAACTTAAATAACATAGCATTTTCCTTCTCTACATTTCATCGTAAGTCTTTGTTGTTTATCTACTTTGCAGTTGTTGTTTTTAAAAAAAGATTTCAGTGTAAAATTGCAGTTTTCTTCAAATAAAATAAAAAAATATTCCATTTCGTATATTTTATGCTTAATTTCGTATACTATTTTAAAACAGTTTTTCCAAGAAAGAAGCCTACATTCCTCTCAAATCTCTTAAAATCTTTCTTAAAATCTCTTAAAAATCTCTTAATCTCTTAAAACATTTCTTAAAATCATAGACAAACGAGGAAGAGCGTAGTAGAACTTTCAGAAGAAGAAAAACGTATTGTAAAATTAGAGATAATCGTTAAAATTGTTTTGCAAACTGTTTTTTTAAGTTTTTGTTTCGCAAGTTCGCAAAAAATCAAAGAAGTTTTACCTACTATCAAAAATTGGACGTAATTTACTTACAAAAAGTTTTTTTTTTAATAATCGTAGGAATGATAAGTATACACATGTATGCATACAAAATTTACATTCAAGTGGTCAAACCGTTTCTGCTTAAGAGTAAAGTAATGAAAAAATCTGTAAAAAACTGCTGTGCCACAATGGGTTAACGGAACTCAATAAAACTGTTTTTGAAACTCCGACCAAGCAATATTTCGCAAAATTGGACGTAATATCCTTCCCAAATTTTTTTTTTAAAAAATTGTCGGGTGACAAGAGGTAACAAATTCCAGGTCTGTTAATAGAGTGAACTCCATTGTCAAAGAGGAACACATACAAAATTTAAAGTCAATCGGTTAAACAATTTCTAATTTATAGCAAAGTAACGAAAAAACCTATAAAAAGCTGGTGGGCCGCATAGGGTTAACGGAACTTCACAAATATTTTTTTTAGGCTTTCTTTTTAACCAAAGCAGTACTTCGAAAAAAAGGCCGAAACTTGCTTTTTTGCAATTTGCACGCTCCCGAGCAACGCCGGGTAAATCTGCTAGTATTTTACAAATTAAAAACTAAATATTTTTTAATAAACGGTGAAATTTTTTTTGTTTACAATTTTTATTATATCATATCTATATTTTATTGAATTATTACCATGGGTAATATATAATTTAGAAATTGTGTACAATACTTAAGTTTGCAAAATATATTTTTATATTAAAATTAATTATATGAACAGTTCTAAAATTATCATTGTATTTTAGATATACATTTATTGCATATTTTGATTATTAAATTTTGTGATAAGAAGCTAATGAAAGCATTAATGGTTTTAACTAACATTAACAAGTAAGGAAAAACTCAAGGGTTTTAAAAAGCACATTTCAAAATTATATACGGTTTCTTACTGAATATTTCATCATTTATTTTTATAAAAATATATATAAAAATAAATGATAATATTAATTTAGTTATTTCATTAATTTATTAATTATATGACTAATAGGGAAATAAGTTATAGAATATAACTCCAATGCACTCAAGGAAGCCTGTTAATAAGGGCGGAAAAAAATGTCACGGCTTCAATGTTAACGTTTAATTTTGGAAAAAACTTACGCTGGTGAATAAGTTACTGCTTTATAAAAACATAAAAGTTTTAATTTTGAAAACCTAATAGCCCTTCAATAGGGAAGGTTTCCAAATTTTAGCTTAGCAAACTTATGATGGATCTGCCCACCCCCTTCCTGTCCTCACCCATCAATTTTTTTCGGGGAAATCAATTGTGATCTCTACCAAAATTTGGAATTTTACCTAAAATTTTATTATCTAAGCAAAAATAGTTAAAACTACGAGATAATTTCTTCAATTTAAAGAAACCCTTTCAAATTTAAGAAAAACCTTTAACATATGTTGAAACATAATGCTGCAGCTGTAAATTTTGTATATTTGTAAAAAAAATTTGATCGAGTTTTCAAGTTACAGGTGTTTAAAAATAGCAAAATTTCAATTTTCTAGCCCTTATAGCTGTTAAACAGGAGACGTGACAAAAAAGGTTTGTTAACTGACTCCTACTAATTTCTAAAGGTCTAAGTTTTCCCAAAATTTCAACACCCTCGCTTGTACCGTTTAGAAGATATAAGTGGCCAAAATTTTGCAAAAATTGAGTTTTGCATAATTGTAAATTTTAGTACCGTATGCCAACCCTAAAAATTTACTCTTATTTTTTTTTAAAGCTTATAAAACCATCTTTTTTCGTTTTCAGATTGAACTCTTGTTATGACAATTTAAAAATAAGGCTTTTTCCAACTTGGGGGGGCTGTAGCTCCGTAACGGTTGGGGCTAACGGTTGGGGTAACGGTTGGGGATATTTCTCCATCTATTAACTTTATATAGTCATATTTTTAAAATGTTGCTAAGCTCTGTATATTGTTTCATAACCTTTGTTTAGATTTAAATCGAAATACTTGTATGTTGCCAACATTCTACAATGTTACTCAACATGTTTAATTATGTACCTATTTTTATGGACAAAAAATTGAATTATGAAATGAATTTTGCATTATCAAATGCAAATTAATTTTTTGATTTTTTTTATTGTACCTACCTAATTAAGTAAAAAAAATATTTTTCCTTTGATTACTAAGGTGCAGTTCATTTGGCTTTATTTCAGGGATAAGATGAGGGAAGCTTTGAAATTGCTTTGAAACATTGCTTGCTTCATTTACTTTCCAAATCAAAAAGCAAGCAACGCAACAAAGCGTACATTTGGCCTTCGCCATTATTTCAGTTTTTAACTGAAAATAATGAAGACTTACTACAAAACTGTTCATGTGAAGCATAGTCTTAGTTTTTAATACCAAAATGATTTACTATTTATTTAAAATTCCCAGAAAATCTTCTGTGATTTTTAAAACTGAAATCAATCTTTTCATAAACTAAAAAAATTTTTTTTTTGTTTATTTTATTTTTTTTAAAAATTAATAAAATATTTTTTGGCCTGCTTATTATAATTTATGATATTTTATTTTCTAAAATAAAACACATTCAACAAAACATTAATATTTTATCTTTTAATAATTGAACACATCCAACAAAACACATTTAATTGAATGCGTTTATTACACCTCATTCTAGACAAATATATTAATTATAATAATAATATTTTATTATAATATTATATTTTAGTAGTTTTCTTTCTAATTATACTTTAACATACATATTACAACAACAAAAATTTTAAAACTATGGTGTTGCAATCCAAAAATCCGTCCAAACAAATTACCAAAACCCAACACAATATTGTATCCAAGTCTTAAGTGCATTCTTACATTTTTAAATATGTAATTCAACTGGAAAGCAAAAAGGCAAAATAAATGTATGAGAAGCTAAGTATGAAAATGTATTTTTTATCAACAAATGCCATACTTATTATATACCGTTGGAAAGAGTGTAAAGAGAACTTTCTAACGGTATAATAATACAGCGTGTTTTTGAAAATTTCACACTTATAGAGTTTTTTTCAAAGTTAGATTTTTTTTTTTTTATTTTTTTTTTTTTTTCTTAAGAACGGAAGCACCGATTGAAACAAGATATATATAAAAGACAATATCATGCTCTACAATATTATAAGATGTTGATTCCCGTTTGTTGTCATAAAATCTTAGGAAAATTGTGTAATGCATTTCTCGACCACTAGATGGCGCCATCGCCACTAAAAATTTATATATTCGGGAATTTTGAGATATATAGTACCGTTTTGTGATGACGTCATCTTGACAGCTCACAACCAAATATATTAATAGTATAAGCTTTGATCATGAAATATAAATAGACAACATGATCAAGTTTAAGGTAAAAGTAAACTTTTTATTTAATTGTAAAATTAAATAAAAAAGTTTTGAAACAAATAATAACAAGGTTAAAATAGTTTGGTTTGTTTAAATACAAAATTTTTATTTTTTGTGTTCATAGAGTTTATGTTCCTTCAAATTAATATATACATAGGTAGTAATAAATAATTACATATATTTAATTTATAATTTTAATATTTTTAAATAGATAAATTAATAAGAATTTTTAATATTTTTGAATATAAATCTTAATTTGAAAAATTTTTTAGTATTATAAAATTAATTTAATTACTGATTTGTAACGAAAGAACTGATAACAGCTTTTCTTGATCGTCGCTTCTAGCTTTGCTTTGACGTTTAAATGGAATATATTGATAAACGAAACTTAACCAAATACGACGCTAGGGTAAAGTCACTTGCTACTTTTGCTCGCAATTTGATGTCTAAGAATTTAAATGATAAACAATTAAAAAGCGGCGCTAGCATTTGATTTTTCTTTTGTTTCGAACGCAAGGCAACTTGAAATTTGTTACAAAATTGTTATTGTCTGTTAGTATTATGATATCACTCAACTCCCAAAACCGAATAACCATATCATCAAAATTTAAAATGTGGTATGAGAATGTTCTGTCTTGTTTTGATTTCATCCTAATTTGGGATGAAATGGGGTGGTTTGGTTACCTATCAGACTCCTCTTACGACCTAACAAATAAACCTAGGATAATAATAAAGATAGAAAATTCAAATTTGGCATAAGACTATTCGGTCTTCTTTTAATTTTTCTTCCTAAAATTAACTGGAAATTTGTAAAAGTAGAAACTTAAAATTTTGTATGACCGAATAAGTTTATAGGCATCGTGCCTAAACGGGTTAATGTATCGCAACAAAATTGTCTCATTTAGCTTTTGGACTATTTGAGGAGCAAAAAAATTAGTTTTTTAATTAACTGAGCTTTTCCCCAAGAATTCGAAAATTTCATTGAATCTTGATGCCGGAAAATGATATTAAATCAGGATAGCGTCTGCAAGAAAGATCAAAGCTTTGTGCAAATTTTCAAGCAAGTTGGTTGAATTGCTTAAGCAGTATAACAAAAACATTAAAAAAATTTGATTGAGCCGTTTTGGCCAAACATGTTAACCGAATTTATTAAAAATTTATTCTCTTTCAGACTGCAAAATTTGTCTGTAAAACTAGACCGAAATAGGAAAAAACTTGTTTTTGGATGCCCAACGGGCAGAATTAATGTTATCAAACCAACTTTATATAGTGATTCGCGTTAGTTAAGAGGAGGAATAGTTCCGGTAATTTTTAAGTTAATTAGGCAAACCGGTTAGGTTCGATATAAAAAACGAAAGCTTAAAACAGCTCTTCAATCGGAACCTGTTGACATATTAAAGTTTCACTGGGCCTTTGCCATCCCAGGCTCCCAGATTCGTTCTTGTACAATTTGTCGGCCCAGCGGTTTGCACTTGAATCATAGATAAACAAATAAACAAACAAATGTTCTCATTTAAAAATAGATAAAAGTAATAATTGTATTTATATTTCCATTTTAAATTGAATTTCTAACTAATAATGCTTAAATACAAAATGTAAAATGAGTTTTTCAGCTGTAGTTTATTTCTGAGCAGTTAATTTCAATGCATCGACTAACTCATGTTTATCTTTATTGATATGGAAAAGGCATTTGACTGTGTTGTTCACAACATTCTACTACAAGTTGTCTTGTATGAATTTTCTCCGCAGCAACTAAATTACTTTAAATCGTACTTCATTCTTTTTTTCGTAAATTGTCTTTAATTGCTTAAACACATTTAATGAGTTACCAAATAATATCAAATCGATTGAAACCTGTGTTTACATAAAAAGCAAATTGTTGAGATCATAGATTCTCTCTAAATTTGTTGCTGCACTGTATGTAGCTTAAAAAAATTCAATATCAAAAAGCTTTTTACGTGAACTTTGTATGTTGAAGGGAGCAATTATGAAACTATTCTTACAATTTCGTTACAATTTATTACTTTATTATTGTACAACCCTATACTATACTTAACTCTTATCTCATTTTATAAAATGATCGTACTCAATATGGTTAATAAAAAACTTAATGATCTCTACAAAGCTTTTAATCTCTTATAATTAAAGAAGAAGTTAAAAGCTTTAAAAAAAATAATGCTTATTCATCTGCATATGATAATCTCTCGATTCTCTTCTAAATAAAGAAATTTTCTTTTCTAATAATAAATTTTCTTATAATTCTTTTATTTAAAATTTTTCCTACGTAATTCCAAAAAAAAATTTCAACGAATTCAATTTTTATTAAGTTTAATTATTTTCCTTGTACTTATATAATTTTTACTTTTATTTAAAATTTTGTTATCTATATATATAACGGACCGCCAAGTTGGAGCTGTGGTTGCTCTAAAATAAAAACGGTTTGACCGATTGACTTTAAATTTCGTATACGTGATGCTCTTTGAGAATTGAGTTGACACTATTAACCGTTTTGGAATTTGTTAACCCATGTCGGGCCGACGGGTGGTCAAAAAAATTTTGGGTCCAAATTTTGTCCGATTTTACGAAATTCTGCTTTAGCTAAAAAGAAAGCCCCAAAACAAATTTTGTTGAGTCCCATTAACCCATTGCGGCCCAACAGCTTTTTACATATTTTTTCAATACTTTACTCGAAATTCGAAACGATTTGACCAATTGACTTCAAATTTTGTATAAGTGACGCTCCTTGAGAATTGAGTTGACACTATTGACAGCTTTGGAATTTGTTAACCCATGTCGGGCCGACGGGTGGTCAAAAAAAATTTTTGGTCCAAATTTTGTCCGATTTTATGAAATTCAGCTTTGGCTAAAAAGAAAGCCCACAAAAAAATTTTATTGAGTTGCATTAACCCATTGAGCCCAACAGCTTTTTATAAAGTTTTTGGTTACTTTACTCTAAATTAAAAACGGTTTAACCGATTTTCTACAAATTTGGTATACGTGTCCCCCTGTGAGAATTGAGTTGACACTATTAACAGATTTGGAATTTGTTAACCCATGTCGGCCCGACGGTTAGTCTAAATAATTTTGGAAGCTAATATTGTCAAAATTTGCAAAGTACTGCTTTGGCTAAAAAGAAAGCCTCAAAAAAAATTTTGTTGAGTTCCATGCGGGCCAACAGCTTTTTATAAATTTTTTGGTTATTTTACTCTAAATTAGAAACGGTTTAACCGATTTTCTTCAAATTTTGTATATGTGTTCCGTTTTGAGAATGAAATTAACTCTTTTAACAGACTTGCCGGCCCGACGGTTGACAAAAAAAGATTTGGAAGCAAATTACGTCCAATTTTGCGCAATACTGCTTTGCCCAAAGAGAAAGTGTAGGTCCGTTAACCCATTTGGGCACAGTGGCTTTTTATAGATTTTTGCGTTACTTAACTCTAAATTAGAAACGATTTGACCGGTTGACCTCAAATTTTATATGTGTGAAGCAACTTGAAAATGAAGTTAAGTCTGTTAACAGTCGGTACTACGATTGGTAAAAAAAATTTTTTGGAAGTAAATTACTTTAAATTTAGGAAAGTAGTTTGTACTGCTTTGAATTACAGAAAGTTTCAAAAATTACTAGAATAATCCTAGAAAAATTGTTTTAAAAAGATTGCTTTCATATATTTTAAAATTTACATATGTAAACCGTGTGTAATTTTTGTGTTAACCTTTTGCAGTAACATCAACTTCAATTAAACCTCCATTGACAGGCGCAGAAACGCGCACCGGGTATTAGCTAGTACCTAATAATAAATCCTTTTATAATTACCCGATCCTTCATTAACCTTTTCTTTCATTTTCTAATCGTAATTTTATTTTTTCTTATCATTAGTCATATGAGCCATATGATTTCTGATTGTTATTTTATAATTTTTATTTTTTTTTTATTTTTATTTTTTATTTTTGTTTTATGATGTCTTTATTTCTATACCCAAACTTTGTGATAGATGAAATTTCTATGAATGAATAAAACGTGATTATATTTACATAAACATAATTTAATTTAATTTTGGTACCTAAATTTTCTTTTAGTTTGTTTAGATGTGTATCTAGTATTTCCTTTATTGCTAGTATCAATAACGTAGTTGTTTTGTTTTTTGAATTTATTCAATTTCTTATATTTGGGGTTTATTTTACCAACATTTCTATTAATTACTACGTTTTTAATAAGCCCGTATTGTGAATCTATTTTCTCGTTTAGACGATTGATACGAAAAATTTTATTTTGTTCAAACTGTAGCAAGGTTATTAATTTCTTCCTTGTTCAAACTTTTTTCAATAAAATCTATAGGTTTTAGCTTTGCAGTAGTATGTCGTGTTTGATTATAAAAAATTACAGTATTGTGAACCTTTGAACTCCGCCGTAGCCGGTCCCAAGCCCGGTTGAGAAAGGAGGAGGGAAGAAAAGTTGCAACCTGAATGGCCACATACATCGGCGTCTCAGGAAGTAGGAAAACGCTATATAATGCAGTTGAACTCGTAACATAGTTATGAGAACTTCAACGCATTATATGGCAAATTCTGAAGCAACTTTTCAAACCCAACGGCCCTCCAAAGATGGGGGTTTGGCATACGGTTAACAGCCCTATCCAGTAAAAAAATATTGTTACGAAACCGAAATCAAAGCCTCGGATACAAATGGAAACACGGCACCGACCCAAGCAACAGAAAATGGATATTGATTTTGCAACATGGAATGTAAGAACACTGATTCAGGAGGCCAAGGTTCGACAACGGACTGTAGCGCCATAGAAGAAGAAGAAGAAGAACCTTTGTCTAAACCTTTGTTTACATACTCGTCTATTTCTAACAATCTAAGATGTTCGTTAAGTGTGCCATGGAGGCGTTCGACGTCAGCGTTTCCGGTTTTATAACTTGCTGTGGTAACATGGGGTGGAATATCGTTTTGTTTAAGGAATAGTTCTACAGAATTGTGTAAAATACATGTTTCATTGTCTTTAACTTTTTTTTTTATTTTTCTTAGAAATCTTATTCCTTGTTTAAGGGCTTCTGAAATAGAAATCCATGTTCTGTCATTGAGTTCGTGTATTGTAGCATATTTGGAGAATTTGTTAAAGGTTTTAAGGTACATTTGGTTTCTACATGGGAACCATATGTCAATGTGAACGATTTCGTTAAATCCTTTAGGATTTTCGGTTATTGTAAAGGGTAATTTAATAGGGTGTCGATCATGCTTTGCTAGCATGCAAACTTCGCAATTATTAACATAGATAGTTATTAGTCTCATTAGATTTGGAAAATAATATTTTTGTTTGAGGTTATAAAACACCTCGTTTATACCTCGATGCTTAGTCGTTTGGTGTTCTTTTTTGATTAGTTTTAGCATTTCTTCCTTGTCAAAAATTCTCTTAATTTAATGTTAGATTTAACTAACTTTAGGCTGTTATTGTGGACGTGATTAACACTTTTTAAAGAAGTTTTTACCTTTACTCCCAGACCTAAATATAATTGATTTTTATAAACATTTATAGCTTTTTCGCTGAAAGGAATGTAGAAAGTGTCATCTTCTTCTCCACTATGAACAGAAGCATTGGTGGAATATGTTTCATTAACAATGCTTTCATTATATGACATTACATTGTCATTATTAAAGACATTTATGGGTGCTATATTTTCATTGTCGTGAAAATTTTATCTATAGTCCTACATAAACCGTCGGCCTTCCCTTTTAAATAATTATTAGTAAAATCATACTCGTTTAATTGGATTTTCCATCGTTGTAACTTCATGCTGGGTTCTTTGACATTGCTTAAACAAACAAGGGGCTTATGATCAGTACATATGACAAATTTTCTTCCATACAGATAGGTTCGGACGGTTCAATAGTTTGTTTCGTGATGGTTTAGTGTTCGAGATGCCTAGCTGATAGGATGATTATTCTGACCTATCGCGGGGTTTGAAGCATCGGTTGTCAGAACAAACTCTTTGTTGAAATCTGGGCTTCTCAGTACGGAATCGCAAGTTAGGAGAATTTATAATTTATTAAATGTATTTTTGTACTCTGGGTTTAATACATTTAATTTGTTTCCGTTTCTCAAAAATTTTACCATCGGATATGCGACTTTCGAATAGTCTTTTATGAATTGTCTGTAAGAATCACTGATACCAAGAAACTGCTTTATTTGTTTCACAGTTGTTGGAAGTTTAATTTTCTGAATAGCTTCAATTATGGTTAGATCAGGTTTAATACTGATTAATTTTTTGCAACTCCTTTCTCAAATTAAGTAAATGTTCATTTAAGCTCGTGGAAAGTACCAGAACGCCATCAACATAAACGACACAAATTTTGTCAATTATATCGACCAATACGTCTTTCATAAGGCTTTGCAATGTCGCGGATGCGTTTTTCAATCCAAAGGGCATACGAATGAATTCGTAGTGGCCATTTGATATTGAGAATGCAGTTTTCGCTCGATCTTCGGGATGAACTTCAATTTTGTGGAAGTCTTTGGCCAAATCAATGGTAGAAAAATACATGCATTTTCCTAATTTGTCAAAGACTTCTCTCATATTAGGGATGGGAAATTTATCGTATATTGTTGTTCGTTTAGCTTTCGATATTCAACGACTATTCTCCGTTTTTGTATGACGAAGCCATCAATTTTTTTTTGGAATGACCAAAGTTGGCGAATTATAAGGGCTATTGCTACGATTAATTATCTCTCGTTCAAGCTTTTCGCTTATTTGTCTATCAATCGCCGCACGATGTACCTCTGCGGTTGTTATTATTTAGATGTTTAGAAAAATTTTCGATTTGAATTTTATTTTCACGATATTCAGTATTGAAAATATTTATAGAGTTATCCGTGTGGCAGTTTTTAGCACATTTCCCTTTTTACCTACGGCTGACTAAAAAATATCAGACACTCCCCCCCCCCTCCCCGTTACGGAGCTACTGCCCCGCAAAGTCGGAAAAAGCCCTATATTTAAACAGATATAATTAGAGTTCTATATGGTTCATTTCTAACCTGAAAACGGTAACAGACAGTTGTTCTTATAAGCTTTACAAATTTTTAAAAACCAATTGTATAGGGTTACCATACGGTACTAAAATTTCCTGTTATCCAAAACTAAGTTTTGCAAAACTTTTGATCCCTCATAACTTCTGAACGGCTAAATCTAGAAACGTGAAATTTGAGTTGAGAATAAAAAGTTAGATCCTTAGAAATAAGTAAGAGCCAGTTAACAAAATTTTTTTGTCACGCCACGTCTTTAGAAGCTGTAGGGGTCGAAACTGAACTGAAAACTTTTCTATAAATTTTGCTTTTAAACACCTATAACTTGAATACCTGTCAAAATTTTTTTTTTTTTTATATACAAAATTTAAAGCTCCAAAACGAAAGTTTCAATAAGTGTCAAAGTTTATTACTTAATTTTGACTTTGTCCGTCTGTCCGTATGTTTACAAAAACTTTTACACCGTTTGAAATAGAGTAAAGAAATTTTAACCACGGGTAGATATCACAAAAAAAATTATTTCGTAGAAGAATCTTTTTCTGTAGCCCCACTCGTTACGGAACTACAGCCCCCCTAAAGTTGGAAAAAGCCCTATTTTTAAATTGTTATAATAAGAGTTTTGTTAAGTGTATTTTCAATCTGAAAACGGCAGAAGATAGCTGGTTTTATAGGCTTCAAAAATATAAGGCTAAAATGTATAGGTTTGCCATACGGTACTAAAATTTATCATTAAGCTAAACTCAACTTTGCAAAATTTTTAGCCCCATATATGTTCTAAACGGTTCAAACTAAGGTCTTGAAATTTTGGGAGAAGTTAGGTCCTCCGAAATTAGTAGGAGTCGGTTCACAAAATTTTTTTGTCACGCCCCCTGTTTAGGAGCTATAAGGGTTTGAAAATTGGAATTTTGCTATTTTCAACAACTGGTTACTTCAAAACCTGTTAAAATTTTTTTTTACAAATATACAAAATTTACAGCTGCAGCATTATATTTCAACAAATGTTAAAGGCTTTTCTTAAATGTAAAAGGGTGTCCTTAAATTGAAGAAACTATTTCTTGGTCTTAACCATTTTTAGTTAGATAATAATATTCTAGGTAAAATTCCAAATTTTGTTGGAGTTCAAAATTGATTTCGTAGAACCGAAAAAAATGGAAGGGTGTGGACAAGAGAGGGGTGGGCATCCATCATAAGTTTGCTAAACAAAAACCTTGAAGGGCTAGTATGTCCTTAAAATTAAAACTTTTATGTTCTTATAAAACAGTAACTTATTCACTAGTGTAAGTTTTTCCAAAATTAAACCTTAACATTGAAGCTCCAACATTATATTTCGCACTTATTAACAGGTTTTCTTGAGTGCATTGGGGTTATATTCTAAGTATTTCACTATTAGTCATATAATTAATAAATGAATGAAATAACTAAAGTATAATATTATCGTAATATATATTTTTATAAAAATAAAGATAAAATACTCAGTAAGAAACCGTATATAATTTTGAAAATGTGCTTTTTAAAAACCCTTGGGTTTTTCCCTCACTTGTTTTTGTATATTTCCTCTTCTTCAATGAGGTATAGGGTAAGGCGTGAATTTGTAGTAAGTAGAAGTCTTTCTTTAAAGTTTATTATTGCATCTAAATTAACGAGAATATTATTTCCGATTATACCGTCAAAATAATCGTGGAAATTGTATTCCAGATAATCTACAAAATAGTTCTGATTCTCGTTAAATTTGTGGAAAATCGGAAAGCGATAATGCGCATAAACTCTAATAATTTTGCTTAAAACTTTTATCGCTTTACTGTTTTGATTACTTCTCCATTTTGGGAGACAATTGTGGGGTTAATTAATGATACTATGCTCAGCGCCGGAATCAATAATAAATCTTAAATATCTAATGTTAGATTTCACTGTTATATAGGGTAATTGTTTGTACCTATTGAGTAAAAATTTAGATGCGTTATACGCTGTTTTGCAATTCATTAGCCCTACTAAAATTATTACGATTTTTAGAATTATTATAATTATTATTAGGGTTTTGGTTCGTAAATATATCGATGGCTATATTATTATTATTGTTTGGGACCATTGGTCTTGTATAATTTGTATTAGTTCGGTACGATTGTCCTCTGTTTTGCGATTCATTAAACCTATGAAAATTATTATTATGATTTTTAAAACTATTATTATAATTATTATTATTATCGGGGACTGAGCGGTTGTTTGTTGTGGAAGATCTGTTTTGTGAGAATTTACTGATGGGGATAATTCACTCTCTTGTCATGTAAAAGAAATAAATAACCAATTTTTTGTAGTTCATCGGAAGCACCACTTAAGGTACTTGGATTTTTGCATACTATTAAGTTCCTGGCCAAAGGCGGAAGGTTGTCAATGAAATGTTTTAAAGCTAATCTATCATTTGAATTTAATTCTTCTATATTGTTTTTGCCGGTTAAGAGTTTACTATTATTTATTCTACAAAGAATATATTTTATTTTTTGAAAAAAAGTTTTCTATTTTAGAATAGCATCTACAAAGTGATATTGCATCTACAAGATCTTCGACTAGAGTTTTATCTCCGAAATCTCTTATGAGTAATTCTTTTAGGCTATTCCTTGTTCTTATTGTACCATTCATGAGTATGCTCTCTTTTGGTTTACCAGAAATTTTTTCAAGTATATAATTTAATACTATTAATTTATTTTCTTCCGTTAAGAGTTCTATTATAGAAATTAATGATTCGATTCTCTGGATAAAACCAAGTAATTCGAATTTCTAACCGTCGAAGGCGGTGACCGGTCGATTCCACTAGAACAATTCCACTAGACACAATTCCACAAGACACAATTCCACTAGAACAATTCTACTAGACACAATTCCACTAGAAACAATTCCACTTGGCATAATTCCACTTGGTATAATTCCACTTGTAGATAATAATTTTTTTTAAAAATTATTTAAATTTTATAATTGATTTTTTTGAAAATATTATATAATTTAATGAATATATTTTATATCAATTCCACTTTTTAATAGCCCAACGCATTTAGAGTTAAAAATCGCCGCGATTCTTAACTCTAAATGCGTTGGGCTAATAAAAAGTGGAATTGCGCTAGTGGAATTATACCACGTGGAATTGTTCCCTAGTGAAATTATACCAAGTAGAATTGCGCTAGTGAAATTGTGTCTAGTGGAATTATGCCAAGTGGAATTGTTTCTAGTGGAATTGTGTCTAGTGGAATTGTTCTAGTGGAACGGGCCTAAAATCGTCGAAAGCAGGCAGATAACTGATACTTTTTGCAAGGAATTGCAACGTTTCTCTTGTTTCTTGGTTCATTGTTAAGTTTAATTGAATATAAGAATAATATTATTAATATTTTTTTTTTGAATTTTTTTTTTATATATTTTTTTTTTTATTTTAATTTTAATACCGATTATCAAATAAAGCGAGAAAATTAATGATGAATTTACAATTGTAGTAAATGATTTAATAAATTTTTATAATATTAAATAATTATTTTTTAATATTATTTTTTTTTATAAATAATTTAATCTTATAATTTTAGAGCGAAGTAATGTTTTATAATTTCCGTAAAGCTAAACCAAAGCGTACAAATTTAAAGCAATTTTAGCTACAATTAATATGTATATAAAATATGAATTTATTAAAAAAAAATAGTTATTTATTTTTGTTTAACTGAAAGACGATTTTGTTTGTGAAAAAATAAATTTTTTTTTTTTTTTTTATCTATTTGAATCAAGCAAATTTTAATAATAAAAAAAATAGCTTTACGAAAAACAGAAGGATTTAATTTTAATTTTTTTTGTTTGTTTTTTTTTTTTTAACTAAAATAATTTTTGTCGAAAAATGAATTTTGAAATAGAAATTCTTTCGTTTTCTAATATTGTGTTCAGAATTTACCTTTTAGCCTTCCATTTGATAACTATAGTGTTACCAAATATATAATTTAGACAAATATAAAAACAGCAAAAAATTTTAAATAATTTGTTTTAATATAGAGTAGATACCAATACCGAATTATTAAATTTAGTTTCTTTAGTTAATTTTCTTCGAGTATATATGATTCTTTAAAATTTAGATTTTTATTTATTTCTAATTTTTTTTTTTTAATTTAAAATAAAGATAATATTTTTTTAAGCCTATTAAATTTTATTTTTATTTTAAATTAAACTACTATATTTATATTTAATTGTAGTTATTTTTTATTACTTTCTATTTTGTGTTATATAAAAGTAAAACGGAATATTTAATTTAATATTTTTGTACAGTCTACAATTTATTTTATTTTATTTTTTTTTTATATATTCGTTTTATTTTCTATTTTTTTTCAATTACAAAGATGAAAGAATAATAAATAATTTATAATTAAAGATGATAAATTTATGAATTAGAATAAAAGTAAATTTATATATGTTTAATAATTAAATTCAATTTAGTGAAATTTTGAATGAATTTTATCTTATTTTTATTATGTGATCATGATAATGATATTTTTTTTTTTAAATGTAACTTACTCGGTAAATAGTTACTTGGTGACGCCCTGAAGACACTTGAGTTAGCTTTTTTTTCTGAAGTTGTTTTTAGTTGTTCTTGATCTTTGGATTTGGATTTTTCTATGTTGATCACATTAATTAAGTGGGTGTAGCACCACTGTAACCATGTTTATTTTATTAAAATTTTCCCTAATCTTTTATAAGACCTAAATCTCTTTTTTTTTTTTTGTTTTTAAAGTTTCGTTATATTAAGGTTTTTTTTTCTTTCAACAAAAGGTTTTTTTTTTAGTAAATAATTGACTTTTTTCTTTAGTTTAATTTTTAATTTTTATTTATATTATTTTTATTTTTTTTTTTTATTTGGTGTTTAACCGGTATACCGACTGCGCAGCTTACAGTACTTAGGTTCCTTTTCTGGAAAACACGAGGTTATAACATTAAAACACTTTTTTAATTTTAATTCACTTTTTAGCACATTTTCAAAAAATTTTGTAAAAATGTGCCTATATAGTTTCACTCTGTCCGTCCGTCCGTCTGTCCGTCTGTCTGTCCGTATATTTACAAAAACTTTTGCATCGTTTGAAATAGAGTAAAGAAATTTTATCCACGAGTAGGTATTACAAAAAAAATTATTTCGTAGAAGAATTTTTTTCTGTAGCCCCGCCCGTTACGGAGCTGGAGCCCCCAAAGTTGGGAAAAGCCCTATATTCAAATAGTTATAACAAGAGTTCTATTAGGTGTATTTTCAATCTGAAAACGACAAAAATAGCTGGTTTTATAAACTTTATAAATTTTTAAAAGACAAATGTTTAGGGTTGCCATACGGTACTAAAATTTACCATTATGCATAGCTCAATTTTTGCAAAATTTTTGGCTACACATATCTTCTACCTGGGCCAAGCTAGGGTCTTGAAATTTTGGGAATAGTTAGATCCTTAGAAATAAGTAGAAGTCGGTTAACAAATTTTTTTTTGTCACGTCCCCTGTTTTGCAGCTATAAGGGTCCGAAAATAAAATTTTGCTATTTTTAAACACCTGTAACTTGAATACCTGTTCAAATTTTTTTTTTGTGATTTACAAAATTAAGAGCTCTTTAAATATTTTTCAGCATGTGTCAAAGGTTTTTCTTAATTTTGCAGGGTGATGAAGCTACAGTCCCCGCAAATTCAAAAAAGCCCTATATTTAAATTGGTATAATAAGAGTTCTGTTAGCTAATTTTCAATCTAAAAAAGGCAGAATAGAGCTACTTTCTTAGGCTTTACAAAAATTGGTCACTAAAATGTACAGGGTTGCCATACGGTACTAAAATTTACCATTACACGGTTCCAGCTGGGGTCTTGAAATTTTCGGAGAAGTTAGAACTTCAGAAATAAGTAGGAGTCGGTTAACAAATTTTTTTTATCACGTCCCTTTTTAACAGCTGTAAGGGCTCGAAAATTGAAATTTTGCTATTTTTAAACAACTGTAACTTGAATACCTGTTCAAATTTTTTTTTGTTAATATACAAAATTTTAAGGTCCAACATTATACTTTAACATATGTTAAAAAATTTTCTTAAATTTAAAAGCGGTTCTTTGTCAGTTTTAACAATTTTTGCTTAAATAGTAAAATTCTAAATAAAATTCCAAATTTTGGTAGAATTCACAATTTAATTCCTTGAACCTAAAAAAGTTGGGGGAAGGGGAGTAGTGAGGATTAGATCCTTGAGAAATTGAGCAACCTTCCCTATAGAGGGTCTATTAGGCAGCTTCAACATTATATTCCGATAAAATACTAAGTATGAAACACTATATTATTTTGAAAATGTGCTTTTTTAAAAACCCTTGGTTTTTTTCATCACTTGTTTCTTTATTACTTATTATTATTTAATTACTTAACAGCATTGACCTTTTTTAAAATAGACTGAGACTTATTTTATATTTTCATTTTCTACAAAGTTTTTAATCTCTTCTAATTAAAGAAGAAGTTAAAAGCTTTAAAAAAAATAATGCTAATGCATCTGCATGATATAATCTCTTGATTCTCTTCTAAATAAAGAAGAGTTTAAAAGCTTCAAATATAAATGCTGATGCATCTGCATATGATAATTCAACAATATGACTATATAATAATATGATTATATAAAAATATGTACCAAAAATCCAACATCCAACATGTGTAAATCCAATTTAATGAGTATTAGAATGAATTTAATTACGCTATTTTATGATAATACAGACATGGTAAAAATAATATGCTGCTTTATTACGAAGATAATTAAGATTTATATGATGTAGCAATATTGTAAATGAAAGATTATTAATCGGTATAAAAAATTTTGAGCAAAAATTAAAAAGTAAGAATTAAAACCAAAATTAAAACGTTATAAAATATTTTTGAAGTATTTTTAACTAGTAAAACCTTAAGGCTCGGCTTGGATTAGATAAAAAAATGCTTCACTGAAATAGAATTTAAATTTAAATAGTAAGTAAGTTGTTGTTAGATTTTCGAACTAAATAAAAAACAAGTAAGGAAACAGTCAGTCGGTGCAACCAACTTAAAAATAACCAACACCTATTTGGTGCAAATTTAATTAGATATCCATAAGTCATTTTAAAACCATAAAAGCTGTTATTAGTTTGATCGTAAGACTTAGTTATGTCTTTATAATACTAAAAACATTTTCTTATTACTTTATCTATTCAAAGCTATTACAAATTCTTACTTATTTATCTATTTAAAAATATTAAAAAACAAAAAAACTTGAAATAAATGAAAATATATTTATTTCAATTCAATTAGAAAAGTGAAGAAATTTGAATTATTAAATTTTGTGATAAAAAGCTAATCAAAGCATAATATATTTAATAATTCAAATTTTGCAAAATTGCAATTATTTTAAATTGTTAGTTTATGTACCTTTTAGAAAAGTTATAAACGCAAAATATGCAATAAATGTATTTTTAAAATATAATTACAAATTTAGAACTTTTCATATAATTCATTTATATAGTTATGTTCTTAATTAATTAAACTATCCTCTTTGATGGTTTATTAAAGACTCTTTTTTATTTTCACATTCAAAACTTATTTTACTTAAAACTAGTATAATTTACAAACTGTACTTTTTACATAAAGTGCTTAGCAAGCGCGTTCTGTGATATTCATAAAAAATACTTATGCATTAAACACTGTGATATAGTGTGAACAAGAATATTAGTTTATGTATTGAAATACTGCGTTAGCAAAAGTAAGTTATTTTAAAAGATTAGAGTTAAGCTAATTTCGTGAGAAAGGAAATTAGCTTGTATAATTTAAATGGAAAGAAAGAATTTATAATTTGTAGTGTAGGAGGTTATATAAAGTTATATTCCGTATGTAACTCCTCCACACCTAGAATTTTCCGTCCCGGAAAAATTATTAAGTGTTGCGTTCTCTATCATAGGTGTATCGCAAACTTTTTGTGCAATAGTATTAACTTTATTTCTTTCACGATATTTTAAAAGTATTATAAACATTATAACGATAAGCATTATTACAAATATCACAGAGCTTAGCGAGTATTGAAATATTTTGTTCTTAAAATCTATGTATGTAATAGTTTTTCTATTTTCTATATTTTCTAAATTTACATTTTCCAGAGTTAAATTATTTATTATTTTATTTATTTTTAGGTTCAACATTGGTAACATAATTTTTTTTTGATACATTTTAATTTTATTTACAAATATTACATCATTAATTGTTACATCACAATTTATAAATTTTATTAAACTATGTTTTTCAATTATAACATCTTCTTTTTGACAATTTTGTGATAATTTACTTTGTTCAATGTTTTTTGTGATTAACAAGCCCGAATCTATTTCTTCAATAGACGGTTTATTGTTAATTTTAAAGTTAAATGTATTGTTTTTATTAAATAAATTTGAAATACAGTTATTTTGATGTGATTTTAATTCTTTTTTTTTCCACAATTTGCTTTTCAAATGTAAATATTACTTTTTTTTCAGATACTATAATATTTTCATTACTTAAATCTAGTTCTTGTTTTACTTGATTGGGAAATGGAATTACAATAGCACTAAAATATTTTTCAACAGTGAATTTTCGAATTAGAATTGCTCAAAAAAATTATTCTTTCTTTTAAAATTACGCTACTTTTAATAAATGGAAAAGTTTCCGTTGTTATATTGAAATCTTGGATTTCATTAGGCGAAAGAATGTCATGTGCTAGTACGTTCAGTTTACTAAGCAATATTATGTCTTTGATTCCGTCGATTTCTTTGTTCATATGTGCTATGTTTCTATTTTTTACAATATTTTCACTTAAATTAGGAGTGCGTTGCCTAGCTTTATTAACTTTTTCATTATGGGTTAATTTTTGAATTAAAATTTTATTTTTTTAAGTTTTTCTATATCGGTTTTGTCTAAATTTTTTGTTAAAAAATCGATAGATTTTAATTTTGTTGTTGAGTGTATAGAATTATTACAGTAATTTATTATTTTAAAAAGATTGTTATCTAAAGTATCGTTAGTGCGTTCGACATTCATGATTCTCAAGTGTTCGTTCAAAGTTCCATGTAGTCTTTCTATGTCACTATTGCCAGTTTTTAAAGTGGCTGTTGTTTGGTGGAATTCTATACCGTTTTCTTTCAAAAACTCTTCAACGGAATTGTGGATAATCCATCTATCTCCGTTTGATACTAACTTTTTCATTTTACCTAAGTATCTTATTCTTTCTTTAATGCCTTCTAAAACGCTAATCCAATTTCTATCATTTAATTTATGCAATGTAGTATATTTAGAGAATTTGTCAATAGTTGTTAGGTACATTTGGTTTCTTTCTGGAAACCAAATATCCATATGCACTATGTCGTTGAATTGAGCTGGCATAGGGCTCAATTTGAAATGAATTTTCGCAGGATGTCTATCGTGCTTAGCAAGACTGCAAGTTTCACAATTATTTATGAATTTAGTTATTTCTTTGCGAAGATTTGGGTAAAAATATTTTTGTGTTAGTTCTAAGAAGACTTCGTTAATAACTCAATGATTATTTTTTAAGTGCTCATTTTTGATAATTGTAATTAATTCATTTTTGTCTACAACGTTTATAAGATTTCGAGATGTTTTTAAAATTCTCAAATTTTTATTTGTAGCAAAGTTTCTAGAATAAAGCTCTTGAAATTTTAGAAATAATTTTGTATTTTCACAGTATACACAGATCAGACCTTTGTCTGGTAGAATTCGTTGCATTAGTTTTAGAAAACTACTATTTCGTGATATATGCACTATATTTTGTATTTTTTTATGCACAATTTTTAGAGAAATTTTTTCTTTATTTCCTTCTTTTAAGAATAATTGGTTCTTGAATAAATTTATTGGTTTTTCTGTGATATATATCAAATCACTAGAATCTTCTTGAGCGCTATGAATAGTTGCACCAGTTGATATAACATCTTCGTTATTACAAGTTTGAGCATAATTCAAGCTGTTTATCTCATTAGAAGGTTGGTTTAAATTTTCGTTTAGAAGAGGTTGATTTTCATTTATTTCATTATTGTAATTTTCGTAATTTTTTTCGACATTTATGCGAGACAACCCGTCCGCTACAACATTTTGTTTACCCTTAAGATACTCTATATCAAAGGTAAAGTCATTTAGTTTGATTTTCCTCCGTTGAAGCTTACAATTTGGTTCTTTTAATTTGTTCAACCAAATAAGCGGTCTGTGGTCCGTTTTGATAGTGAATTTCCTACCACATAAGTAGGGTCGAAATTGTTTAGTTGCCCAGACTATAGCAAGTAATTCTTTTTCTATTGTTGCGTAGTTTTTTTCGTGCTTATTTAAAGTGCGCGAGATAAATGAAATTGGATGATTATTTTGACTTAACACGGCACCCAGTGCAAAGTCAGATGCATCCGTGGTTAAGAGGAAATTCTTACTAAAGTCGTGATATTTTAAAATAGGGTCCGATGTAATCAGACGTTTTAATGTTTCAAAACCTTTTAAATATTCCTTATCTTTTAAATTAATTTTTGCTCCCTTTTTTAGGTATTTTGTTAAAGGGTATGCTACTTTAGCATAGTCACGTATAAATTTTCTATAATAGCCTGTGATGCCAAGAAAACTCTTTATTTCTTTTTGCGTCTTAGGCAGCGAAATTTTTAAAATTGACTCTATTTTTTTGGGATTTGGTTTAACACCTTCCTTTGTTACAATGTGTCTTAAAAATTCGGTTTCCCGATTTAAAAATGAACATTTGTCTAACTGTGTTTTTAGATTTTCCTTCGATAAGGTTTGAAATATTTTTTGCAAAGAGTCTAAATGTTCTTGCAAAGATGAAGAGAAAATTAGGATATCATCCATATAAACTATACAAATTTTGTTTATGTATTTTTCCAAGACTTGATTCATTCGTCTTTGAAATGTGAAGGGTGCATTCTTTAACTCGAATTGCATCCTCATAAATTCATAATGTCCCGTAGATGTTGAAAACTCGGTTTTCTTTCTGTCTTTCGGGTCCACTTCTATCTGGTGGAACCCTTTGGCAAGGTATAAAGTAGTAAAATAATTTGCTTTTCCTAATTTGTCAAAAATGTCTTCCAAATTAGGAATAGGAAATTTGTCATCGACAGATATGTTGTTTAATTTTCTATAATCGATAACAATTCTCCATTTTTTCTTTCCACTGTTGTCAAGTTTTTTAGGGACAACCCAAATTGGGGAATTGTATGGGGAATTTGAGTGTTGAATGATGTTATCTTTCAACATCTCATCTATTTGTCTGTTGACTTCGTCCTTATGAATTTCTGGGTACCTGTATAGTTTGGTATATATAGGTATTTCGTTTTGGGTATTTATTGTGTGCTCGATTTTGTTAGTAAAAGAAAGATTATCGTTTTCTTTGTAGAAAACATTTTTATTGTTCAGTATAATTTTTCTTAATAAATTTTGCTCTTCTTTATTTAGATGTGTTATATTTATGTGGTCAAGAACGTTAAAGTTATTAACTTCATTAGAAAATAATTCAATAGGATTATCTTGAAAACTTTTGGCAAAATATTTTTCCTCATCTCTTGTCAAAAAGAAGGGAAGAATCGCGTTGTTAGTTTTAATAGTTCTATTTTTATAGTCGATTATTACATTTAGAGGGTCAAGAATATTGTTGCCGATTAAACCGTCAAAAATTTTGTGAAAATCTATTTCGAGAAATTCAACTGAAAGGTTTTCTTTGAAGATTTCAAAGAGTGGGAACTTATATTTGGTATTTGTTTGTACTTTATGTTTTAAAGTTTTGAGTTCTTGCACATTAGAATTGATTTTATATTTGGGATTGCATAAGTTTGGATTTATTATGCTGAATTCAGCTCTTGTATCAATAATAAATCTCAATACCTTTGAAGGAGTATTGATGACGATATAGGGCATTTGTTTCAGTCAAGGGATCGGCCAACTGTGGTTAGATGCGATGTCCATTGCATCCGAATTATTTGTATTTCTAGATATTTTAGACTGATTTGTTCTGATTTGTTATCATTGTGAAAATTTTTGTTATTTGGAGTATTATATTTATTAAAATAACTAGAGTTTTGATAATTTTTTTTGTTAAAATTTGAATTTGTTTGGCCTGAGTATGCTTGATGTGGATTACTTTTATTAGAATTATTTGGGTTTTTATAATTTATTTTATTTGTATTTAAGTATGCCTGATTTGAATTTGAATAGTTTGGTTTTGATGTGAAATTTTTTTTATTATAATATTTTTTGTTGAAATTATTATTATAATTTAAATTTGGTTTGGAGTTCTCCGCACGAAGGTTTTGATAACTACCTTCTTTTATTATTTCGTATGCCTCGTCTAAGGTCTTAGGTCTCCTACTGTTTATAATACTACGTGCAGGTTCAGGTAAATTTGTTTCAAATATTTTTAAAGCTATTCTTTTATTGCTTTCTACATTTTCACTGTTTAAATTTTTATTTAAGAGATAATAGTTGTTTAATCTACAAGGGTAATTATTAATTTCTTCATAAAATTTTTCAATATTTTTCGTGACACGACATAATCTCATTTCGTCTAAGAGTGTCTCAGCTGATAACTTTTCGCAATGATTTGTTATCAAAATTTGTTTTCTTTGGTCCCAATTATTAGGATTTCCATTTTTCCTTAATGACATCCTAGCTTTGCCAGTAGTTCTGTCTTTTATGTACCCTATTATTAGCGCTGTATTTGTAGCGTCAAAAGTATTGCGTGATGTTATGAGCATATCTACTCGTTCAATAAACTCAGTCAAGTCGTTCGTATTTTTTCCCGTGAAGGGTGAAATTTTGCTCACAACTTCGAACATAATTTTAAATTTGTCTATTTCCATTTTTTTTTTTTGATTTAAGTTTATAAATTATTTATTTAATTTTTTTTTGTTAAATTATAGTCTTATTTTTTTTTTGATTTAAGTTTATAAATTATTTATTTAATTTTTTTTTGTTAATTTATAGACTTATTTTTTTGATTTAAGTTTATAAATTATTTATTTAATTTTTTTTTTGTTAAATTATAGACTTATTTTTTTTTTGATTTAAGTTTATAAATTATTTATTTAATTTTTTTTTGTTAAATTATAGACTTATTTTTTTGATTTAAGTTATAAATTATTTATTTAATTGTGGATAATGCATCTATCTCCGTTTGATACTAACTTTTTCATTTTACCTAAGTATCTTATTCTTTCTTTAATGCCTTCTAAAACGCTAATCCAATTTCTATCATTTAATTTATGCAATGTAGCATATTTAGAGAATTTGTCAATAGTTGTTAGGTACATTTGGTTTCTTTCTGGAAACCAAATATCCATATGCACTATGTCGTTTAATTGAGCTGCCATAGGCTCAATTTGAAATGAATTTTCGCAGGATGTCTATCGTGCTTAGCAAGACTGCAAGTTTCACAATTATTTATGAACTTAGTTATTTCTTTGCGAAGATTTGGGTAAAAATATTTTTGTGTTTGTTCTAAGAAGACTTCGTTAATACCTCTATGATTATTTTTTAAGTGCTCATTTTTGATAATTATAATTAATTCATTTTTGTCTACAAAGTTTATAAGATTTCGAGATGTTTTTAAAATTCTAAAATTTTTATTTGTAGCAAAGTTTCTAGAATAAAGCTCTTGGAATTTTAGAAATAATTTTGTATTTTCACAGTATACACAGATCAGACCTTTGTCTGGTAGAATTCGTTGCATTAGTTTTAGAAACCTACTATTTCGTGATATATGCACTATATTTTGTATTTTTTTATGCACAATTTTTAGAGAAATTTTTTCTTTATTTCCTTCTTTTAAGAATAATTGGTTCTTGAATAAATTTATTGGTTTTTCTGTGATATATATCAAATCACTAGAATCTTCTTGAGCGCTATTAATAGTTGCACCAGTTGATATAACATCTTCGTTATTACAAGTTTGAGCATAATTCAAGCTGTTTATCTCATTAGAAGGTTGGTTTAAATTTTCGTTTAGAAGAGGTTGATTTTCATTTATTTCATTATTGTAATTTTCGTAATTTTTTTCGACATTTATGCGAGACAACCCGTCCGCTACAACATTTTGTTTACCCTTAAGATACTCTATATCAAAGGTAAAGTCATTTAGTTTGATTTTCCACCGTTGAAGTTTACAATTTGGTTCTTTTAATTTGTTCAACCAAATAAGTGGTCTGTGGTCCGTTTTGATAGTGAATTTCCTACCATATAAGTAGGGTCGAAATTGTTTAGTTGCCCAGACTATAGCAAGTAATTCTTTTTCTATTGTTGCGTAGTTTTTTTCGTGCTTATTTAAAGTGCGCGAGATAAATGAAATTGGATGATTATTTTGACTTAACACGGCACCCAGTGCAAAGTCAGATGCATCCGTGGTTAAGAGGAAATTCTTACTAAAGTCGGGATATTTTAAAATAGGGTCCGATGTAATCAGACGTTTTAATGTTTCAAAACCTTTTAAATATTCCTTATCTTTTAAATTAATTTTTGCTCCCTTTTTTAGGTATTTTGTTAAAGGGTATGCTACTTTAGCATAGTCACGTATAAATTTTTTATAATAGCCTGTGATGCCAAGAAAACTCTTTATTTCTTTTTGCGTCTTAGGCAGCGAAATTTTTAAAATTGACTCTATTTTTTTGGGGTTTGGTTTAACACCTTCCTTTGTTACAATGTGTCCCAAAAATTCGGTTTCCCGATTTAAAAATGAACATTTGTCTAACTGTGTTTTTAGATTTTCCTTCGATAAGGTTTGAAATATTTTTTGCAAAGAGTCTAAATGTTCTTGCAAAGATGAAGAGAAAATTAGGATATCATCCATATAAACTATACAAATTTTGTTTATGTATTTTTCCAAGACTTGATTCATTCGTCTTTGGAATGTGGAGGGTGCATTCTTTAACCCGAATTGCATCCTCATAAATTCATAATGTCCCGTAGATGTTGAAAACTCGGTTTTCTTTCTGTCTTTCGGGTCCACTTCTATCTGGTGGAACCCTTTGGCAAGGTATAAAGTAGTAAAATAATTTGCTTTTCCTAATTTGTCAAAAATGTCTTCCAAATTAGGTATTGGGAATTTGTCATCGACGGTTATTTTGTTTAATTTTCTATAATCGATAACAATTCTCCATTTTTGCTTTCCACTGTTGTCAAGTTTTTTAGGGACAACCCAAATTGGGGAATTGTATGTGGAATTTGAGTGTTGAATGATGTTATCTTTCAACATCTCATCTATTTGTCTGTTGACTTCGTCCTTATTGAATTTCTGGGTACCTGTATAGTTTGGTATATATAGGTATTTCGTTTTGGGTATTTATTGAGTGCTTGATTTTGTTAGTAAAAGAAAGATTATCGTTTTCTTTATAGAAAACATTTTTATTGTTCAGTATAATTTTTCTTAATAAATTTTGCTCTTCTTTATTTAGATGTGTTATATTTATGTGGTCAAGAACGTTCAAGTTATTAACTTCTTAGAAAATAATTCAATAGGATTATCTTGAAAACTTTTGGCAAAATATTTTTCCTCATCTCTTGTCAAAAAGAAGGGAAGAATCGCGTTGTTAGTTTTAATAGTTCTATTTTTATAGTCGATTATTACATTTAGAGGGTCAAGAATATTGTTGCCGATTAAACCGTCAAAAATTTTGTGAAAATCTATTTCGAGAAATTCAACTGAAAGGTTTTCTTTGAAGATTTCAAAGAGTGGGAACTTATATTTGGTATTTGTTTGTACTTTATGTTTTAAAGTTTTGAGTTCTTGCACATTAGAATTGATTTTATATTTGGGATTGCATAAGTTTGGATTTATTATGCTGAATTCAGCTCCTGTATCAATAATAAGTCTCAATACCTTTGAAGGAGTATTGATGACGATATAGGGCATTTGTTTCAGTCAAGGGATCGGCCAACTGTGGTTAGATGCGATGTCCATTGCATCAGAATTATTTGTATTTCTAGATATTTTAGACTGATTTGTTCTGATTTGTTATCATTGTGAAAATTTTTGTTATTTGGAGTATTATATTTATTAAAATAACTAGAGTTTTGATAATTTTTTTTGTTAAAATTTGAATTTGTTTGGCCTGAGTATGCTTGATGTGGATTACTTTTATTAGAATTATTTGGGTTTTTATAATTTATTTTATTTGTATTTAAGTATGCCTGATTTGAATTTGAATAGTTTGGTTTTGATGTGAAATTTTTTTTATTATAATATTTTTTGTTGAAATTATTATTATAATTTAAATTTGGTTTGGAGTTCTCCGCACGAAGGTTTTGATAACTACCTTCTTTTATTATTTCGTATGCCTCGTCTAAGGTCTTAGGTCTCCTACTGTTTATAATACTACGTGCAGGTTCAGGTAAATTTGTTTCAAATATTTTTAAAGCTATTCTTTTATTGCTTTCTACATTTTCACTGTTTAAATTTTTATTTAAGACATAATAGTTGTTTAATCTACAAAGGTAATTATTAATTTCTTCATAAAATTTTTCAATATTTTTTGTGACACGACGTAATCTCATTTCGTCTAAGAGTGTCTCAGCTGATAACTTTTCGCAATGATTTGTTATCAAAATTTGTTTTATTTGGTCCCAATTATTAGGATTTCCATTTTTCCTTAATGACATCCTAGCTTTGCCAGTAATTCTGTCTTTTATGTACCCTATTATTAGCGCTGTATTTGTAGCGTCAAAAGTATTGCGTGATGGTATTAAAATATTTTTGGTATTAATTTGATTGATAATTTATTTTGCTATAATTCTTTTTATAATGTTATTTAATTTTTACTTGTTATTTCATTATAATTCTTTTTATAATGTTATTTAATTTTAACTTGTTATTTCATTATAATTCTTTTTAAAATGTTATTTTATTTTAACTTGTTATTTCAACTATAAATCTTTTTATATTTTGATAACAATTTAAAATTTATTTTATTATAATTCTTTTTATAATTTTGTTTACCGACTGCGCCAGTTATGTTCTTAATTAATTAAACTATCCTCTTTGATGGTTTATTAAAGACTCTTTTTTATTTTCACATTCAAAACTTATTTTACTTAAAACTAGTATAATTTACAAACTGTACTTTTTACATAAAGTGCTTAGCAAGCGCGTTCTGTGATATTCATAAAAAATACTTATGCATTAAACACTGTGATATAGTGTGAACAATAATATTATTTTATGTATTGAAATGCTGCGTTAGCAAATGTAAGTTATTTTAAAAGATTAGAGTTAAGCTAATTTCGTGAGAATGGAAATTAGCTTGTATAATTTAAATGGAAAGAAAGAATTTATAATTTGTAGCGTAGGAGGTTAAAGTTATATTCCGTATGTAACTATATATAAAAATTAATTTAACATAACATACCATTGAATATAGCTTAATACACAATGTCTTAATTAGGTATCACCTATGGTAATAATTCAATAAAATATATTATATAATAAAAATTAAAAAAAAGGAATTTAATCGATTATTAAAAAATATTTGTTTTTTAGTTTAAAAATTTTGTTTAAATTATGGTAAAATTCTTAGCATTTTAAAAATATAAAAAATGTTGAATAAAAACAGAAATAGGAAAGAACCATCCTGAATCAAATTTAAAGTTTCTATCTTCATGAATTTCGAAGATAAGCTTTTTAATTTTAGGATTTCTTAGGAGTCACCTGAACCACCACTACAATTAAGTCTAAATTTTGGGGAAATAGGAAATACATTCTTTGGCTTCGAAATTGTACTCGTTTGGCCTCAAATCGGTCAAAAGCATCTAGAATCCTAACTCATTGTCCGAACTCGACCAGAACCAATTTTCATGGTACTTTCATTACTAGTAACCTAGAGTTTAAATTTCATCAAAATAGCGGCATTATTGTTTGAGTTATGGTGTTTTTAAGATGTATGTTTGTTAGTCCTTGAACTTTTCAAAGGTTCCAGAACCAGAAACCATGGTACGATTTCGCCCATATGCAGTCCGCGTCATAATTACAATACTAGTTATCCCTTGTTAACAATGGAACGTTATATCTTAATTTTAAGTAACAATTTTTATTAATTTCGATGATTAGTCTTTAAACCTTGGGAGGTCTAAGAGAGTTATTTGAACCACCTCTCCAGTTGATCATAAATTAAGGGAACACGTAGGAAATACACTACACTATTTAATACCAATAATGCAATATTATTCATATTGTTAAAATATGGTTAAAATACATAATAGATTGAAGTTAAATTTTGAATTTAGAATTGTAAACAAATTTTTCTTAACACATCAAATACTAAAAATTATTAGACCATTAAAGCTGCTTTAGCTAAGGTCCGTTACAAACTATTTTAAATGTCAATTATCTTGAATTAAATTATTTTAAATTATAATAAATAATAAATAAAGAAAAAAAAAAAAAATAAATAAATAGTAAAGAAAAACGCTTAAACCCTTGGTCCAAATTTGAAGCTTCTACATTTGTTTGAAGTTATTATCTTTATTATTTTCGAAGATATGCTTTAAGGTCTTCGAAACTATGTGGATGGTCTTCGACCCACTGCTCCAATTGGTTTCAATTTTCGAGGACACTTCAGAAATATGAAGGGACTCCCTGATGCCAAATTTAAGGTTCTACCTTCTTTGGATTTGGAATCATGCCCGTTTGGCCTAAATTCCATATAAAAGTTCCAGGATCCGAACTCATGAACAAATCTGGACCGTACACAATCCCTGCCGTACTTTCATTACTAGTAACCTACAGCACAAATTTGATGAAGATAACATCATTAATTGTTGAGTTAACGTGATTTTTTATATATGCTCGTTAGCCCTTGGACCGATTAAAAGGTCCAGAATCCGAACCCATGGGCCGATTTCGCCCTTTTGCATTTCCCGTCGTACTTTCAGTCCTAGTAACCTACATTTATGATTTCATCAAGGTATCTCCATTATTTTGTGAGTTATCGTGCCTACGGACGGACATGGCTAAATCGACTAAGGAGGTCACGCTGATCACAAATATATATACTTTTCCATATATAGCTCGCTTCCTTTAGGTGGTTACAAACACCATACCAAAGTTAATATACCCCTTTACCTATTCTATAGGTGTAAGGTATAATAAAAGATTAAAAGAATAGCAATATTGATAGCGATAGGGTATATTGTCTTCATATACATTCAATTAAGTATTATTAAAATTTTTCACTCTTACTTATTTTGAATTTATTATTTCACCGTTAAAACTTATTTAATTGATATAATTATATATACTAGTATCGCCCTGTGCTCGAAATTCGAGCTATTTTTGCTTTTAAGTTAACATATAAAATTCGTTATGTGTAAATTATATTAGACAATACATAATAAAAGTTATGCCAACAGTGTTGTCAACAATTCTTCCGCTTGAAATTTGCTTAAAAAAAATTTATAATTTTTTTTAATTATTAAAACGTTGTCAAGTACCGATTTTTGAGTTTTATTTCTATAGCTTAGGCCGCTTTAAAGAGAGGATAAATTGGTACAGTTAAATTAAATTGAAATTCTAAATACATATAAATATTATTCTAATAAATACATAATTCTAAACATATACATATATTTATTGAAGTCAAGAACCCAAAATTCGAGTTAATGCTGTCCTTCATATAGCAAACTGTACTTTTTTCTAAACATTTTAGTACGATATGAACAATGTTGTACGTATTCTGTATCCTAATTAAAAAACTCTATGAATACATAATATTATGTGCAACAAAATTTAACAAATCATAATTCATAAGTTTAGTATTTAGTATTATATTAGGTATATTGAAGCTGCCAAAAGTACAAAAAATAGTCAAGTTGACCGAAGTCTTTTTATAAATCTCAATCTTAAGATTTATAGCAAAAAAAAAAGTTTTTCAATAAATCACACAATAAATTTTTTCTACCCTTTTTTTATTTTTAACTTTAATAGGTAAATTTTTACTACAAATGTATGCCTATTTAAAGTTCTGAAAACATGCGAAAAATGATTCTGAATTCCTTAGTTTGCTTTATACCTTTTTGTCTAGTTTATTTATTTATTATATATTTTAATATATTATTTAATATTTATTTATTTAAGTTTTTTATTGACAAAAATATATTTCTATACATGGTCATGAGCCATGACTCATAAGTTTCTTAAAACAAATAAATATTATTGCTTTTATTCCTTTATGAGGAGTAAACTCTTTTCTACTCTCAACTATTGTCAGCTACTTCAGCCCTTGTAAAAGAGTATTTGACAGAGTAGATAAATAATTTCCGGCAGATGGCTTTAATTAAAATTCTCTTGAATAGGTTATGTTAAATCATATTTTTTATTTGATAACCAATAAGCACTTACCCCCTTCCATTTTAAATAAATATTCTTTATATATATATCAGCAATAAGCCTTAATTTTTTCACTTTATTAATATTTAAATACTATTAAATATAATTAACTTCTCAAATGAGAGGTAGTTTTAAGATGTCAAATATATATATGACGATTAATCTAACAATTATGTGCTCCTGAAACAAAAATTAGCGTTCCATTTACAAACTACGCCTATCTAATCTTCATGTACACTTTTTGATGTATAAAATTGGTTCGTTTTGTCAAAGTAAAACTAAAAATAGTTTTTTTAATTATAAAAAAACATTATTCGATGTTGAAAGTGTGAAATAAACTTTTCAATTATTAGAATGAAATCAAAATATACGACGTACCGTAAAGTTCTGAATACAGTACCCCCCCGAATAAAGTACCCCGGGTACACTAATTGGAACATTTTTCCAATTACAGTACCCCGGGTACACTAATTGGATTTGTTTTTTCGCAAATAAATTTCGAACATTATATTGGAATTATGTTTTGACTGTTTTAATAAAAATTATAAATTTTTATTAAAATTTTTTATTAAAGTAATAATAAAAATTATAAATCCTAGATAAATAACTAATTTACCTACCTTATCTTTTTTATCAATACTACCTTACCTTATTACAATTTTGTATTAAATAAATCTCATTATTTTATAAATAAAGTCATTAATTTTATCAAAACAAATTAGGTAGGTAGTTATTCGTTTCACTGTTGTTCTATGTATCTCCGCTGCGGGAAAATTGGTATGCACTCTTATTATACTAAAAGGTTTAAAAAAAATTCCAAAAGAAAAGTTAATTTGCCAAAGGCATCGATCTTTGTTTAGTTTGGGTGGTTCGATGACCACAGATTTAACGTTACGTTGGATGAAAACGTGTTTCCATAAAGAGAACAGTTTTTTTGGTATTGAAAAGTTACTTTTAATAATGGATTCTTATGGTTGCCATTTAATGGATGAAGTGACAAAAGAATTAAAGAAGCTATGCAATGCAGAGTCAATCATAATACCTCCAAAAACTACATCATTTTTACAACCATTGGATGTTTCAATTAACTATCTATTTAAAAATTTTATGAGAGCTGCTTGAAATGATTGGCTTATAAATGATAAAGAGGAATTTACAAAAAAAGGATACAGAAAAAAACCGACTTATCAAGATATTGTTGATTTTACATCTTCAGCTTTAAAACAAATTTCGCCAGAAATCATTGAAAGGTCATTTGAGTGTTGCGGAGTTGGAGGGTTTGGAAAAGAAATATGTTTGGAAAAATTAAATAGTCGCCTTCAAAACATTCTTAAATCTTGCGGGGACATACATGAATCAAATATTTCTGAAATCCAAACCGAACCAAATAATACAACTTATGAGCTAGTCGGGGTTGATGAAGCTAATGCAAACTTAGCGAATTTTGATGATGATATAGAAACTATTGATGAACGTGTAATTGATAATCAGACTTCTTCTGATGATGATGAATATATCAGCGAAACTTCCAGTGAAGTTGATACACCGGAGCTTTTCGAATTGGTTTAAATGGCTAATAAGTAATAGTTTAAAAAATTATTTAAAAAATTTAATCAGACTATATCTTAATAAATGTATCTAGTTTTTCTATTATTAATTAATTAATGTATATTTGCAGATTTTTTTTTATTATTAATAAGCTATGTATATATATTTTTTTATTTTGAATAAGTAGTAATATAGTTATTTTGTTTTGTGAATTATACTAATTGCTTTAACTTTATTTTCCATAATACATTCCCTATCATATAAAATTTTTTGTTGTTCCGAATAGTGTACCCGGGTATAGAAAACTAATTAGTGTACCCGGGTATACTAATTGGATTTATTATTTTTTCAGAATATTGCCATTTTCCAATTAGAGTACCCGGGTATTATATTCAGAACTTTACGGTACAATTTTTATACGGCAGTACGGTAATACGTCTGTCTACATATCCATTATCGGTAAATCGATACGCGCGTACAATTTTTAATTTATCAAAAATATTTATTTGAATGTTTTAATTTAGTACCTACAAAAAATATTTTTAATTTCATATTATAGGTATTTTGAATATAAGATATTTTTTAATAAAAAAAAATTATTGTAAAAAAATATTATTTTTTAAAACATAATATTAGAAATATAAGAAAAACCAATAATAATATTTTTATACATTTTGTCAATATTTGTAAATTTTAAAAATCCGAGATACAGTACATTGCGTTACGCGTATTTTCGCTGCTCTAATGTAAATTTATGTACCTATTAATTTCTCAATTTTTTGACAGAAATTATACGCTGCGCGCTTTTATTTAGGTTAGGACCTAAGGAACAAATAACTTTTATTGAGAAAGATAATTTTTTTAGTTTTGCAAACATATTGTACTGTAGGTATTTTTAATTTATTTGAATATTTGTATGTTTTAAACTAAATTATTTAAAAAAAATGTTATTGTAAATGTTATTCTTATTGCAGCAGCATAAGAAAAAACAATTACAATATGTATTTTTACACGTCGTGTATGCTTTCATGTTAATTTTTTTACGTAACTAATTATTTCAAAATTTTTTGACCGAAACTGAATGCGGTACATGCTGATTTTGGCTAATCCATAAGAAACAAATCATTTTTCTTAAGAAATATTTTTTTTTTTTAAGTTTCTGCATATTTCAGAAGTCGGTTTTTAATTTTACAAAAAACTTAACAAAAAGTAACCACAATTTACGATTTATAAAAAACTTTTTTTTTAGTACCTACTGTATTATAATAAATTGCAAACAAAAACAAAATACAGTACTTTTTGATTATAACGACCATGATGAGACGGAAAATATTCGTCGTAATAAACGAATGTCGTTTTAAAAGAATGCTTGTGAATTGTGAAAAATTAGTATAAGACTTGGACACTTCGAACTCATTTGCTAAAATTTACTTGAATGTTTTAATTTAGAACAAAAAATTTTATTAATTTCATACAATAGGTATATTTTGAATTTTTTTCAATATAACATATTTTTTAAAACATAATCTTAGAAATATAAGAAAAACCAAAAACCATTTGTCAATTTGTAAATTTTAAAAATTCGATTACAGTACATCGCGTTACGCGTATTTTGGTTGCTCTCATGAAAATTCATGTACCTATTTATTTGTAAATTTTTTGACAGAAATTATACGTCAACTTTTATTTAAGTTTAAGATTATTTTTTAGTTTTTTTTGCGAACATATTATAGGTATTTTCAGTTCTTTTGAATGTATGTTTTTTAAAAAAAAAAATAACATCAGAAAAAACAATTACAATATTTTTATACGCTTTGTCAATTTTTAAATTTTAAAACTCCGAGGTAAAGTACGTCGTGTATGCTTTCATGTAAATTTATTTACATAACAACTTATTTCAAAATTTTTTGACAGAAACTGAACGCCGTACACGCTGAATTTGGTTGATCCATAAGTAACAAATCATTTTTCTTAAGAAATATTATTTATCAGAAGTCGGTTTCTTATTTTACAAAAAACTTAACAAAAACCAACAACAATATACGATTTAAAAAAAAAAAATTTTTAAGCAAACGAAAACAAAGTACAGTACTTTTCGGTTATAACGACCATGATGGGACGGAAAATATTCGTCGTAATAAACGAATGTCGTTTTAAAAGAATGCTGTGGAATTTGAAAAATTAGTATAAAACTTGAACATTGTAGAATGTGCTGATTCTAGAATGGACACTTCGAACTGATTTGCTAAAATTTTATTTGATGTGTCAGCCTCAAGCCTCAAGCTTTTTCTTCTAATGAAATTTTTTTTGTATTCTTGATGCGTTATTATGATTTTTTTTATATTCAAAAATAAATAAAAAAATACTAAATTAATCACCAAGCAACATAATTAAATATAATAATTTTAAATAAAAGAAATATCAATGTAATAAAAAACTTTCATTTTTAGGTAAAATTTAATTCTTTATCAAAAAGTGTAGTTTATTATAATTAAAGTTGAACCGAGTTCGTTATAAATGAAAACTACTGTATAAACCAAATGTATTGCTTTCATTTGGAATAGAACATTCAATATTCATTTTTTTTCGTTCACTTTTTAAGATAAAGAAAAAACAAAAACAAAAAAAAAACAATTTTAAAAAATATTAAATCTCCTTGTTCATTGAACATTTGAATAAACAAAAAAAAAGAAAGACATAAGTCGGCGCATATGTATAATAGTTTGATTGAGCTGCGAGTTACAACCGAAAATGAATTACTTTTACCCAGAAAGTCGGCGCATAATATTAGAATCATAAGCCTTAACTTTTAACAGCGTGACCGTTAAATTCAAATTTACGTTAAATTCAACACGGGTTTTCACCTGAAAAAACGCAATATTCTAAAAAAAAAATATCATTGTCCTATGAAAACAATAAAAACCTTTCTTTTGGTTGTTGTTTCATTAAAATTGGTCTTATAGTTTTTCCGGAAAAAGGATGTTTATATTTGTATGGGAAAAAATAAGCCGATTAAATATTATGATATATTGTCCAATAGATAGAAATTATGTAATTGTATGTATTGCAAGTGTATAGATCACA
This sequence comes from Dolichopus griseipennis, assembly GCA_963082915.1. Classification (NCBI taxonomy): domain Eukaryota; kingdom Metazoa; phylum Arthropoda; class Insecta; order Diptera; family Dolichopodidae; genus Dolichopus; species Dolichopus griseipennis. The sequence continues at coordinate 236,192,717 of OY720441.1, read as the reverse complement.
CGAATAAAATAAAAAAAACTATTAAAAATAAGGAAATAATATTTTAAACAGTGATAGAATAAGTAACTACTTGAATTTTTAACCCAGTGTCTGGCTCGTAAGGATAACTAAGAGTTCGCAATCGCAATTCTAATCTTTATTATTTAAAAACGCACTAAAAATAAATAATTTAAAACTTTACTAAAAAACATTTATTAAGATTTACTAATTTTGAAATAAAAGAAAAAATTTATCAAAATAATGTATATAGATACAGTTTCGAGTTTTGTGCTTTAAATAATGATTAATTTTTCAATTTTCTTTTATGAATGCAATTGTGGCCCAAAAACTTTACACAAAATATGTAAACTACTTCAATTATACTGATAATTGAACATCCTATACAAATTCCTAATAGTCCTCCAAAATTACCTAAAAAATATTATTTTATTAAGCTTGAAACTAAAAATTAAAAAGTAATAAAATATTACCCATTGTCTCGTACCAGGTATATATAACATCTTTTCCGTATATTGAAGAATTTGGAATAGAAAATTGAATTTTTACGATACTACATGTTTCGCAAACATCTGAATTGCTCCTAAAAAGATAAACAATATAAATAACAATATAGAGAATACAAAAACGACAAAAAATTCTTAATGTTAGTTTATCTAATATATAAAGAAGAAAATTTGTTTGTTTGTTTGTTTGTTTGTTTGTTTGTCCAGGATTCACGTGAAAACCACTGGTCCGATTGACACCAAATTTTAGAGGAATAATTTTGGGAGTCCGGGGGGTCACATAGGCTATGTCGCATTTTTATAAGTCAACAGGTTGCGGCTCCAGAGCCGTTTTAAGCTTTTTCGTTTTTTTGATGTCGAGTCGAAACGGTTTGACCGATTAATTTGAAATTTTGCACGAATGTTCTTCTTATTAAACGGAATTAATGTTATAAAGTTGGTTGGAATAAATTAACCCCTTTCGGCCCGGCGGGCTTTCAAAAAATTTTGTGTTTCCGATTTGTGTCCAATTTTACAGGTTGCTTTTGCAGTCAAAAAGAGAGGCTGGCACAAATTTTTGTTGGGTTCGGTTAACCCGTTTGGGCAAGAGGGCCAATGAAGCTTTTTCAATGTTTTTGATGTCGAGTCAAAACGGTTTGACCGATTGACTTGAAATTTTGCACAAATGTTCCTCTTAGCAACCGAAATTAGTTGTATAAACTTGCTTCGAATAATTTAACCCATTTCGGCCATGCGGACTTTCAAAAAATTTTGTGTTTTCGATTTGTGTCCAATTTTACAGGTTGATTTTGCAGTCTAAAGAGAGGCTGCAAAAAGTTTTAGTTAATTCGATTAACCCGTTTTCCACGACGACGCCATGAAGTTTTCTATAAATTTTATTTTCTTATACGATTAAAAGTATTTTATTGAAAATTTTGTACCAGCATTTTACTTAAAACCCACATGGTTAATTTGGTTTTGACCTGTTTGTGCGTTTTGAACAAAGATTCAATGAAATTTTCAGTTTTCTTCAAATGAAATCTAAAAATCAAAAAATTCAATTTCTTATATATAATGCTTAAAAACATAGTATTTTAAAACAGTTTTTCCAAAAAATAAGCCTACATTTCTCTCATCAAATCATAAAAAAACGAGGAAGAGTGTATTACAACTTTCAGGTGAGTACTAAACAAAATATAAGTTGAAAAGCAAATTCTTAAATCTTTTCTAAACCATCGACTATATTTTATTCAAACGTTGGCAATTCAAGATAACTACTATTGACATAGTATAATGACATAATGGCAAACTTAGTATCCCCATTTGACCAATAGTCATTTTAATTCAGTTAACATTATTCGCCGGGAACCTAACATCCTCAACTCTATCGTCAAGGAGCACCAAATTCTCAAGAAGCACCATGTATAGAAAAATTAGAGATAATCGTTCAAACTGTTTTTTAAAGTTTTTGTTTCGCAATCGGTTAAAAGAACTCGACAAAACATTTTTTTAAGCATTCCCCTAATTCAAAGAAGTTGTACCTACTTTCAGAAATTGGACGTAATTTACTTACAAATTTTTTTATGAACAATCGTCGGGTCGACAGGGGTTAACAACTTCCAAGTCTGTTAGAAAATTGAACTTCATTTTCAAAGAAGAACACATATGAATACAAAATTTGAAGTTAATCGGTTAAATCATTTCTAATATATATAACAAAGCAACGAAAAAACCTATAAAAAGCTGTTGGGCCACGATGGGTTAACGGAACTCCACAAATATTTTTTTGTGGCTTCATTTTTAAGAAAAGTAGTATTTCAAAAAATTGGCTGAAGCTTGCGTTTTTATAATTTGCAAGCTTCCGGGCAACGCCGGGTAAATCTGCTAGTCTAATATATAACAGAGAAAATTTGTTTGTTTGTTTGTCCAGGATTCACTTGAAAACCACTGGTCCGATTGTCACAAAATTATAAAGGAATAATTCTGAGCCCGGGAGGTGACATAGGCTATGCCACATTTTTATAAGTCAACAGGTTGCGGCTCCAGAGCCGTTTTAAGCTTTTTCGTTTTTTGGATGTCGAGTCAAAACGGTTTAACCGATTGACTTGAACCCATTTCGCCCTGGCGGGCTTCCAAAAAATTTTCTGTTTCCGATTTGTGTTAAATTTTACAGCATGATTTTGAAGTCGAAAAGAGAGGCCGCCACAAACTTTTGTTGAGTTAGGTTAACCCGTTTGAGCACGAGGGCCCAATGAAGCTTTTTCAATGTTTTTCAATGACCAATTGACTTTGAAATTTTTCACAACTGTTCCTTTTAGCAACCGGAATTAGTTGTATAAATTTGATTGGAATAAATTAACCCATTTTGGCCTTGCGGGCTTCCAAAAAATTTTCTGTTTCCGATTTGTGTTAAATTTTACAGGGTGATTTTGAAGTCGAAAAGAGAGGCCGCCACAAACTTTTGTTGAGTTAGGTTAACCCGTTTGAGCACGAGGGCCCAATGAAGCTTTTTCAATGTTTTTCAATGACCAATTGACTTTGAAATTTTTCACAACTGTTCCTCTTAGCAACCGGAATTAGTTGTATAAATTTGATTGGAATAAATTAACCCATTTTGGCCTGGCGGGCTTTCAAAAATTTTGTGTTTCGAATTTGTGTCCAATTTTACAGGTTGATTTTGCAGTCTAAAAGAGAGGCTGCAAAAAGTTTTAGTTAAGTTCGATTAACCCGTTTTCCACGACGACGCCATGAAGTTTTCTATAAATTTTATTTGCTTAAACGATTAAAAGAATTTTATTGAAAATTTTATACCAGCATTTTAATTATAAAAACCCACAGGGTTAATTTGGTTTTGACCTGTTTACGCATTTTGCACAAAAATTCAATGAAATTTTCAAATTTTTGGTATTAACGCAATTTAACCTTTATTCCAAAAACTTACTTAGAAAGACTAAGTGTTACTTACTATTACTAAGTATATCTTTAAACTTAAATAATGTAACATTTTCCTTCTCTACATTTTTTCGTAAGTTTTTGTTTTTAATCTACTTTGCAGTTGTTGTTTTTTAAAAATAGATAGCAGTGTAAAATTGCAATTTTATACTGAAATTATGCTTAAATATATAGTAATTTAGAACAGTTTTTTCAATTAAGAAGCCTACATTTCTCTCATAAAATCTTAAAAAAACGAGGATGAACGTAGTAGAACTTTCAGGTAAGTGCAAAACAAAATATAAGTTCAAAAGCAGATTTTTAAACCTTTTCTTAACTATCGACTATATTTTAGTCAAATGTTGGCAATTCAAGTAAACTACTAGTGACATAGTGTAATGAAATAATGGAAAATTTAGTATAACCTGTTGACCTATAGTATTATATGTAAACTAGCTATTACCCATTTTATTAATAATAAAAAAAAAATTTTAATTTCGTTAACATTATTAACCGGAAGCCCACCATTCTCAATTCTATCGTCAAGGAGCACCAAATTGTCAAGAAGCACCACGTATAGAAAAATTAGAGATAATCGTTCAAACTGTTTTTAAAATTTTTGTTTTGAAATTGGTTAAAAGAACACGACACAACATTTTTTTAAGCATTCCCTTAATTTAAAGAAATTGTACCCACTTTAAAAAATTGGACGTTTTTTGCTTATAACATTTTCTTTTTCACCAATCGTAGGAATAACAAGTATATAAATGTACGCATAAAAAATTTAAAGTCAATTTGTCAAACCGTTTCTGCTAAAGAGTAAAGTAACGAAAAAATCTGTAAAAAGCTGTTGTGCCGCAATGGGTTAACGAAACTCAACAAACCTGTTTTTGAGATTTTGACCAAGCAATATTTCGCAAAAATGGACGTAATATCCTTCCAAAATTTTTTTTTGGAAAATTATCGGGCGGCAAGCATTAACAAATTCCAAGTCTGTTGTTACCGATTGACTTGAAATTTTGCACAAATGTTCCTCATAGTAACCGAAATTTGCAAAGTGGTTCGCAGTCGAAAAGAGAGGCTAACACAAATTTTTAGTGAGTTCGGTTAACCCGTTTGGGCACGAGGGTACAATGAAGCTTTTTCAATTTTTTTGATGTCGAGTCAAAACTGTTTGACCGATTGACTTGAAATTATGCATAAATGTTCCTCTTAGCAAACGGAATTGGTTGTATAAATTTGGATGGAATGAATTAACGAGCTTCGGCCTGGCGGGCTTTTACAAAACTTTGTGTTTTCGATTTGTGTCCAATTTTAAAGGTTGATTTTGCAGTCTAAAAGTGAGGCTGCAAAATGTTTTAGTTAAGTTCGATTAACCCATTTTCCACGACGACGCTATGAAGCTTTCTATAAATTTTATTTGCTTAAACGATTAAAAGAATTTTATTGAAAATTTTGTACCAGCATTTTAATTATAAAAACCAACGAGGTTAATTTGGTTTTGACCTGTTTACGCGTTTTGAACAAAGATTCAATGAAATTTTCAAAATTTTTGTATTAACGTAAGGTAACCTTTATTACAAAAGATCACTTAATTAATAAGACTAATTTTTTTGCTCTTTTTAAATGGTCTCACATAGTGGAAAAGCTAAGTGAGATAATATTAATAATAATAAAAATAAATCTAATAAAGAATGCGAATAATAATATCTTTAAATTTAAATAACAAAACATTTTACTTCTCTACATTTTTTTCGTAAGTCTTGGTTTTTATCTGCTTTGCAGTTCTTGTAAAATTGCAATTTTCTTCACATAAAATCTAAAAATTAAAAAATAACTTCCTATATATTATGCTTAAATACATAGTATTTTAAAACAGTTTTTGCAAAAAAGAGCCTACATTTTTCTCATAAAATCATAAAAAAACGAGGAAGTGCATAGTAGAATTTGCAGGTAAGTACAAAATATAAATTGAAAAGCAGATTTTCAAACCTTTTCTAAACGATCGACTATATTTTATTCAAACAAAATTTATTTTATTATTTTATTCAAACAAATGTTATTCAAGAAAACTACTATTAACATAGTATAATGACATAATGGCCAATTTAGTATACCCTTTTGACCTAAAGTTAAACGGGTATAATAATACTTATATGTATGCTGGCTATTACCGGCGCACGTTGCCCCACCACTCAATGGAGTTTTATTTTAAGTTGATGTTATTGAAAAAGGTTAACACACAAATTACAGATGGTGTACATGTTAATTTTAAAATGTAATAAAAGATTTTTTTTAAAACGCTTTTTTTAGAATTATTCTTGCATTTTTTCAACAACTTTAACAAATTTCGCTTGAAACTGTTCATAATTATTAAATAATAATTAAAATAAAAATTTTAATTCAGTTAACATTATTCGCCGGAAGCCCACCATCCTCAACTCTATCGTTAAGGAGCACCAATTTGTCAAGAAGCACCACGAATAGAAAAATTAGAGATAATCTTTCGAATTGTTTTGCAAACTGTTTTTTAAAGTTTTTGTTTCGCAATTGGTTAAAAGAACACAAGTAACGAAAAAATCTGTAGAAAGCTGCTGTGCCGCAAAGGGTTACCGGAAGTCAACAAACCTGTTTTTAAGGCTTTGACCAAGCAATATTTCGCAAAAATTGGAATTTCTTCCAAAATTTTTTTTTGGAAAATTGTTGGACGGCAAGGGTTAACAAATTCCAAGTTTGGAAATAGAGTGAACACCATTCTGAAAGTTGAACACATATACAAAATTTGAAGTCATCGGTTAAACCATTTCTAATTTATAGCAAAATACCGAAAAAAGCTATGAAGGCGTTGCTCCGAAGCGTTCAAATTTTAAATAAGAAAGGTTCGGCCAATATTTGGAAGTACTACTTTGGTTAAAAAGAAAGCCTCAAGAAATATTTGTGAAGTTCCGTTAACCCATTGCGGCCCAACAGCTTTTTATATGTTGTTTCGTTACTTTGCTATAAATTGGAAATAGTTTAACCGATTCACTTTAAATTTTGTATTTGTGTTTCTCTTTGAGAACAGAGTTCACTCTGTTAACAGACTTGGAATTTGTTAATTCTAGCCGCCCGTTAAACCAACCAGCACAACAGCTTTTCACAGATTTTTTCTTTACTTTTCGTTACGATTATTCAAAAAACAATACAAATTAAAATAAAAACAAGTAAAGAACAGCCAGTTGGTGCAACCGACTTAAAAATACCCTACACCTATTTGGTTCAAATTTAATGACATATCCATTAGTCATTTTAACGCCATAAAAGCTGTTATTAATTTGATTGTAAGACATAGCTAACCAAATTAACTTTATAATACTTAAAACATTTTCTAATTACACTATCTCTTCAAAAATATTACAAATTCTTACTAATTTCTTTATTTAAAAATATTAAAAAACAAAAAACACTTGTTATAAATGAAAATATATTTATTCCAATTCAATTACAAAATGAAAAAATTCTAGTTTTTAAATTTTGTGATAAAAAGCTAATCAAAACATAATATATTTAATAATCCAAATTTTTCAAAATTGCAATTATTTTAAATGGCTAGTTAAGTATATTAAAATAAATAGAAAAGCTTATACGCAAAATATGCAATAAATGTATTTCTAAAATACAATTACAAATTTACACTTCATATAATTCATTTAAATATAAAAATAAATTTTACATAAATGCAGCAAGTACATTTGAACATAGCTGCACCACTACAATTAAGTCCAAATTTCGGGGACACATAGGAAATGGGAAATATATTCTTTGGCTTCGAAATTATACTCGTTCGTCCTCAAACCGATCAAAAGCTTCTAGAATCCGAACTCATTGACCAAACTCGACCAGAACCAATTCCAATGGTACTTTCATTAGTATTAACCTAGAGTTTAAATTTCATCAAAATAGCGGCATTATTTTTTGAGTTATGGTGTTTTTAAGATATATGTTTGTTAGCCCTTGAACTTTTCAAGGGTTCCAGAACCCGAAATTATGGTACGATTTCGCCCATATGCAGTCCCCGTCATACTTTCAATACTATTTAACCCTTGTACACAATTGGAACGTTCTATCTTAATTTTAAGTTACTAGTTTTATTAATTTCGATGATAAACTTTAACACATTGGGGGGTCTAAGAAAGGTACAAAATTAGAGGAACACTCAAAAAAAAATAAAGAACACCCATGTGCCAAATTTGAAGCTTCTACATTTGTTTCAAGTTACTATCTTTATTAATTTCGAAAATATGCTTTAAGGTCCTTGGAACTGAGTGGCTGGTCCACACCCACTACTCCAATTGGGCTCAAATTTCAAGGACACTAAGGAAATCGAAAGCGACACCCTGAAACCAAATTTGGGGGTTCTATCTTCATTGGTTTCGGGATTATGCTAGTTTGGCCTAAATTCGATCAAAAAGTTCTAAGTTCCGAACCCATTGACCAATCCTCACCGTACGCAATCGCCGCCGTAGTTTCATTACCAATAACCTACAGCACAAATTTCATCAAGATAACGTGATTAGTTGTTGAGTTATCGTGATTAATTATATATGTTCGTTAGCCCTGAAACCTCGTTTAACTTTAAGCACTGGTTAACCCTTGAACACAATTTGAACGTTCTATCTTAATTTTAAGTTACTATTTTTAATAATTTCTATTATAAGCTTTTAAAACTTACGAGGGCTAAGAGGGATACTGAACCACCACTCCAATCAATCCCAAATTAGGGGGACACGCAAGGGATAGTAAAGAACACCCTTGTGCCAAATTTGAAGCTTCTACATTTTTTTAAGTTATCTTTATTAATTTTAAGTGTGAAAGATATGCTTTAAGGTCTTCGGAAATGTATGGCTGGTCCCCGACCCAATACTCCACTGGGGCCCAAATTTCAAAGACATTAAGGAAATAGGAAGGGACACCCTGATACAAAATTTGGAGTTTCTAGCTTCTTTGGTTTCGGAATTATGCTCGTTTGGTCTAAATTCGATCAAAAAGTTCTAGGTTCCGAACCCATGGTCTAATCCCGAACTTATGCAATCCGCGAAGTTTCATTACTAGTAACCTACAGCACAAATTTGATGAAGGAAGCGTTATTATTTGTTGAGTTATTGTGATTTGTTATATATGATCGTTAGCCCTTCGATCGATTAAAAGGTCCAGAATCCGAACCAATGGGCCGATTTCACCCATATGCAATCCCCGGGGAATGAAATGGATATATTTTAATTGATTTGTTTACAACTAGTAGATGATGAATAAAGAGTAATCTTCAATAAAAAAAAACAGTATTAAATTTAATGTAAACAAAACAAAACCACGTGCCGGTATAAAATTAAACGTAAAATTAAAAGTGAAATGTTAAATAAAAAAAAAAAAAAAGTAGTATTAAAATTGAAAATTAAAAATAAAATTAAAAAATTATATTTTTAACACAAAATAATATAGATTTTTAGCAAATTAAATTAGAATTAGTGCTGTGGATTTGAAATAATGAATTAAGTAAAAGAATTTTTAAATTATATAAAAAAAAAAATAAAATTAATTTGCCGCCATTGGAGATGCGGCCATATTACCCAACTCACAACACTTGTTTTTAAATTTTTTTCCTATTTTTTTTTTTTTTTTTTTTGAAAACGTAAGTTAGATTTAATTTTAAAATAAAATAAAAAACTTAATCTTATTTGTTTTTATTATTTAAACACACAAGAAATTATAAATAAAAAGGAAGTGAAAATAAAAAATAAATATTTTGTGTTAAAATTTTTTAAAACCGTGATAACCTGTTGAAGAGAGAAGCTTGAAGTTAAATGGCAATGGTCTGCAACCGTATTTTCATCTAATATTTCATTACAAATATGACAATTTCTACTTTCTAAATGAATCATTCTTTCTTGATCAGTAAGAGTTTTAATTGGAATGATATTTTTATAATACTTACAATAAATTTGTTTAACATCTTCTACTAAAGTTGTTAAAAAAATATTTATGCAATCACTTCCGGTATACATCCTAAATATATTTGAGCTTTGATCGAAAGATGATTTGATATAGTATGCCATTGCACATGGAATATGTTCCTGAACGTTTGTTGTTGTTGATGTAGATGAATCTGGTAAACATGTTGTTATATCTTGGAGAATGCATGCAAAGGCTGCATACACGACAAATGGTACATCCATTTTTTTGTTATAGTTTTTAAATTTTAATGTTGCTTTTTCAGCTGTTGGAAGATTTGTAACTACCTTGTTGCACTCACTTTTATGCTTTTCTAAATTCGCTTCATTTTTCAAATGTATTAAACAATTATTGCAAAATAATAATCTTCTATTATTTTTAGTAATTTGCGAATGTAATAGTCGAGAAATATTTTTAATCCAAAGATAATGTGTTTTCTAATCTTTTTCTATTAATAGCAAGTTAATATGATGGAATTTCTCTTCTTTTGTACAATAAAATGGACCTACAATTTTGTAGAAGGTATTTTGAGGTGTTTCTTGTTCTTCAAAACCAAAAACATTAACACTAATTGTGTTATTTAATTGTTCAAATTTCTTTATATCAGCAACTTTCATAGAAAATGCTAAACCATCAAAATTTAGTGTAATATTTTGCAATTGTATTTTATTAGATCGTATATCCTCAATCCTATATGTCTGTGTTCGTTCCAGTCTACCAGAACCCCTGTACAGGGCTGATATTATACTCCATTTAAAACAATATTCATCATTATTCATTACGTTGATACGTTGATAAAGTAAAGACCAACCACTATCCCTTTCTTGAAATTCTTCACTTTTAACAACAATAGACTGGAATAATTTATCTAACTTTTCTAATACTTCGGTTGATTGTAATATAATTTCTATTTTAGTATTAAAAGATTTTATTGATAAATTAAAATCATCGAAGTCCTCCAAATTATTTCTATCCATTTTCGAATACTTTATATATTCAGCATATAGTTCAATGTTAAATTTGAAAGATTTATGTTTTTTCAAAGAATTATTTAATAAATTAACTATTTTATCCTTCGAATTATGTAAAATTTGTTCTGGTAACAAAACACTTTCATCATTATTTTCCAATATAAACGTTTCTATTCGTTCATTGAAACAACCTTTAATACTTTTTAAATTTTTTTCAATATAATCATCACTATTTGTTTTATGTAAAAATGTTTTTATATGATACTAGCAGATTTACCCGGCGTTGCCCGGAAGCTTGCAAATTGTAAAAAAGCAAGTTTCAGCCAATTTTTTGAAATACATACTACTTTGTCTATAAATGCCACAAAAAAATATTTGTGGAGTTCGGTTAACCCATCGTGGCCCAACAGCTTTTAATAGGTTTTTTCGTTGCTTTGCTATATATTAGAAATGATTTAACAGATTAACTTCAAATTTCGTATATGTGTTCTTCTTTGAAAATAAAGTTCAATTTACTGGGGAATACTTAAAAAAAGGGTTTGTCGAGCTCTTTTAATCGATTGCGAAACAAAAACTTTAAAAAACAGTTTGCAAAACAATTTGAACGATTATCTCTAATTTTTCTATACATGGTTCTTCTTGACAATTTGGTGCTCGTTGATGATATAGTTGAGGTGGCTAGGTTTTCTGGTGAATAATTTAAACTGAATTAAAATGACTATAGGTCAAAAGGGGATTTTCTTGAATTGCCAACGTTTGAATAAAATATAGTCGATGGTTTAGAAAAAGTTTAAAAATTTGCTTTTCAACTTATATTTTGTTTAGTCCTGAAAGTTGTAATACGCTTTTCCTCGTTTTTTTATGATTTTATGAGAGAAATGTAGGCTTATTTTTTAAGCATTATATATAAGAAATTGAATTTTTTGATTTTTAGATTTCATTTGAAGAAAACTGAAAATTTCATTGAATCTTTGTTCAAAACGCACAAACAGGTCAAAACCAAATTAACCCTGTGGGTTTTAATTAAAATGCTGGTACAAAATTTTCAATAAAATACTTTTAATCGTATAGGAAAATAAAATATATAGAAAACTTCATAGCGTCGTCGTGGAAAATGGGTTAATCGAACTTAACTAAAACTTTCTGCAGCCCCTCTTTTATACTACAAATTCAACCTGTAAAATTCGACACAAATCGAAAACACAAAAGTTTTTGAAAGTCCGCCAGGCCGAAATGGGTTAATTTATTCCAACCAAATTTATACAACTAATTCCGGTTGCTAAGACGAACATTTGTGCAAAATTTCAAGTCAATCGGTCAAGCCGTTTTTACTCGACATCCAAAAAACGAAAAAGCTTAAAACAGCTCTGGAGCCGCAACCTGTTGACTTATAAAAATGTGTCGTAGCCTAAGTCACCCCCCGGGCTCCCAGAATTATACCTTTAAAATTTTGTGACAATCAGACCAGTGGTTTTCACGTGAATCCTGGACAAACAAATAAACAAACAAACAAACAAATTTTCTTCTTAATATATTAGACTAGCTAATACCCGGTGCGCGTTGCTGCGCCTCTCAATGGAGGTTTAATTGAAGTTGATGTTACTAAAAAAGTTAATACAAAAATTACACTCGGTTTACACATGTAAATTTTAAAATGTATGAAAGCAATCTTTTTAAAACCATTTTTCTAGGATTGTTCTAGTAATTTTTGAAACTTTCTGTAATTCAAAGCAGTACAAACTACTTTCCAAATTTTGACGTAATTTACTTCCAAAAATTTTTTTTTGAAAAATCGTAGGACCGACTGTTAACAGACTCAACTCTATTTTCAAGTTGCTTTACACATATAAAATTTGAGGTAAACCGGTCAAATCGTTTCTTATTTAGAGTTATGTAACGCAAAAATCTATTAAAAGCCACTGTGCCCCACTGGGTTAACGAAACTACACTTTCCCTTTGGGCAAAGCAGTATTGTGCAAAATTGGACGTAATTTGCTTCTAAATCACTCAACAAAATTTTTTGAGGTTTCTTTTTAGCCAAAGTAGTACTTCGCAAATTTTGACAATATTATCTTCCAAAATTATTTTGACCAACCGTCGGGCCGACATGGGTTAACAAATTCCAAAACTGTTAATAGTGTCAACTCAATTCTCAAGGAGCATCACGTATACAAAATTTAAATTAATTGGTTAAACCGTTTCGAATTTAGAGTTAAGTATTGAAAAAACCTATGAAAAGGTGTTGGGCCGCAATGGGTTAATGGAACTCAACAAAATTTTTTTTGGGGCTTTCTTTAAAGCCGAAGCAGAATTTCGTAAAATCGGACAAAATTTGGACCCAACATTTTTTTGACCACCCGTCGGCCCGACATGGGTTAACAAATTCCAAAACTGTTAATAGTGTCTACTCAATTCTCAAAGAGCATCACGTATACAAAATTTAAAGTCAATCGGTCAAACCGTTTCGAATTTAGAGTAAAGTATTGAAAAAACCTATAAAAAGCTGTTGGGCCGCAATGGGTTAATGGAACTCAACAAACATTTTTTTGGGACTTTCTTTTAAGCCAAAGCAGAATTTCGTAAAATCGGACAAAATTTGAACCAACAATTTTTTTTGAACATCCGTCGGCCCGACATGGGTTAACAAATTCCAAAACTGTTAATAGTGTCTACTCAATTCTCAAAGAGCAACACGTATACAAAATTTGAAGTCAATCGGTCAAACCGTTTTCATTTTAGAATAAAGAAGTTTAAATACCCCAACTTGGCGGTCCGTTAGAACAAAATTTTTGGGCCACGATTTCTTTCCGTACCCAAAAACCCCTATATACAAATTTTCATGAAAATGGGCTGAGCAGTTTAGGAGTCTATTCGCTACAAATAAACAAACATACAAACAAACAAACAAACAAACAAACAAATAAACAAACTTTCGCTTTTATATATTAGAAGATAACCGGGTCCCCGAACTGGATAGCGATGCGTATTATGTTGTTGCTTCCTGTTAACAACACTCAGCCTCTCGCTATTCAATTCCTACTCTCACCTTCACGTGGTGGAGCCTGTTAACCTGAGTAACCAGTATGAAAGATTGGGTAACCAACCCCAGTGTAGTAATCTGGTCAGGGACCGACGAGAGAGGAAGAAGGTGCTGCCTTGTATCTTTTACTATGGGGTTGGTTTCCCAAAGACTAGAAGACGAAAACTTCGATATCAAATGACCTGGTCCTCCAGGTTGGGGGTCGATCGTTGGTTTAACAGGCCACATCGTAAAGCAACATTGTTACGAGAACCACAACTCAGCCTCGGATAACAGAATTTGAACAAACGGCACGAATCTCGGCACGAAAAAGGAAAAATGATTTGATACTAGGCACATGGAATATTAGAACTATGCTACGGGCAGGTATGATGCACGAAATCGCTCAGCAACAGCATGACTATAAAATTGACATCTTGGCGCTGCAAGAAATTAGATGGAAAGGAAATGGTGCTATACATAAGAGAAATTTCTCTTTATACTTTAGTGGAAACGTCAATAGAAGTGGTCTATATGGAACAGGCTTTATGATTACAAAGCGCTTAAAAGAAACGGTACTAGGTTTTACACCAGTTACTGACCGTATATGCCTTCTAAGAATTAAGGGAAAATTCAATAATATTACTTTAATATCCGCATACGCACCAACAGAAGAAGCGGATGAAACAGAGAAAGATATATTTTACAACGAGAACAAATATGTAGCAGCGTCGGTAGTTGTGATACAATGATCATTCTTGGGGATTTCAACGCCAAAATAGGTAAAGAAACGTTCACAGAAAACATAGCAGGAAAACACTCTCTGCATCATGTCACATCACAAAATGGATTAAAATTATGCGAATTTGCAAATAGCACAAATATGTATATAAGTAGTACACATTTTCCACACAAAAAATACACAAAGGTACGTAGAAAGTACCAGGATCACAAAGGGTTAACCAAATTGACCATATACTTATAAATAAAAGAAGGCTCTCAACCATAATTGACTCGCATACATGCAGAGGGGCAAATGTCGATAGCGATCATTATCTGGTTAAAACAATCCTACGCCAGAGGAACTCCAACGTTGCAAAAAACCAAGGATTAAAAAGAATAAAGTGGAACGATGAAAAATTAAAAGACATAGGAAATCTAGCGGCATACCAACGCAAAATCGCATCAGTAATAAGAGAAAGCCAGGCAGAACAAACGACCAACAGTATTGAGAGCAATTGGCAAATTTTAGAAAAGGCAATAACACAAGCAGCAACCGAATGTATTGGTCAAAAGCAAGTTGCTAGAAATTCGGAATGGTTTGACGAAGATTGTAAAAGAGCGATTGAAAGAAAGAATAATGCAAGGCAAAAATGCCTAGAAAGAAACACTAGCAGTAATAGAAATGCTTACATTGAATTAAGAAAAGAAGCCACAAAACTCTGCAGAAAGAAGAAAAAATTACACCTTAAAGCTAAAGTGGAGAGCATAGCTGAAAACTTTCATTGAAATGATATGAGGAAATTCTTTAACGGCATTAAACAGCAAAAAAACGGCTTCCAACCGAAACTAATAAACTGTAAAGATAAAACCGGCGCCACCCTTGCAGAAGAAGAATCAATAGTCACTCGTTGGAGAGAATACTTTTCAGAGCTACTTAATACGCAGGAAGGGGATACAAGCAATATTGTACCACCAAGAAACATCAGTGAGCAAACTGAGCAACAGCGTTACTTAATTGAAGCTCCATCGTTAGATGAAGTAAAAGACGCCATACAAAATCTTAAAAACTATAAAGCACCCGGCGAAGATGGAATAACAGCCGAATTGATAAAAAAAATTGGTGAGGAAAACATTCTAACGCTGCACCAGCTGATGGAACAAATATGGCAGGAGGAATGTATGCCAACAGGATGGCTTACGGGCTTAATAGTACCCATCCATACAAAAGGTGACAAACTGAATTGCGAGAACTACCGCGGAATTACATTACTGAATGTATGCTACAAGGTGCTCTCAATTATTCTCTCGAAAAAATTAAAGGAAAAAGCTGAGCTAATATTGGATGAATATCAGTGTGGATTTAGACCAGACCGGTCAACAACTGATCAAGTGTTCCTACTAAAGCAAACTATAGATAAATGCTATGAATTCAACACAGATTTACACCTACTGTTTTTGGATTTTAAACAGGCGTTCGACTGCATTGAAAGAAGCAAAATTCCAAACTCTTTGCATAACTTGGGTATACCGACAAAACTAATAAATCTCACCATGATGACACTAAACAATACCATGGGTAAGGTCTTATTACAGCGAAATATATCCGAGTCTTTTAGAATTAAATCAGGAGTAAGACAGGGAGATACACTATCGACAACAATCTTCAACTTGATGCTACATCATGAGGTCAGAGATCTATATAGAGGAGGTCACATATTCTGCAGATCAGAATTGTTTTATGCGTATGCTGATGATATAGTAATAATATCAAAAAACAAGAACGATATGATGCGCATGTTCACATCCATAGAAGGAGCTGCAAAAGCTATTGGACTGCGAATAAACCAACCAAAAACACAATATCTGAAGGTATCAAGAAGAGAAAGCAGAAGACAACCCGAAAGCATTACCATCGGGGAGTACCAATTTCAAGGTACTGCAAGTTTTAAGTATTTGGGTGTGATAATAAAAAATGACAACAGTATGCAAGATTGTATAACTGAGAGATTAGTGGCTGCAAACAAATGCTACTACGCGCATCTCAAATTACTTAAATCCAGATTACTCACCAGAAAATCCAAGCTCAGTATATACAAAACAACCGTGCGACCAGTACTTACTTACGGTTGTGAAGCTTGGACCCCTACGGTCACTGAAGAGAAAAGTTTGCGAGTATTTGAACGCAAAATATTAAGAAAAATCTACGGGCCTAGAATAACAGAGGACGGGGAATATTTTCAAAGGTCAAATGAGCTGGACCGTATAATCGAGGGGAAAGATGTAGTCAGGTTCTACAAAGCGCAACGCATTCGGTGGGCTGGACATATAATGAGGATGGAAGAAACACGGCCCCAGAAACAAATACTTCAGTATCGCCCACTTATAAATCGACCACAGGGAAGACCTCGTCTGAGATGGCTGGACAGTGTAGAAAAGGATTTACTAACACTAAATGTACAAAACTGGAAGATAAAAGCAAGAGACAGAAATATCTGGAGACTAGTTGTGCAAGAGGCTCAAGATCACCCCGAGCTGTAACGCCAGTTGATGATGATGATGATATATTAGATAACCATTCTTTCAAAGGTATATCTCTTTTACAGCTTTCACTGAACTTAATATCTGAGTAAACAAAGGATTTGTCGCTAGACCATTTCATTTTTCTCTCTATTTTTTTTTTTTTTTATTAAAAACAATAATTTTTTGATTTAATATTGAACAATTACTAATAAGTTTCACAAACTGCAATTGTTTATATACAAATTAGTTAAGATATATATATATATATATATATATACAGGGTGTCCCGGGAATAACGTGCCATAGAACAGCAGATGATAGGGGAGTTCAAAACGACCAAAAAATTGTATGGGGGGGGGGGTCTATCTCCAGCCCATACGGAGTTAAAAGGCCTTAAAGATCCGATTTTTAAAAAAAATTATATTTTTTCACTAAATTTTTTGATGTTTTGTTTTTACCCATAAAAGCAAAAATCTAGTAGCTAAAAAAAAAATTTAACGTGCACATTAAAGCCTGTTGAATTCTTTTTCTAATTCATAAAAAGTAATGCATATTGCTCTTCGAAATTGGAAGTTATAATGATTTAAAGGTTAAAATTATGAGCATTTTTTTAGGCATAAATTGCTTTGAACCCTATTGCTCAAAAAATTGAGCAATTACCATACCATTTTTTTTTTCTAAAAAAAATATTTGTTTCTCTACGAACATTTTGAAACTCAAATTTTATTCTTATCTCAAAAATCATAAAAGTTATAACCAAATAAAGTTTCAATAAAATACTTTTTTCCTTTAAATAAATTTCTTCAAATCATTATTTGCATTAAAAATAAACAAAATATAAAAACCAGTTTTGTTTTCAATTACAATTAACAATAATTACAAAAAATTAAAAGTTATAATATAACCAAATAATAACAATAACAATAATTGAAAATGGTAACAAAAAACAATCTCCCAAAAGTGCAGTTATCTTATCTTGCAAAAACAACTTAGAATTAGAATATGTATTTTTAAAAACAAAACACCTTGAATTTTTTTTTTATCAAATATACCATGCATTTAATTAAATGATTAAAACTTTGCATTAATATTCAGTTTGTGTGCAGTTGTTATTACAATAAACTTTTAATTTTTATTGACATTATTTCAAAATGAGTAATTTTTCTTTTGAAGAATATGCTGATATACTTTATATCTACGGATTTTGCGATGGAAATTCTAGAAGATCTGCAGAGGAATATTCTAGAAGATTTCCAAATCGTCGCGCTCCTTCTCGACGGATATTTCAAAATACATTTAATAGGCTTCGAGAAACCGGAACAGTAAGACATAGAAGAGAGCGAGAGCCAACTCAAGAATTGACTAGTCAAGATAATGTTCTTAGTTTGGTACGAAATTCTCCAAATATCAGTGTACGTCGTATCTCGTCTAGGTTAAATATTCCGAGGATGACAGTTTGGAGAATTCTTAATAAAAACAAATTCCATCCATATCATTTTCAGCCAGTACAGGAACTACTTGCTGGAGATAAAATTGTTAGGCTAAATTTTTGTCGTTCGATTCAACACAAAGATATAAGTCATATGGGATTTATAACCCAAATTTTATGGACTGATGAATCGCAGTTTACGAGAGACGGATGTTTTAATTTTCATAATGAACATACCTGGGCACGAGAAAATCCACATAGCACTAGAACAAACAGTTCGCAATATAAATTTAGCGTTAATGTGTGGGCTGGTATCACAGGCAATTATCTTGTTGGCCCATTTATTTTCCAAACTAGTTTAAATAGGAACATTTACCTAAATTTTTTAAACCAAGAATTGGGAAATTTAATGGACGATATTCCTCTTCTGAATAGAACCTATATGTATTTTCAGCATGATGGTGCTCCACCACATTACGCTATAAATGTTAAGCAATGGTTGGATCAGCATTTTCCCAATAGGTGGATTGGCAGAAATGGACCTAAAAGATGGCCACCAAGATCGCCGGATATAACTCCACTAGATTTTTATTTATGAGGTCGTATGAAAAACTTGGTTTATGATGAAGAAATAAGGTCGAGAGAGCATTTACTGACTCGAATAAATCAAGCAGTATTAATAGTGCGACAACAACTTTCAACGTCCGTTAACCTAAAGTTAGAAATAAGAAAAAGGATTAATATTTGTATCCAGAACGAAGGAGATTACTTTGAAAATTTTTTGTAATTATTGTTAATTGTAATTGAAAACAAAACTGGTTTTTATATTTTGTTTATTTTTAATGTAAATAATGATTTGAAGAAATTTATTTAAAGGAAAAAAGTATTTTATTGAAACTTTATTTGGTTATAACTTTTATGATTTTTGAGATAAGAATAAAATTTGAGTTTCAAAATGTTCGTAGAGAAACAAATATTTTTTTTAGAAAAAAAAAATGGTATGGTAATTGCTCAATTTTTTGAGCAATAGGGTTCAAAGCAATTTATGCCTAAAAAATGCTCATAATTTTAACCTTTAAATCATTATAACTTCCAATTTCGAAGAGCAATATGCATTACTTTTTATGAATTAGAAAAAGAATTCAACAGGCTTTAATGTGCACGTTAAATTTTTTTTTTAGCTACTAGATTTTTGCTTTTATGGGTAAAAACAAAACATCAAAAAATTTAGTGAAAAAATATAATTTTTTTTAAAAATCGGATCTTTAAGGCCTTTTAACTCCGTATGGGTTGGAGATAGACCCCCCCCTTGCCATACAATTTTTTGGTCGTTTTGAACTCCCCTATCATCTGCTGTTCTATGGCACGTTATTCCCGGGACACCCTGTATATTAAATAGAAAATTTTTTATATATTTTTGTAGGAATTCTCTTACATAATTTTAGATTTTTTTTTTTATTTTTTAACTGATAAGAAACTTTAAAATTAAAACCACAAGTTTTTTATTTTCAATTATAAAATCGTACAATTTTAATTGTACAATGTTAATATTTTTTAATGATGATGGAAATATACACACAAACACTCATTATTCATCCATTTAAACTATAAAATAATCAAAACAGCAAAACAAAATTCTAAATTTTAAAATTTTATTCTCTTATCAGTGAAATAAATTCATTTCCTAAATACTATAGGATATCTAAAAATTTTCAGCTTTCAACTTTGACATGGTTTCAAAGAATTTGCTTTCTAAAGAACTTCAACATAATTCCAAAGGTACAAAGAACTTCGATATGGTTCTAAAGAACAGATTACTACCTAAATTATCTATATATAAACCGAATTACATTTCCATTTTCCTAATTCCTTCCTCAATTTCAACTAACAATTCAACTACATCCCCTCCACTAACTTACAACTTCATCTACTACCCCCCACACTCAATATCTAACTACTAATTCCACATCTTCAATCTGCAACTCAACGAATCTTCAATTTCATAACACACCTCAATCATTTCAATTCAATAAAATACCACACATTATTCAAAAATAACGACCAATAACGATCAAATTAACGGCTGTCAAAGTGATGTGACGTCATTTGACTGTCCCAGAACGTACACATTATATCTACTCAAACTATTTCGACTCGACATCAAAAACATTGAAAAAGCTTAAAACAATTCTGGAGCCACAACCTGTTGACATATAAAAATGTGACATAGCCTATGTAACTCCCCGGGCTTTCAGAATTATTCCTCTAAAATTTTGTGACAATCGGACCCGTGGTTTTCATGTGAATCCTTTGGACATTCAAACAAAAAAACAAACAAACAAATTTTCTTCTTTATATATAAGACTAGTTGATTTACCCGGCGTTTCCTGGGAGCGTGCAAATTTTAAAAAAGTAGGTTTCGGCCAATTTTTCGAAGTACTACTTTCGTTAAAAAGAAAGCCTCCAAAAAATATTTGTGGAGTTCCGTTAACCCATTGCGGCTCCACAGCTTTTTATAGGTTTTTTCGTTATTTTACTTTAAATTAGAAATAGTTTAACCGATTGACATCAAATTTTGTATATGTCTCCCCCTTTGGGAATGGATTTCACTTTATTAACAGACTTGGAGTTTGTTAACCCTTACCGCCCGAAAATTGTCTAAAAAAAAAAATTTTGGAAGGAAATTACGTTCAATTTCGCGAAATATTGCTTGGTCAAAGTCTCAAAAACAGGTTTGTTGAGTTCCTTTAACCCATTGCAGCACAGTATCTTTTTACAGATTTTTTTGTTACTTTCCTCTTAAGCACAAACGGTTTGAACAATTGACTTTAAATTTTGTATACGTACATGTATATACTTATCATTTCTACGATAATTAAAAAAAAAAATTTGTAAGTAAATTATGTCTAATTTTTGAAAGTAGATAAAACTTCTTTGACTTAGGGGAATGTTTAAAAAAAGTTTTATTAAAAAAGTCAAGTTATTTTAAACTATTGCGAAAAAAAAACTTTAAAAAACAGCTTTCAAAAGAGTTTTAACGATTATCTCTAATTTTTCTATACGTGGTGCTTTTTGACAATTTTGAGCTCCTTGACGATAGAGTTGAGGATGGTGGGTTTCCGGCGAATAATGTTAACTAAATTAAAAATATCAAGAATAATTCTAAACAAGTGAGTGAAAAAACCAAGGGTTTGTAAAAAGCACATTTTCAAAATTATATACAGTTTCATACTGAGTATTTTATCATTTATTTTTATAAAAATATATATTATGATAATATTATAATTCAGTTATTTCATTAATTTATTAATTATATGACTAATAGTGAAATACTTAGAAATGTACTATGCACTCAAGAAAACCTGTTAATAAGTGCGAAATATAATGTTGGAGCTTCAATGTTAACGTTTAATTTTGGAAAAACTTACACTGGTGAATAAGTTACTGTTTTATAAGAACATAAAAGTTTTAATTTTGAAGATATAGTAGCCCTTCAATGGGGAATGTTCCCAAATTTTTGCTTAGCAAACTTATGATGGATCGGCCTGACCCCCTACTGTCCTCACTCTTCCATTTTTTTCCGGTTTTAGGAAATTAATTTTGAACTCCAACAAAATTTGTAATTTTACCTAGAATATTATCTAACCAAAAATGGTTAAGACTAAGAAACAATTTCTTCAATTTAAAGAGACCCTTTCAAATTTAAGAAAAACTTTTAACGTATGTTGAAATATAATGCTGCAGCTGTAAATTTTGTATATTTGAAAAAAAAAATTTCAACAGGTGTTCAAATTACAGGTAATTGAAAATAGCAAAATTTCAATTTTCGAGCCCTTATAGTTCCTAAACAGGGGGCGTGACAAAAAAATTTTGTTAACCCACTCCTACTAATTTCGGAGGACCTAACTTCTCCCAAAATTTCAAGACCCTAGCTTGAACCGTTTAGAAGATATATTGAGCCAAAAATTTTGCAAAAGTTGAGTTTAGCTTAATGGTAAATTTTAGTACCGTATGGCAACCCGCTACATTTTAACTTTATATTTTTGTGAAGCCTATAAAACTAGCTATCTTTCAGATTGAAAATACACTTAACAAAACTCTTGTTATAACAATTTAAAAATAGGACTTTTTTAAAATTTGGGGGGCTGTGGCGCCGTAACGGGTGGGGCTACAGAAAAAAATTCTTCTACGAAATTAATTTTTTTGTAATATCTACCCGTGGTTAAAATTTTTTTACTCTATTTCAAACGGTGTAAAAGTTTTTGTAAACATACGGACGGACGGACGGACGGACAAAGTCAAAATTAAGAAAGACCTTTGACACTTATTGAAACTTTCGTTTTGGAGCTTTCAATTTTGTATATAAATAAAAAAAAATGTTGACAGGTATTCAAGTTATAAGTGTTTAAAAGAAAAATTTATAGCAAAATTTCAATTTTTGACCCCTTACAGCTCCTAATGAGGGGGCGTGACAAAAAAATTTTGTTAACTGACTCTTACTTTTCTCCCAAAATTTCAAGTTTCTAGATTTAGCGGTTCCGAAGTTATGAGGGACCAAAAGTTTTGCAAAACTTAGTTTTGAATAACGTTAAATTTTAGTACCGTATGGTAACCCTATACAAATGGTTTTTAAAAATTTGTAAAGCTTATAAGAACAGCTGTCTGTTACAGTTTTCAGGTTGGAAATATACCTTTTAGAACTCTAATTATAACTGTTTAAATGTAGGGCTTTTTCCGACTTTGCGGGGCTGTAGCTCCGTAACGGGGAGGGCTACAAAAAGGGTTTTAACATTAAATTATTTTTATTGCAATACCTACCCATTTCTGATATTTTTTAGTCGGTCGTAGGTAAAAAGGGACGGACGGACGGACAGAGTGAAGCTATATAGGCACATTTTTACAAAATTTTTTGAAAATGTGCTAAAAATAAAGCGTTTTAAAAAAATATCTTTATTATATTTTGAAATTAACATGTACAGCAAGGTCACCCGGTAAAAGCTAGTTTGCATATTAGTATTATTATACCCGACTATACGTGAGGGGTCTAGAAACAAAAGTGTAAAAAGTCCACCAACTATGTTTTCGAGAAAAACACAAAAAACTATATCTCGGAAAATAAAAACAATTTTGTTCTTCTGTTTCCGCAAATAAAATAGTTTTTTTAAATAATATAATTCAATAATATTACTGTAAATCATTATATAAAAAAAACAAATTAAAAAATTATATATTTGGACTTTTTTAAGTTTTGTATTTGAGTTATGGACTTTTTTAAATTTTGAATATGAACTATCGGACAAATTCAATTTATGGTTCCAAATAAATTAAAATAGAAATTTTTAACGTTAGAAAGATATTTGAAATTATTTTATAAAATATGAAGCAAAATTATAATTTATTAAAGTTAAACGTTTCAATTTTACTAAATAACATAATTTTTATTTTACATAATTAACATAAATTAACATAATTCACTTTAAAATTAACATTCATTCATTAAAATTAATATAATTCATCTTCAAATTAAAATTCATTCATTTAAATTAACATAATTCACAAAATAACGAGCTAAAATTTTAACAAACTTAAAGTTTTTCAATTTAACAAAGTAGATACGTAACTAGTAAGTAATTAGTTACATATTAACATAAAAAAAAAACCAAATTTTGTAAAAGTTATACATAAGATCCAGAAATTTCTTCCTGAATTTCGCACAATTCTTGATCTTCTTCTTCCCGAAGGACGTAAGTTATAGAACTGGGATGTATAACATCTTCATAAAATTGTAGATCCTCTAATTCATTCCAATTTGTCCCGAAATGCTTTGAGAGGAGTGTGTTAACATCACCTAATTTTAGTGAATTAGTGTTTGCACAGTCCGGCGTAATTATTTATTTCGTGCCTGTAATATGGTTCGACTCGTATTGAAATAGAATTTTGTGCATTTCTCTTAAAAATAATTCTTTTCGAAAGACTTATTTTGAAATGCCATTTAGAACAGGGTTTGAAATATTTTTGTGCTTCCAATTTCCAATCATGCACTGGTCATTCTGTTCCTAGTTTATAAACGGTACCGAATTCCTTATATATATCAATGTATTGGTCTGGTTGTATAATGGTTTCCAATTTTTTTATTCGGTTTTCAATCAAACCAAAAACACGATCCGGCGGAATGAAAGAATGGCTAACAACAGGAAATATAAGTTCAAGTGCTTAATATTTTTAGGCGCTTTCGATAACCAATTACTGCACATTGCAATCATCGTGGTGTTCTTGTTTTGGCCACCGCATCCATCTGCAACAAGCCGAACTTTAGCAATGTTTTCTAAATTAAGAGAATTTAGTTTGTGATACACTGCTGAACAGATTTCATTAGAACCCTTAGGCCTTATATTTTCGGTCCAATAATACAGCGAAACGTTGCCTTTTAATGGAGATTTCGAGGAACCTTCTACAATGCCAAAATTATACATATAAATTTGCCTAGAATAATAGGCTATTTGGTCAGGAACTTTAGGTAGGACCTGATTTTTTTGGTAGGCGAAGGACAAAGTTAAAAGATCCGATCTTGTTTCCTGAAGCTTTGTGTAAGACGCTTTCGCTCGAAGTGAGTGAATTCTTTGTTCAACTATTAATAAATTTTTCATCTCAGCGTTTTCTTTTGAAATTCTGTTTCTGTTTGAAATACATGTTGAACACATATCTGTCCTAGGAGTACCGAATCCAAGGTTGAATCGAGTATTAAAAATATTTCGGAAGTAGCTTTCTTTCACCTGGACATTCAAATCAGCTTGCTTTTGGTATTGTTTAAACATTTTTCTTATGTTTAAAGAGGTAGGTAAATGCATACGGAAAGATGTTGCAGATCTACAATAATGCGATTCAGTGCAATGAAATTTGTTAATAAATGTCATTACAGCCTCTAATTTTGTTTTATTCCCCTCTGTGATTCGATCACCACCCCGAGTTTCTTTCGGAATAACTCCCTGAATGAATTGGTTTTTAGTGAGTGCTCGAATTCTGAACTGGCTTACACCCAAAATGAGTGAAAAAGCTCCAGCACATACTGGTACTCTTCTTTTATCGCTTTTTCTTATAAAATACTTCACGCTGCATATTTTAGAGCTGTTTATACAAGGACGGGTTCGTCGACGTTTAATCGGACTAGATGAAGTATATTTTAAAATATACATATCTTGATCGGCTTTTTCTGGTGTGCTGTATTATTTATGATGGAAATTATATATATCTTGCATTGTAAGTGTGCCACACTCTACGGCATTTGTATTGTGTTTGTATTTTGGTAATGCAGGTAATCCTTTAGCAGAATATCTAAATACATTTTTTGACATAAATAATTTGAAATTCAAAATATTTAAATTTTTTACTGTTTTTTCTTTTCAATATTTCTCTTCCATGCTTAAGGATTTTTTGAATACTAGATCCCACAGGACTTGAATTAATTTCCATCTTAATTTGAAATTTGTTTATTACTACTATTTTTAATTATTATTTAAATTTTTTTATTACTACTATTTTTAATTTATTATTTAAATTTTTTACTAAAGTAAAGAACTTCACACTTTCATTAATTAAATGCAATTACAAAAAAATGGCAGAAAAATTTGCATTCACATAAAATTACAAAAATGGTAATAACGGGAAATTCCCAAAATTTAAAAAACAAAATCGTAAAACATTTTTAATTTCTGCATTCAAACTAATTGGACATTTTAAAATTTTGAAATAGAATACTGAAATATATATAGGACTTCAACAATTTTTGATTTTAAACTGAAATGGATATTTTTAGTTTTTGCTCTAATAATGGTAAAGGACTTATTTAACTTTTGTTTCTAAGCCTAAATTTTAAATATGAAAATAAGTCGATATTTACAACTTTTGTAACATTTTATAAAGTTTAATACGTATATATTTCGTCTAGCCAACAGATGGCATCAAAATCTAAAAAAAAAAAAAAAGTGGACTTTTAGTATTTTTGCTTTTATACCCCTCACGTCAAAGGGGTTTACTGAATTTGCCATTATGTCATTATACTATGTCAGTATTAGTTTACTGGAATTGCCAACATTTGAATAAAATATAGTCTGTTTGGAAAAGTTTTAAAAATCTGCTTTTCAACTTATATTTTGTTTTGTACTTACCTGAAAGTTCGTCTACGCTCTTCCTCGTTTTTTAAGACTTTATGAGAGAAATGTAGGCTTCTTTTTTAGAAAAATGTCTTAAAATACTATGTATTTAAGCACAATATAAACAAAATTGAATTTTTTGATTTTTACATTTTATTTGAAAAAAAACTCCAATTTTACACTGAAATCTATTTTTAAAGAACCAAAACTGCAAAGTACATAAAAAATAAAGACTTTCGAAAAAATGTAGATAAGGAAAATGTTATGTTATTTAAATTTAAGAATATTATTATTCGGAACTTTATTAGCTTTATTTTTATTATTATTAATATTATTTCATTTAGCTTTTCCACTATTTGAGGAGAGCAAAAAAATTAGTCTTATTAATTAAGTGAGCTTTTGGAATAAAGGTTAACTTGCATTAATACCAAAAATTTGAATCTTTGTGCAAAGCTTGTAAACAGGTCAGAACTAAATCAACCCGGTGAGCTTTTATAATTAAAATGGTGGTACAAAATTTTCAATAAAATTCTTTTAATCGTTTAAACAAATAAAATTTATTGAAAACTTCATGGCGTTGTCGTGGAAAATGGGTTAATCGAACTTAACTAAAATTTTTTGAAGTTAAATACAAAACTGTTTGACTGCAAAACTACCATGTAAAATTAGATACAAATCGGAAACAAAAAATTTTTGCCGCCTGACCGAAATTGGTTAAAATATTCTAAAAAACTTTATAAAACTAATTCCGTTAGCTAACAGGCACATTTGTACAAGATTTCAATTCAATAGGTCAAGCTGTTTTGACTCGACATCTAAAATATTGAAGAAACTTCATTGCGCCCTCGTGCCTTAACGGGTTAACCGAACTAAACAAAAATTTTGGTCAGCCTCTCTTTTCGACTGTAAAACCACCCGAGCTACGATAGAGCTAAAATTCTCATATTCGTTTTAATGAAAAAGCCGTCATCGCTATTGTAATCCAGTCAGTTAGCACTACGGGAAAACACTTGGTTGGTCTACTGCAATAGTTTCGAGTAGTTGCTTATCTTCTTTATTAAGGAGAGCGTTTCTCTATACCTTATTTAGCAGGGTGTCTGAAACTTTCCCAAAAATAGTTTTGTTTTATATCCAAAGTTTGTGTAAAATTTAATTGGGGCAAATTGAAACGTGCAAATGAAAGGAACACAATGGTTTCATACGAACATATACAGACTTTTTTGAACTATAATATCAAAAGTAATTTACACACATTTTAGATTTCGAATCGAAATCAGGTGTATTCCCTTTTTCTAAAATTTAAAAACAAATAATAATTTTATACATCAACTACATTTATACTACAAATTACACATATAAACCAGATTTTGTAACCACAGTCTTGCATACATTAATTCATAAATACTCTGGAAAAAGGGTCAACTTTGATTTTTTAACCAACTTAAATATGAAGCCTAATAGAGAATCTCACATATGCTGTTTTAGATCTAATATTTTACTTATTTATATATATTTATATTTATTTCAGGTTTGAATATTACAAAAATGGATTTTAATACATATTTAATGAGATATAATAACTTGGGGCTTTAGTTCTCAAAAATTCGAAAATTCAATTGAAAGAGAAACAACAACCCAAGGCTTAGTTTCTCATAGAAATCGAAGTTTAACCCAAAAGAGAAGTAAAACCCCAGGACTTTATTTGTCAATTAATATGACAAAAAATACCCCAGGGGTATTTTAGATCACAAAATATTTTGCAGCTTCTCTTTTGGACTGCAAAATCAATCTGTAAAATAGGACACAAATCGAAAATAAAATTTTTTTTGGAAGCCCGGTGCACCGCAATGTGTTATTATATTTCAAACATCTTTATACAACGAATTCCGTTAGTTAATGGGAACACTTGTGCAAAATTTCAAGTTAATCGGTCAAAATGCCCAACAGGGATTAACCAAACACAACAAAAATTTGTGTCAACATTTTTTTTTCGACTGCAAAACCTTCCTGTAAAATTTTACACAAATCGCAAAAGCAAAGTTTTTTGGAAACCCGCCGTACTGAAATCGGTTAATTCATTCCAACCAAATTTATACAACTAATGCCGGTTTCTAAGAGAAACATTTGTGCAAAATTTCAAGCAAATTGGTCTAACCGTTTCGACTGGACATGAAAAAAACGAAAAAGCTTATAACGGCTCTGGAGCTGCAACCTGTTGACTTATATAAAGATGATAATTTGTTTGTTTGTTTGTCCAGGATTCACGCGCAAGCCAATGGTCAGATTGCCATTAAATTTTACAAGATGAATTATGGGAACCCAGTAGGTGAAATTAGCTGTGTCGAAATTTTATAAGTCAATGTTTAAAGCTTTTTCATTTTTTAGCACATTTTCAAAAAATTTTGTAAAAAAGAGCCTATATAGCTTCACTCTGTCCGTCCGTCCGTTCGTATGTTTACAAAACTTTTACACCGTTTGAAATAGAGTAAAGAAATTTTAACCACGTGTAGATATTACAAGAAAAATAATTTCGTTCAAGAATTTTTTTCTGTAGCCCCACTCGTTACTGAGCTACAGCCCCAAAAGCTTGGAAAAAGCCCTATTTTTAAATTGTTATAACAAGAGTTCTGTTGAGTGTATTATCAATATGAAAACAACAAAAGATAGCTGGTTTTATAAAATTTTTAAGTTTTTAAAGGCAAATGTTTATAGGGTTGCCATAAGGTACTAAAATTTACAATTATGCAAAACTCAATTTTTGCAAAATTTTTGGCCACACATATCTTCTAAACGGTACTGCTAGGGTCTTGAAATTTTGACAGAAGTTAGGTCACCCAAAATCAGCATGGGTCCGTTACCAAAATTTTTTGGTCGATCCTTCTGTTTAGGAGCTATAAGGGCTCGAAAATTGAAATTTTGCTACCTGTCCAAATTTTTTTTTGGTGATATACAAAATTCAAAGCTCTATAAATAAATTTCAAAATGTGTCAAAGATTTTTCTTAATTATGAAGAGTGACGAAGCTACAGCCCCTACAAATTCCAAAAAAGCCCTATATTTAAATTGATATAACAAAAGTTCTGATAGGTTTATTTTCAATCGAAAAACGGTATATGAGAGCTGCTTTTATATATACTTAACAAAAATATGTCTATCAAATGTATAGGTTTGCCACACGGTACTAAAATTTACCATTATATAAAACTCAATTTTTGCAAAATTTTTGGTCCCACATATCTTTTAAACGGTTTAAGATAGGGTCTTGATTTCGGAGTAGCTAGATCCTCAAAAATTAGTAGGAGTCGGTTAACAAAATTTTTTTGTCAACCCCCCTGTTTAGAAACTATAAGGGCTCGAAAATTTAAATTTTGATATTTTTAAGCACCTGTAACTTGAATACCTGTCCAATTTTTTTTTATTAATATACAAAATTTAAAGGTCCAACATTATATTTTAACATATGTTAAAGGTTTTTCTTAAATTTAAAAGCGGTTCCTTAAATTGAAGAAAGTGTCTCTCAGTTTAACCCGTT
The DNA here is from genome assembly GCA_963082915.1 of Dolichopus griseipennis. Taxonomy (NCBI): domain Eukaryota; kingdom Metazoa; phylum Arthropoda; class Insecta; order Diptera; family Dolichopodidae; genus Dolichopus; species Dolichopus griseipennis. Next base: position 236,162,973 of record OY720441.1, on the reverse strand, counting down.
TTTGCTTAGATAGTATAATTTTAAGTAAAATTCAAAATTTTTGTGGAATTCACAATTTAATTCCTAGAATCTACAAAAATGGAGAGGGAGGGGGGGTTAGATGAAGTTAGGTCCTTGAGAAATTTGGCAACCTTCCCCATTGAAGGGCTATTAGAACTTTAAAATAAAAAATTTACTGTTTTTATAAGTAAACAGTAACTTAGTCACCAGCGTATATATTTCCTTAATTAAACGTTAATATTGAAGCTTCAACATTATATTCCGATAAAATACTTAGTATGAAACACTATATTATTTTGAAAATGTGCTTTTTTAAAAACCCTTAGTTTTTTTTTCATCGCTTGTTTTATGCCGAGCCGGTGCGGTACGACTGATTGACTTGAACTTTTGCATGAATGTTCCTCTTAGCAACCGGAATTAGTTGTATAAATTTAGTTGGAATGAATTAACCCATTTAGGCGTGGCGGGCTTCCAAAAAAATTTTGTGTTTCCGATTTGTGTCCAATTTTAAAGGGTGATTTTGCAGTCGACAAGAATGGCCGACACAAATTATTGTTGAGTTCCGTTAATCCGATTGGGCACAAAGACGCAATTATACTTTTTAGATTTTTTTTTATGTTGAGCCAAAACAATTTGACCTTTGTACTTAAAATTTTGTACAAAAGTGCCTGTTGAATTTTAAAAAGCAAAAAGTTCACGTAGTAATTTAAAACCCTTTTCCAACAAAAAGGTTTACATTTCTTTCATAAAATCATAAAACAACGGGGAATAGTGTAGTAGAACTTTAAGTTAACTATAAAACAAAATTGTTTAAATTAACTACAAAGTTGAAAAGCAGCTCTTTAAACCGCTCCCAGTACATCGACTATATTTTATTCAGCCGTTGGCCATTCAAGATAACTATTAGACGTTTTATGGCAGCAAATCTAACGCATGCACTACCCCACTGAAATCTTGCACAAACTTTGGCTATAACACTAAACTATTTTTGGGAAAATTTCAGACACCTTGCTTAATTAGGTATAGAATAATGCTCTAATAAAGAAAGAAGTTGTAGGGCAACTACTTGAACTTACTGCAGTAGACCAACCAATTATTAATCCTAGCTCCACGGACTGGATTACAATAGCGATGAAGACTCTTTCATTAAAACGAATTTGCGAAAATTTCAGAAACCTAGCTCTTTATTTCATTTCATTTTATTTCATTTCATTTATTTGGTTAATATTCCATTTACATAATATAATTCAATTTCTTAAAATTTATATATATAGTTAGTTATTTACATCTAATTAAAAATTAATTTTTACATATTCTGTAACCTTTTTTTTAAATCTATCAATATTGTTTATATTTTTAATTTCGATTGGCAATTCATTAAACATTTTTAGCCCATTATACATTAATAAATTCTTAGTTCTTTCATCCCTAAGCAATTCTAATCTAAAATTTTGTGCATTTCTTAAATTATAATTATAAATATCATTACAATATGTTAATCTACTACATAAATAATTTGATATGCATTATTTTTCATTTTATATACTATTACTAATACATTCAATATAATTCTTTGTTTAACACTTAACCATTTTAAAGTTCTCAACATGCAATTAATTGATGTGTATCTATTTAATTTAAGTATCATTCTCATAGCTTTATTTTGTAATTTCTGTAACCTATCTTTATCTGCATTTTTTGACATAAATATTACTGTTGAACAGTAATGACTCGCAACTATGGTTTTTTCGAAACCCTGATTGGTATTCAGAGATTAAATTATTACTTTCAAAATAACTCACCAACTGTTCATTCACTACTGCTTCCATAATTTTTGATTCAATCGATAATGTGTTTACCGGTCTAAACTCATTAGCTTTTTTTATTCCACTCATTTTTTCAATGGGTACAACTATAGTTTCTTTCCAGTTATCAGGAAATACTTCCATTTCTAATGAGCTGTTTATAATTGATAATAAATTTTCTCCAACTAATTCAAAAATGTCAACAATCATTTGATGACTTATCAAAAAATTATCTTTTTTATTTTTCATATTCATAATTAATTTTTTAAATTCATTTTTTGAAATTTTTTTAAAATTAAATCTATTGTTATTGTTTGGTATTGTATCTATAAAAGTTCTCGTATTTATACTATTATTTATTTCATTAATACTATTAACAAAATATTCGTTAAGTTTATTAGCTATTTTATAAGAATCGTCTATTAAAATATTATCAAATATCACTTCATTTTTTTCATTATATTGTTTTTTTCATATATATTTTTTTATATTTTTCCACATGTCTTTTTGATCTACAGCACTTTCAATGTTATTTATAACATATTGATTTTTTGCATAGCTTATTTGATTTTTATATAAGTTTCTAACACTTTTATAATTATTCCAATCATTAGCATCATTTGTGTAATTGGCTTTTTCATAAATATTTATTTTTTGCATTTTTAATCTATTTAAGTCACTATTGTACCATTTATTTTCAGTTCCATTTATATTTATGTCATATACAAATTCATTAATAATATTGTGTAAACTGTTACTAAATTTATTTGCTTTTGCATTACAATCTATATAGTATGTTGCACAAATGTCATTACGAACAACTTTATTTAAAAACCTCTCTTTATTGTATTTCACTATTTTTACTTTTTTATTAATAACTTTTAGATTTTTATTAATTTTTATTCGAACATCTAGAGTTTCATGATCAGATATTGTGTACTGATTATTAACTTTAGCTTCAATATTATTATATATCTCTACACACAAGGCATAACATCTTAAGTCAAAATTGCAAGTTTTGCAGTAGAAGCGTTTTAAATGAAAAAATGATATGAAAAATTTATTTTTGAAATGTAAGAAATTTTAGAGTAAAATATCGATTGATATTTTAGGAATGCATTAAATGACATAAATTAAAAGAAAATATCTCAAATAATTTAGCCACTAATATGCAAAATGTAACATAAGATATTGTGACTTATTATGATATTATAATTTGTAGGTGTCATATGTCGACATAAGATACTTTAATAAAATTTTTTGTATAAATATTTCTTTCACTAAAGCATCTTACGTCGACATAAGTTTGTTTTTAAAGTGTAAAATTGCATAAAACTGTAAATAAGATATTATTGTATATTTTGAAAGATTTTGTACTTTTAAAATTCAATTTTTATATTTTACCATTAATAACTTAAATTTAATTACAAAACATAACATAAATTAAACAAAACGTAACATAAAATAAATTAATACTTCAGCGAAAATGTAAACTTAAAAACTCCATATTCAGATTGGAAATTAACTATTAATATAAATTAACAGTAATAAAAATAAAACAATACATTTTATTATTCTTCATCGGATGAATCCACAAGATCGGGATGTATATCAGGAATTCCTTCAACTGGTAAATTTTTGTAGAAATCACGATAAAGAGGATCAATCAAATTATTTAAATACATGAGATCATTTTTCTTCTGTTTCGATATAGGTAATAACGTATCATAGCACTTCTTTAAACTAGCTATTGTTACATTCGGAGTATTACGCTTTTTAATATTAAGTACTTCAAAAGTCGCGTTTTCATTTAGTGAATTTTTATATAGTATTTCGCCATAAGTTTTACTATATCTCAACCACTTAACCGAATTCCAATTAAATTTATTTCCATTTTCGTCCACTTTGCGCCACATAAATTTTTCTTTTAATAATGAACAAAAATTAAAAAACCTTTCCTGCGTCATTTCCTCAACTTGGAAAACCTTTTTGAACCAAGAGTTTTAATAAATTGTATCCAGTCACGCGGATAATGTATAGTTAGGCAAGTTTTCTTCTTTTTTCTCTCAATGATTGAGTGATCTACGTCGCACTCTATGTGCGATTGACCGGGCACAAGAAACTTATGGTCAATAAATTCGATATTATGATTCTCTTGGAGGTACAGTGAGAGCATTATTGAAACAACTGCATTTTTGTTTTGGCCTGCACAAGAGTCGCTGTATAATACTATATTTTTAAAATTAGTTTTTGAAATTGCTTGCAGATTTATTGATGCAGGGTTAGTAATAATCTCTGAAGATGATGAATTTTGGTAATCAGGATCCTTATAAATATCGTCAAAATCCTCTTCAATTAAAAATTGGTATTTTGGCTGTGGCTTATTAATTATAATATTCTTTTCTAAAATCCGTTCATTATTGTTGAAATTATCAGAAACTTTTGTATCATCTAAAATTTTGTTATTTTTGACAAATGCCACTATTTTAGCCGCCCGCGTATTCAATTTCAAGATACCTATAAAAGTATTATAATTTATTAAAACTATTTTAAAAAGTAAAAAACCAAAGTAATTAAATAAGAGACAGCATTGTAGAAATTATTATAAAATATGTATATTAAAATTATTACTCATAATAGTTCTAATAAAATAATAAGAAATAAGTGAATTAACTAAATTTTTCCATATCTACCTATTTCAAATAGTTTCTCTTACTTTTCTTTTTCGTAAATAAAACAAATCATTTTTGTAAGTTCAAAAATAATAATAAATTTATTATTTGTTTTTATGCAAACATTAACAAATATCAATAATTTTCATTTACTTTTTCCAAATTCAAATTAGTAACTTGTATGTACATATTTTAATACCACATAACTACATTCAATAAAATATTAATAAATTATTTTGATATCAATAAAAACTTTATAATAATTTCATAATAATAAAATTATTAATAATTTATAATTTTTATACATACATACCTATATTTCGTTTCATTTTTACATTACACTACAAAATGCATACACCGACTGATTTAAGTTTTAAAATAAAAACGAGGAAGAGTGTAGTAGAGTAGACTGTGTCAACTCTGGGATACCCGTATGACCGTTACATAAACATTATATCATTATTATTATAAACATTATTTACTTTTGGCAAAATTTCAAACATACCAGCTTTATTAGGTGAAATATAATGCTCATATAAAAGAAGGAGTTGTATGGCAGCTAGTCGAACCCTCTGGAGTAGACCAACCAAATTTTGCAGTAACTTTGGCCATTACACTAAACTATTTTTGCCTAAATTTTAGACACGTAGCTGTAATAGGTACAGAGAAATACTCATATAAAAAAAGAAGTTGTATGGCAGCTACCCGAACCCATGGACCAAAATGGCTGGATTTAAATAGCGATGACGGCTATTGCAAAAAAACGAATTTGCGAAAATTTCAAGATCCTAGCTCCTTTAGTTTTTGAGTTATTGTGCGGACGGACATACATAGCTAAATCGATTTTTTTTTCGATTCTGATCCGATCCATACACTTGAGTCTATATCTACACCCCCCCTCCTTTTCTGCGTCACAAACGTAATGGCAAATTTATTATACCCTTTGACTATATAGTCATACGGGTATAATGACTATATATTCATATGGGTATAATAATGATCGAATGATTACCGAATAAAAAAAAATCATCTTATGTAACGGAAATTACAGCTAGAATTTTTATACATGCACTAGCGAATTGCTCTTATGTGTACTTAATTATGAATTATTTTTTGATCGTATCAATTCAAAATATCTTAAGTCTACATAAGATATTATGCCTTTTTTGAAATTTCTATGATTAGTTTCATTACTTTATCTTAAGTGGACATAAGGCAAAGGTTTGAATGAGTTAGCACAAGGCAAAACATCTTATGTTTTCTTAGGATACTTTGCCTTTTCAAATATTTAACAGAACATAATATAAATTTGTGTTGAATAATATCTTAGGTTTACTTAAAATTGTATGACAAATGCAAAACATTAAAAAGATGGACATAAGATGAAGCATCATTGCTTATAAAAGCCGTTAGAAAAAAAATTTAAACATGGGACCCAGAGGAAAAGTAAGATATTCTATTTAAAATATCCATAATTCATACTCTAACGCAACCCGCCCAATTATATCAACATTCCAATAATTTCTAATATAAAATGCAACTCCACCAGTGTGTTTTGAATTCTAATCCACTCGAAACAAAGTATATCCTTCAATTTGAATTAAAGAATTTTCATTACAGCTTATTAAATGAGTTTCACTTAAACATACAAAATCTATATTACTATTTGTTATAATTATTTCAAGTTCATTAAAATTATTGATTAAGCCTTGAATATTAAGATATATGCACTGTATTTCATTTAATTGCTAATAATTAATTCTGTTTTCTTCTTGCTTAAGTTTTCTTTGAAATACATTGCATTTGTGGCTTAATGGTAAATGCAATGTATTGCACGCAGCTTCTTGTAGGTTTAATTTTTGTTTTATCTTTACACAGTTTACACATCTTTTGTGCAGTCATTTTTTTTATGGCCTTCCTCACCACACTTATGACAAAGGCTTTTTCGTTTTAACATTTATCAGCTGTATGATTAAAGCCTAAGCATTTATAACACCTTAACACACTAATTTTTTCATAAACAGGACAAATATTCCAACCTAATCTAATTTTTTTTAATTCCATTATTTTTTTTAAAAGATTCTGCATCAACTTCAATTATACCATTATATAACTCCTTATTATTATACGAATTATAAATTTTTAAACATTTAATTTTTTTGCAAACTATATTATTTTGATTTTTTATAGCACTAATACTTTTCTCATCACTATACTTTTCGTCCATCCCACTTATTAATATTTTTTGATCATGTACTTTAGCTAATACATCATAATTACTACCCATTTTTGCTTATATTTCACTCTCAATTGTTTTTACTGATTCATTATTTGAGCAAGTAATAGACACTGTACCGTTATCTCTCTCACGCATATTGTTTATTTTTACTAGCAAATTACACACATCAATGTTTTTTTTTTTAAATCAGTTCTAGTTCTTTTACTTTCTTGCACATTATTTTTTGGTTTAATTATAATTGCTTATTTTAATTTGTCTGCGTAGGAGACTTCAGAGATTAATTTTGATTTATTAATCTCTTTAAAATTTTCAACTACATTTGTTATTTTTTTCATTTCAACACTGCAAGTATTTTTTATTTCTGATATACTATTTTCACATACCTTTTTGGTAATTTTCATATCGTTTAATCTTTCAATATATCTATTTTCTATTGCTTCTAATAAGTCTTTTATTTCATTTTCACTTTTTTGTAAACATGCTTGAAAGTCATTTTTGTATTCTTCTAATTGAACATTGTTTTTATTTACATTTTCTTGCATGTCTTTTAATACCATATTGTTATACCCGTGCATACATATATGAACATCGGGTATATTAAAATTACTCCTCCGTTTGTAACGCATCGAAATATAAGAGCTAGATATAGTGTCAAGGGTACGTATCGAATCAGCATCGAAAAGTGAATCGATCTAGCTATGTGTGTCCGTCCGTCCGTCCGTCAGCACGATAACTCAAAAACTAAAAGAGCTAGAGTTCTGAAACTTTCACAAAGTAATTTTTAGACAATTTGTGGGTTCCCTATTGTTTTTGGTTAAAATCGGATAAAGGCTTCTGGTAGCTGCCATACAAATTCTTGGGGAATTTATTTGGATATTTCAAACTTAATAACTAAAAAAAAAAAATTACTAATAAAAATACAAACTAAATAGAAAATAAACAAAATGTAATCATATTATTATTCATTACATGGTGCAGTGGTTAAGGCAGTACGCTTTTAATAAAAATTTGTGGGTTCAAATCCATCTTGGGGCAAAACATTTTTTTATTTTTTTTAATTCTATAAAAAATTTTACAGAAAACTCGCATTTATTATTTTAATAATTATTAATTTCTTTTTTTTTGTTATTATTTTTATTTTAAAATTCAAAAATGTGTTACAAAACAATACATATACTAGGTATATATAGGTACAATAATTTTAAATTATTTTTTTTATTATTTGGCATATACGTAAAAATCAAATAATATGATGATATTAATTTTTTTGACTAGGTATTTTTTTTTGTTTTTTTCTTTTTGATTCTTCGTAGGTACGCACTATTTACTCTCTCTTACATAAACAATTTGATTATGTAACAAGTAATTTCAATTCTGTTACCAAAAATTTTATAAATAGAAATACATTAAAACTAAATGCAAAAAATTTTATATATGGAAATACATTGAAACTAAAAACAGCACACCTCACCTCACCAACTTATAAACATATTTTTTGAATTTATATAATATTTTCAAACTTAATGACTAAATAGAAACTAAATACAAAATAAACAAAATATTATCAAATTATTAGTTATTGTATGGTACAGTGGTTAGGGCGCTAGACTTCTAATAAAAAGATGCGGGTTCAAATCCATGTTGTGGGAAAATTTTTTTATTTTTTAATTCGTCTTTTTTTTTCATCATTCTTTTTGTAACAAAATCCTTTTATATAAGAAATTTTAATTTATTCATTTCTTTCTTTTTGTTATTATTTTTATAACAAAATTCAAAAATGTTTTTCAAAAAAATATAATTATAACCATATACCTACATATTTTATGTACAATAATTTTAATTTTTTTGTTTTATTATTTGCCACACGAAAAAATCAAATATCGTATTAATTTTTTCTTTTTGATTCTATTTAGGTAGGTATACGCATTATTTACATAAATAATTTGATTATATTTAAAAATTATTTAAATTCTTATGACAAAAATTTTATATATAGAAATACATTGAAACTATATGCAAAAAAAAAAAAAAAACAATTTAATATTCATTATTAAAAAATGTACACACTTCCCCTCACTTCACCAACATTTACATTTATAATTTATTTTTCTCTTTGAAATTAAATGCAAAAACAAGAAAACAAAAAATAAAAACGAAGCAAGAAATGTTCCATCGATGGATTAGTGGTAAGGACGTCGGCCTTTTTATAGCAAAGTGCCGGTTTAAATCTTAGTCAGGGCATATTGATACCCGTACAAACAAAATGTTTTTTTTTTAAGTTCATCTTTTTTTTCTTATTTATTCTTTTTGTAATTAAATATAATTTTTTTTATGTGAGAAACTCTTATTCTATAAAAAATTTTACAGAAAACTCTCATTTATTTTAATAAATATATACAATAATTTAAAATTATATGAATTTTGTTTTTTTGTTTTTTGTTTTTGTTACAAAAAGTAGATAACGATTTCGAGTTAGAATTTTATATGATTTAAATGATGCGTAGTTTATTTAAGATAAGCAAAAAAGAAGACAAAGATTTTTTTTAAGTAAATGGCTTATTGATATTGATAGATTGATAGATTATGAATATGATGATTATTATATGAATATGATCATATGAAGTTGATTTTGCTTAAGTTTAATATATTGGTGAATTAAAAATTAATTATAAGAGATAGAATTGAAAAATTAGAGCAAGAGTTTTGAAAATCACACAAAACATTTTTTGAACATTCTTGAGGTTCCCTATTCTTTTTGTTTAAGACCAGATCAAGGTTTTGGGGAGCTGCCACACAACTTCTTTGCACCAATATGAATTTCTTAGAAACTGATTATACTACGAGGATGAAAATTACACACTGTTAGTTATATAATGGATCGAGCACTTATATGAAGTTTCAAAATGTTACGGCCCCATTTTCGGGGGGCTGCTATACAACTTCTTTGCACCAATATGAATTTCTTGGAAACTGATAATACTACGAGGATAAAAATTACACACTGTTAGTTATATAATGAATCGAGCACTTATATGAAGTTTCAAAATGTTACGGACCCGTTTTCGGGCAGCTGCCATACAAAGTAATCAATTCGATAACTGTGAATCTAATGAAGCTACGAGTTTAAAATCAAAACTGGGCAGATAAAGTAATAGGACAAGTTAGTTGGCAAAGTTGGACATCACTCGGACCAACTTTTAGGGTGGGCTATTTTTTTTTTTTTTATGGGATAATCAGTTAATCAAAAATTATGGGATACCTAATAAGTTAAATTTTTTTAAACTATTTTACTTTCTTATATTTTTTTTGTAATATTTATAATAGCATAGGGGAAATAAATAACAGTTAGTGGGTATGCACGGGTATCTAAAAGTTGACAAGGGCAACTATAATCTTCCTCGTTTTTAATTACACTATCTTACACTTCTTTTAGTACCATATCAACATCTTGTATGTATGTAATACAATCATCACACATAAATTTTAGCATACACTTATTAGTGGCAACCAGATTACTAACACTCTGATCTAAACCACTACATTTAGTCGCAGAGTGAAATATTTTTCCACATACTCCCGCGCACTTTCTTCCAGTCTCTCCTCTAATTGCAATTTTACATTTATTGCACACTTCAGTATTTGGCATTTTAATACATTTGTTTTAAAACAAACTCACAATTTATATATAATCAAATATTAAAATTCTAAAGATTTATATATTATAATTTAATTTTTTATATTTTTATGTAATAACTTTTATTAAAACTTTTTAAAATTAATTAAGAAAATCGGCGCATTTACACACGTGTCAACCCACCGGCGCTCTCTCTCTCTTATTATTTGAGTTATCGTACGGACGAATGGATCTACACAGCTAAATCGATTCACTTTTCGATTCTGATCTGATCCATACCTTATAGTCTACATCTACTTACCTTTTTCTCTGCGCCATAATCGTAATGGTAAATTTAGTAAAACTGCTAGGTCAAACAAATTTGATACGGTTATAATAGTACTTATATACAAATTAGGTAATACCGAGCGTTTGTGCACCTCTCAAAAGGTTTTTAATTGAAAGCAAAAGTACAATTTGTAAATTGTGCCCAATAAATTAACGGAAATCAACACAAGTGTTTTAAAAATTTTTGTTTCATCATCATCTCGATATCGGTTAACAAATTTTAAGATTATTAAAAGAGTGAACTGCATTGTCTTAAAGCACAGCGTCACACCTATTCTATTTTACAGAAAACTGTTTCAACTTTAAGTCTAAAACTTTCCTCGTACCCAAAAAACTTTCTTAACAAATTTTCATGATGATTGATTGAGCAAGCTTGAAGCCTATACGCTATAAAAACCAAAAAATAATTTTGGTTTATACATAAGCTGTAATCGGAAATCTAAAACTGCGGTCAGATTTTTTAGCAGTATAAATGATAATGTCATAAATAAAAATCATATAATTTTTAACGTCGAACTGCAAATGGCTAAATTTGCAGTCTAACTGATAATGCAGTGTAACAAAAATCATATGATTTGAAATGTCATATGCAATCATATGCAAATTGTTTTCGTGCATGTAGTTAGTAAACAAATTATCAGTGCAAACTGCGAATCATTGAATTAAGAAGTAATAAATTTTTTGTTTCCATTCTTCTACACAAAAATAACATGATGAGTGATCTAGAAAGCGGTAATAGGTAAAAATAAAAAAATAAAATAGAATGTATATAAAAAGTGTTGTATATTTTGCAGTGATGATGAAGTTGTTGCTATTCAAAATGATTACTGTACAACAGTTTTACAAAGCTTTTAATACAAATTAGATTGGACTTTGATAATGGTTTTACGGATGGAAAAAAATCAAAATCTACAATGTGGAAAAAAGTTCAGCAGGAGATAGTTAAACAAATTGTAGAATTCCCTTTCAGTGTAGAAGAATGCAAAAAAAAATTTAATAACTTAATGACGACTTATAAAAGAATTAAGAAGCGAAATAATAAGACCGGAAGAGGTCGAACTTGTTGGCAATATTTTGAGATTTTTGATACCATATATGGAGCTAAACACTTTGTAATAGAACCCGATGAGATCATTGCAGATTCATTGCAAACAAATTCAATAACAGTTTCTGATGTAAACGAGTTCGAAAATCTGAAGAACTTCCAAGACAAAGAGAGTAAAGAGCAGTAATCTAACTGAATTATTAAATTATTTAAAAACTATGGAAAACAATGAAGTAAAACGTCATAAAGATCAAATGGCAATGGAAAAACTTAAGTTAGAAGTCGAATTAAAAAAAGTTGAAATATTAGAAAAAATTACTGTAGGTACAACATCAGATACATTACGAGATTTACTTGAATCAGATTAAGAAAAATATTTTGCAGAAAGTTTTAAAATTTTCGTTGCTGTGAATATGAATTATGTGTTTTAGTTTTAAAGATTATTGTTTTTTTTTTTTTCTGTTTTGAATATGAATTATGAATTTATGTGGTCATTATTTGTTATTTAGTTTTTTTTTCATTTTATAATACAAAATATAACTGGACTGAAATATAATATAAATTAATAGTAAAAGTATATTATGTAGGTATGTTTTTTTTTAGAAAATACATATTTATTTTTATAGGTTGAAAAAGTCAAATACATTTCAAGAATTTTCTTTTACTAGGCAAATAATAAATTAGCCAAGCTATCTCGTTTAGTAACAGCTTCTCTTCTGTTTATATTTAAAATATTTCCATTTCTTATAATATCAGAGGAAATTTGATTTTTCTTCCCCTTTACTATTATGAAGAAGGTATGTAGAATAACGCATGCTGTAACAACAAATCTATTTTTTTCAATTTTTCTGAAATGGAGATGGTTTAAAATTTTAAACTTTTTAACGAGAATACCAAAAGCCTGTTCTATTATAACTCCGATTTGTGTCAAATTTTACAGGTTGATATTGTACTCCCAAAGAGAGGCTGCAAAAAGTTTTACTTAAGTTCGGTTAACCCGTTTTCCAAGACGAAACTATCAAGTTTTCTATATATTTTATTTGCTTAAGCGATTAAAAGAATTTTATTGAAAATTTTGTACCAGCATTTTAATTATAAAAACCCACAGGGTTAATTTGGTTTTGACCTGTTTACGCGTTTTGCACAAAGATTCAATGATATTTTCAAAATTTTGGTATCAACGCAAGTTAACCTTTATTCCAAAAACTCACTTAATTAATAAGAATAATTTTTTTGTTCTCCTTAAACAGTCTAATATAGTGCAAAAGCTAAATGAGATATATTAATAATAATAATAACAAAAAAGCTAATAAAGAATCCGAATAATAATAATATCTTTAAACTTGAGTAATATAACTTTTTCCTTCTCTACTTTTTTTCCTAGGTCTTTGTTTTTTATATACTTTGCAGCTGTTTTTTTTTTAAAATAGATTTCAGTGTAAAATTCCAATCTTTTTTCTAATAATTACTAAAAATAACAAAATTCAATTTCGTATATATTATGCTTAAGTAATTATTTTAAAACAGTTTTTCTAAAAAAGAAGCCTACATTTCTGTCATAAAATCATAAGAAAACGAGGAAGAGCGTAGTTAACTTTCAGGCAAGAACAAAACAAAATATACGTTGAAAAGCAGATTTTTAAACCTTATATAAACCATCGACTATGTTTTATTCAAACGTTGGCAATTCAAGTAAACTACTATTGACATAGTATAATGACATAATGGCAAATTTATTATACCCTTTTGACCTATAGTCAAACGGGTATAATAATACTTATATGTAAACTAGCCATTAACGGCGCACGCTGCCCCGCCATTCAATGGAGTTTTAGTTTAAGTTGATGTTATTCAAAAAAGTTAACACAAAATTTAACATGCTGTACATGTTAGTTTCAAAATATAATAAAGATATTTTTTTAAAACGCTTTATTTTTTAGAATTATTCATGATATTTTTAATTTAGTTAACATTATTCGCGGGAAACCCACCATCCCTTCTTATATTTTTTTTGTAATATTTATAATAGCATAGGGGAAATAAATAACAGTTAGTGGGTATGCACGGGTATCTAAAAGTTGACAAGGGCAACTATAATCTTCCTCGTTTTTAATTACACTATCTTACACTTCTTTTAGTACCATATCAACATCTTGTATGTATGTAATACAATCATCACACATAAATTTTAGCATACACTTATTAGTGGCAACCAGATTACTAACACTCTGATCTAAACCACTACATTTAGTCGCAGAGTGAAATATTTTTCCACATACTCCCGCGCACTTTCTTCCAGTCTCTCCTCTAATTGCAATTTTACATTTATTGCACACTTCAGTATTTGGCATTTTAATACATTTGTTTTAAAACAAACTCACAATTTATATATAATCAAATATTAAAATTCTAAAGATTTATATATTATAATTTAATTTTTTATATTTTTATGTAATAACTTTTATTAAAACTTTTTAAAATTAATTAAGAAAATCGGCGCATTTACACACGTGTCAACCCACCGGCGCTCTCTCTCTCTTATTATTTGAGTTATCGTACGGACGAATGGATCTACACAGCTAAATCGATTCACTTTTCGATTCTGATCTGATCCATACCTTATAGTCTACATCTACTTACCTTTTTCTCTGCGCCATAATCGTAATGGTAAATTTAGTAAAACTGCTAGGTCAAACAAATTTGATACGGTTATAATAGTACTTATATACAAATTAGGTAATACCGAGCGTTTGTGCACCTCTCAAAAGGTTTTTAATTGAAAGCAAAAGTACAATTTGTAAATTGTGCCCAATAAATTAACGGAAATCAACACAAGTGTTTTAAAAATTTTTGTTTCATCATCATCTCGATATCGGTTAACAAATTTTAAGATTATTAAAAGAGTGAACTGCATTGTCTTAAAGCACAGCGTCACACCTATTCTATTTTACAGAAAACTGTTTCAACTTTAAGTCTAAAACTTTCCTCGTACCCAAAAAACTTTCTTAACAAATTTTTATGATGATTGATTGAGCAAGCTTGAAGCCTATACGCTATAAAAACCAAAAAATAATTTTGGTTTATACATAAGCTGTAATCGGAAATCTAAAACTGCGGTCAGATTTTTTAGCAGTATAAATGATAATGTCATAAATAAAAATCATATAATTTTTAACGTCGAACTGCAAATGGCTAAATTTGCAGTCTAACTGATAATGCAGTGTAACAAAAATCATATGATTTGAAATGTCATATGCAATCATATGCAAATTGTTTTCGTGCATGTAGTTAGTAAACAAATTATCAGTGCAAACTGCGAATCATTGAATTAAGAAGTAATAAATTTTTTGTTTCCATTCTTCTACACAAAAATAACATGATGAGTGATCTAGAAAGCGGTAATAGGTAAAAATAAAAAAATAAAATAGAATGTATATAAAAAGTGTTGTATATTTTGCAGTGATGATGAAGTTGTTGCTATTCAAAATGATTACTGTACAACAGTTTTACAAAGCTTTTAATACAAATTAGATTGGACTTTGATAATGGTTTTACGGATGGAAAAAAATCAAAATCTACAATGTGGAAAAAAGTTCAGCAGGAGATAGTTAAACAAATTGTAGAATTCCCTTTCAGTGTAGAAGAATGCAAAAAAAAATTTAATAACTTAATGACGACTTATAAAAGAATTAAGAAGCGAAATAATAAGACCGGAAGAGGTCGAACTTGTTGGCAATATTTTGAGATTTTTGATACCATATATGGAGCTAAACACTTTGTAATAGAACCCGATGAGATCATTGCAGATTCATTGCAAACAAATTCAATAACAGTTTCTGATGTAAACGAGTTCGAAAATCTGAAGAACTTCCAAGACAAAGAGAGTAAAGAGCAGTAATCTAACTGAATTATTAAATTATTTAAAAACTATGGAAAACAATGAAGTAAAACGTCATAAAGATCAAATGGCAATGGAAAAACTTAAGTTAGAAGTCGAATTAAAAAAAGTTGAAATATTAGAAAAAATTACTGTAGGTACAACATCAGATACATTACGAGATTTACTTGAATCAGATTAAGAAAAATATTTTGCAGAAAGTTTTAAAATTTTCGTTGCTGTGAATATGAATTATGTGTTTTAGTTTTAAAGATTATTGTTTTTTTTTTTTTCTGTTTTGAATATGAATTATGAATTTATGTGGTCATTATTTGTTATTTAGTTTTTTTTTCATTTTATAATACAAAATATAACTGGACTGAAATATAATATAAATTAATAGTAAAAGTATATTATGTAGGTATGTTTTTTTTTAGAAAATACATATTTATTTTTATAGGTTGAAAAAGTCAAATACATTTCAAGAATTTTCTTTTACTAGGCAAATAATAAATTAGCCAAGCTATCTCGTTTAGTAACAGCTTCTCTTCTGTTTATATTTAAAATATTTCCATTTCTTATAATATCAGAGGAAATTTGATTTTTCTTCCCCTTTACTATTATGAAGAAGGTATGTAGAATAACGCATGCTGTAACAACAAATCTATTTTTTTCAATTTTTCTGAAATGGAGATGGTTTAAAATTTTAAACTTTTTAACGAGAATACCAAAAGCCTGTTCTATTATAACTCTTGCAGAACTTAACCGGTATTTAAAATCCTTTTGTTGTTCACTCAAATTTCCATAATCCTTATAGGGTACCATCATGTAAGTACTTAAAGGATATGCGGAGTCTCCAATAATGTGCAGATCTAATG
The DNA here is from genome assembly GCA_963082915.1 of Dolichopus griseipennis. NCBI lineage: Eukaryota > Metazoa > Arthropoda > Insecta > Diptera > Dolichopodidae > Dolichopus > Dolichopus griseipennis. The sequence continues at coordinate 236,146,496 of OY720441.1, read as the reverse complement.
GTATTTCTATCTCACCATTTTCTATATACTTAAAAAGTGAACAGTTTTTGAAAACATATGCGTCATGCGATATGCCAGGCCAACCAAAGTAAATATTAGTAAATACCATATCACTGTTGCAAATTGCCTAAAAAACAAGACTTGTTAAATACATAATATACATCAATCATTATAATATTAAAAATAATAACTTATAAAATTTGGGAAAAGTATGTTTTCCTATTTAAATAGCTAGCAGAATGTTGTTTTGGTGCATCGATTTCAATATGCTTGCAATTTATGCTACCTATAACATTTGGAAAACTTTCATTTCCTCGCAAGTTGTTAAAATTTTCAACTGTTTGATTTATTTCATCAACCGAACTTGTCCATTTGATATATTCACTAGCCAGGTTACAAATCATAACACAAGTATTTAAAAATATCTCCTGACTGGCGCTCTGTGACTTGTTAAATCTGTCAGGTATGCGATAATTTAATAAACAAATTAAAAAAAAAAACGACTGCAATTGCTTTAAGATTTGAAATGCAACTAGCAAAACCAACAAACGTCACGAATTTTATCAACTTTAGTCGTCAGATTTATGTCAACTACCAAATAACTGTGTAAAAGCATTTTGGCAGAAAATGTCTGAGTGCGTAATGTTTACAATCAGATGTTTTTGCATATGATTGCAGTTTTACTTTTCCGATTACACTTATATATAGATTATAAAATTTCGGGCTACGTCGTGTAAATCTTTTAGTAATACTAGCAGATCGGGAGGTTGCAAATTGTAAAAAACCAAGTTAAGGCCAATTTTTGCTTAGCTGGAAGGAAAGCCTCACAAAATTATTTGTGGAGTTCCGTTAACCCATTCAGGCCAAAAAGCTTTTTATAGGTTTTTTGCCGCCCGACGAACGATTGACAATTGTACAAAAAAAATTTTGCAAGGATATTACGTCCAATTTTGCGAAATATTGCTTGTAATTCCCGTTGCTAAGAGGAACATTTGTACAAAATTTCAGTTCGGTTAACCCGTTTGGGCACGAGGGCTTAATGAAGCTTTTTCAATGTTTTTAGTGTAGAGTCAAAACGGTTTGACGGATTGACTTGCAATTTTGCACAAATCTTCTCTTTAGCAACCAGAATTAATTGTATAAATTTGGTTGGGATAAATTAACCCATTTCGGCCTGGCGGGCTTCCAAAAAAATTTGTATTTCCGATTTGTGTCAAATTTTACAGGTTGATATTGTACTCCCAAAGAGAGGCTGCAAAAAGTTTTACTTAAGTTCGGTTAACCCGTTTTCCAAGACGAAACTATCAAGTTTTCTATATATTTTATTTGCTTAAGCGATTAAAAGAATTTTATTGAAAATTTTGTACCAGCATTTTAATTATAAAAACCCACAGGGTTAATTTGGTTTTGACCTGTTTACGCGTTTTGCACAAAGATTCAATGATATTTTCAAAATTTTGGTATCAACGCAAGTTAACCTTTATTCCAAAAACTCACTTAATTAATAAGAATAATTTTTTTGTTCTCCTTAAACAGTCTAATATAGTGCAAAAGCTAAATGAGATATATTAATAATAATAATAACAAAAAAGCTAATAAAGAATCCGAATAATAATAATATCTTTAAACTTGAGTAATATAACTTTTTCCTTCTCTACTTTTTTTCCTAGGTCTTTGTTTTTTATATACTTTGCAGCTGTTTTTTTTTTAAAATAGATTTCAGTGTAAAATTCCAATCTTTTTTCTAATAATTACTAAAAATAACAAAATTCAATTTCGTATATATTATGCTTAAGTAATTATTTTAAAACAGTTTTTCTAAAAAAGAAGCCTACATTTCTGTCATAAAATCATAAGAAAACGAGGAAGAGCGTAGTTAACTTTCAGGCAAGAACAAAACAAAATATACGTTGAAAAGCAGATTTTTAAACCTTATATAAACCATCGACTATGTTTTATTCAAACGTTGGCAATTCAAGTAAACTACTATTGACATAGTATAATGACATAATGGCAAATTTATTATACCCTTTTGACCTATAGTCAAACGGGTATAATAATACTTATATGTAAACTAGCCATTAACGGCGCACGCTGCCCCGCCATTCAATGGAGTTTTAGTTTAAGTTGATGTTATTCAAAAAAGTTAACACAAAATTTAACATGCTGTACATGTTAGTTTCAAAATATAATAAAGATATTTTTTTAAAACGCTTTATTTTTTAGAATTATTCATGATATTTTTAATTTAGTTAACATTATTCGCGGGAAACCCACCATCCTCAACTCTATCGTGAAGGAGCTCAAAATTGTCAAGAAGCACCATGTATAGAAAAATTAGAGATAATCGTTAAAACTCTTTTGCAAACTGTTTTTTAAAGTTTTTTTTTCGCAATAGTTTAAAATAACTTGACTTTTTTAATAAAACTTTTTTTAAACATTCCCCTAAGTCAAAGAAGTTTTATCTACTTTCAAAAATTAGACATAATTTACTTACAAATTTTTTTTTTTAATTATCGTAGAAATGATAAGTATATACATGTACGTATACAAAATTTAAAGTCAATTGTTCAAACCGTTTGTGCTTAAGAGGAAAGTAACAAAAAAATCTGTAAAAAGATACTGTGCTGCAATGGGTTAAAATAACTCAACAAACCTGTTTTTGAGACTTTGACCAAGCAATATTTCGCGAAATTGAACGTAATTTCGTTAAAAAATTTTTTTTTTTACACAATTTTCGGGCGGTAAGGGTTAACAAATTCCAAGTCTGTTAATAAAGTGAAATCCATTCCCAAAGGGGGACACATATACAAAATTTGATGTCAATCGGTTAAACTATTTCTAATTTAAAGCAAAATAACGAAAAAACCTATAAAAAGCTGTGGAGCCGCAATGGGTTAACGGAAATCCACAAATATTTTTTGGAGGCTTTCTTTTTAACGAAAGTAGTACTTCGAAAAATTGGCCGAAACCTACTTTTTTAAAATTTGCACGCTCCCACGAAACGCCAGGTAAATCTACTAGTCTTATATATAAAGAAGAAAATTTGTTTGTTTGTTTTTTTGTTTGAATGTCCAAAGGATTCACATGAAAACCACGGGTCCGATTGTCACAAAATTTTAGAGGAATAATTCTGAAAGCCCGGGGAGTTACATAGGCTATGTCACATTTTTATATGTCAACAGGTTGTGGCTCCAGAATTGTTTTAAGCTTTTTCAATGTTTTTGATGTCGAGTCGAAATAGTTTGAGTAGATATAATGTGTACGTTCTGGGACAGTCAAATGACGTCACATCACTTTGACAGCCGTTAATTTGATCGTTATTGGTCGTTATTTTTGAATAATGTGTGGTATTTTATTGAATTGAAATGATTGAGGTGTGTTATGAAATTGAAGATTCGTTGAGTTGCAGATTGTAGATGTGGAATTAGTAGTTAGATATTGAGTGTGGGGGGTAGTAGATGGAGTTGTAAGTTAGTGGAGGGATGAAGTTGAATTGTTAGTTGAAATTGAGGAAGGAATTAGGAAAATGGAAATGTAATTCGGTTTATATATAGATAATTTGGGTAGTAAACTGTTCTTTAGAACCATATCGAAGTTCTTTGTACCTTTGGAATTATGTTGAAGTTCTTTAGAAAGCAAATTCTTTGAAACCATGTCAAAGTTGAAAGCTGAAAATTTTTAGATATCCTATAGTATTTAGGAAATGAATTTATTTCACTGATAAGAGAATAAAATTTTAAAATTTAGAATTTTGTTTTGCTGTTTTGATTATTTTATAGTTTAAATGGATGAATAATGAGTGTTTGTGTGTATATTTCCATCACCATTAAAAAATATTAACATTGTACAATTAAAATTGTTCGATTTTAGAATTGAAAAATAAAAAACTTGTGGTTTTAATTTTAAAGTTTCTTATCAGTTAAAAAATAAAAAAAAAATCTAAAATTATGTAAGAGAATTCCTACAAAAATATATAAAAAATTTTCTATTTAATATATATATATATATATACATATATATATCTTAACTAATTTGTATATAAACAATTGCAGTTTGTAAAAACTTATTAGTAATTGTTCAATATTAAATCAAAAAATTATTGTTTTTAATAAAAAAAAAAAAAAAATAGAGAGAAAAATGAAATGGTCTAGCGACAAATCCTTTGTTTACTCAGATATTAAGTTCAGTGAAAGCTGTAAAAGAGATATACCTTTGAAAGAATGGTTATCTAATATATCATCATCATCATCAACTGGCGTTACAGCTCGGGGTGATCTTGAGCCTCTTGCACAACTAGTCTCCAGATATTTCTGTCTCTTGCTTTTATCTTCCAGTTTTGTACATTTAGTGTTAGTAAATCCTTTTCTACACTGTCCAGCCATCTCAGACGAGGTCTTCCCTGTGGTCGATTTATAAGTGGGCGATACTGAAGTATTTGTTTCTGGGGCCGTGTTTCTTCCATCCTCATTATATGTCCAGCCCACCGAATGCGTTGCGCTTTGTAGAACCTGACTACATCTTTCCCCTCGATTATACGGTCCAGCTCATTTGACCTTTGAAAATATTCCCCGTCCTCTGTTATTCTAGGCCCGTAGATTTTTCTTAATATTTTGCGTTCAAATACTCGCAAATTTTTCTCTTCAGTGACCGCAGGGGTCCAAGCTTCACAACCGTAAGTAAGTACTGGTCGCACGGTTGTTTTGTATATACTGAGCTTGGATTTTCTGGTGAGTAATCTGGATTTAAGTAATTTGAGATGCGCGTAGTAGCATTTGTTTGCAGCCACTAATCTCTCAGTTATACAATCTTGCATACTGTTGTCATTTTTTATTATCACACCCAAATACTTAAAACTTGCAGTACCTTGAAATTGGTACTCCCCGATGGTAATGCTTTCGGGTTGTCTTCTGCTTTCTCTTCTTGATACCTTCAGATATTGTGTTTTTGGTTGGTTTATTCGCAGTCCAATAGCTTTTGCAGCTCCTTCTATGGATGTGAACATGCGCATCATATCGTTCTTGTTTTTTGATATTATTACTATATCATCAGCATACGCATAAAACAATTCTGATCTGCAGAATATGTGACCTCCTCTATATAGATCTCTGACCTCATGATGTAGCATCAAGTTGAAGATTGTTGTCGATAGTGTATCTCCCTGTCTTACTCCTGATTTAATTCTAAAAGACTCGGATATATTTCGCTGTAATAAGACCTTACCCATGGTATTGTTTAGTGTCATCATGGTGAGATTTATTAGTTTTGTCGGTATACCCAAGTTATGCAAAGAGTTTGGAATTTTGCTTCTTTCAATGCAGTCGAACGCCTGTTTAAAATCCAAAAACAGTAGGTGTAAATCTGTGTTGAATTCATAGCATTTATCTATAGTTTGCTTTAGTAGGAACACTTGATCAGTTGTTGACCGGTCTGGTCTAAATCCACACTGATATTCATCCAATATTAGCTCAGCTTTTTCCTTTAATTTTTTCGAGAGAATAATTGAGAGCACCTTGTAGCATACATTCAGTAATGTAATTCCGCGGTAGTTCTCGCAATTCAGTTTGTCACCTTTTGTATGGATGGGTACTATTAAGCCCGTAAGCCATCCTGTTGGCATACATTCCTCCTGCCATATTTGTTCCATCAGCTGGTGCAGCGTTAGAATGTTTTCCTCACCAATTTTTTTTATCAATTCGGCTGTTATTCCATCTTCGCCGGGTGCTTTATAGTTTTTAAGATTTTGTATGGCGTCTTTTACTTCATCTAACGATGGAGCTTCAATTAAGTAACGCTGTTGCTCAGTTTGCTCACTGATGTTTCTTGGTGGTACAATATTGCTTGTATCCCCTTCCTGCGTATTAAGTAGCTCTGAAAAGTATTCTCTCCAACGAGTGACTATTGATTCTTCTTCTGCAAGGGTGGCGCCGGTTTTATCTTTACAGTTTATTAGTTTCGGTTGGAAGCCGTTTTTTTGCTGTTTAATGCCGTTAAAGAATTTCCTCATATCATTTCGATGAAAGTTTTCAGCTATGCTCTCCACTTTAGCTTTAAGGTGTAATTTTTTCTTCTTTCTGCAAAGTTTTGTGGCTTCTTTTCTTAATTCAATGTAAGCATTTCTATTACTGCTAGTGTTTCTTTCTAGGCATTTTTGCCTTGCATTATTCTTTCTTTCAATCGCTCTTTTACAACCTTCGTCAAACCATTCCGAATTTCTAGCAACTTGCTTTTGACCAATACATTCGGTTGCTGCTTGTGTTATTGCCTTTTCTAAAATTTGCCAATTGCTCTCAATACTGTTGGTCGTTTGTTCTGCCTGGCTTTCTCTTATTACTGATGCGATTTTGCGTTGGTATGCCGCTAGATTTCCTATGTCTTTTAATTTTTCATCGTTCCACTTTATTCTTTTTAATCCTCGGTTTTTTGCAACGTTGGAGATCCTCTGGCGTAGGATTGTTTTAACCAGATAATGATCGCTATCGACATTTGCCCCTCTGCATGTATGCGAGTCAATTATGGTTGAGAGCCTTCTTTTATTTATAAGTATATGGTCAATTTGGTTAACCCTTTGTGATCCTGGTACTTTCCACGTACCTTTGTGTATGTCTTTGTGTGGAAAATGTGTACTACTTATATACATATTTGTCTATTTGCAAATTCGCATAATTTTAATCCATTTTGTGATGTGACATGATGCAGAGAGTGTTTTCCTGCTATGTTTTCTGTGAACGTTTCTTTACCTATTTTGGCGTTGAAATCCCCAAGAATGATCATTGTATCACAACTACCGACGCTGCTACATATTTGTTCTAAGTCGTTGTAAAATATATCTTTCTCTTTTTCATCAGCTTCTTCTGTTGGTGCGTATGCGGATATTAAAGTAATATTATTGAATTTTCCCTTAATTCTTAGAAGGCATATACGGTCAGTAACTGGTGTAAAACCTAGTACCGTTTCTTTTAAGCGCTTTGTAATCATAAAGCCTGTTCCATATCGACCACTTCTATTGACGTTTCCACTAAAGTATAAAGAGAAATTTCTCTTATGTATAGCACCATTTCCTTTCCATCTAATTTCTTGCAGCGCCAAGATGTCAATTTTATAGTCATGCTGTTGCTGAGCGATTTCGTGCATCATACCTGCCCGTAGCATAGTTCTAATATTCCATGTGCCTAGTATCAAATCATTTTTCCTTTTTCGTGCCGAGATTCGTGCCGTTTGTTCAAATTCTGTTATCCGAGGCTGAGTTGTGGTTCTCGTAACAATGTTGCTTTACGATGTGGCCTGTTAAACCAACGATCGACCCCCAACCTGGAGGACCAGGTCATTTGATATCGAAGTTTTCGTCTTCTAGTCTTTGGGAAACCAACCCCATAGTAAAAGATACAAGGCAGCACCTTCTTCCTCTCTCGTCGGTCCCTGACCAGATTACTACACTGGGGTTGGTTACCCAATCTTTCATACTGGTTACTCAGGTTAACAGGTTCCACCACGTGAAGGTTAGAGTAGGAATTGAATAGCGAGAGGCTGAGTGTTGTTAACAGGAAGCAACAACATAATACGCATCGCTATCCCGTTCGGGGACCCGGTTATCTTCTAATATATAAAAGCGAAAGTTTGTTTATTTGTTTGTTTGTTTGTTTGTTTGTATGTTTGTTTGTTTGTAGCGAATAGACTCCTAAACTGCCCAGCCGATTTTCATGAAAATTTGTATATAGGGGTTTTTGGGTACGGAAAGAAATCGTGGCCCAAAAATTTTGTTCTAACGGACCGCCAAGTTGGGGTATTTAAACTTCTTTATTCTAAAATGAAAACGGTTTGACCGATTGACTTCAAATTTTGTATACGTGTTGCTCTTTGAGAATTGAGTAGACACTATTAACAGTTTTGGAATTTGTTAACCCATGTCGGGCCGACGGGTGGTCAAAAAAAATTGTTGGTCCAAATTTTGTCCGATTTTACGAAATTCTGCTTTGGCTTAAAAGAAAGTACCAAAAAAATGTTTGTTGAGTTCCATTAACCCATTGCGGCCCAACAGCTTTTTATAGGTTTTTTCAATACTTTACTCTAAATTCGAAACGGTTTGACCGATTGACTTCAAATTTTGTATACGTGATGCTCTTTGAGAAATGAATAGACACTATTAACAGTTTTGGAATTTGTTAACCCATGTCGGGCCGACGGGTGGTCAAAAAAAATTTTGGGTCCAAATTTTGTCCGATTTTACGAAATTCTGCTTCGGCTTTAAAGAAAGCCCCAAAAAAAATTTTGTTGAGTTCCATTAACCCATTGCGGCCCAACACCTTTTTATAGGTTTTTTCAATACTTAACTCTAAATTCGAAACGGTTTAACCAATTAATTTCAAATTTTGTATACGTGATGCTCCTTGAGAATTGAGTGTTGACACTATTAACAGTTTTGGAATTTGTTAACCCATGTCGGCCCGACGGTTGGTCAAAATAATTTTGGAAGATAATATTGTCAAAATTTGCGAAGTACTACTTTGGCTAAAAAGAAACCTCAAAAAATTTTGTTGAGTGATTTGGAAGCAAATTATGTCCAATTTTGCACAATACTGCTTTGCCCAAAGAGAAAGTGTAGTTCCGTTAACCCAGTGGGGCACAGTGGCTTTTAATAGATTTTTGCGTTACTTAAATCTAAATTAGAAACGATTTGACCGGTTTACCTCAAATTTTATATGTGTAAAGCAACTTGAAAATAGAGTTGAGTCTGTTAACAGTCGGTCCTACGATTTTTCAAAAAAAAATTTTTGGAAGTAAATTACGTCAAAATTTGGAAAGTAGTTTGTACTGCTTTGAATTACAGAAAGTTTCAAAAATTACTAGAACAATCCTAGAAAAATGGTTTTAAAAAGATTGCTTTCATACATTTTAAAATTTACATGTGTAAACGAGTGTAATTTTTGTGTTAACTTTTTGCAGTAACATCAACTTCAATTAAACCTCCATTGAGAGGCGCAGCAACGCGCACCGGGTATTAGCTAGTCTAATATATTAAGAAGAAAATTTGTTTGTTTGTTTGTTTGTTTATTTGTTTGTCCAGGATTCACGTGAAAACCACTGGTCTGATTGTCACAAAATTTTAAAGGTATAATTCTGGGAGCCCGGGGGGTGACTTAGGCTACGACACATTTTTATAAGTCAACAGGTTGCGGCTCCAGAGCTGTTTTAAGCTTTTTCGTTTTTTGGATGTCGAGTAAAAACGGCTTGACCGATTGACTTGAAATTTTGCACAAATGTTCGTCTTAGCAACCGGAATTAGTTGTATAAATTTGGTTCGAATAAATTAACCCATTTCGGCCTGGCGGACTTTCAAAAACTTTTGTGTTTTCGATTTGTGTCGAATTTTACAGGTTGAATTTGTAGTATAAAAGAGGGGCTGCAGAAAGTTTTAGTTAAGTTCGATTAACCCATTTTCCACGACGACGCTATGAAGTTTTCTATATATTTTATTTTCCTATACGATTAAAAGTATTTTATTGAAAATTTTGTACCAGCATTTTAATTAAAACCCACAGGGTTAATTTGGTTTTGACCTGTTTGTGCGTTTTGAACAAAGATTCAATGAAATTTTTAGTTTTCTTCAAATGAAATCTAAAAATCAAAAAATTCAATTTCTTATATATAATGCTTAAAAAATAAGCCTACATTTCTCTCATAAAATCATAAAAAAACGAGGAAAAGCGTATTACAACTTTCAGGACTAAACAAAATATAAGTTGAAAAGCAAATTTTTAAACTTTTTCTAAACCATCGACTATATTTTATTCAAACGTTGGCAATTCAAGAAAATCCCCTTTTGACCTATAGTCATTTTAATTCAGTTTAAATTATTCACCGGAAACCTACCCACCTCAACTATATCATCAAGGAGCACCAAATTGTCAAGAAGAACCATGTATAGAAAAATTAGAGATAATCGTTCAAATTGTTTTGCAAACTGTTTTTTAAAGTTTTTGTTTCGCAATCGATTAAAAGAGCTCGACAAACCTTTTTTTTAAGTATTCCCCAGTAAATTGAACTTCATTTTCAAAGAAGAACACATATACGAAATTTGAAGTTAATCTGTTAAATCATTTCTAATACATAGCAAAGCAACGAAAAAACCTATTAAAAGCTGTTGGGCCACGATGGGTTAACGGAACTCCACAAATATTTTTTTGTGGCATTTATAGACAAAGTAGTATTTCAAAAAATTGGCTGAAACTTGCTTTTTTACAATTTGCAAGCTTCCGGGCAACGCCGGGTAAATCTGCTAGTATCATATAAAAACATTTTTACATAAAACAAATAGTGATGATTATATTGAAAAAAATTTAAAAAGTATTAAAGGTTGTTTCAATGAACGAATAGAAACGTTTATATTGGAAAATAATGATGAAAGTGTTTTGTTACCAGAACAAATTTTACATAATTCGAAGGATAAAATAGTTAATTTATTAAATAATTCTTTGAAAAAACATAAATCTTTCAAATTTAACATTGAACTATATGCTGAATATATAAAGTATTCGAAAATGGATAGAAATAATTTGGAGGACTTCGATGATTTTAATTTATCAATAAAATCTTTTAATACTAAAATAGAAATTATATTACAATCAACCGAAGTATTAGAAAAGTTAGATAAATTATTCCAGTCTATTGTTGTTAAAAGTGAAGAATTTCAAGAAAGGGATAGTGGTTGGTCTTTACTTTATCAACGTATCAACGTAATGAATAATGATGAATATTGTTTTAAATGGAGTATAATATCAGCTCTATACAGGGGTTCTGGTAGACTGGAACGAACACAGACATATAGGATTGAGGATATACGATCTAATAAAATACAATTGCAAAATATTACACTAAATTTTGATGGTTTAGCATTTTCTATGAAAGTTGCTGATATAAAGAAATTTGAACAATTAAATAACACAATTAGTGTTAATGTTTTTGGTTTTGAAGAACAAGAAACACCTCAAAATACCTTCTACAAAATTGTAGGTCCATTTTATTGTACAAAAGAAGAGAAATTCCATCATATTAACTTGCTATTAATAGAAAAAGATTAGAAAACACATTATCTTTGGATTAAAAATATTTCTCGACTATTACATTCGCAAATTACTAAAAATAATAGAAGATTATTATTTTGCAATAATTGTTTAATACATTTCAAAAATGAAGCGAATTTAGAAAAGCATAAAAGTGAGTGCAACAAGGTAGTTACAAATCTTCCAACAGCTGAAAAAGCAACATTAAAATTTAAAAACTATAACAAAAAAATGGATGTACCATTTGTCGTGTATACAGCCTTTGAATGCATTCTCCAAGATATAACAACATGTTTACCAGATTCATCTACATCAACAACAACAAACGTTCAGGAACATATTCCATGTGCAATGGCATACTATATCAAATCATCTTTCGATCAAAGCTCAAATATATTTAGGATGTATACCGGAAGTGATTGCATAAATATTTTTTTAACAACTTTAGTAGAAGATGTTAAACAAATTTATTGTAAGTATTATAAAAATATCATTCCAATTAAAACTCTTACTGATCAAGAAAGAATGATTCATTTAGAAAGTAGAAATTGTCATATTTGTAATGAAATATTAGATGAAAATAGGGTTGCAGACCATTGCCATTTAACTTCAACCTTCTCTCTTCAACAGGTTATCACGGTTTTAAAAAATTTTACCACAAAATATTTATTTTTTATTTTCACTTCTTTTTTATTTATAATTTCTTGTGTGTTTAAATAATAAAAACAAATAAGATTAAGTTTTTTATTTTATTTTAAAATTAAATTTAACTTACGTTTTCAAAAAAAGAAAAAAAAAAAAAGGAAAAAAATTTAAAAACAAGTGTTGGGAGTTGGGTAATATGGCCGCATCTCCAATGGCGGCAAATTAATTTTATTTTTTTTTTATATAATTTAAAAATTCTTTTACTTAATTCATTATTTCAAATCCACAGCACTAATTCTAATTTAATTTGCTAAAAATCTATATTATTTTGTGTTAAAAATATAATTTTTTAATTTTATTTTTAATTTTCAATTTTAATACTAATTTTTTTAATTTTAATACTAATTTAACATTTCACTTTTAATTTTACGTTTAATTTCATACCGGCACGTGGTTTTGTGTAAACTTAAATTTAATACTGCTTTTTTTATTGAAGATTACCCTTTATTTATCATCTACTAGTTGTAAACAAATCAATTAAAATATATCCATTTCATTCCCTCTCCCTCGGATGATAATATTCTAAATTCGCTCATTAATTAATACCATCAATACTATTTCACCGTATTGTTTTTATTTTAATTTGTATTGTTTTAATTTTTGATGGTATACGTTAACTTTACTCATTTTTTTCGTTTTTTATTTTAATCATAAAAGAAAGGGAAGTACTCAAATTTCAGTTCATTTCTTTTCAATTAACTTAAACTATTTAATTTGAATTTAATTATTTACATATGCGTGCGTATTTTTACTTGCACGTAGATTTAGCTGTATGTGAGTTTTTTGGTTGTAACTAAGTTCAATAAGGTCTAGTTAAAAACTGTTGAATGGTGTTATAAACCGATTGCTCACTCATAGCAGAATAAAATAAGGGTTGATGGTATTTTGTAAATATTGTTAGCAATACTTTTATTTTATAAAAGGTGATAACTTGTTCGGATTGTATGAATTGTCCACATACAATATTTAACCTAAATTATAATATAATTAAATTTTAAATTTTAAACGTAATTAATTTTTTTTTTTTCTTTTCTCTATTTTTACTATTGCTATTAAAAATTGCCAATTTTCTAGTTAATTTTTGTAATATTCGGGTATTATTCGGGAATTTTTGTATTATTTACAAGCTTATTTGCATGCCGTAGAATGTCATCTTAACGGGATGGTGTTATAATTCCAAAAAAAAAAAATTCCAAATTTACAAAATTCCAAAAAAAAAAAATCCAAAAAAAAAAATTCCAAAAAATAATTCCAAGAAAAAATAAAATCCAAAAAATATTTCCATAGCTTTAGCGAGCAAGAATTTTAGAGTTTGTTACAAAATCAGGATTATAAGCTTTTCCCAAAAAATTAGTATGGCAATATAGTCGTGCTAACTGGGAGGGATTAAACAATTTTTTCAAAGCATTCGACTGGTCATTGTGCTTCCGCGGTAAAAATGTCAACTTCGCTGCAAATGCGATTAGTGAAACAATTTTACTTGGAATGAGGTTGAATATTCCTCATTCCATGAAAAGTATTAAACGAGAATCCAAAGCATGGTTTAATCGCACTTGCAAAGAAGCCATTCGTAAAAATGAGGAGGCTTTTAAGCAATACCGGAACCGCGGGTTGGAGTCTGACAGGACCAACTATATCGTGGTTCGAAACAGATGCAAGAGAGTTATTAATAAGCAAAAATTCTTATTCAACTGAGGGTTGAAACGCAAATTCCTACATATGCCTAAGAATAGCAAATCGTTTTGGACGTTTGCAAAAAATCTAAAGGAGGACACTAGTGGGTCCTCCTTTTCTCCGCTTATTGGTAAAAACAAGTGAATTGTGTCAGATTCAAAAGAAAAGGTGAACTTGCTTGGCAAACAATTTTCCTTTAACTCAACACTGCCACAGTCAACTCAAAGATTACCAAATATTCCAGTTGGCTGCTCCTTTGGTAGAATTTACTTTAGAACGCGAGCAGTGATGAAAATCTTGAAGAATCTAGATACAAACAAATCAGCCGGTCCCGATGGAATCACAACGATGGTTCTTAAAAAAACCTACTCTACCATTTCAAAACCTCTACGCAACCTCTTCTATTTATCCTTTACTTCGCGTATTCATCGTGCACCATAATCCAAAATTCCCAAATAACATTCGACAATCCTAAAATCCTCTCATATCCCATCCCTGTAACGAAACTGTACATTTGTATCACAGGTTCCTTCCTAGAGTTTGGTTCAAAAGGGATGTGGTTTTGGTGCGTTAAAATCGCTACCCAACGAAATACCGCACTGTTTCAATGGGTGGCTTTCGAGCGTTCCATTCCCTCGAAAAAAAAAAAAAAAAAACTGGAACATACCGAGAACTAGCACATTCAATATTTAATTTGCAATATCAATTACCGATTTCATTCCCATATTTTTTCATAACTTTTCTGGTTATGATGGTCACTTATTTATAAAAAACTTAATAAAATTTCCGGGTAAAATTAATGTTATTCCTATGAATAAGGAAAATTATATTTCTTTATCAAAATGGATTGAGGTTTTGATTAAGAGAACTCTATAGAGTTGAGATTCTTAGATTCATTTTGGTTTATGTCATCAAGTTTAGATGGGTTAGTTTCTCAACTACCATCTGATAATTTTATAATATTAAAAAAAATGTATCCAAACGAAAACCAATTCAATTTAGTAAAACGAAAGGGTATTTTTCCTTATGAATATTTGAATTCTATTGAAAAATTGAATGAAACAAATTTACCTTATCAAAGAAGTTTTGATCATAAATTTTCAAATACAACAATTTCAGATGAAGATTATCAACATGCAAAGACTGTCTGGGAAACATTTCAATGTAAATATCTTAAAGAGCGTTGATATCTAAACCTAATTTTCACAGTTTAGCTGCATTTACAAATGATATGGTTGCAATTCAGTTGAATAGAACTAGTGTATATTATAATAAACCTTTATATGTAGGTTTTTCTGTACTAGAAATTTCAAAACACAAAATTTACGACTTCCACTATGATTATATTAAACCAAAATTTGATAAAAATGTTAAATGGATACGGACTCATTTATATATACCATTACAACACAAGATTTTTATGAAGATATTAAACCTGACATAGAAAAGTTTTATGACACATCAGAATATTCATTCTTATAAAATTCCTCTGAAAAATAAAAAGGTTCTAGGTATGATGAAGGATGAATCCAATGGTAATGTAGTTAAAGAATTTATTGGATTAAAAGCGAAAATGTATTCGCTTGATATTGAAAATAAAAATGTTATAGTTAAAGCAAAAGGTATAAAAAGAAATATTGTAAGACTATTGACTTTAGATGATTACAGATAATGTTTGTACAAAAAAAAACTTTTTAAAAATAATATGTATATTTTTAGAAGTGAGATTCATAAATTGTATACCCAAAATTTAAATAAAATTTCATTATGTCATCACGATGATAAAAGATATTTTTTAGCTGATAATGTAAACACATTGGCTTGAGGTAATTTTGCAATGAAATAAAAACAAAATTAAATAATATTCATCAATTATTTGTTTTATCACTTTTTATAAAATTTTTTTTTTTTCAAGATATTTTTTAGTTTTTATTACAATTATTTGATAAATATTTTTATATATTACAAATTTCAGGTTTTTAATTTGTAGAACTAATTTTTGGAATCTGTATGGGAGGTGATCTTTCTCGGAACAACAAGTTGTTACAGTATCTATTGAAGCACTTAATCAACCTTCTATGCTCCAGTACAAATTCTGCAAAACTTCTTAGATTCTCATAATTTCTATGTTGTATTATATGCTCCATTTCTTCAGTTTTGTGCTCCTCACAATAATATGTGGTTAGTCCTAAATCCCATTGCCAGTATTCTAATATTAACTCTACCGAATTCATTGAGTTTTAAAATATTTTTTTTATTAACTTTAACAATTGATTAGTTGAAATATTATAATGGGATAAGTTCTTTTCGATTCATTTATTATTTAATTTTCTTTTACTTATGTTTTATTATTTCCTGAGCTCTTTCATTATAATCACTTTTCTTTTTTTATTTTGCTAAACTAGAAAACCGCAATGATAATTGTAAATAAGTAAGAACATTAAAACTTAATATCTGCTCCATAACAAAAGTTTAGGCTGCTAAACATTAGAATCATATTAACCCAAAGAAATATTAAGAATTTTTTGGAATTAAAATCACTTTTCTTTTTTTATTTTGCTAAACTAGAAAACCGCAATGATAGTTGTAAATAAGTAAGTACATTAAAACTTAATATCTGCTCCATAACAAAAGTTTAAGCTGCTAAACATTAGAATCATATTAACCTAAAGAAATATTAAGAATTTTTTGGACTATTAAACTACAAACATCCTCCTTTTATAAATGTAATTCATAATAATTCTATACCAAAAATAGGTATAAATATGGTGATTTTGCTAAATTTTTCATTAGTTAGAAAAAAGTAATTGAAGAATTAATACAGCATACATCCAAAAAAAACAAAAAACTAACATGAAGGGGACAATTGATGAAGACCAAGATCTTTTCTCATCAGATGAAGGGGAAAAAGAGGAAGAGGGTAACAAGCTGGATGAATTTATCAAAAAAATTAACAATCGAAAGGAGTTTCAATCAATGAGTGATTTAAAAATCGGGACCGTGTGTAATATTATACAGCTAAAGGAGGCTGTATCTAAATTTAAACCAAAAAAAACAAAAAAAATTGGAGGAGGATGGAGAGGAAGAAAAGGAAACAGGTAAATGTGTCATCGCATGTAGTGATAACTTTTTTACATATTTACCTTAATACTATGCTAAACAGCATAGTAAAGAAATTTTTGAAATAAAAAAAATTTATTTAAATAAAATAGTGTATGGGTTTAAGATCATTAAAAAAAACCACTCTAATATTACAATAGATTAAAATAAAAAAAAACCAAATTTTAATTCTTTTTTTAGTTTTTCTAAAGTTTTTTTTTTCAGATTTCCTTAAATTAGAATCTTAGATTTTTACTAATTTCAGTAATATAGAGAAAGAGGGGAATTTCTAAATGTTTCAGGTACCCAGGTTTTTCTTTCTAATAATTAGGATTGTAATATTAGCATGTCTAAAATTATACTATTTTTCTTTCCTTGCTAATAATTTAACTCATAACATTAACATAATTTCTTATGGAATTTAAGTAATATTTTTTTTATTTAACATTTATATTTTAAAAATAACCTGAATAAATTAATAGGAAAAAAAACAAAAAAATTTTTTTTATTTTACTTATTACAATAAAGATTTAATTTTAAAAGAAATATATTATCTTTTTTTGAATTAAAAAGTAAGCTCACTATGACGGTGGACAGCAATTCCTCTTTCCATCATTTCATTTTTGGAAAATACTTGTAGATGATGATGATTTTACACATGATATGGTGCATGACGCAGATGTAGTTGATTTGGATTGACTTTTATATGATTCTTTCTTTTCCATGTTTTTCTTTTTTAGTTTTATATTTAGTTACTCACTATCGGAATAAACTTTTTAGACTAATTTTGATTTTAAAATTTCGTAAGGTATATATATATATACATGAATAAACTGTTTATATCAGTTATTTTATTAAATAAACATTCTGAAGAGCACAATATCCATTATGATTGAATGTGCATTTTTAGCACATTTTCAAAAAATGTTGTAAAAATGTGCCTATATAGCTTCACTCTGTCCGTCCGTCCCGTTTTACCTACGACCGACTAAAAAATATCAGCAATGGTATTGGTAATGTAGGTATTGTAATAAAAATAATTTAATGTTAAAACCCTTTTTTGTAGCCCTCCCCGTTACGGAGCTACAGCCCCGCAAAGTCGGAAAAAGCCCTATATTTAAACAGTTATAATTAGAGTTCTAAAAGGTATATTTCCAACCTGAAAACGGTAACAGACAGCTGTTCTTATAAGCTTTACAAATTTTTAAAAACCATTTGTATAGGGTTACCATACGGTACTAAAATTTACCGTTATTCAGAACTAAGTTTTGCAAAACTTTTGGTCCCTCATAACTTCGGAACGGCTAAATCTAGAAACTTGAAATTTTGGGAGGAGTTAGATCCTTAGAAATAAGTAAGAGTCAGTTAACAAAATTTTTTTGTCACGCCCCCTCATTAGGAGCTGTAAGGGGTCAAAAATTGAAATTTTGCTATAAATTTTTCTTTTAAACACTTATAACTTGAATACCTGTCAACATTTTTTTTTATATACAAAATTGAAAGCTCCAAAACAAAAGTTTCAATAAGTGTCAAAGATCTTTCTTAATTTTGACTTTGTCCTTCCGTCCGTCCGTTCGTATGTTTACAAAAACTTTTACACCGTTTGAAATAGAGTAAAAAAATATTTACCACGGGTAGATATTACAAAAAAATTAATTTCGTAGAAGAATTTTTTTCTGTAGCCCCACCCGTTACGGCGCCACAGCCCACCAAAGTTTGAAAAAGTCCTATTTTTAAATTGTTATAACAAGAGTTTTGTTAAGTTTATTTTCAATCTGAAAACGGCAAAAGATAGCTAGTTTTATAGGCTTCACAAAAATTTAAAGTTAAAATGTATCGGGTTGCCATACGGTACTAAAATTTACCATTAAGCTAAACTCAACTTTTGCAAAATTTTTGGCTCAATATATCTTCTAAACGGTTCAAGCTAGGGTCTTGAAATTTTGGGAGAAGTTAGGTCCTCCGAAATTAGTAGGAGTCGGTTAACAAAATTTTTTTGTCACGCCCCCTGTTTAGGAACTATAAGGGCTCGAAATTTTGCTATTTCCAATTACCTGTAATTTTAACACCTGTTAAAATTTTTTTTTTTCAAATATACAAAATTTACAGCTGCAGCATTATATTTCAACATACGTTAAAGGTTTTTCTTAAATTTGAAAGGGTCTCTTTAAATTGAAGAAATTGTTTCTTAGTCTTAACCATTTTTGGTTAGATAATAGTATTCTAGGTAAAATTCCAAATTTTGTTGGAGTTCAAAATTAATTTCTTAAAACCGGAAAAGAATGGAAGAGTGAGGACAGTAGGGGGTCAGGCCGATCCATCATAAGTTTGCTAAGCAAAAATTTGGAAACCTTCCCCAATGAAGGGCTACTATATCTTCAAAATTAAAACTTTTATGTTCTTATAAAACAGTAACTTATTCACCAGTGTAAGTTTTTCCAAAATTAAACGTTAACATTGAAGCTCCAACATTATATTTCGCACTTATTAACAGGTTTTCTTGAGTGCATTGGGGTTATATTCTAAGTATTTCACTATTAGTCATATAATTAATAAATTAATGAAATAACTAAATTATAATATTATCATAATATATATTTTTATAAAAATAAATGATAAAATACTCAGTATGAAACTGTATATAATTTTGAAAATGTGCTTTTTACAAACCCTTGGTTTTTTCACTCACTTGTTTATATTAATTTCGATAAAGTTTTTTTAATTTTTGTAAACTTGTTGATACTTGTTCATCTAAGTTTACAATTTTATTTTTTTTAAACAGTTTTTGAATTATTTCTTGTTTTTCATTTCCTTTAACATAAAATGTAGTTTTATAATCTGTAAATGTTTTCAAAAAATTTATTACATCACAAAAATTTGTTTTACCATCACACCATTTAAATCCATGATAATTTTTTGTTAATCAATTTTATGTGCTTTTTGTTTTTTTAATTATATATAAAATGTTGAATTTCATTATTTGAACTTAGAATAGCAATTTCTTTTAAAATGAATTTATTATTATTACCTTGAAAATCTTCTACATCAATTATTATTACATATTCCATTTTTTACGTTTCAGTAGAATTTAAATTATTAAATTAAATATATTTGCATAGTTTGTAAATTAAAAAACTTATACAATGTAATCCAATCATAAACCCCGCAATAAATGGTGGTAATTCAAAAATGCAACAAGTATCTGAAGATGGTGATGATGATTCCGTACAACTTTCTCTTATATTATTTATTAATACGCATCTAAATAATTTTATTAACTTCTCCTGTTAGCGGTTTAAATTAAACTAAACGATCATGCAAAATGAGACAATAAACTGTAGTATTGTCTGGAATTTTTTTTAAAGTCCTTAATTCGATTTCAACATCAACTGGTCCTATTTTGAGATTATCATTTTGATAACGAGTATGAATTATGAAGATTGGAGAATCAGTTTTAAAGTTTTTCCATGAAACTAAAGGTTCTGATATTGAGTTATTATAATAAGAGCTTCTAAAATTAGAATATGCTTCATATGCTAAGGCGTAACGATTTTTTGAAAAATCTAAATTCATATCTTCATATGGATATGATTCTGAATTTAAATGTACTTTTATATTTTCAATATCACAATTAATAAAATTTAAAGCATCTGCATCCAGTTTATTTTGTTTATCAGTTTGTAGAGCAAAAACAATAAAACTAGGTTTTTCAAGTTGTGAGGCTGTTTTAATATTCCAAGTATGATGTGTAGTTGCTGATGGTAATGTTGGATACTCATGTAATTCCCAATTTCTAAAAGGAATTTTCATAACCGAACAATTTCCAATACTTTTGTGTAAATTTAATTTAAAATTATCAGCTAATTTAATATGTTGAACCTTCCAATATATTTTAGTAATAATAAGTTTTGGTTTTTCACTTGCAATTGTTTTACTACTACATAATAATGAATTATCATTTGTTCGAGAGCGAGTTAATATTAATTCATGTTTTGCATTTGGAATAGTGTTTTTGTAATCTTCAGCAAATCCTATTAATCTTTTTAGGGGGATACAAAAATTAAAATATAAATTATATATTTTAATTGATTCGTCAGGTGACCAACTTGCATTATATAAAGCCGTACTTCATTCTGGTTGAGTGAGATGTAGTTTTTTAATGTTGAAGTTATTCCAACATTACGATTATGATCAATTTCCTTACCATTAAGTTCGTAGCGAATTTCATCAAATAGAAATGGTATAGCATTATTAATTAGTTTAGTGTGAATAATAGCTGTTCCATCATGTTTTGATACATAACCTTCAATAAAGATTAAACTTGTTGAGGGTAATATATTTAAGTTCTGATTTTGTATTTGTATTCATATAATATCACTTAATCCGAATGTGTTTAAGAATGGTGAATATGAATGCCAATGAGAACTAGTTATAGTTTCATCAAAAATAGGATCATTAAAGAGTTCCATTTTAATTTACTTTTAGCAGATATCCAAGAGATTTTAAATATTCTTTATTTTCAAATTATAATCGTTTTTTGTATTTTAAATGCTGAGTTACACCTCCTCTTTCGGCTGCCTTTAAAGAATTAAAGTGATGTTTATCATTCTGTGAATGTATATTGGATTTATAATTTTGATTAAATACGATCATTCTGAAGCTTTAAGTGTAATCTTATTGTTATTGTTTCTCCACGAAAATTTATTATATTACCGTTCTGATCAAGGAGTTTTACAGTAATAGAACTTATCTGATTAATAGTTACCGGTAAATAAATTACATTCTTAGGAACTTCAATTATTTTATAGCAAGGACTGACCTTAATAGAGAATTCATGTAAAGTGTGAGCCTCTTTTTCATTAATATAAGCTCCAGAAACAATATTGCATTCTACTGTTATTATATTTATTTTATTAATATCAACAAAAAGATCTGAAGTATGCCTATTTATTGGCTAATAATTTCTTCTTACTGAAACCTAATAATCTGCCGATTGTATCTTCTCTTTCAAAATCAATATCCTTATCAGCAAAAATTTCACACTTTATAATTAATTTTTCCTTATCTGTTACATTCAGCGTTTTCCTAAGAAATAGTTCATTATCACCAATTTCATATGAACCTGTTGGAATTGTAATAGGTTTATCATCAATAATAAATGTATTATTCTCCTCATCTATATTAGGTATTGAGTTATGCGTTTGGAAATCAACTAAACCGCAGGTATATTCTCTTCCCTTAGATATATAGGGGGGAAATAATTAGTTGTCAATATGGAAGAATTTCCGTTTTAAGTTAATGTTATTGACATTACAATGAGATACAATGAGATATTTTATTAATGTATTCTGTTTTTATATAGGTTTTTAAGGCTAATCCAAAATTCAATGATTTAAATTTAAGGCTAATACACATTAATAATATAATAAACATGCATACAAATATCTTTCGTTTTAATTTCTTTTGTTATAACTAAATTCTAATTATTCTTTATCAGTTAGTTTTTTATTTCATTTATGTTCAAATATAGAGAAATAACCTTGAACTTGAACAAAATTTTTAATGTAGGTCAGTTTAAATAAAACTAGACTAGAAATAAAAAAATTTTTTTTATGTTTTATTATGCTTTATTTACTGACAATATTTTTTTTTTCTTAACAATAGGAAATAAAAATTCTAAACATAAATGTCCACAATTGTAAGAATTAAAATTTTGATATTTATTATAATTATATGTAAGTTTATCTTCTAAATATTTTATTACTTCTAATGGTGGTCTTAAATTTCTAAAACTATCAAAATAATGAGCTATTTCATCATTTTTAAAATAACCTACGCAATGCGTTCCATCTCCAATAGATTTATCTAAATTTATTATACCACATTCATATTTCCAAGGTCTAAATTATCTCTCATAAAAACTCCTCGAAAATGTTTTAAGTTTTTTTTACTAAAGTTTTCTAAATCAATATTTGTAAGAGCTCTATTGGGTAGCTTAGTTAATGGTTTTTTGGATTCAAATAAAGACCTAATCCTGTTTTATATGTTTTTAAATTCAAACCGTTACCTCCTTTTAATGCAATCGCTTCCATCATCCTTTCCACGTTGACTTTCTTTCAACTCTTTGCGAGCATTTTTAGCATCGTTAACAGCTTTAGTTATTCCTGCAGCGCCGGCTGAAAGTGCTCCAATAGCAGATAGACCCGCAAATATAGGGATAAAAGGTAAAACTACTCCAATTTTTGGTACAAGAATTATTCGAGGAATGTTAATGTTTTTTTTCTGTCCTTGAGAAAACCTCCTAGCAGCATGCAGAGCAGTTTTTATAATATTCTTATCATTCGTTGGTTTTTTGTAGTTTTAAAAGCTAGTTTAGCTTCCTTTATAACATTTTTCAAAGACATTTTTCTCGAAGTTTTCTTTTTTCTTAAAATTTTCTTTTTTTTCTTTTTTAAACCTGTTTAGTTATAATGAAATGAAACCAACGACTTTAGTTTTAAGACTGGTCTAAGTAGTATAACAAATAATGTGATACAATATAACACATATAGTAAAACATATGATACATATTTATATGCTTTATACAAATATATTACAAATATATTACATGCCTTTTTTTTATATTATAATATTTGTTATTGTTATCATCAATTATAAATTAATTAATAAGTGTACCTACATAAAAAGTTTCTCATACATATATATTCAATTCAATTTCTTAGTATTAAAGACATAATTCATAATTAATAAATGTATATAAAAAAGTTTCTTATATTCAATTCAATTTAAATAAAAATAATAATAAAAATTTGTTTTTATTTATTTTTAAATTAAAACCTGTTTTGTTATTTACTATTTGTTTGTAATTTTTATTTTATATTGGGATTTAACTTACTTATTTATTATTGTTTTATTTATTTATTTGATTTTTTACTTATTATTTTTCTTTTTTTTTTTTTCGGAGAAACAAATGTGATGATGAGTTACAAATGTTACAAAATTCAATTATTCCGACATAATATTATATAATGTACATATGTACATACATACATATACAAAATTTTATTTATTATATTTATTAAGTTTTACCTGACCGTAATTTTCGTGATTCTTGGTTTATTTTTTTTGATCATTTATTTTATTACATTCATTATTACTAATCGGAGTTGCTATCTAATCTTGTATGAATTTCATTTCTTCGAAATCTATTTCCTTTTTCATCCTTTACAATTACTGATCTGGGCTCATCCGATTTCTGTACTACTTTTCCTCTTCTCCAAAATTTATCATTTGGAAATTTTTTGAACAATATGGGGGTATTTAGTTCAACATCTTTTCCGATGGTAGCCCTTCTATTGTAACTTTGAACCATTTTTTCTTGATAATTTTTTAACATGTTTCTATATTGGATATCGTCTATTATTTTTGGCTTTAGATATTCTTTTGTCATAGGAATTCTAGTTCTCAAGTTGCGTGACATTAGCAACTGAGAAGGCGAGTACCCTATATGAGTGCTTGTTCTTAGATTCAACAGACCTAAGTAAGGATCAGTATTTGATAAAGAGCATTTATTAAGCATTGTCTTGACCGTTTGTATAGATCTTTCAGCTAAGCCATTGGATTGGGGGTAGTGGAGACTGCTCGTTACATGATCAATACCCCAATCATATAAAAACTTTTTGAATTGGTTCGATGTAAATGGAGGACCATTGTTGGACACCAATTTAACTGCAATTCCATGCCTCGCAAAAGTGGTTTTGAAAACTTGAATTACATTACCGGCGCGTGTCGATAAAATTTCTACATATTTTGAGTAGTAATCAACAATTAACAAGTATAATTCTTTATTAAATTCAAATATGTCACTACCCAGTTTTTGAAATGGTAGATTTGGAATATCGTGCAGAATAAGTGTTTGTCTCAAATTTGATTTTTGCGTTTGCTGGCATACCGTACACTGTTCCACCATTCTTTCTACGTCATGACTTATATTTGGCCAATATACCAGTGTTCTTGCACGGTTTTTGCATTTTTGAATACCGAAGTGCCCTTCATGTATCATTTTTAATATTTCTTGTCTTAAGGATTTTGGAATCAAAAGTAAATTATTTTTAAAAAGAATATCATCAATTTCAAACAACTCAGCTTTAAATTTCCAAAAAAATCGGACATACTCCTGGTATGATATCTGGTCACCCTAATCTAATTAATTATTTTAATTCATTGAGTTGTTTATCTTTATCTATTTCATTTTTAATTCGTTTTAACATCATTTTTGAAACACATAAATTTGATTTGAAAAAATTGTATGTATTTTAATGTTTTGATCAACAGAATTTTCTTCTTTTATATCTAGTTGTGCTCTGGATAAGGCATCCGCCACCACCAAATCTTTTCCAAGTATATGTTTTACATCAAGATCATAACCCTGTAATGACATTATCATTCTCTGCAATCGCGGTGGAACATTGCGTAATTACTTCTTAAAAATTGATATTAGTAGTTTATGGTCAGTCTGAACTGTAACAGTCTGACCATATATAAAATTGAAATTTTGACACTCCAAAAACTATTGCATAGAGCTCTTTTTCGATCTGAGCGTAGTTTTGTTGGCAGTTGGTTAACGTCTTAGAGGCAAATGCTAATGGACGGTTTTCTTGGAGTAAAACCGCTCCAACCGCAAATTGAGACGCATCACATGCTAGGACTAAAGTTTTGGAACCGTCATACTAAGTTAGACAAGGAGGATTTATTATACACTTTTTTAATTCTTTAAAAACCGATTCATGAGAAGAATTTTATTGGAATTCTACATTTTTCTTTAAAAGATTCCTTAAAGGTACTTACTTTTCTGATAGATTTTGAATAAACCCAAAGTAGTTAATTATTCCTAAAAATCTTTGTAAATCTTTTACGCATTTTGGTGCCGACATTTTTATAATTGCATCTACTCTGGTCATATCTGGTTTTATACCATCACAATTAAAAATATGACCGAAAAATTTTATTTCGCTCACTCCAAATTGACACTTTTCTCTATTAAATTTCAAATTAACTGAACTAGCTTTATCGAAAACCTTTTCCAAAATTTTATTGTGTTATGTAACCGTTTTAGCATAAATTAAAATATCCTCTATATAAGTTATAACATTTAAACCGTGAAATAATTCAGTTATAATACAATGAAAAATTTCTGGAGCTACATTAAGTCCATATGGCATTCGTAAAAATTTGTATCTACCAAATGGTGTTTGAAATGTGCATAGATCTGAAGTTGGCTCGTCTAATTTCAACATCCAGAAACCACTGCCGGCATCTAGTTTTGAAAAATACTTAGAACCTACTAATTTAGATTTAATATATTCCAAGTCTAACTTTATTTAAATTTCGCGAATCTAAACATACTCGCAAAAATTTATTTTGTTTTTCAACTAAGACAACCGAATTAACCCATTCTGTTGGATGAGTTACACGACAAATTACATTGCTTTTTCCATGCGACATAATTCTTCTTTAAATCTATCATATAATTTATAGGGTATTTTTCTCATAGGATCAATAACAGGTAATACATCCTTAACTACTTTGAGACTAATTAGGACAGGAATGCATCTAAGACCTTCGAATAAATTTTTATAATTATCTTTTATATTAGTTATTAATTCATTATTAGACGTTTTAATTTGATTAGTGGACGGACAACAAACTAGATTATTTTTTATAAGGTCTGGCTTTCCCAGTATAGTAATAACCTCTTCATTTACAATAATAAAATTAAAAGAGAACTTACGGTTTTCAATTAGTCCTGTAATTATACTTTTGCCTAAAAATTCAATTTTTGGTTTGGTTTCGAACAGGTTGTTCGAAAAAAAATTTTGCAAATTATTTTAATAAATCTTCTTCACCAGAAACCCATTTAAAATATACAAATCAATCATCTCAGTATGTTTATTGTGATGATCCTAATGAATTAGTTGACAGATTAAGACTTTTAATTGCATCAGAAACAGCTGGTAACAACAATCATCATAATGAAATTATTTCTATAATTGAAGAGTTGAGAGAAGCAAATATAATACAATAACTATTTACATTAACAATCAGTTAAAACCATAATGTCATTTGATAAATTTGGATATAGTATAGCTTCTTCTACAAAACTACATACTCAAGGTCCTCCAGGTATTGGTTTCATATTGACTTCTGAAGGAAATTATGATTTAGGTAACAAAATTTTATCAAATGTCCAAGAACCTATTAATGGAAGTGATTAGGGTTTCCATTTTACTCGAATTTTAATTACTCGAGAAGTCGAGTTCCTTTTTTCTAATTAATCGGTTACTCGATTATACTCGAAATAATTTTTAGGAAAAATAATTTCATACCAAAAGCTAAATAGACATTTTAATATTAGACAGTACTTATTTATTTAAAAACAAAAACAGTTCATTGTTGTTTACATTTATAACAAAAACAAAATAAAATGGAAATAATTCACAATAAAATAAACAATGCACAATAAAAAAAACAAAATTAGTTATTTTATTTTTGGTTAAAAATACTTAATTATTAATTATTTGTTTTGATTGAAATAATATTTCAAAAATACCAGGGCATTCAATGTATCTATGCCTAATCGACTACGTATTTTTGTCATTTTGTTTCCTGACACCGAAAACACTCTTTCGCAAGAGGTTGATGTTGGACTTACAGTCAACAATGCATCATACAAACTATCCATATTGTCACTTCTTTTTCCTCCATTTCCTTCAATATTTTTAAATTCTTTATCAATATTAAATTCATTGTTTTTAGCTTGTTTAGATTTTGTCAAATTTCGGATACAATTTTGTAAATTTTCGTATTCCGTTAATTCATCTTCTTCTAATTCAAATATTTCAGTTTCTAAATCTTCTGCTACACGGTTTTCAATTTCATTTTTAGGAAACAATCTCAGAAATAATTGCCTGGCATAAATTTTAAAGCTAGATTTAGACGAATAGTTTAAAAACTCATTTTCGTTTGGTTTAACATAAGTTCCCTGATGTAAAAATATAAGTAGTGACACCATATCTCTATTTCTACGTTTCTCAATTTCATTTTTTAATGTTTCTAATAAATTTAGTGATAGTTCAGTATCTATATCCTTAAGTTTCTTCATAACGTATATAATTGTGCCTTCTGCTGTTATTAAATTAGCATCTTTTTTGCCAAGTTCTTGAACTGCTAACACTGTAGGTTCAAGCGTAATTGATATACTTTTTAGAACATGAAGATAATTTTCATCAAAGTTTTGCAAACCAAGTTCATCTAATGCATTATTTATACATTCAATTAGCTTTAAAAATCTATTTACAGCTGATGCCAATGTATTCCAACGAGTTCTTACATCTAATATCAATTTTTAAAGCACAAAGCACACAGGCTCCATCATTTGTTGAGGCATATCTGTTTCTAAATTTAATCCAAATTCTTTTAAAACGTTCTCCACCAACTCTTTGGTTTTTTCAGCCGTACATTTTTCTTTAATTGCAACTAGTCCAAGGACATACTCCTTTGAATTTGAAGAGCGCAAAGTCACATTGAAAAATCGCCGCATTAAAACATCTGTCAACTCGTCAACTGCAATGCTAAATTTCTTTTTTGAATGTAATAATCTTATTAATTCTGTTTTGGTCTCTTGTTTTTTTCTTCAAAAAAGTTTAATACATGTCAGTTTTTGTACACTAGTACAGCTTCGCGGCATGTTAAAATTACGGCTGGTAACATACCCTCTAATAGCTTCAGAATTAACCATAGCATTAAATGTAAATCCATCTTTTGCTGCACATTTCGCTAAAATTTCTGATAAACTTATTTGACACTTAAAAAAGCTCTTAATGGAAGAATTGGATAACTTCATTGTTTTAGATGTTGATGGTTCAGAATCAATATCATTGCAACTACTATTTCTTGAAATATTCAAATCGTGCAATTTCAAATGATTTATTAATCCAGTGGTACTACTTCTCTTACAGCTTAGAATTCTTCCACACTGATTGCATTTAGCTTCATTTGCGTTTACTTTCTGAAGATAATTCCAAACTTCTGATTTTCTTTTACTCATTATGCCTATGGGTAATTAATTGGTTAAAAAACGATTTAATAAAACTATTAGACCTTAACCTTATAAAAAAACTATTGAAATTGAAACCTTATAAAATAAAAATGTAATAATAAAAATATTCTTTACTTATTTAAGCAAATGAAACAATGAGACACTGAGACACATGAAAAGTAGTCAAATGTCAAATAAAATTAATTTTAAAATTTAAAAAATAAGCTCTTTAGCAGTGTTCTCTTGTGTTGCGAATTTTCCTTAATCTAACAAAACCAAGGTTTGATTTTATCGCTCATGAGCTCTCATACAGTGCTCGGTATATACAATTTATTAACAAAAAATTTCAAAAGACTGCTCGTATCGAGCAATACAAATAAAAATTTTTGTGTATCTGTCAAGAGTTTGTTTACAATATTATCATAAACAGCTCTTGTACAGTTTTATTATTTTTATACCCTACACCTATAGAATAGGTAAAGGGGTATATTAACTTTGGTATGGAGTTTGTAACCACCTAAAGGAAGCGAGCTAGATATGGAAAAGTATATATATTTGTGATCAGCGTGACCGCCTGAGTCGATATAGCCATGTCCGTCCGTCCGTAGGCACGATAACTCAAAAAATAATGGAGCTATCTTGATGAAATTTTAACTGTAGATTACTAGGACTGAAAGTACGGCGGGGATTGCATATGGGCGAAATCGGCCCATGGGTTCGGATTCTGGACCTATTAATCGATCGAAGGGCTAACGAACATAAATAAAAAATCACGATAACTCAACAACTAATGACGCTATCTTCATCAAATTTGTGCTGTAGGTTACTAGTAATGAAACTACTTCGGGGATTGCGTAAGGTCGGGATTGAACCATGGGTTCGGAACCTAGAACTTTTTGATCGAATTTAGGCCAAACGAGCATAATTCCGAAACCAATGAAGATAGAACCTCCAAATTTGGTATCAGGGTGTCCCTTCCTATTTCCTAAGTGTCTTGGGAATTTGGGTCCCATTGGAGTACTGGGTCGAGGACCAGCCACACATTTCCGAAGACCTTAAAGCATATCTTTAAAATTAATAAAAATAACAACTTGAAAAAATGTAGAAGCTTCCAATTTGCCACAAGGGTGTTCTTTACTATCTCTTGCATGTTCCCTTGATTTGGGATCAATTGGAGAGGTGGTTCAGTACCCCTCGCAGACCTCCCAAGTTTTAAAAGCTTATAATCGAAATTACTAAAAATAGTTACTCAAAATTAAGATAGACCGTTCAAATTGTGTACAAAGGTTAACTAGTACTATAAGTAAAGCGCGGGCTGTATAAGGGCGTAATCAGCCCATGGGTTCGGAATCTGGACCTTTAAGTCGGTGTCAGGGATAACGAACATATATTAAAAATCACGATAACTCAACAACTAATAAGGCTATCTTCATGAAATTTGTGCTGTAGGTTATTGGAAATGAAGCTACGGCGGTGATTACGTACGGTGAGGATTGGACAATGGGTTCGGAACTGAGAACTTTTTGATCGAATTTAGGCCAAACTAACGTAATTCCGAAACCAATGAAGATATAACCTCCAACCTTTGGTATCAGGGTGTCCCTTCCTATTGCGAAAGTGTCTTCGAAATTTGGGCCCCATTGGACTAGTGGGTCGGGGACCAGCCACTCAGTTCCGAGGACCTTAAAGCATATTTTCGAAATTAATAAAAATAGTAACTTGAAACAAATGTAGAAGCTTCAAATTTGGCCCAGGGTGTTCTTTACTATTTTTTCCGTGCCCCCCTAATTTGGGATCATTTAAACTGGTGGTTCAGGACCTCTCTTAGACCCCCCAAATGTGTAAAAGCTTATCATCGAAATTAATAAAACTAGTAAACTAAAATTAAGATAGAACGTTCCAATTGTATACAAGGGTTAACTAGTATAGAAAGTATGACGGGACTGCATATGGGCGAAATCGTACCATGGTTTCGGGTTCTGGAACCCTTGAAAAGTTCAAGGACTAAAAAACATATATCTTAAAAACACCATAACTCAAAAAATAATGCCGCTATTTTGATGAAATTTAAACTCTAGGTTACTAGTAATGAAAGTACCATGGGAATTGGTTCTGGTCGAGTTTAATTTCAAAGCCAAAGAATATATTTCCTATGTCCTATGTGTCTCCGAAATCTAGACTTAATTGTAGTGGTTCAGCTATGTTCAAAGGTACTTGCTGCATTTATGTAAAATTTATTTGAATATTTAAATGAATTATATGAAAAAGTCTAAATTTGTAATTGTATTTTAGAAATACATTTATTGCATATTTTGCGTTTATAAGCTTTTCTATTAGGTATATAAACTAACCATTTAAAATAATTGCAATTTTGAAAAATTTGGATTATTAAATATATTATGCTTTGATTATTTTTTTATCACCAAATTTAATAATTAGAATTTTTTCATTCTGTAATTGAATTGGAATAAATATATTTTCATTTATTTCAAGTTTGTTTGTTTTTTAATATTTTTAAATAGATAAATTAGTAAGAATTTGCAATATTTTTTAATAGATAGTGTAATTAGAAAATGTTTTTAGAATTATAAACTTAATTTGGTTAGCTATGTCTTACGATCAAATTAATTACAGATTTTATGGTGTTAAAATGACTTATGGATATGTCCTTAAATTTGAACCAAATAGGTGTAGGGTATTTCTAAGTCGGTTGCACCGACTGACTGTTTCTTTACTTGTTTTTTATTTTTATGTTCTGCTCTCAAAGAGCGAGACGCAATAAAAAATTTGCTATAATACTTAAGTATATACAAAAAAAAATTTTTGTTTGCTCTTGCTCGCAGAGCTCATATCTTTTTTTTATACCCGTATGACTATATAGTCAAAGGGTATAATAAATTTGCCATTACGTTTGTGACGCAGAGAAGGAGGGGGGTAGATATAGACTCAAGTGTATGGATCGGATCAGAATCGAAAAATAAATCGATTTAGCTATGTATGTCCGTCCGTCCGTCCGTCCGTCCGCCTGTCCGTCCGCACGATAACTCAAAAACTAAAGGAGCTAGAATCTTGAAATTTTCGCAAATTCATTTTTTTCCAATAACCGTCATCGCTATTTAAATCCAGCCATTTTGGTTCATGGGTTCGGGTAGCTGCCATACTACTTCTTTTTTTATATGAGTATTTCTCTGTACCTATTACAGGAGCGTGTCTGAAATTTTTCCAAAAGTAGTTTAGTTTTATGGCCAAAGTTTCTGCAAAATTTGGTTGGTCTACTGCAGTGGGTTCGAGTAGCTGCCATACAACTTCTTATTTTATATGAGCATTACTCTCCACCTAATGAAGCTGGGTATCTGAAATTTTGCCAAAAATAGTTTAGTGTAATATCCAAAGTTACAGAAAAATTTGGTTGGTCTACTGCAGACGGTTCGAGTAGCTGCCATACAACTCCTTCTTTTATTTGAGTATTCCACTACACTTAATAAAGCTATATGTTTGAAATTTTGCCAAAAGCAGTTTAGTTTTATGGCCAAAGTTTCTGCAAAATTTGGTTGGTCTAAAGCAGAGGGTTCAACTAGCTGCCATACAACTCCTTCTTTTATATGAGCAGTACACTACACCTAATAAAGCTGTATGTTTGAAATTTTAAGTAAAGTAATTAACCGGATGATATAATGTATATGTTACGGTCATACGGGTACCCCAGAGTTGACACAGTCTACTCTACTACACTCTTCCTCGTTTTATCTATAATTATTAATAAATTGATGAAATAACTAAATTATAAAACTCGTATTATAATTTATTTGTATGTATATTTTTCTAAAAATAAATGATATAATACTTAGTTAGAACCCGTATATAATTTTGAAAATGTGCTTTTTTAAAAACCCTTGGTTTTTTTCATCACTTTTTAATTCTTTTGTCTCTAATTTCAACCAAATCCTAAGCAATATTTTATATTTTAAATGCATCTGAGCTTGCTATGTGTTCGTAGGTATAATACTTTTAAATAATAAAGTAATCGTATTATGTATTGTTGTAGTATAATTCACTATACATTATATACTTAGTATAAAAAAACAAATACATTCATAATAAATATTTACGACACTAAAAAATATAAAAAACATTATCTATATCAGAGCTGTATAAAGGCAGGTTTTCATGAGAAAATTTTGCCCAGGAAACTTGACTTTAGAGAGAGAGGTATATAGTATACTCTCAATAGGAGAGAAAGAGTAAAATGATTAAATTTATATTAAAATTTTTTTATATCTTTTGACAAAAACAAATTACATAACCTTATTTTTTAATTTTTAAATTTATATTTCGCGAATTTTTCAATTCAAAGTTAAAATTTTATTAATTTAAAATAAATAATAAAATTTTAATCAATTGCCAATAATTTTAAATAAAAATTTCATTCATCAAACCATAATATAAAATGTTTTTTTTCTTTGTTTACATTCTCTTGTTTGTTTACAAAATTCAAATGTCATGTATCCATAAAAATATGTAATAGTATGCAAAAAATTTTTGTGTAGAATACACTTTTTTTTTGTATGTAGTAGCAACTTTATAGGAAAAAGACCTAAGAGAACATCTTTTTGACATGGATTATGGCGCTCTCTCAATACTGGGCTAAGGAAAATTGATGTTTCTCCCAGTAATTTATATGTTTCTCCCAGTAATTTATCGTTTTTTCTTTGTCGCACAAATAGTATTTTTGTATCTTCTGCCTATGCTCTAACTTTTGCCCAGGAAACTGCCGTAATGAAAATTGGCCTTAAATTTATAATTTAGGTATACTCATTTTCAATGAGCATTGCTTTAAAATAATTTGCTCCATTTTACCATTGAGTAAGTATAATATATATAGAGGTTTTAAGCTTTAAGAAAAGTAGTAAACTCAAAAAATAGTTTAAAAGGTTCCTCAAATGAATTCACCTTCACCAAAAAAAAAAGAACATCACATCAAATAATTATTACACCATGCAATGTATTTTGTTTTTGTATTTTTACTAGAGAAATGTATACACATTTATATTTACATAAATGTATTTTGTTTTTGTATTTTTACTAGAGAAATGTATACACATTTATATTTACATAATAATTTGAAGTTCTTACTTCTTACGTTTTACTTCTTACTTCTTACTTCTTATCTTACTTCTTTTGGTTCTTATAATGATAATGTACTTATATAGTCTATGAATGATCAAATACACAACCACATGCTCAAATATTAAAAATATGTTTGGATATTTTTAAAAAAGCAATTTTTTTTCTAGTATGTAATTTTTTTAATTTTTATCGATCAATTACAAGTATTCAACCATTCAACGGTCAACCTGTGTTGTTATTTTAAGAGTTTTGAAAAAACTAAGAATGAAAAATTTAAAAAAAAGGTGCATTGCAAAATTTTGCAATTCTAATGGAAGAAATAATCCTAACTTGAAATGTATTCAAATGGATCATAATTATTAAAGTTATTCGCTACACGAGATATATGTTCTGAAAGATATTTGTATTTTTTCTTTTGCGGGACTCCCATTTCTAAATTTAAAATATTTGACAGTAATTTATAAATTTACTTAAAAAAATCAATTTTAAATTTAAATAAATTTTAAAAAAAATTATTATCTACAAGTGGAATTATACCAAGTGGAATTGCGCAAGTGAAATTATGTCTAGTGGAATTATGCCAAGTGGAATTGTTTCTAGTGGAATTGTGTCTAGTGGAATTGTCCCTAATGAAATTGTTCTAGTGGAATCAACCGGTTACTGCCGTCTTCGCTATTTAAATCCAGCCATACAACTTCTTTTTTTATATGAGTATTACTCTGTACCTATTACTGCTGGGTGTCTGAACTTTTGCTAAAAATAGTTTGGTATAATGACCAAAGTTACAGCAAAATTTGGCTGGTCTACTATAGAGGGTTCGAGTAGCTGCCATAAAACTTCTTCTCTTATATGAGTATTTAATTACACTTAATAAAGCTGTATGTTTGAAATTTTGCTAAAAGTAATTAACCGGATGATATAAAGTACATGTTGCGGTCATACGGGTATCCCAGAGTTGACACAGTTTACTCTACTACATTTTTCCTCGTTTAGTACTAATTTAATATTACCGATTAACAATAATATTTTACTATTCGTATAAATAATGATAATAGTATTACTGGTAATTGCAATACAGACAATAGTAATAATAATACTAGCTCTTTAAATACTTTAACTTATTCGACTTCGAATAATAATAGTTCTTTAACTTCAGTAACTTATTCAACTTTTTCTATTGATAAAAATAAGTACTCCAATTTTGTACCCACTTAATAAACTTGACAGTGATAATATTACTACCATCTATGCTAATGTAGCCATTAATTCGGTTCTCCTAGATGTAATGTAGTTGAAAAAAGTCATTCTAATAATGTTAATCGTGGTATAATAAGGAAGTCGTTTGTTAAACCTCTAAGATAGAACGTTCCACTTTTGTACAAGAGTTAACTAGTATTGAAAGTATGACGCGGACTGCATATGGGCGAAATCGTACCATGTTTTCGGGTTCTGGAACTTTTGAAAAGTTCAAGGACTAACAAAAATATATATCTTAAAAACACAATTACTCAAAAAATAATGCCGCTATATTGATGAAATTTAAACTCTAGGTTACTAGTAATAAAAGTACCACGGGAATTGGTTCTGGTCGAGTTCGGACAATGAGTTCGGATTCTAGAAGCTTTTGATCGATTTGAAGCCGAACGGGTATAAGTTCGAAGCCAAAGAATACATTTCCTACTTCCTATGTGTCCCCGAAATTTAGACTTAATTGTAGTGGTGGTTCTGGTGCCTCCTAAGAAATCCCAAAATTAAAAAGCTTATCTTCGAAATTCATGAAGATAGGAACTTTAAATTTGATACACGAGGGTTCTTTCCTATTTCCGTTTTTATTTAACACTTTAACATTTTTAGAAGGCTAAGAATCTTACCATATAACATATTTTGTATAAAATTTTGTAAATTAAAAACAAAGTATTTTTTTAATAAACGATTACATTCCTTTTTTTAATTTTTATTATATTATATATTTTATTGAATTATTACCATAGGTGATATATAATTAAGACATTGTGTACGATACTTAAGCTATATTCAAAGGTACTTTATCTTACATTAATTTTTATATTTAAATCAATTATATGAAAAGTTGTAATTTGTTATTGTATTTTAGAAATACATTTATTGCATATTTTGCGTTTATAACTTTTCTAAAAGGTATGTAAACTAACACTTTGAAATAATTGCAATTTAGATAAATTTTAATTATTAAATATATTCTGCTTTGATTAGCTTTTTATCACAATATTTAATAATTCAAATTTTTTCACTTTCTAATTGAATTGAAATAAATATATTTTCATTTATTTCAAGTTTTTAGTTTTTTTAATATTTTTAAATAGATAAATAAGTAAGAATTTGTAATAATTTTGAATAGATAAAGTAATTAGAAAATGTTCTTAGTATTATAAAGTTAATCTGGTTAGCTATGTCTTACGACCAAACTAATAACAGCGTTTATGGTTTTAAAATGACTTATGGATATCTAATTAAATTTGAACAAAAGAGGTGTAGGGTATTTCTAGGTTGGTTCCACCGACTGACTGTTTCTTTACTTGTTCTTCTACTTATTATATACTAGCAGATATTTCCGGCGTTGCCCGGAATTTTGATTTTAGGCCCGTTCCACTAGATCAATTCCACTAGACACAATTCCACTAGGCATAATTCCACTAGACACAATTTCACTAGCGCAATTCCACTTGGTATAATTTCACTAGGGAACAATTCCACCAAAATCGCGGCGATTTTTAACTCTAAATGCGTTGTGCTAATAAAAAGTGGAATTGCGCTAGTGGAATTATACCACGTGGAATTGTTCCCTAGTGAAATTATACCAAGTGGAATTGCGCTAGTGAAATTGTGTCTAGTGGAATTATGCCAAGTGGAATTGTTTCTAGTGGAATTGTGTCTAGTGGAATTGTTCTAGTGGAACGGGCCTAAAATCATTATATAACTAATAGTGAAATACTTAGAATATAACCCCAATGCACTCAAGAAAACCTGTTAATAAGTGCGAAATATAATATTGGAGCTTCAATGTTAACGTTTAATTTTGGAAAAACTTACAGTGGTGAATAAGTTACTGTTTTATAAGAACATAAAAGTTTTAATTTTGAAGATATAGTAGCCCTTCATTGGGGAAGGTTTCCAAATTTTTGCTTAGCAAACTTATGATGGATCGGCCTGACCCCCTACTGTCCTCACTCTTCCATTTTTTTCCGGTTTTAAGAAATTAATTTTGAACTCCAACAAAATTTGGAATTTTACCTAGAATACTATTATCTAACCAAAAATGGTTAAGACTAAGAAACAATTTCTTCAATTTAAAGAGACCCTTTCAAATTTAAGAAAAACCTTTAACGTATGTTGAAATATAATGCTGCAGCTGTAAATTTTGTATATTTGAAAAAAAAAAAATTTTAACAGGTGTTAAAATTACAGGTAATTGAAAATAGCAAAATTTCAATTTTCGAGCCCTTATAGTTCTTAAACAGGGAGCGTGACAAAAAAATTTTGTTAACCGACTTCTACTAATTTCGGAGGACCTAGCTTCTCCTAAAATTTGAAGACCCTAGCTTGAACCGTTTAGAAAATATATTGAGCCAAAAATTTTGCAAAAGTTGAGTTTAGCTTAATGATAAATTTTAGTACTGTATGGCAACCCGATACATTTAACTTCATATTTTTGTAAAGCCTATAAAACTAGCTATCTTTTGCCGTTTTCAGATTGAAAATACACTTAACAAAACTCTTGTTATAACAATTTAAAAATAGGACTTTTTCAAACTTTGGGGGGCTGTAGCTCCGTAACGGGTGGGGCTACAGAAAAAAATTCTTCTACGAAATTAATTTTTTTGTAATATCTACCCGTGGTTAAAATTTTTTTACTCTATTTCAAACGGTGTAAAAGTTTTTGTAAACATACGGACGAACGGACAAAGTCAAAATTAAGAAAAACCTTTGACACTTATTGAAACTTTCGTTTTGGAGCTTTCAATTTTGTATATAAATAAAAAAAAATGTTGACAGGTATTCAAGTTATAAGTGTTTAAAAGCAAAATTTCTAGCAAAATTTCAATTTTTGACCACTTACAGCTCCTAATGAGGGGGCGTGACAAAAAGAAGATTATATCTTTTTAGAAGAGCACTATACATAGGCTTGAGGCTGACACATTAAATAAAATTTTAGCAAATGTATAGTTTTATACTAATTTTTCAAAATTCACAGCATTCTTTTAAAACGACATTCGTTTATTATGACGAATATTTTCCATCCCATCATGGTCGTTATAACCGAAAAGTACTGTACTTTGTTTTCGTTTGCTTAAAAATTTTTTTTTTTAAATCGTATATTGTTGTTGGTTTTGGTTAAGTTTTTTGAAAAATAAAAAACCGACTTCTGATAAATAATATTTCTTAAGAAAAATAATTTGTTACTTATGGATCAACCAAATTCAGCATGTACGGCGTTCAGTTTCTTTCAAAAAATTTACATGAAAGCATTCACGACGTACTATACCTCGGAGTTTTAAAATTTAAAAATTGACAAAGCGTATAAAAATATTGTAATTGTTTTTTCTTATGTTGCTACGATTAAATTTTAAAAATAAAATATTTTAAAATAATATTTTTTTAAAATAATTTTTTATAAAACATATATTCAAAATAATTGAAAATACCAACAATATGTTTGCAAAACTAAAAAAATTATCTTTCTTAAAAAAAATTATTTGTTCCTTACGTCCCAACCTAAATAAAAGCGTACGGCACGTGATGAATTTAGTATTTTCTTATTTATTTTTTAATATAAAAAAAAAACATAACGTAAGAAAAAGCACTATACATAAGCTTGAAGCTGGAACATCATGTAAAATTGTAGCAAATGAATTCGAAGAGTCCGCTCAAAAATTAGCATATTCTACAATGTTTAATTCTAATATTCACAATTATACCTTATATTCACAATTATTGAAAATACCTATAGTATGTTTCATAATCTTCACTAATTCAGAAAGAAACATACGGAAGCAAAAACAAAAAAAATAAACTTTCTTAAAAAATATTTTGTAATTTAAATGTTTTGTAACTTAGGGCCCAACCTAAATCAACGCGTACGGCGAAAAATTTCTGTCAAAAAATTTTGAAATAAGTAATTATGTAAATAAATTTACATGAAAGCAACCCAAATACGCGTAACGCGATATACTGTACCACGGATTTTTAAATTTTAAAAATTGATAAATAAAAATATTGTTTTCGGTTTTTCTTATATTTTTAAATGTTTATTTTTAAATTGTACGTTGTATGTTTTGATTAAGGTTAAGCCCTGATAATTAAAAATTTTATTTTACATTTTAAACATCGAATATGTAATGTTTTTTTATTAGAAGAACTTTTTTTAGTTTTACTTTGACATAACGAACGAATATTATATAAGGCGCTCTTTTTTAAATCACTGCAGAGATCTGAGCACGCTCTAAACAACATAAGCACGTTCTAATGAACAGATCATGAACAGAGTGCGCTCAGAGCGTTCAGATTTAATCAAAAAACTCGAAAAATTAAATTAAATTAAAACATTTTGATTTTTATTTTACAAGTAAAATCAAATCGTACTAAAATGTTTAGTTTTCTATATGACGAACACCATTAACTCGAATTTTGGCTACTTGACTTCAGTAAATATACCTATGTATATGTTTAGAAATTAAATCAAATTCTCAGAACATTGTATATAACAACAATATTTATATTAAGAATTTAAATCGCTTTGTTTTGTGTAATAACTGTACCAAATTATACTCTCTTTAAAGCGTCATTAGCTATAGGAATAAAATTTAAAAATACAACAACGTTTTTATAACTGAAAAAATTATAAATTTTTTTTTAACAAATTTCAAGCGCAAGAATTGTTTACAACATTGTTGCAATATATTTTATTACGTATAGGAAAAAAATATAATTTTTCATGTTAAATTAGTCTATTATAAATTTCAAAAAACTAATTTTGTATGTAAATTTAGA
Source organism: Dolichopus griseipennis (assembly GCA_963082915.1). Taxonomy (NCBI): domain Eukaryota; kingdom Metazoa; phylum Arthropoda; class Insecta; order Diptera; family Dolichopodidae; genus Dolichopus; species Dolichopus griseipennis. Next base: position 236,106,707 of record OY720441.1, on the reverse strand, counting down.
AGCAAAAATAGCTCGAATCTCGAGCACAGGGCGATACTAGTATTTATAATTCTTTCTCTTTCTTTCATATTAATCAATTACATTAAAAACCAAGTATTTCAACATACTTGATATTATAACTTTTTTGTTGTTATTCTTTTTCTTTTATTCCGTGGACCTGCTATTAAGCAAAATGCAACATTTGGTTTTAAAGTACAATAAACTAAAATTAGGTCATTAAATAAAAAAGGATCAAATTACAAACAACAATTTTTAGCACATTTTCAAAAAATTTTGTAAAAATGTGCCTATATAGCTTCACTCTGTCCGTCCGTCCGTCCTCCCATTTTACCTACGACCGACTAAAAAATATCAGAAATGGGTAGGTATTGCAATAAAAATAATTTAATGTTAAAACCCTTTTTGTAGCCCCGCAAAGTCGGAAAAAGCCCTATATTTAAACAGTTATAATTAGAGTTCTAAAAGGTATATTTCCAACCTGAAAACGGTAACTGACAGCTGTTCTTATAAGCTTTACAAATTTTTAAAACCATTTGTATAGGGTTACCATACGGTACTAAAATTTACCTTTATTCAAAACTAAGTTTTGCAAAACTTTTGGTCCCTCATAACTTCGGAACGGCTAAATCTAGAAACTTGAAATTTTGGGAGAAGTTAGATCCTTAGAAATAAGTAAGAGTCAGTTAACAAAATTTTTTTGTCACGCCCCCTCATTAGGAGCTGTAAGGGGTCAAAAATTGAAATTTTGCTATAAATTTTGCTTTTAAACACTTATAACTTGAATACCTGTCAACATTTTTTTTTATTTATATACAAAATTGAAAGCTCCAAAACAAAAGTTTCAATAAGTGTCAAAGGTTTTTCTTAATTTTGACTTTATCCGTCCGTCCGTCCGTCCGTATGTTTACAAAAACTTTTACACCGTTTGAAATAGAGTAAAAAAATTTTAACCACGGGTAGATATTACAAAAAAATTAATTTCGTAGAAGAATTTTTTTCTGTAGCCCCACCCGTTACGGCGCCACAGCCCCCCAAATTTTGAAAAAGTCCTATTTTTAAATTGTTATAACAAGAGTTTTGTTAAGTGTATTTTCAATCTGAAAACGGCAAAAGATAGCTAATTTTATAGGGTTCACAAAAATATAAAGTCAAAATGTATCGGGTTGCCATACGGTACTAAAATTTACCATTAAGCTAAACTCAACTTTTGCAAAATTTTTGGCTCAATATATCTTCTAAACGGTTCAAGCTAGGGTCTTGAAATTTTGGGAGAAGTTAGGTCCTCCGAAATTAGTAGGAGTCGGTTAACAAAATTTTTTTGTCACGCCCCCTGTTTAGGAACTATAAGGGCTCGAAAATTGAAATTTTGCTATTTTCAATTACCTGTAATTTGAACACCTGTTGAAATTTTTTTTTTTCAAATATACAAAATTTACAGCTGCAGCATTATATTTCAACATACGTTAAAGGTTTTTCTTAAATTTGAAAGGGTCTCTTTAAATTGAAGAAATTGTTTCTTAGTCTTAACCATTTTTGGTTAGATAATATTCTAGGTAAAATTCCAAATGTTGGAGTTCAAAATTAATTTCCTAAAACCGGAAAAAAATGGAAGAGTGAGGACAGTAGGGGGTCAGGCCGATCCATCATAAGTTTGCTAAGCAAAAATTTGGGAACATTCCCCATTGAAGGGCTACTATATCTTCAAAATTAAAACTTTTATGTTCTTATAAAACAGTAACTTATTTACCAGTGTAAGTTTTTCCAAAATTAAACGTTAACATTGAAGCTCCAACATTATATTTCGCACTTATTAACAGGTTTTCTTGAGTGCATTGGGGTTATATTCTAAGTATTTCACTATTAGTCATATAATTAAAAAATTAATGAAATAACTAAATTATAATATTATTATAATATATATTTTTATAAAAATAAATGATAAAATACTCAGTATGAAACTGTATATAATTTTGAAAATGTGCTTTTTAAAAACCCTTGGTTTTTTCACTCACTTGTTTAATTTTATGATATTGTTATTAATGGTTTTTTTCAGGATTTCAATATTATTTTGAAAATTGTCGTTTAATTTTATTTGTTGGTTATGATTAATTACAAGATTATGGGTATTTTGTTCAAGTGTTTTTAGATATTCTTCTATTTCAACTTTATCATCTTCGTCCATTGTACCAAATATCCATTTTAGAAATGAACCACCAATATTAGCTAATGCTCTTTTATGTCTATAGGGAATTAATGTTTTGAAAGTATGTTCTAATTTGTTAATTTCATCTTTTAACGTTTTCAAAATAATTGCATCTTCTGGAGTTTTAAATGAATTTCTTATATTATCTTTTATCATATTAATTGTATAATCAATTTCATTTAATTCAATAACGTGAAGGATTTTAGTATAGCTATCGATAATTGAGATTTTCTCCTGTTGGATTAGGGAATACCCGGATTCAGTTTCTAATTTTTCCATATTAATTGTTGCTTCAAATTTATTTAGAATTATAAAAAGCATAAGAATTTGAATAATGACTTTATATTTGGTTGTTATTTGTTGAGTTACCTGAAACGAATTTATATTTTCTTTTTACTCTTGTTGGATGTATGTTTTTATTTTGAAAATCCGTAATTTTATTCTTTATTTTCTTAATTTTAATTTTCTTATATCTAGGCTGTTCTTTATAACGCACTATTGCAGGGTTTTGTATTAGAATCTCGTTATCATTAGGGAGTTCAAAAGTTTTTCTATTTTTGTTTAATTTAGAAATAATTTTCTCTTTTTTATGTAATAATCTGTCTTTGATTTCTTCTACGAATTTTATTATTGGTAAAGTCAATGGCCCTTACTTCAGTTACAGAATGTAGTGTATTATTATAAGCTGCAACAGCTTTTAATATACAAATTTCAGTATCAAGGTTGGGATCAGTTAATGTTAAAATCCTAATATGTTCTGTAATTCTTTCGTGAGCTCTTTCTATATCGGAATTACCTGAATGATTTCTGGGAGAGTTAAAGTGAATTTTTATGTTTTCTACTCTACAAAAGTCCTTGAAATTTGAACTATTGAATTCATTGTGAAATACAAATGTTTTTGGTTTACCGAACAGAGAATTTCTTAATCTTAAAGCTTGAATTATGGTAACGCTATTTCTATCATTTAGTTTAATTATTGATAAGTGTTTTGTAAATTTATCTATAGTTGTTAAAAATATTTCTTTTTTTAAATAGTATGTGTCTTCGTGAACTTTTCATTCGGTTCAGAAGGTGTTGCAGATATATTAAAATTATATTGATTAGGTTCCCGATCACACTTTGCTAGATTACAAATATCACAGTTATTTATATATTTGTAAATAAGGTCTTTCTTTTTTGGAAAATAGTACTTGTCTTTCATTTCATTAAAATTTTCTAAGATACCTGTATGATTTGTTTTTTGATGAGTTTCTTTTATTATTTTTAGTAAGTCGTTTTCGCTTTCAATTTCTTGAGCTAGTTTAGTACATTTAATAAATTTTACGTTACTATCGTTACTGAATAATTCTATTAATTTTCTTTGTAAATTTGCAAATTTATTATCGTTTAATTCTGAATAAATTGCAGTAATACCATTTTTTATGAACCTTCGTAGTAAATCATTTAAAGAAATTTCATTTTTTAAATCGTCTTGGGATATAAAAATTTTTTATATTTGTTATATTTAATAATCGATTCACCTGGTTTAGTTATTACTAGGTGGATTTGATTAAAATATTTGTTTACTATATTTTCTACAATTGGGATGTGGTCATCCAAATTTTCGATGCAACTATGAACTGTAGCTAAATCACTTTCAATGTTAAAAGACTCATTCAATTGAAAAATGTTATTTATTTCATTTTTATCAATATTGATTCTGCTAAGGAAATCAGCCACTTTATTGTTTTTTCCTTTAACATACTCTATTTCAAAATTAAATTCATTTAATTTAATTCTCCATCTTTGGAGTTTTGAATTTGGTTCTTTTAATGAATTTAGCCAAAGTAAAGGTTTATGATCCGTTTTTATTGTAAGCCTAACGCCAAAACGATAGGGTCTAAAATACTTAGTTGCCCAAACAATTGCCAAAAGTTCTTTTTCAATAGGACTATAACGATTTTCGTGATCATTTAATGTTCTACTTGCAAATGCAATTGGGTGTTCATTTTGCGATAAAACAGCCCATAAAGCAAAGTCACTTGCATCAGTAGTTAAGGTAAATTTTTGATTAAAATTTGGATACTTTAATATTGGATCACTACTAATGATTTCTTTAAGTTTCTCGAATGCTTGAATATATTTAGGATTGTTAATGTCAATTTTATTATCTGTCTTTAGGCAAAAAGTTAGTGGTTGAGCAATTTTAGCGTAGTCTTTAATGAATTTACCATAATACCCGGTAATACCTAAAAAGCTTTTAATAGATTTTCGAGAGTTTGGCAATTTTAATTTTTTTATCATATCAATTTTTTTTTGGGTTTGGTTTAATTCCTTTATCTGTAAGTAAATGTCCTAAATATTCCGATTCTTTAGAAAAAAATAGACATTTATCTAATTGTATTTTTAAATTAAATTTTCTCAACCTTTCAAATATTTTTCCAATTGCATTTTCATGTTCTTGTAGTGACGTACTGAAAATTAGTATATCGTCTAAATTTACAACACAGATATGATTTATAAAGTCACGTAAAACATAATTATTCATTCGTTGGATTAAAGAATCCGAATGGCATCCTGACAAACTGGTAATGATCTTGTGGGGTCGAAAAAGCTGTTTTTGGTTGATCTTTTTCGTCTACAAGAATTTGATGAAATCCTTTAACGAGATCAATAGTAGAAAAATATTGGGCTTTACCTAATTTATCAAAAAGAGATTCAATATTAGCAATAGGAAATTTATCTTCAATAGTAATCTCATTCAATTTCCTATAATCTACGACTATTCTCCATTTTTGTTTTCCTGATTGATCTAATTTCTTGGGAACTACCCAGATAGATGAATTATAAGGAGAGTTACTATGTTTTACTATTCCTTGAGATAACATTTCGGAAATTTGTTTTTCCACCTCATGTTTATGAATCTTAGGAAATCTATAAATTTTTGAATAGATAGGATAACTATTTTTTGTGATAATAATGTTTTTGATGTTTAATACAATATTAATATTGGTTAAGGTCTGACCCTTTTGATAGAAAAGATCTTTATTTTCTGTTATAATTTTTTTTAATATTTTATTTTCTTCACTATTAAGATGGTTTGTTTTTATAAAATCAAATATATTTGTTTTTAAATCTAACGAATACAATTCATAAGCGTCATTATAAGAACAAGCATTTTTAAATTTTGTTATTTTTCCCATTTTTCGATAGTTTCGTTTTCAAAGTCTATTTTTGCTCCTACGGCTTTCAAAACGTTTTGTCCTATAATCGCGTCAAATTGTTTATTATTAAGTTTTAATACTTTCCAAAGAATTTGTGCTGAATGATTAAATTATATTGGAACGTCAGTAGTTAATGTATGAAAAATTTTATTAGAACCGAATAATGTAAGAATTTTTAAGGGATTTTTCAATTTTTCTTTTTTTATTTCGGGGAATAAGGTTTCATTGATAACTGATGTTGTAGCACCTGTATCAATCAAACAATTTATTTTTTTATTATTAAAAGTAAATTGAACTATTGGTAAATTGGTTTCCGAGGCACTGAATGAAAGTTTTCTTCAGAATGCTCATTTTGATTATCTAAAACAACATTGTTAAGATTAGCATCATAAGTATCCATTGGCTCTGTAGGTTGATTGTAATTATTATTTGTAAAATTTCCGCTATTATTACGACGGAATCTACTTTGCCCTGAATTGTTAAAATTAAAATTATTTCTATTAAAATTATTATTGGGATTATTGTTAAAATTATTATTATGACGTTGGAAATTATTGGATTGATAGTGATTAGAACTATTGCTAAAATTATTATTATGACGTGGAAAATTATTAGAATGATAGTGATTGGAATTATTATTGTAATTGTTATTAATAAAATTTCTTGAGTGATTGCTATTTAAATTTTTATTATAATTATTGTTTAAATTAGAATTAGTATTAGGACGATTATTATTGTTTTTATTTCTATTATTACGCGAAAAATTTTGATTTTTATTAAAATTATAATTATTATTGTTAATGGGAATACCAGTTTGTAGAAGCTCATGATAGGCTTCTTCTAAATTATCAATATTTTTAAGTCTTAAATACATGCAATCGGATGTAGGAAGTTTATTGAGAAATTTTTGTAATATACTTTTTTCATTGTTTGATGGTTTAAAATCAATAGGGGAACTTGGATCAAGTTTATGTTTTAAATTTAATCAAGTTTATATTTAAATTTATAATTTTATATTTATAATTTAGCTTCGGATATTAGATCATTTGTTGTAATTGTGTTAATTCATAAAGCCATTTCTGCTCTTTCACTTGTTAATTTAATATTGTTTAAAATACTATTATATTCACTAATAGTTTCGAGTTTAAGATTTTGTTTATTCTTCAAAGAGATTCGATATGGTTTCATTCACTGAAACAACATTTTTTTTTCTTTTTATTGCTATAAATTTAAAACTTTATGAAGTTATCTTGATTTAACTTTTAGTATTAATATTGAAAAAGCTACTTTTTCTTTTTTTTTTTTGTAAAGCTTTATCATTTAATTTCAATGTTTTTTTCTCATTGACAATGTCTAAAGTTACCGGTAAAATCTTATTAATAACATTCACTTTTATTTATATATTTTATATACCGTTATCAGATGTCAGTTAGCGATCCTACCGACTGCGTCAGTTTTATTATTTTGTAAGTTGGAATTTTATAAAATAATAATTTTTTTTTTATAGAATAGTTCTTATTTATTGAATTAAAACACAAAAAAATATTTTAGTTTTAAAATTCTTTATTTAATGTGAAACGTTACCAATCTAGACTTAAACTAATTTTTTAATTTTACAAATTTTATAATTAACATTAAATTTTTAAATATTGATTATTATTAATATTTTACAAAGTAAAACAAGAAAAAGAAATTTATTACATTTTCAAGTGCTTTTCATAATATTGCACTTGAAAAGGAAATTGTGTAAGAATTTAATTTGAAATAAAAAATTGTCTCGCTTTGTAATTCGATCTCTTATATTTAATTTAATAACTTAATTTTAGTTAATTTTGTAAGAATTTAATTTTAAATAAAAGATTGTTGTTTGTAATTTGATCCTTTTTTATTTAATGCCCTAATATTAGTTTATTGTACTTTAAAACCAAATGTTGCATTTTGCTTAATAGCAGGCCTTGCAGTAGAAATTTTGTAAGAATTTAATTTTAAATAAAAAAATTGTTGTTTGTAATTTGATCCTTTTTTATTTAATGACCTAATATTAGTTTATTGTACTTTAAAACCAAATGGTGCATTTTGCTTAATAGCAGGTCAACGGAATAAAAGAAAAAGAAGAACAACAAAAAAATTATAAAATCAAGTATGTTGAAATACTTGATTTTCAATGTAATTGATAAATATGAAAGTAAGAGAAAGAATTATAAATATTAGTTTATTGATTAGACCTCCTAGAAATTATATCTTCTAAGAATAGGTTTGCTGGATATATGACTTGCACTCCACCTTTCTTGAGATTTGCCGCTGTATCAAAGAACAACAACAAATCACTGAAACTATAGATTTTATCCATCTAGAAACTTATAAATATAATAACACAATTCATTCAACAACAAAAGAAAGACCGATAGACATATTTCAATATCATCACCCTGAAAAATTAAATCAAATCAATAAAAACCTAGAAAATTCCCAAAAGAAGTGTTGGACGGACTTAATTAAAATCTTAAAGCAAAGATCTATCATCCCTGCGATAGAGTTTTCTAACGACAAACAAAAGAATGGGAAACAAATTTAATAAAATTTTTATTCAAAAAATTGTTGAAAAAGATTTAGATACAACAGTTTTAATAGGCGTTAAACAAATTCACAAAAGTTATCTTCGCTAATTTATTTCAGACTGTATTTACTCATTCTTCGGACAGTTTCGTCCAAAATATTAGACTACTCATCTGCAAATTACATTGCTATAACTCAAGGAAAAGTTGCAATTTATGAAGACTTCTTCTATATTGTGCACAGAACTAACCTGACTGAATATAGAGATATGGTGGCAGAAAATGAAGAACTTCTTGACTACCTAACAGACTTTTCGTGGCAACAAACCATTTTAGAACAACAAACAAACGAAATTTTTTGCATAATCAAAATACTAGAAATGCCCAGAAGGATGGCCAGATCAATTAATTATCTTGGCAGCGCATTAAAATTTATTGCGGGTACGCCAGATCACGACGACTATGAAAAACTCTTGACAAAAACCAATACACTTATTGAAAATAATAATAAACAAACAAATATAAACTCAATACAGCAGGACAGAATTAACGCATTAACAGAACAAATTAATGACCATGTAACTACCTCAACAAGTAAACAAGAGCCTTTAACTAATTATGTAATAAATAGAAACTATACCATATCATAAATCATTTAAGTACATTATCACTTTCAATAGTTTTGGCAAAAAATAAAATTATCAATCCACTTTTGTTAGGCGATATCGAATTAAAACATATAATTGATCTTGACAAATTACCTATTAGTATAGATAATTTACTTACTGTCACAAAAATAAAAGTCCTGCAAGGCAAGGATGTCATTCTCTACATTTTTAAAATTTCCAAAGGTTCGAAAATACTGCGACTTTATAAATATTTATCCAATAATTCAAAATTAAAAAGGCATCAAATTTGAAGCAAACCAAGCAGCAAAATGCGAAAATTACTTACAACCTCTTGTAGACCTCATAAATACAAACATATACACCATATGCAGACGAAGTTTCGGCAAATGCACTTCGCAACTACTGAATCACAACAGAACTTCCTGTGCTACGGAGACTTCGGATCATTTACAACCTGTTCATCAAATCAAAGAAGGGATAATAATACTCAATAATGTAACAGAAACAAAAACACTGACCAAAATCAAGTTACAGTTAAAGGAAAATTTTTATTAATTTTCGATAGAGCAATACAGATTATTTTATTTATTTTTTTATTTTATTTATTAAACCAAAACAAGGTTTTTACAAAAAATATCTTACAGCTATTGAAAAAAACAAAAAAAAAAAATTAAAGCTAACAAAATGCACAAACAAAAAAAAAAAATACAAATTTGATTACTAAGTTAAAAATTTACAATGAAAAATTAAAAAGTTGTACTATATACTAAATTTTAAAACAAAAAAACAAAAATGCTTACAGGACAAAAACACAGTATGAGATATAAATAATTGGAATGTATGTGATATGTATATGAACTTGAACTTGAAATAATTTTAAATGTTTATAAAGTAATTAGGTAATTTAAGTATTTGGGTAATTTAGGAATTTCTGGTTTAATTTATGTTTAAAAGAGTTTCTTGATATGTCTGATGAAAAAAGATGACTGTGTTTGTTGAATATAGTGCAACATCTGTTTATTGGCTCATTTCTTCCGTATTCTGTTCTGTGTGTATTTTCTAATAAAAATTTAGTGTTTCTTGTATTTCTGACTACATTGTTTAGTCTAATCTTATTTACTAAGAATTGAACGTCAATACTTTTTTTTATGACGTCAAAGGTAAAGCAAGATGAAAGCATTTGCCTACGTGAAGATAAGGTTAACATATTCAATGAATTAAGTCTTACAGCATAGCTTGGAAGAGTAGAATAGTCTGTAGGATTATATTGGTTTCTCAAGGCAAACAAAAGGAATTGTTTCTGAACGGATTCTATTCTATTGGAATGTAATTGAAACGCTGGATCCCATACGATGTTACCGTATTCTAGAATTGATCGAACTAACGAGCAATAGAGAGCTTTTACTGCTGGGTTATTAAATTCTTTAGCTCTTCTCTTAATAAAACCTAACATTTTGCTTGCTTTGGAAATCATATGATCATAGTGAAGATGGAAGTTAAGCTTATAGTCTAGAAGAATGCCAAGATCGGTTATACTGGACACCCTTTCAAGAACTTTGTTATCTATTGCATAGTCGAAAAACATTGTAGATCTTTTACGTGTGAAGCTTATGACCTTGCATTTCGTTATGTTAAGTTCTAATTTATTGTAGAAACACCATTCTTGTAAAGAATGTAAATTTGATTGAAGTAATGCCAAATCAGAACTGTTTTTGATAACGTGGTAAATTTTAAGATCGTCAGCAAATGCAATATGTGATACACCCTCTAATTTTCTAGAAAGGTCGGAAATAAAAATATTAAATAGAAGTGGGCCTAAATGGCTACCTTGCGGCACTCCTGAGGTGGTATTAATTGTGTTTGATAAATAACCTTGAAATTTAATATTTTGAGTTCTTTCAGTAAGATAAGAGCAAAGCCAAGCGAGGAAAGAACCTGAAATGCCTAAAGTTTCAAGCTTTTTAAGCAAAATATTGTGATCCACACGATCGAAAGCTTTGCTAAAATCCGTGTAGATAGCATCAACTTGATAACCATTTTCCATTTCATTTAGTATTTCCGATGTGTAAACCGTAAGATTAGTTGTAGTAGAACGACCTTTTCTAAATCCATGTTGTTGTTCGTTTAATTTTTTATTTATGACGGGTGTAATTTTACTAACTACAATTTTTTCGAACAATTTTGGAATAGTGGATAAGATAGCTATACCACGGTAGTTTTCGACGGAAGCTTTGTCACCCTTTTTATAAATGGGGGTCAAAAAAGAAGACTTCCACGCATACGGAAAAATGCCTGTCGAAAGCGATAGATTAAAAATAAAATGAAGCGGTTGCGTCAAATAATTGGCACAATTGTATAAAAAAGAAGGTGGGATCCAGTCGGGTCCTACACCTTTTTTTGTATCAAGGTTGGTAATTGCTTCAAATATTTCGTTTTCAGAAAGATATAGATCTGTAATAATTGAATTAGATCTATTAAGTGAGATAGGAAAAGCGAAATTGATACGCGAATCTAATGGCCTATAAACTTTTTGAAAACAATCTGCAAAGAAATTACAGATTACATTAGGGCAAGAAGAAAAAACATTATCTTTAGACATAGAACTTGGGTATCCATATTTTTTTCGCTTTGTATTAATGAAGTCAAAAAACTTTTTTGGATCTGTAATTAATTTATTACCAATTTCATTGACATAATTATCGTATGCTAGATTTGATTTCTGTTTAAATTCTAAAACAAGATCGTTGTACCTGTTCAGTAAAATAACATCAGGGTCCTTCGTAACTTTAATTTTTTTGTAAGGTTTGTTGCGTTGGTTACGCAATGTCCTAATTTCTCTATTAAGCCAAGGTTCTGTTGTTTTATCTTTTTTACGAATTTTTGGCACAAAGCAGTTAATTATGTCAAATATTTTTAAGTAAAAGATAGAGATTGAAGAGTTAATATCCTGTTGTATTAACAGGTCGTCCCAATTTAAAATTGATAAAGCATTATTAATGCTTTGATAATCAGCGTTAAAAAAGTCATATACAATATTATTATTGTAAGATTTCGCGAATTGAGGCATAGAAGAGGAAATTTCGAAGATGACTGCGTTATGATGAGGAGTGTTAGTGAACAGGTTGACTGCATCATCAGCGAGTTTTACCACCACTCTGTCATATGCATTTGAAAATGCAAGATCTAGCCACTTATTGTTTTTATTTGGAAAATTTATAATTTGTTGTAAATCATTACCATAGAACTCCGAAATAATGTCAAAATCAATTTCATCATGAAAGTTAATTGGTAATAACAAATTATCTGAATCATCTTCTATAAAAGATAATGATGGACGATTGTAATCGACAAAAATAAAAATTGAATCATCCTCATTCATTTTAGATATAATATCGTGATAAATATCGAAAAATTCAGAATATGAGGAATTGTCAGAATTTGGTGGAAAGTAAACAATTCCTAGGTAAAGAAAATTATTACCTAAGTTTACTCTAACAAATTGGTGATCGAAAGTGTGGGAGGTCCTAGTGATTAGTGGAATACTAGAAAGGTTATTATTTACTGCAAGTAAAACCCCGCCTCCACGGGTGCAGTTTGTAGAGAAAAAATCCCTATCCTTTCTATAAATCGACCAATTATTGTCCAGTATTTCTTCATTTATGAAGGAATCGTTTAGCCATGTTTCGGTAATAGCACGCACAACGAAGTCACAAGACTTAGCATCAACATATAATTTTTTTAGTTTACCTCTCATACCACTACAGTTGTGGTAGAAGATTTTGAGATTGTCACTAAGATTACATTTATTATCTGTTGGTTTTACCTTCTTAAAGCTAGATCTTGTATTTACTAAAATAAGATTAGTGTTAATGTTATTTTCTTCCGCTAAGGGGACGAAAAAAATCATTACTACTTTTCCTAATTTTTTGCAAATAATCGATTCTCTTACTTTTAAGGTGACTACAATAAGCTTGTAAATCTTTTTCAACCGATTTGGACGAAGCACCGAAACCTTCATGATATTTTAATTAATTCCTATAGGGTTTGAATAATTTCATTAATTCCTTAGGGTTAGAAGGTAAACCTTCTTGATCAATAAAAATTTTAATATTGAGTTTGGTTTTACCATCTACACAAAGGTCGTCATCTTCCTTATGTAAGTAAGCTAAATATAGCCTTACATTTTCGTATATTTTTTGATCTCTAAAACGTGATAAAACATACGTATGATCGTCATTAGCTACAGCATTTTTCGTTAATCTGACTATAGGAGGTAACATAGGATTAACAAAACTTGCAATAGATTGGGATGAAATCGATGCAATTGGCTTATCGTTAATTGAGGTCGTGTTACAGTTTATGTTTAAGCTCTGAGTAGACGGAGTGCCAGCATTAAAGGTTTGTCCCTGAATGAAGTTAGAATATTTTTGTTTAGACGTAATTGGTGTTGTTGTAATTAAATTTGAATTTGAATTTGAAATTGAAAATGAATTTTCAGAAATGACTGAATTGCACATTGTGCTAGAGAATGCACTTGAACTTGTATTAATGGCTGGAATCTCAATTAAATTGGGCTTATTTAGTGAATATGTAACTAAGTTCGACGGAGGCAAATAGTTTTGAAATTTAATAGGTGTTTGAGTTAATAAAATGGGTTGTGTTTTGTTTGAATTTAAAATATTATTATTATTCTTATTCTTATTATTATTATTATTATTATTATTATTATTATTATTATTATTATTATTATTATTATTATTATTATTATTATTATTATTATTATTATTATTATTATTATTATTATTATTATTATTATTATTATTATTATTATTATTATTATTATTATTATTATTATTATTATTATTATTATTATTATTATTATTATTGTTATTATTATTATTGTTATCCTTTTTTTGATTTGTTTATTTTTTGTTTTAATAATTTTAGGCAAATTAGTATTTCTATTGTTTGTATTTTTAGTGTTTGTTTTATTATTTTAGAATGTTTTGTGTTTATTGAATGTTGTGTGTTTGTCCTTAAATTATTTTTACCTAAATTTTTGAAACTGCTGATATTGGTTCCTATACGCCACAGGCTCCTGTTTTTAATTTCATTCACTTTTATGAAATATCGTCCTGTTTTTCCTTTGCTACATTTTTGAGTTTGTTTGACCCAGCGCAATTTATTTCGTTGAATTCGTCAAGCAATGAATTAGGTAACTTATTTGAGCTGTATTGATTTGGATGAGAATTATTGTGGTTTTTCATAAATTCTTGCATCTCCTCCATTTTACTCTTGAGAATATCTAAATCAGTCAAAACTAAATCCCTGAAGCTCAATGAAATCTCATTCCTGCTCGCATTTTCAGAAATAGAAACACATATCTTAGATAAGTTATCAATTGAATCTTTTAGTTCCATATTATGTGAGTTATTTGTATCTTGAGGTAATTTATTGGAAATTAAAATTTCATTTTTTAATTTACCTATTTCAACTTTTATTATATCTCTAATAAATTTTTTGGATTTTAGGCCCATTCCACTAGAACAATTCCACTAGACACAATTCCACTAGAAGCAATTCCACTTGGCATAATTCCACTAGACACAATTTCACTAGCGCAATTCCACTTGGTATAATTTCACTAGGGAACAATTCCACGTGGTATAATTCCACTAGCGCAATTCCACTTTTTATTAGCCCAACGCATTTAGAGTTAAAAATCGCTGCGATTTTTAACTCTAAATGCGTTGGGCTAATAAAAAGTGGAATTGATATAAAATATATTCATTAAATTATATAATATTTTCAAAAAAAAACGAGGAAGAGTGTAGTAGAGTAGACTGTGTCAACTCTGGGATACCCGTATGACCGTAACATATACATTATATCATCCGGTTAATTACTTTTGGCAAAATTTCAAACATTCAGCTTTATTAGGTGTAGAGTAATGCTCATATAAAAGAAGAAGTTGTATGGCAGCTACTCGAACCCTTTGCAGTAGACCAACCAAATTTTGCAGTAACCTTGGCCATTACACTAAACTATTTTTGGCAAAATTTCAGACACCCAGCTTCATTTGGTGTAGTGTAATCCTCATATAAAAGAAGGAGTTGTATGGCAGCTACTCGAACCCTCAGCAGTAGACCAACTAAATTTTGCAGTAACTTTGGCCATTACACTAAACTATTTTTAGCAAAATTTCAGACACCCAGCTTCGTCAGGTGTAGTGTAAAGCTCTTATAAAAGAAGGAGTTGTATCGCAGCTACTCGAACCCTTTGCAGTAGACCAACCAAATTTTGCAGTAACTTTGGCCATTATACTAAACTACTTTTGGCAAAATTTCAGACACGCAGCTTCCATAGGTATAGAGTAATGCTCATATAAAATTAGAAGTTGTATGGCAGGTACTCGAACCAGTGGACCAAAATGGCTGAATTTAAAACTCGATTCCGTTTTTTGCATAAAAACGAATTCGTGAAAATTTCATAATCCTAGCTCCTTTACTTTTTGAGTTATCGTGATGACGGACGGATGGACGGACGGACGGACATACATAGCTAAATCGATTTATTTTTCGATTCTGATCCGATCCATACACTTGAGTCTATATCTACCCCCCCTCCTTCTCTGCGTCACAAACGTAATGGCAAATTTATTATACCCTTGGACTATATAGTCATACGGGTATAACAAAAGAGCTAGTTTATTAATAATAATTAGTAGAATAGAAACAGAATAAATTAAAGTTAATGAATACAAATATATAAAATTAATGAAAAAAACCTATTTAGGAAAAATCAATTCTCGTTATTGCTGCAATAGCCTTCATGTATTCAAATGGATCATAATTATTAAAGTTATTCGCTACACGAGATATATGTTCGGAAAGATCTTTGTATTTTTTCTTTTGCGGGACTCCCATTTCTAAATTTAAAATATTTGACAGTAATTTATAAATTTACTTAAAAAAATCAATTTTAAATTTAAATAATTTTTAAAAAAAATTATTATCTACAAGTGGAATTATACCAAGTGGAATTATGCCAAGTGGAATTGTTTCTAGTGGAATTGTGTCTAGTGGAATTGTTCTAGTGGAATTGTGTCTTGTGGAATTGTGTCTAGTGGAATTGTTCTAGTGGAATCGACCGGTCACGAATTTTTTGTTGTCTGTGTTGAAACTAATTACGCTATTGTTTAGCGATTCAAAATTTTTTTCCATTTCTGAAAAGTTGGCGGAGTTATTTTTTACAACTTCCAATAATTTAACAATTGTTCCTTGGAAGTTGTCCCTAACATCATTAATATTATTTTTGATTTTCCGCGAAAATTGTCCGAGAGAATTTTGTTGATCCAGACAACTTTCACAAACAAAGTGCTGCGATAAAAAGCTGCTGTACCAGTTTCTCGGAGCGTTTAAGCAGACTCCATGAAATTTACGATTGCAGAAACCTTTGCATTTTATATCGAATTTCATATCGGTGACCAAACAATTTTCTACGCTGCATTTGAAATCCATTGTAAATTGTATATAATGTTAAGTAAAAAAATAAAGATGATGAATCACTTATTATTTGTATTCTGATTTTAATTTACTTTATTAGTTATTTATTGTTTAACTGTTTATTAATGATACTACATTCCAGGCAGATCATTCAAAGAATTGTAGCGCATTTACCGTAGCACACTTACCAAAGTTATAGTCAATCAACCATATCGACCATAAATTAAAACTTTCATTACCATACCTACACAAAAAAAAAACCTCAATAATACAAACCACATTAGTGCACTCTACAATGAAATATCCAATCAAGGCACATACACATGGATAACCTTTTCCACGTCAACAATAGTAATCATTGCAATTATAATTTTTGGTATAAAATACATCTTTCAGTTAACAAATCATAGCCTTAGCATCTCCAAAATCCAAATAAACGAATTAATAGAAATGTAAAAGATTGAAACAAGGAGACATAACAAGGGGAGGAGTTAGCATACCTACATAAAAAGATCAAAAAGTACACGAGCAAAGGATCGAATTTCCTTCCATGCATTAAAACTAAATTTTTAATTACTTTCCCGTGGGAACTATTTAATTTTTAAATTAATTAATTGCTTATTAGACACTTTTTGTATAAAAAATAATAATTTTGTATTTGTTTGTTTTATGTTAATTTTAGTGTAAATATGATTGAATTTAATTAAATAAACCAAATTAAATTAGTTCTCAACGAATACATTGGTTTTTATTGTGTAACAAGTCTTTTCCTTCGCATACCTAAGGTGAGGCTGCTTTAGGCGCAATAAAAAAAATTAATCCATAACATTATCTTAACTTGTATAAGAAATTATTTAATTAAAACTACAATATAATAAATTATACAATTAGAAATAATTTTAGTTAAAAAATAATTATTTTGAATTCTCTAATTTTACTTATTTCCAATATTTAATTTCTAAAGGTTTTTATATATTTTTAAAGTTTTCTATTAAATATTTCCAAAGTTTGACTTTTTCTAATGTTTAGTGGTAATGAATTAAAAATTTTAATAGCACTACATTTCAAACTTTTTTGTTTCTTTGTGGTTCTAGCTTTAGGTATTATGAACCACAACCACAAGCTTTAGGTATTATGATATGGTATTTGTGAACATTTATTTATGGTATTTATGAACTCTATTTATTAAATGTAAATTTGATTTAATATTACTATTTATTACTTTATAAATGTATTTACCTTTTTCAAAATAGATTAATTGGTTAATGTCTAATTCATTTGATTTTCTTTTATAAATACTTAGTACTGGTTCTGTAATTATATTTGTAAAGAATTTTAAGCGCTTTATTCATTAAAATACCAATTTGATTAATATGGAAATTTGAGCACTGGCATTAATATTAATATGGAAATTTGAATAATATTAATATGGAAATTTGAACTACATATATTATCCCTTTCACTTGATAGTATATGACTATTATAGATAAGCTTAGCTGTATGCTGGCAAATACAACCACATCTTTTTATAGCTAATATAATAGGCATATCTTTTTTCTTCACGTTTTTGATATGATTGTCCCATTTCAAATTATCAGCAATTATTATTCCCATATATTTAACCTTCTACTCTTTCAATAGTTGTTTCCCTTATTTTAAGAGTACTATTTTGGTTATTTTTTCTTTATGTTTTAAATAACAAATTGTCGGTTTTTTTGCGTTTATGCAGAGTTCATTGTTAAATATTGCATTTAGATCCTTATTTAGTATATTTTTAAATTCTTGTACTGTTCTAGCTTTAGCAATGATATTAGTGTCATCTGCATAAAGTTAATAATTTGAAATAAAATTATTTTTCGGAATATTCATTATATATAAATGGTACAACAACGCTTCAAGCACCCTTGTGGTACACCTGTTTTTATTATAAGTTCATCACTAAGCACTTCGTTCACTTTCCCACACTGAGTTCTATTTGTTAAGTAACTTCTTAATAAAAGATTACTTAAAAAGATTCAAATTAATCAGTCTACGATGATTTACCACATCAAAAGCCTTCGTAAGATCAATAAATACTGCACCGACGAATATTCTTCATCAAGTGCGTCATAAATATATTCTGACGTAGCTGTTATTGCGGATTCTGTACCGCTATTTTCTAGGAAACCATAATGATTTGGATCAAAACCAAACGTTTTTGAAATAAAATTGTGGCTGCATTTCTTTTTAACTTCATAATATTTTGCTAAATCTCCGTTTCAGAAAAGGTCTAAGAAATAATGTTTTATTATTTCTTATGTGTTCTATAGTTACTATATTATTTTTTTTTTTTATTCCTTTTATAATGGACTAGCTGTCGGCCCGTCACAGAATGACGGAAGGTCAATTGAAAGAAAAACTTCTTTTCTAATTAAGAAATATTTCTAATTTCATTATACACATATACATATATTGTATATCAATATCATATTCTCAAATAAAATCGCAACCGTTTCTTTTTGTATAACGCAGATTATGCTTCGATTCTAGTAATAGATACACCAAAAAAAAACAAATGACTTACAACATTCTTGTTGTATTTTAAAAACTTGAAGGTTTTTAAATTATGTGGTCTACATTTCGTATATTTAGAATTTGATAAAATTTTGAGGTCGTTAGTTCAAATCCCTTCTTGGTGAAATTTTTTTTTAATTTCAATTCATATTTTTTTTTTATTCAATTTTTTTTTTTTTTTTTTTTTTTTATTCCTTTTCCACTCCTTTAAGGAGTATAGGGCATTCACCAAGTTTTTATTAAACTTGCCTTCAGTTTCTTTAATCATAATATTCACTAAGCCGTTGATTACTAGGCTGTAGCTATTGTATTAGGTTATGAAATATGAATGCACAAATCTTTGATGGGCGCGAAAAACAAGATAAGTCCATTTTTGGCAAAAATGAGATAAATGAAGCATCAGAATGCTACAATGAAATGCCATATTCTGTAAAAACCTGATAAGTCTATCTATTGTGTATACTGGTTAAAAAAGCAATGCGCAAAACAACATTGTTGAATTCTACAAAAAAATGGGCGGTAAAAATAATATAAGTGGACTTATACTATTTTAACCAAAAAACTATTAAAATTATGGATATATCATCACGGACTTGTACTTAATTGACCAATCAATACCTCTATTACATGCTGTAACATGATTCAGAGTAAAACTTTAAAAATTAGTTTTTTATGTATCTACATATAAAAAAAACCTTATTTGAGTGCAGCAATACAATTTCAATCAAATACCTATATAAAAAAATATACATATAATGTTATTAATTTCTATAACATTGTATTTTCAAACATTGAAACAATCATAGAAACAAACATTGTCTATGGCATTGTATTTTCAAACATTGAAACAAACATAGAAACAAACATTGTCTATGTCAATATTTGTTTTTGTTATGTGCTAAAAAATCCGTTACATTTTGTTTTCGGAAAACAATAATAATATTTTTAGTAGTATTCGATAAAAACTAGTCGAGGTGTCAAGATCAATATAGAATATTAATTAAATATAAAAAAAAGTATTTTTAAAAAGTGTTACTTTGATTTTGATTACAGTATTTATTAAAACGTCATAGCATAATATTAATAATTATTTAGGTCCCTACATATTTATCAATTAATCATGTTTTCAAACAAAAGTCGGGCAGCAAAAATGGTTGCACTTGCTTTGAAAAAAACAATAGGTAAACTTCATTTACATTAAATATTTATAAAGTGGAGCTTTTTATCAGAAATTTTGTCAAGAAAATATTGCTTAATTTAAGAATATTGTTGATACGAAGTGCTCATTTCAATATTTTTGCAATATTCAGTACTTTTTTTAAAACTAAAGCTTTTATAAGGCTCCGAATCTATTAGATTAGATTTAGAACATAAATTTTTTTTTTTGTAATGTTTTTATCCCTGCAGATATACCACATACAGACCCTGGATGCAACTCAAATGTTGATTTACGAAATATTTCTTCCACAAGTAAGGAAACTGACACCTTATTAGACTTTGACAGTGATAATTCATTAGTGGATCAAGATTATTTACCAAGTTCATCTACGTCTAGCTCTGGTTCTAATACTGATGTTCGAATGACTAACTTTTCGGATGAAATTGAACACAATTATGATGATAATATTTCAATATCCACAAATTTTCCTCAAAAAAAATTTTGTAGAACAGTTAGAAATGAGAGGAAATTAAAACGGAACACGGGACAAGAATATGTAACGTTAACTGGAAAGGTAGTTAAAAAACGGAAAATGAAATCGGTAAACTGTCGTTGTAAATGTAAAGAAAAAATTTCTGAAGTTGATAGAAGGAGCCTTTTTGAAGAATATTGGTCTTTAGCAGATTATTCTAAGCAAACCGTTTATATAGGGGGTTTAATTACCGTATCTCCTACTAAAAGAGTGAGAAAACGACCAAATATTTTGGATGAGAAAAGAAAAGAAAGAAACATAACCAATAAATTTCACATTAAAGTAAACGGTAAATTAATTAAAGTTTGTCGGGAATTTTTCCTGAAAACTTATGATATAACTCCATCGTTCGCAACTAATGTTGTAAAAAATTTATTGTTATCAACTTCTGGTGTTCCTGTAAAAAATAAGAGAGGGCATGGAATAAAGAAAAATAAGCATTCCGAAGAAACTATTGCTGCTGTAATACAACACATTCGCTCATTTCCTTGTTACGAGTCTCATTATACTCGACGTACTAACAATAAAAAATATTTACCTAACCATCTTAATTTACAAAAAATGTTCTCATTGTATTGTGAACAAACTTCTAATCCTGTGTCTAGGAAAATATATGCAAAAGAATTTCATAAACTCGAATTAAGATTCAAAATTCCACAAGTGGATACATGCCACACATGTGATACTTTACAAATTAAAATTAAAACGGAAGTTGTATCTGAAACCAAGGAAGTCTATGAAAAAGAACTTAAAGAACATCATAATCTGGCGGATTTAGCATACAACACCAAAAAAGCGGACAAGGAACGAGCTAAAGAAAATCTAACATTAAGAACTTTTGCGTTTGATCTTCAGCAGTGCTTACCGACGCCATATCTCAACTCGTCTATTGCTTTTTACAAACGCCAACTTTGGACTTTTAATCTAACGATCCATAATCTTGCAACCGGCGATGTAAAATGCAATATGTGGCATGAAGGTGAAGGAGGACGCGGAGCCAACCAGATAGCAACAACGTTATATGAAGAGCTCATGAATTTGCCTGATGAAGTAAATCACGTCACTCTTTATTCTGATTCATGCGGGGGTCAAAATAGAAACTCGCATGTATCAGCAATGTTCTTGTGCGTAATGCAAAATAAACCAACCTTAAATTTTATCGATCATAAGTTCATGATCAGTGGACATAGTCACATGGAATGCGATATAGATCACGGTTTAATCGAAAAACAGAAAAAAAAAACTGAATGCCCTATATCGCATCCATATGATTGGTACCAATTGGTTAGAACAGTGGGAACCAAAAAAAAGTTTATTGTCAATGAAATGACCCACGATAAATTTTATGATTTTGCTTCTTTTCTAAAGTCTGAACTAGTTTTGAGAAAAAAGGATTCAACTGGTGAAGTTTTTAAATGGCATGATGCAAAGTGGTTAAGATACACAAAAGCACCAGGGGAAATTTCTTTTAAGACCACTTTGGATCCAAATGTGCCTTTTAAAACTTTATCATTTTTAAGGCGTGGAAATCCAAGTCCGGTACTTAAATTGAAGAAATTATATTCAGACACGTTGCCTATATCAAAAGAAAAAAAACAAGATCTGTTAAGTTTACTTCCATTGATCAGACCGGACTTTCACGACTTCTATAGGCAACTTAAAGTTTCCAATTCAGCTATTGACTCTCTGCCGGACATTGAAGAGTTCGAAGAATAACGCGAACTAGTAGAAAATAATGGAATCTTAAACCTCATAATTTAATAAAAAATGAACTGATAATTTTTATTTTTTTTTTATTCTTGTTATGTTTTACTAATTGAAAAAGTTTCTATTTTAGTTTGTTTTATTTTTGTTTTTTTATTTTAAGTTTTATATTTGAAAGTAATGTTAAAAAAGATTAAAAAATTGAATTAAATTTCTTTATTATTTTAATTTTTCGTTTTAATATTTAAATATTCGTAGTAAGATAATATGGTCAAAACAGTATAAGTCCATCATATGACAAAAATTATTTAGCTCAAATAAGAATAAGTCCGTTATTTTTTTATTAATAAGCGATTTAATAAAAATTATTTTACTAACTTAAAAGGTTTTAAAATAACATTATTTGAGCAAAATTTTGAGAACATTGAGACGAAAATACCAAAAATATTAAGTTTTTTTGCTCTACTGCAAAATATACTTTTTGGACTTATCTTGTTTTTCGCACCCATCAAAGAAATGTTAACATTGTGCGCCATCTATAATCTTACACAAGCATTATTTATATATTTTTATTAAATCTTATTTTATATTACGATATAAACTATTACGATATAATTAAACAATTTTACGATATTTTTTTATTGAATATGATCTGACCGGGGTTTGAACCCGAGACCTTCCACATGGAATGCGGCGTCTTTACCACTACGCCATTGGTCAGATACGTACTTTTTATTATTAAATTCGATAAATTTGTTTGTTAATAAAAGATTTTAAATTTTTTTATAGGTTTATTTTGTTTGAATAATGATCTATTTCTCCATCTATTAATGTTTTGTATACATATTTTTAAAAAATATTGCTATACATAGTTTTGACAACCATTGTTTAGATTCAAATCGAAATATTTGTTTGTTGCTAACATTCTATAATGTACATACTCAACATGCTAAAATGTACCTATTTATATATACGTAAAATTGTATTAAATGTTAATTTTTGAATTGAGTTTTGCCTTATTTATAAATTTTGAATTATAAACTTTATTTGGATTTTTTTTTAATATACCGAATCACGTTATATATTTGTTTGGCTTCTATGAAGTATTGTACAACCGAAGCCACTTTGCCAACCACTAACCATTTTTTTTCCATTTTTAACTTTTTTTAAAAAGAAAAAATAAGTAAAAGGAATTATGAGGGAAAGATGCTGGGATGAGGGATAAATGTAGGGATGAGGGAAAGATGAAGGGATGAGAGAGAGATGAGGGAACTTTGAAATATTTTGATTGCAACAAAGCGTACATTGGTTATTTCAGATTTTCACTGAAAGCTTAAGACTTACTACACAATGTTCCTATGAAGCATAGTCTTCTTAATTTTTAATTACAAAATGTTTTATTATATATAAAAAATTTCCAGAAAATGTTCTGTGAGTTTTAATAACGTAATGAACTAATTCATGAACATTGAAAATAATTTAATTTCAAAAAAAATTTTATTTATTTTTGTTTTTGTTTTTTTTTTATTAAAAATAAATAAAATATTTTTTGACCTGCTTATGATAATTTATGATATTTTATTTTCTAAAATAAAACACATTCAACAAAACATTAATATTTTATTTTCTTATAATTGAACACATCCAACAAAACACATTTAATTGAATGCATTTGTTACACCTCATTCTAGACAAATATATTAATAATAATTCTCCCACTTCATTAAAAAATTTATTTAATGTGTTTGCCGTTTCGATTTCAACCTTTGTCCTTTCCCCACTTTTTTTACAATGCTTGTTATATGTTCTGAAATATCCTTATTAGTATTCCTTATAAAAGTTGTTCAAAATTGAGGTATCATTTTAATTTTAATAAAAAAAAAACTTTTTTTTGAAATATTGAATGTATTTTTCTTTTAATTTATTACAAATAGGTTAACAATGAAAAATTATGTCGGCCAAGTGGCCCCTCTACTACTTCGGCAGGCTTCCAATCTTATACCAAAATTCTGAATCTCGTTGTTCAATAAAATGTTCTCAATGGTTGAAATCTGCTCGATAATGTTGTTTTTAAGCTTTTGAATTGCTGTGGGATTATTGCTGTAAACTTTCGATTTCTTAAAACTCCACAAACAAAAATCCAACGGTGTCAAATCACACGATCTTGGTGGCCAATTCACTCCTGCTCTACGAGAAATAATGCGATCTTCGAATTTTTTCTTCAAAATATCCATTGTTTCTCTTGCTGTGTGGCTAGTGGCACCGTATTGTTGAAACCGCATATTCTTTACGTCCAAATCATCAATTTCCGGTCACAAAAAGGTTTGGATCATCTCTCTATAGCGATTTCCATTGACCGTAATCGCATTTCCATTTTCGTTTTCAAAAAAATATGGTCCGATGATTCCTCCTGACCACAAATCACACCAAACCGTAACTTTTTGTGGATGCAATGGTTGCTCTAAGATAACCCTTGGATTCTCTTCACCCCAAATGCGGCAATTCTGTTTGTTGACGTAGCCATTGAGCTGGAAAAGAGCTTCGTCGGTGAAGATTATTTTGTTAAAAAAATTCTTATTTTCTTCTTGTTTTTCGATTGCCCAAGAAACGAATTGCCGAAGTTATGCATTGTCAGTTAGTTTTAATTCTTGCGTCAGCTGGATCTTATAAGCCTTTAAATGGAGATCACGATGCAAAATGTTGAATAATGTGGAGGGTTTGATGTCTAATTGCTGCGAACGATGACGAATAGAAGTTTTTGGATTTTCTTCAACACTTCTGCTCACAGCTGCTACATTCTTGGTTGAACGGCCACTACGTTGATAAATGTTGCCTCTGTTATCAAGAACAGATCCAGTTTCTAGAAATTTATCAACCATCAGCTTGATGGCACGATTTGTTGGAGCATTTTCTCTACCAAATTTTGATCGAAATTTCCTAATTACATCTGGAAACTTTTACTATTTTCAAAAAATGTTGTAATAACAAAAACACGTTGTTCCTTCGTGTTACGTTCCATATTAACTAACCGGAATGTATTTAGAATACACCTAAAGAAACCTCGTATAAAAATTCCAGCTAAAACAAATGGCGGCAAAATCAAAATGATACCTCAATTTTGAACACCAGTATTATTTAACACTTTCCATCATTTTCTAGAGTCACTTCCGGCATTTTCAATGCTTTTATTGATATGGCTTTTTTTTAGCCTCTTTTATTTGTTTATCGATCTTTTTATACCCGTATGACTATATAGTCCAAGGGTATAATAAATTTGCCACGTTTTTTTGTTACGTTTGTGACAAAGAGAAGGAGGGGGGGTAGATATAGACTCAAGTGTATGGATCGGATCAGAATCGAAAAATAAATCAATTTAGCTATGTATGTCCGTCCGTCCGTCCGTCTGTCCGTCCGTCACCACGATAACTCAAAAACTAAAGGAGCTAGGATCTTGAAATTTTCGCAAATTCGTTTTTTTGCAATAGCCATCATCGCTATTTAAATTCAGCCATTTTGGTCCATGGGTTCGGGTAGCTGCCATACAACTTCTTTTTTTATATGAGTATTACTCTGTACCTATAACAGCTACGTGTCTGAAATTTTCTAAAAAGCAGTTTAGTTTCATGGCCAAAGTTTCTGCAAAATTTGGTTGGTCTACTGCAGTGGGTTCGAGTCGCTGCCATACAACTTCTTATTTTATATGAGGATTACTCTACACCTAATGAAGCTGGGTGTCTGAAATTTTGCCAAAAACAGTTTAGTGCAATGGCCAAAGTTACTGCAAAATTTGGTTGGTCTACTGCAGAGGGTTCGAGTAGCTGCCATACAACTCCTTCTTTTATATAAGCATTACACTACACCTAATAAAGCTGGTACGTTTGAAATTTTGCCAAAAGTAATTAATGTTTATAATAATAATGATATAATGTTTATATAACGGTCATACGGGTATCCCAGAGTTGACAAAGTCTACTCTACCACACTCTTCCTCGTTCTTACATAGAGTTTATTTTATCTTTTTCTCTCTGTTATTTGGATCTCTTTTATGGCTATCGTATAGTGATTTTCTAATTTTTAATTCTTTATACATCGACGGTTTTGATTCTTTATATATCGATATCCATATATTATTCCTAGTTCTAACAGACATTGAAATTGTGCATAAAACTTAAGCTTCTTGTATTATTTTTGTTAACGTGTCTAATTCCAAAACGTTAGTGTTTTCTATTTTATTATTTACGATTTGAGACATCTGGTTATAATCAGTTTTACTTATAGTGTGCCTCTTCATTGGTATTTTCATAATACTTATTGCTTTTAGTGATACTATGGCCAATTCGTTATCAGATAGACAGTTATTTTCTATTGTAAAATTAATATCATATTTATCATTTGAATTTGTTAAAATGTGATAAATTAAGGTATTGGAATGAGCTGTGTTTCTTGTACTTTGTGTTTTGTTTATTATACTATAACCAGTTGTTGCTATCATGTCTTTATACTTAATTACGGTATTAGAATTGTTAAATAAATTTAAATTAGTATCAGCAAAAAATATGTAATTTGCTTTATTCTTTAATCTATTTTCTAAATATTCTATAAATGTGTTACTATTTCCGCTAGAGCCTTGTAAAATGTACCAATTCTTAATCTAGGTGCAGAATTCAGAATTTCAATTACCCTAAAATTATACTTTTCGTCTTTTAATACTTCAGTAAAATATATATTATTTTTTATAAAGATGACAGTTCCACCACCTCTTTTCTCATCTCTACAATTGAAAATTGCCCTATAGTTTGGATTATTATAAGTAGTGATTACATTGCTGTTTATCCATACTTCTGTTAGAATCACAATATTAATATTGTGATAATAAATATTCTTTACATTCATTAATTAATGTTTCTAATTTTTTAATTTTATTTCTTAAGCTGCATATATTTAGATACAAAATTTTTTATTTTCCCGTTTCTAAAATATTTGTGGAATGGACTGCCATTACGGTCTACCAATTAAATAATTTTGCGTGGAATTCCAAATTGTTTGTAAATGTTCTCTGTATTTATTAAATGTATGTTGCTTATATGCTGATAGGTCTTTTTGTAATTCTTTGTTGGTGATTCCCCTACTTTCATGGAATTTATAATATAATTCATGTTATTCCTGATAATTCGATCAATACTTTGTTTTCTTCATAAAAAATATTCTCTTGATCGTGCAAAAAAAACAAAAATAATCTAACGTTATTGTATATTCTGTGGTCTCGTAATCGTGATAATGCATATATACTATCACCAATTTCAACAGCCTTTTTTGTTAATTTAACAATTGGAGGTTCCATTGAATTTAAAAAGCTCTTGTTTACAAGTTGTAGATTTTTAGTACTATAAGAAGCATTTTCCATTTTTTCGTTTTGCTGATACAATGTTTCTCCTTTAATCCAGTTATGTTATTAAGAAGCTAATTCCACTTTATTGGCACTATCAATAACGCCTAACTTTTCGTTACTATTCTTAATTATATCTTTATTATTACAGAATTTATATCTACTATTCACATAATTATTTTGATCAATTTTGCTATATTATTATGACCAGCACTATTACTATTGTTATTATCATTATTCTTAATATTATTTTTATCATTATCATTATTAGTATTACGTTTGTTAATTTTCTTGTCATTTATTAATATTCTATTTTTTTTTGACTAAAATTTAGGTATGTAAGAAAGTATGCTAACACGTTTTTTCTTGTTTGTTTTAGATAATAGATTATAATTGTTATTACTATAAATACTTGAATTCTCAGCACTATTTTTATTTTTATCTTTAATATCTATCATACTTATTATTGTATACCATTTTTTTTGTACTATTACTAATTTCATTACCATTATTAATCTTAACACTAATACTATCATTATTTTTGTTTTTATTAGCAATATCATTACTAATATAATTAGAACTATTACTATCATTAATGTTATTATTGTTTTTAAACTTGGAATTATTATTAGCATTATTATTGGTGTTAGGATTGATATAAGCATAGTTGTTACAGGAAGAAACATTTTGTTATCTATATTTAGGTTGTTATCATTCACTTCTAACTCCTTTAATTGACAAATTGTAGATTATGGCTAGAAGAAATCAAAACTAGTCAAGAAAAAGAAATTCAGAAAATGTAAAAAATTACCGAAGTTTTTAAAACAGCAAGTGAAAAGGTTAATGAATCATTTATATAAATTCAAACAAGTTTCAGTGTTTGTGCAGTCAACTGACTTATGGTTGAAACCTTTACATTTGAAACACTTTGGTACGTTTATCGCATCGAAAACTTTGCACCTTTCTCATCCTATACATAGCTTCTCACTAGCGATTATTTTTGGAAAAGATTCTTTATCAACTTCCAATATTACGTTAAACATTTCCTTGCCATATTTATTTACATTAAATACTTTAACCACTTTCATTTCCCTCCTTTCCAAAAAGGCGTTTTTCTTTTTTAACTTCTCTTCTATATCTTCCTTACTCAATTTATTGTTCATGTGCACTATTTCTATTTTGGGTTTGATAATCACTGGCATTTTTATGTCATAGTCTTCCTTCAGTTTTTCTTCTAATACCTTTTAGATATTTTCCCGATCTTCCGTTGTTAACGTTTCAATTAATATCATTCCATTAGTTTTGTTTTCAATATATTTAATTTTCAAATTTTTTGGATCTACCTTAGTATTTAGATTACTTTTCGTTTTGTTACTTTTTTGTTTGTTCTTAGGTTTTGATATTTCAGAACATATAACAAGCATTGTAAAAAAAGTGGTGAAAGGAAAAAGGTTGAAAACGAATCCAATCCAATATATAAAGAAGAAAACTTGTTTGTTTGTTTGTTTGTCCAGGTTTCACATGAAAACCACTGGGCCGATTGTCACAGAATTTTAATTCTATGAGCCCGGGGGGTGACATAGGCTATTTTACATTTTTATAAGTCAACAGGTTGCGGCTTCAGAGCCGTTTTAAGCTTCTCGTTTTTTTTATGTCGAGTCGAAACGGCTTCACTGATTGACTTGAAATTTTGCACGAATGTTCCTCTTACCAAACGGAGTTAGTTGTATAAAGTTAGTTGGAATATATTACCATTTCGGCCGGACGGGCTTGCAAAAAATTTTTTGTTTCCTAATAAAAAATAATTGAATACAATTTTTACAGATTGATTTTGCAGTCCAAAAGAGAGGCTGCAAAAAATTTTTATTAAGTTCAATTAACCCATTTTCCACGACCACGCCATGAAGTTCTTTATAAATTTTATTTGATTAAACGATTAACTAAATTTAAACAGAAAATTTTCTACATGCATTTTAATTATAAAAGCCTACCGTGTTAATTTGGTTTTGACCTGTTTACGCGTTTTACACAAAAACTCACTTTTATTAATAAGACTATTATTTTTGCTCTCCTCAAATAGTGCAAAAGTTGAATGAGATAATATTAATAATAATAAAAATAAAGCTAACAAAGAATCCGAATAATAATATCCTTAAATTTAAAAAAAATAACAATTTCCTGCCCTACATTTTTTCATAAGTCTTTGTTTTTTATCTACTTTGCAGTTGTTGTTTTTTAAAAATAGATTTCAATGTAAAACTGCAGTTTTTGTTTTAATAAAATCTAAAAATAAAAAAAAATCCATTTTGTTTATATTATGCTTAAATGCAAAGTATTTGAAAACATTTTTTCTCAAAAAAGAAGCCTACATTTCTTTCATGAAATCATAAAAAAACGAGGAATAGCGTAGTAGAACTTTCAGGTAAGTACAAAACAGAAATAAGTTGAAAAGCAGATTTTTTCATAATGTCAAATTTAGTATAACCTTTTGACCGATAGTCAGACGGGTATAATAATACTTATATGTAAACTAGCTATTACCCGGCGCACGTTGCCCCGTCTCTCAATGAAGTTTTAGTTTAAGTTGATGTTATTAAAAAAGTTAACACAAACATTACACATAGTGTACATGTAAATTTTAAAATCTAATAAAGCTACTTTTTTAAACTTCACCTAATTCAAAGAAGTTTTACCTACTTCCAAAAAAATTTTTTTTTTTTACGAATTGTAGGAATTCCAAGTATATACATGTACGCATACAAAATTTAAAGTCAAATGGTCGAGCCGTTTCTGCTTAAGAGTAAAGTAACACAAATATGTAAAAATCTGCTGTGCCAAAATAGGTTTACGGAACTCAATAAACCTTTTTTTGAGACTTTGAGCAAGTAATATTTCGCAAAATTGGACGTAATATCCTCTAAAATTATTTTTTGAACAAATCGTGGGGGCAGCATGGATTAACAAATTCCAAATCTGTTAATGGAGCAAACTCCATTCACAAAGAGGAACACATATACAAAGTTTGAAGGCAATCGGTTAAACCATTTCTAATTTATAGCAAAGTAACGAAAAATCCTATAAAATGCTGTTGAGCCGCAATGTATTAATGGAACTACACAAATATTTTTTGGATGCTTTCTTGTTAACCAAAGCAGTACTTCGAAAAAGTGACTAAAACTTGCTTTTTTGAAATTTGCACGCTCCCGGTCAACGCAAAGTATTTTATAAATTAAAAACAAAATATTTTTTTAATAAACGATTAAATCTTTTTTATACCCTACACCTATAGAATAGGTAAAGGGGTATATTAACTTTGGTATGGTGTTTGTAACCACCTAAAGGAAGCGAGCTAGATATGGAAAAGTATATATATTTGTGATCAGCGTGACCGCCTTAGTCGATATAGCCATGTCCGTCCGTCCGTCCGTCCGTCCGTCCGTCCGTCCGTAGGCACGATAACTCAAAAAATAATGGAGCTATCTTGATGAAATTTTAACTGTAGGTTACTAGGACTGAAAGTACGGCGGGGATTGCATATGGGCGAAATCGGCCCATGGGTTCGGATTCTGGACCTTTTAATCGGTTTCAGGGCTAACGAACAAATATAAAAAATCACGATAACTCAACAACTAATGACGCTATCTTCATCAAATTTGTGCTGTAGGTTACTAGTAATGAAACTACTTCGGAAATTGCGTAAGGTCGGGATTGGACCATGGGTTCGGAACCTAGAACTTTTTGATCGAATTTAGGCCAAACGAGCATAATTCCGAAACCAATGAAGATAGAACCTCCAAATTTAGTATCAGGGTGTCCCTTCCTATTTCCTAAGTGTCTTGTGAATTTGGGTCCCATTGGAGTAGTGGGCCGGGGACCAGCCACACATTTCCGAAGACCTTAAAGCATATCTTTAAAATTAATAAAGATAACAACTTGAAAATATGTAGAAGCTTCCAATTTGCCACAAGGGTGTTCTTTACTATCTCTTGCGTGTTCCCCTAATTTGGGATCAATTGGAGTGGTGGTTCTGTACCCCTCTCAGACCTCCCAAGTTTTA
The DNA here is from genome assembly GCA_963082915.1 of Dolichopus griseipennis. Classification (NCBI taxonomy): domain Eukaryota; kingdom Metazoa; phylum Arthropoda; class Insecta; order Diptera; family Dolichopodidae; genus Dolichopus; species Dolichopus griseipennis. Next base: position 236,075,221 of record OY720441.1, on the reverse strand, counting down.
AAAGCTTATAATCGAAATTACTAAAAATAGTTACTTAAAATTAGGATAAACCGTTCAAATTGTGTACAAGGGTTAACTAGTACTATAAGTACAGCGCGAACTATATAAGGGCGAAATCAGCCCAACGGTTCGGATTCCGGACCTTTTAATCGATGTCAGCCACTCAGTTCTTAGGCCCTTAAAGCATATTTTCGAAATTAAAAAAGATAGTAACTTGAAACAAATGTAGAAGCTTCCAATTTGCCACAAGGGTGTTCTTTACTATTTCTTGCGTGCCCCCCTAATTTGGGATCAATTGGAGTGGTGGTTCAGAACCCCTCTTAGACCCCCCAATGTGTAAAAGCTTATCATCGAAATTAATAAAACTAGTAACTTAAAATTAAGATAGAGCGTTCCAATTGTGTACAAGGGTTAACTAGTATTGAAAGTATGACGGGACTGCATATGGGCGAAATCGTACCATAATTTCGGGTCCTGGAACCATTGAAAAGTTCAAGGACTAACAAACATATATCTTAAAAACACCATAACTCAAAAAATAATGCCGGTATTTTGATGAAATTTAACAGTAGGTTACTAGTAATGAAAGTACCATGGGAATTGGTTGTGGTCGAGTTTAATTTCGAAGCCAAAGAATATATTTCCTATGTCCTATGTGTCTCCGAAATCTAGACTTAATTGTAGTGGTTCAGCTATGTTCAAAGGTACTTGCTGCATTTATGTAAAATTTATTTTTATATTTAAATGAATTATATGAAAAGGTGTAAATTTTTAATTGTATTTTGGAAATAAATTTATTGCATATTTTGCGTTTATAAGCTTTTCTATTAGGTATATAAACTAACCATTTAAAATAATTGCAATTTTTAAAAATTTGGATTATTAAATATATTATGCTTTGATTATCTTTTTATCACAAAATTTAATAATTAGAATTTTTTCATTTTGTAATTGAATTGGAATAAATATATTTTCATTTATTTCTAGTTTGTTTGTTTTTTAATATTTTTAAATAGATAAATTAGTAAGAATTTGTAGTATTTTTTAATAGATAGCGTAATTAGAAAATGTTTTTAGTATTATACAGTTAATTTGGTTAGCTATGTCTTACGATCAAATTAATAACAGCTTCTATGGTGTTAAAATGACTTATGGATATGTCCTTAAATTTGAACCAAATAGGTGTAGGGTATTTCTAAGTCGGTTGCACCGACTGACTGTTTCTTTACTTGTTTTTATTTTTATTATCATGTCATATATTTTTTTGTATTATTACCATAGGTAAATTATATATTAGGTTAGTTATATGTCAAATAAGAAATTGTGTACGATACACAAGTTGTGTTCAAAGGTACTTACTGCACATATGGAAATTTTATTTTTATAACTAAATGAATAATATAAAAAGTTCTAAAATTGTCATTGTATTTTAGAAATGCATTTATAGCAGATTTTGCATTTATAAGCTTTTCTAATATGTACATATACTAAAAATTAATTTTTTAATTTTTGAAAAATTTGAATTATTAAATTTTGTGATAAAAAGCTAATAGAATTTTTTCAATTTTGTATCTTTGTATATCTCAATATCAAATAACCTTTATCAAATATTGAAAGTGATATTTTATTACAATTTCTTATGCGGTTTTAATTGTAACGGGAAATCTTTTGTTTTAACTTTTTAATTTTTGTTAAGATAAATACATTTTTCTAAATCTGGCAAAATGCATAGTTGGGAGTTGGGAAATTTTATAAAATGTTTATGTATAGATAGATGTACGAGTATGAATGTGTTAAAATTTCTATATCTCAATTCTTTAATCTTTAGAGGTGTTTTTGGATTGAGATCAATTATAATTTTGTTCTAACTGAGAATTTCATTTAAAATTTAAATTTTGTGACCAAAATCTTATTTATTGTGGCATTGATAACAAAAAAGTATAAAAAATAGTTTTTAGTACATTTTCGAAAAATTTTGTAAAAATGTGACTATATAGTTTCACTCTGTTCGTCCGTCCGTCCGTCCGTCCGTCCGTCCGTCCATCTGTTCGTATGTTTACAAAAACTTTTACACCGTTTGAAATAGAGTTAAGAATTTTTAAGAATTTTTCAAGAATTTTTCCCCCAAAGTTGGAAAAGCCCTATTTTTAAATTGTTATAACATGAGTTCTGTTGGGTATATTTTCAATCTGAAAATGGAAAAAGATAAGCTTTATAAATAATTAAGACTAAATATTTAGGGTTGCCATACGGTACTACAATTATGCAAAACTCAGTTTTTGCAAAATTTTGGCCACACATATCTTCTAAACGGTACAAGCTAGGGTCTTGAAAATTTGGGAAAAGTTAGGTCCTCCGATTTCCGAATTAGTAGGAGTCGGTTAACAACATTTTTTAGTCAAGCCCCCTGTTTAGGAGCTATAAGGGCTCGAAAATTGAAATTTTGGTATTTTCAAACACCTTTAACTTGAATACCTGTTAAAAATTTTTTTTAGTAATAAGGTAAATTTAAAGATCCTTAATTATATTTCAACTTGTGTCAAAGGTTTTTCTTAATATTGAAAGATGCCGAAGTTACAGCCCCCGAAAATTTCTAAAAAGCCCTATATTTACATTAGTATAACAAAAGTTCTTCTAAATGTACGGTTTAAGCTAGGGTCTTGCAATTTTGAAAAAGTTAGACCTTTAGAAATTATTAGGAGTCAGTTAACAAAATTTTTTTGTCACGTCCCCTGTTTAGGAGCTATAAGGGCTCGAAAATTTAAATTTAGCTATTTTTAAACACCTGTAACTTAAAAACCTGTTCAAATTTTTTTTTACAAATACACAAAATTTACAGCTGCTGCATTATGTTTCAATATATGTTAAAGGTTTTTCTTAAATTTGAAAGGGTTTCTTTAAATTAAATAAATTGTCTCTTAGTTTTAACTATTTTTGCTTAGATAATAAAATTTTAGGTAAAATTCCAAATTTCGGTGGAGTTCAAAATTGATTTCCTCGAAAAAAATTGAAGGGTGAAGACAAGACGTGGTGGGCAGATCCAACATAAGTTTGCTAAGCAAAAATTTGGGAACCTTCTCCATTGAAGGGCTACTATGTCTTAAAAATTAAAACTTTTATGTTTATATAAAACAGTAACTTATTCATCAGTGTAAGTTTTTTCCAAAATTAAACATTAACATTGAAGCCGCAACATTACTTGCCGCATTTGTTAACAGGTTTCCTTGAGTGCATTGGGGTTATATTCTAAGTATTTCCCTATTAGTCATATAATTCATAAATTAATGAAATAACTAAATTAATATTATCATTTATTTTTATATATATTTTTATAAAAATTAATGATGAAATATTCAGTAAGAAACCGTATGTAATTTTGAAAATGTTCTTTTTAAAAACCCTTGGTTTTTTTCCTTACTGGTTTTTTCTTATTCTTATGATTTATTTCTTTTCTTTGGTATCGCATTCATGAATCATGTTACATGTAATATGTAGAGTGGAAAATGGTCTTCAAATTTAATTGGTATAAATTGAGAGAATAAAAAAAAATAAAGGGTATAATAGAAATAAAAAATATATTATAATTAAGTATCAATAGTTATAATACATTTTTAATAAATGAAAAGTTAAGAGAGAGTTTTAAAAAATATGCGAATAAAATTTCATAGAAATTTTTAACATGAAAATGTTTATCTATGTATAATTCTTAATCAATGGTATACTTGAGAATACTTAATTAAAGACGATACTTAAGTTTTGTTCAAAGGTACTTTCAGTATATATCTAAAATTTATTATACCATACACCTATGAAATTGGAAAAGAGTATATTAAGTGTATAAAAGGGTTTGTAACCACCTAGATGAAACGAGCTAGATATAGAAAAGAACGTATATTTGTGATCAGCGTAACCTCCTGAGTCCATATAACTATGTCCGTCCGTCCGTTGGCACGATAACCCAAATAATAATGGATCTATCCTGATGAAAGTTTCACTGTAGAATTCTAGTATTGAAATACTAGTATTCATATGACTGAAATCGGCCTATGGGTTCGCATTCTGGACCCATTAATCAGTCTAAGGGCTAATGAACATAAAATAAAAATTACGATAACTCAACAACAAATGAGGCTATTTTCATAAAATTTGTGCTGTAGGTTCCTGGTAATAAAACTCCGACGGGATACGGTTGAGGTCGGAATATGGGTTCGGACACTGGAACTTTTTCATCGAAATTAGGCCAAATGAGCATAATTCGGAAACCAAAGAAGATCAAAATTTGGTATGAGGGTGTCTCTTTTTATTCCCTTGAGTGTTCTTGAAATTTGGAACCAATTGTAGTAGCGGCTTGAATGTCCCACACAGTTCTGAAGACCTTAAAACATATATTCGAATATAATAAAGATAGTAATTTTAAATAATAGTAGAAGCTTCAAATTTGGAGTAGGGGTGTCTTTTTCTATTTCGTACGTGTTTCCTATATTAAATATTATTTGGTATAAGAATGTACTTTTTGTCATTTTGCTTACCTTTGTAATTTTACACAATTAATAGAGGTACTTCAAAAATTGTTTTAATACTTCGAAAATATGTATTTCAATTACGTTTTGTATAAATATTGCTAAAAAAATAAAAATTCAGGTTTTTAAAAATAAATTTTCGAACGCGGTACCAATTCGTTTAGTAGGACTCTAAAAACTTGTCTTTTTATTACTTTAAAATTTTTCTGAATATCATCCCAGCTTTCCTATTACAATTCATATTAATTATATTTTTTTATATTTGCCTCTATATTCTATTTTAAATACATATCTGTTTCTGTTCTATCAATACTATTGATGATCGATATACATTGTATGAAAATGAATTGTGATGTGAAATAGCTAAGTCTCACTAACATATTTGTGTATTTGTATTTTGATTAATTTACGTTTTAAAAAACTCAAACATTGCAGTTAAGATTACTTTATTAAAAATATTTAAAACGAGGAAGATTATAGTTGCCCTTGTCAACTTTTAGATACCCGTGCGTGTATTAAATAAATGAAAATTTCATATATTGCAATTGAACTGTTTGACAGAAAATTCAAAATTTTTGTTTTCTTATATTTAATTACAAAAAAAATTAATAAAATAAAAAATGAATTAAAAAAAAATATGCTCTGAACGAGATTCGAACTCACACTTTTCAATTAAAAGGTCGACGTCCTAACCACTAAGCCATCGACTTTTTGTTCATCTCAATTTTTTTTTTAAATTATTGTAGTTGCTATGGTATCAATTGTTTGTTTAAAATAAGAGTTTTTTAAAAATTGTAGTTGCTATGGTTTTGAATTTTTTTATAGAAATATTAAAAAAAATTAATAATTTTTAATATAAATGAGAGTTTTCTGTAAAATTTTCTATAAACTAAAATTTTTCATACATAAAATAAATACATATATTTTATTAAAAAGAATATAGATAACAAAAAATGAATTAAAAAAAAAATAAATTTTTCCTTAGCCTGAATTCGAACCGATACATTTTGGCTACAAGTAACATGCCCTAACCACTACACCATGAATCGATTAATAATTTAACTACATTTTCTTTGTTATACCCTACACCTATAGAATAGGTAAAGGGGTTTCAGTTCCGAGGTTTCCTACACCTACACCTATAGGGGTAAAGGGCCACTCAGTTCCGAGGACCTTAAAGCATATTCTCGAAATTAATAGAGATAGTAACTTGAAACAAATGTAGAAGCTTCAAATTTGGCCCAGGGTGTTCTTTACTATTTCTTGCGTGCCCCCCTAATTGATCAATTGGAGTGGTGGTTCAGAACCTCTCTTAGACCCCCCAATGTGAAAAAGCTTATCATCGAAATTAATAAAACTAGTAACTTAAAATTAAGATAGAACGTTCCAATTGTGTACAAGGGTTAATTAGTATTGAAAGTATGACGGGACTGCATATGGACGAAATCGTACCATAATTTCGGGCTCTGAAACCATTGAAAAGTTCAAGAACTAACAAACATATATCTTAAAAACACCATAACTCAAAAAATAATGCCGGTATTTTGATGAAATTTAACACTAGGTTACTAGTAATGAAAGTACCATGGGAATTGGTCGTGGTCGAGTTTAATTTCGAAGCCAAAGAATATATTTCCTATGTCCTATGTGTCTCCGAAATCTAGACTTAATTGTAGTGGTTCAGCTATGTTCAAAGGTACTTGCTGCAATTATGTAAAATTTATTTTTATATTTAAATGAATTATATAAAAATGTCTAAATTTGTAATTGTATTTTAGAAATACATTTATTGCATATTTTGCGTTTATATGCTTTTCTATTAGGTATGTAAACTAACCATTTAAAATAATTGCAATTTTTAAAATTTTGGATTATTAAATATATTATGCTTTGATTATCTTTTTATCACAAAATTTAATAATTAGAATTTTTTTATTTTGTAATTGAATTTATTCCAAATATATTTTCATTTATTTCAAGTTTGTTTGTTTTTTAATATTTTTAAATAGAAAAATTAGTAAGAATTTGTAATATTTTTTAATAGATAATGTAATTAGAAAATGTTTTTAGTATTATAAAGTTAATTTGGTTAGCTATGACTTACGATCAAATTAATAACAGCTTTTATGGTGTTAAAATGACTTATGGATATGTCCTTAAATTTGAACCACATAGGTGTAGGGTATTTATAAGTCGGTTGCACCGACTGACTGTTGCTTTACTTGTTTTATATTTGGTTTCTATTTAGTTATTAATTTTGAAAATATTCATATAATTTCGAAAAATTTGTATGGTAGCTACTCGAAGCCTTTATCCGATTTTAACCAAAAACAGTAGGGAACCTACAAATTGTCTAAAAATTACTTTGTGAAAGTTTCAGAGCTCTAGCTCTTATAGTTTTTGAGTTATCGTGCTGACGGACGGACGGACGAACGAACACATAGCTTCGATGCATTCACTTTCCGATGCTGATTCGATACGTGCTCTTGACACTATATCTAGCTCGTATATTTCGATGCATTACAAACGGAGGAGTAATTTTAATATACCCGATGTTCATATATGTATGCACGGGTATAAAAATTAATACATGTCAATCAATTCAAAATACCTCAATTTATGACTCATCTTTTTGTAATATTTGAAATAAACAACAAAAAACACCGCACCACTGATGAAATGTCTTTTTTATGTTTTATTTTTTTTTGCATGTAAACTAGTGCGATAATATTATATTTGTTTTTTACACTTTTTTATGTAAAAAATCTTTAAAAAATCTTTAAAATTTTGAGCAATAGTCGCGTTTAGAATGAAGTAGCACTACACTGAATGGAATGACTGTAGCATATAGCGCTAAATTGTTTTACTGAACAATTTCCAGCAAAATTAAATGAAATTTGATTTTAAGTGACTTGTGGTATATTGTTATTTTTATACCCGTGCATACATATATGACATCGGTTATATTAAAACTGCTCCTCCGTTTGTAACACATCGATCTAGACGAGCTAGATATAGTGCCAAGGGTACGTATCGAATCAGCATCAAAAGTAAATCGATCTAGCGATGTGTGTCTGTCCGTCCGTCCGTCATCACGATAACTCATAAAATTAAGGAGCTAAGAAAACGAATTTATGAAATTTTCACAAATTCGTTTTTACGCAAAAACCGGAATCGCTATTTAAACCCAGCCATTTTGGTTCACGGGTTCGAGTAGCTGCCATACAACTCCTTCTTTTATATGAGGATTACACTACACCAAATGAAGGTGGGTGTCTGAAATTTTGTCAAAAATAGTTTAGTGTAATGGCCAAAGTTACTGCAAAATTTGGTTGGTCTACTGCAAAGGGTTCGAGTAGCTGTCATACAACTTCTTCTTTTATATGAGCATTACTCTACACCTAATAAAGCTGAATGTTTGAAATTTTGCCAAAAATAATTAACCGGATGATATAATGTATATGTTACGGTAATGCGGGTATCCCAGAGTTGAGACAGTCTACTCTACTACACTCTTCTTCGTTATTATTTAATTTATGGACAAAATGGAAAATTTCTATGGTATTCAAAATCATTTCTATAATTCTGTTTCTATCCTTATTTTTTTATTTTAAATATTATTTATATTCAAATTTTTATAATTAATCAAATTCGTATGTTGTTTTTAATATTATATTTTCAATTTTTTATATGTCCTATGTGTCTCCGAAATCTAGACTTAATTGTAGTGGTTCAGCTATGTTCAAAGGTACTTGCTGCAATTATGTAAAATTTATTTTTATATTTAAATGAATTATATAAAAATGTCTAAATTTGTAATTGTATTTTAGAAATACATTTATTGCATATTTTGCGTTTATATGCTTTTCTATTAGGTATATAAACTAACCATTTAAAATAATTGCAATTTTTAAAATTTTGGATTATTAAATATATTATGCTTTGATTATCTTTTTATCACAAAATTTAATAATTAGAATTTTTTTATTTTGTAATTGAATTTATTCCAAATATATTTTCATTTATTTCAAGTTTGTTTGTTTTTTAATATTTTTATTTAATTAGAAATTAGAAAATGTAAAAAAAGTAATTAGAAAATGTTTTTAGTATTATAAAGTTAATTTGGTTAGCTATGACTTACGATCAAATTAATAACAGCTTTTATGGTGTTAAAATGACTTATGGATATGTCCTTAAATTTGAACCACATAGGTGTAGGGTATTTATAAGTCGGTTGCACCGACTGACTGTTGCTTTACTTGTTTTATATTTGGTTTCTATTTAGTTATTAATTTTGAAAATATTCATATAATTTCGAAAAATTTGTATGGTAGCTACTCGAAGCCTTTATCCGATTTTAACCAAAAACAGTAGGGAACCTACAAATTGTCTAAAAATTACTTTGTGAAAGTTTCAGAACTCTAGCTCTTATAGTTTTTGAGTTATCGTGCTGACGGACGGACGGACGAACGAACACATAGCTTCGATGCATTCACTTTCCGATGCTGATTCGATACGTGCTCTTGACACTATATCTAGCTCGTATATTTCGATGCATTACAAACGGAGGAGTAATTTTAATATACCCGATGTTCATATATGTATGCACGGGTATAAAAATTAATACATGTCAATCAATTCAAAATACCTCAATTTATGACTCATCTTTTTGTAATATTTAAAATAAACAACAAAAAACACCGCACCACTGATGAAATGTCTTTTTTATGTTTTATTTTTTTTTGCATGTAAACTAGTGCGATAATATTATATTTGTTTTTTACACTTTTTTATGTAAAAAATCTTTAAAAACTCTTTAAAATTTTGAGCAATAGTCGCGTTTAGAATGAAGTAGCACTACACTGAATGGAATGACTGTAGCATATAGCGCTAAATTGTTTTACTGAACAATTTCCAGCAAAATTAAATGAAATTTGATTTTAAGTGACTTGTGGTATATTGTTATTTTTATACCCGTGCATACATATATGACATCGGTTATATTAAAATTGCTCCTCCGTTTGTAACACATCGATCTAGACGAGCTAGATATAGTGCCAAGGGTACGTATCGAATCAGCATCAAAAGTAAATCGATCTAGCTATGTGTGTCTGTCCGTCCGTCCGTCATCACGATAACTCATAAAATTAAGGAGCTAAGAAAACGAATTTATGAAATTTTCACAAATTCGTTTTTACGCAAAAACCGGAATCGCTATTTAAACCCAGCCATTTTGGTTCACGGGTTCGAGTAGCTGCCATACAACTCCTTCTTTTATATGAGGATTACACTACACCAAATGAAGGTGGGTGTCTGAAATTTTGTCAAAAATAGTTTAGTGTAATGGCCAAAGTTACTGCAAAATTTGGTTGGTCTACTGCAAAGGGTTCGAGTAGCTGTCATACAACTTCTTCTTTTATATGAGCATTACTCTACACCTAATAAAGCTGAATGTTTGAAATTTTGCCAAAAATAATTAACCGGATGATATAATGTATATGTTACGGTAATGCGGGTATCCCAGAGTTGAGACAGTCTACTCTACTACACTCTTCTTCGTTATTATTTAATTTATGGACAAAATGGAAAATTTCTATGGTATTCAAAATCATTTCTATAATTCTGTTTCTATCCTTATTTTTTTATTTTAAATATTATTTATATTCAAATTTTTATAATTAATCAAATTTGTATGTTGTTTTTAATATTATATTTTCAATTTTTTATATGTCCTATGTGTCTCCGAAATCTAGACTTAATTGTAGTGGTTCAGCTATGTTCAAAGGTACTTGCTGCAATTATGTAAAATTTATTTTTATATTTAAATGAATTATATGAAAATGTCTAAATTTGTAATTGTATTTTAGAAATACATTTATGCATATTTTGCGTTTATATGCTTTTCTATTAGGTATATAAACTAACCATTTAAAATAATTGCAATTTTTAAAATTTTGGATTATTAAATATATTATGCTTTGATTATCTTTTTATCACAAAATTTAATAATTAGAATTTTTTTATTTTGTAATTGAATTTATTCCAAATATATTTTCATTTATTTCAAGTTTGTTTGTTTTTTAATATTTTTAAATAGAAAAATTAGTAAGAATTTGTAATATTTTTTAATAGATAGTGTAATTAGAAAATGTTTTTAGTATTATAAAGTTAATTTGGTTAGCTATGACTTACGATCAAATTAATAACAGCTTTTATGGTGTTAAAATGACTTATGTATATGTCCTTAAATTTGAACCACATAGGTGTAGGGTATTTATAAGTCGGTTGCACCGACTGACTGTTGCTTTACTTGTTTTATATTTGGTTTCTATTTAGTTATTAATTTTGAAAATATTCATATAATTTCGAAAAATTTGTATGGTAGCTACTCGAAGCCTTTATCCGATTTTAACCAAAAACAGTAGGGAACCTACAAATTGTCTAAAAATTACTTTGTGAAAGTTTCAGAACTCTAGCTCTTATAGTTTTTGAGTTATCGTGCTGACGGACGGACGGACGAACGAACACATAGCTTCGATGCATTCACTTTCCGATGCTGATTCGATACGTGCTCTTGACACTATATCTAGCTCGTATATTTCGATGCATTACAAACGGATGAGTAATTTTAATATACCCGATGTTCATATATGTATGCACGGGTATAAAAATTAATACATGTCAATCAATTCAAAATACCTCAATTTATGACTCATCTTTTTGTAATATTTGAAATAAACAACAAAAAACACCGCACCACTGATGAAATGTCTTTTTTATGTTTTATTTTTTTTTGCATGTAAACTAGTGCGATAATATTATATTTGTTTTTTACACTTTTTTATGTAAAAAATCTTTAAAAAATCTTTAAAATTTTGAGCAATAGTCGCGTTTAGAATGAAGTAGCACTACACTGAATGGAATGACTGTAGCATATAGCGCTAAATTGTTTTACTGAACAATTTCCAGCAAAATTAAATGAAATTTGATTTTAAGTGACTTGTGGTATATTGTTATTTTTATACCCGTGCATACATATATGACATCGGTTATATTAAAATTGCTCCTCCGTTTGTAACACATCGATCTAGACGAGCTAGATATAGTGCCAAGGGTACGTATCGAATCAGCATCAAAGGTAAATCGATCTAGCTATGTGTGTCTGTCCGTCCGTCCGTCATCACGATAACTCATAAAATTAAGGAGCTAAGAAAACGAATTTATGAAATTTTCACAAATTCGTTTTTACGCAAAAACCGGAATCGCTATTTAAACCCAGCCATTTTGGTTCACGGGTTCGAGTAGCTGCCATACAACTCCTTCTTTTATATGAGGATTACACTACACCAAATGAAGGTGGGTGTCTGAAATTTTGTCAAAAATAGTTTAGTGTAATGGCCAAAGTTACTGCAAAATTTGGTTGGTCTACTGCAAAGGGTTCGAGTAGCTGTCATACAACTTCTTCTTTTATATGAGCATTACTCTACACCTAATAAAGCTGAATGTTTGAAATTTTGCTAAAAATAATTAACCGGATGATATAATGTATATGTTACGGTAATGCGGGTATCCCAGAGTTGAGACAGTCTACTCTACTACACTCTTCTTCGTTATTATTTAATTTATGGACAAAATGGAAAATTTCTATGGTATTCAAAATCATTTCTATAATTCTGTTTCTATCCTTATTTTTTTATTTTAAATATTATTTATATTCAAATTTTTATAATTAATCAAATTCGTATGTTGTTTTTAATATTATATTTTCAATTTTTTATTCAATTTAAATTTTTAATTTTATAAGAAATGCTTTACTTTCAAAAATTATAAGAAAATCTTGTAAACAAACACTTTTTACATTAAAATGTAAGTACTTGTAAAATGTAAACGTCAATTGAAATTCACTGCACAATACAATTCTTTCAATAGAAAATTTTATTGTGCGTCATTCTTGTAGTGCTAAATGTTAATATTTTTTTCTGTATAAGACAAAAGTACCATTTTATTTAAAATTTACTCACATTTGGTTCAATTTTTGTGTTTCACAACGAAATCATATTATAATTGGTTTGTCATTTTATAAAATGTTAAAATTTGGAAATGGTCTATTGTATAAATTTTAAAACATTCAAACAATCTAAGTATTTATTTTTTATTTATTTATTTATTTATTTAGTTAAAAAATAACTACTTTATAATTAATTAAACAATTTCAAAATTCATTCATTAATATTTTTTTTTTTTTTTTTTTTGTTATTACATAAACTTATTTTTAACATATTCCACAATTTTTTTTTTAAATATATCATAATATTTAATCGGCTTATTTTTTCACATACAAATATAAACATCCTTGTTTAGAACAAACTATTTGACCAATTTTAATGAAACAACAACCAAAAGAAAGGTTTTTTTTGTTTTCATAGGACAATGATATTTTTTTTTAGAATATTGCGTTTTTTCAGGTGAAAATACGTCTTTAATTTAACGTAAATTTGAATTTAACGGTCACGCTTTTAAAAGTTGTGGCTTATGACTCTAATATTATGCGCCGACTTTCTGTGTAAATGTAATTCATTTTCGGTTTTAACTCGCAGCTAAATCTAAATCAAAAGATTATAGGCGCCGACTTATGTATATCTTTCTTTTTTTTTGTTTAGTTCAAATATTCAATGAACAAGGAGATTTAAACTTTTTTAAAATTTTTTTTTTGTTTTTGTTTTTTCTTTATCTTAAAAAGTGAACGAAAAAAATGAGTTCTTTTCGAAATAAAAGCAATATAAAGTAGTTTCATTTATAACGAACTCGGTTCCATTTTAATTATAATAAACGTAACACTTTTTGCCAATGAATTAAATTTTACCTAAAAATGTAAGTTGTTTTTTACATTTATTTTTCTTTTATTTAAATTTATTATATCTAATAATGTTGCTTGGCGATTATTTTAGTATTTTTATATATATTTTTAAATATAAAAAAAAATCATAATAACGCATCAAAAATACAAAAAAAATTTCATTACAAGAAAAAGCATATATACATCTATATACATAGAGGTGAGGCTGACACATCAAATAAAAATCTAGCAAATGAGTTCAAAGTGCCCATTCTAGAATTAGCACAATCTACAATGTTCAATTCTTATACGAATTTTTCAAAATTCACAGCATTCTTTTAAAACGACATTCGTTTATTACGACGAATATTTTCTGTCTCTTCATGGTCGTTATAAGCGAGCTATACTGTATTTTTTTTTTTGCTGTATGTTTGCAGAAACAAAAAAATTACATTTCTTGGGAAAAATTATGTGTTCATTAGGAATCAACCAGAATAAATGCATACGGCGTGCAGTTTCTGTCAAAAAATTTTGAAATAAGTAGGTATGTTATGTACTGTACTTCGGAGTTTAAAATTTTAAAATTTGACAAAGCGTATAAAAAAATTGTAATTGTTTTTTCTGATGTTGCTACGATTAAGTTTTCAAAATAAAATATTTTAAAATAATATTTTTTTTTAAAAAAACATACATTCCAAATAATTGAAAATACCTATAATATGTTCGCAAAAAAAACTAAAAAATAATCTTCAATGGAAATAAAAGTTGACGTATAATTTCTGTCAAAAAATTTACAAATAAATAGGTAGGTACATGAATTTACATGAGAGCTGTTCGAAATGAAAGCAATACATTTGGTTTATACAGTAGTTTTCATTTATTACGAACTTGGTTCAATTTTAATTATAATAAACTTTACACTTTTTGATAAAGAATTAAATTTTACCTAAAAATGTAAGTTTTTTATTACATTGATATTTCATTTATTTAAACTTATTATATCTAATAATGTTGCTTGGCTATTAATTAAGGGTTTTTTATTTAGTTTTGAATATAAAAACAATCATAATAACGCATCAAAAATACAAAAAAAAATTCAATAGAAGAAAAAGCACTATACATAGGCTTAACATTTTATTTGAGACATATGTGTTCAAGTACAATGTTCAAGTCTTATACAAATTTTTCAAAATTCACAGCATTCTTTTAAAACGACATTCGTTTATTACGACGAATATTTTCAATCCCATAATGGTCGTTATAACCGAAAAGTACTGTATTTTGTTTTTGTTTGGAATTTATTGTAATACTGTAGGTACTAAAAAAAAATTTTTTTGTAAATCGTAAATTGTGGTTGCTTTTTGTTAAGTTTTTTGTAAAATTAAAAACCGAATTCTGAAATATGCAGAAACCAAAAAAAAAAATAGTACCTATTTCTAAGAAAAATTATTTGTTTCTTATGGATCAGCCAAAATCAGCATGTACGGCATTCAGTTTCTGTCAAAAAATTTTTAAATAATTAGTTATGTAAAAAAATTTACATGAAAGCATCTCGACGTTTTAAATTTTAAAATTTAAAAATTGACAAAGTGTATAAAAATACATATTGTAATTGTTTTTTCTTATGCTGCTGCGATTAAATTTTAAAAATAAAATATTTTAAAAAAAATTTTTTTTTTTAAATAATTTAGTTTAAAACATACAAATATTCAAATAAATTAAAAACACTTACAGTAAATATGTTTGCAAAACTAAAAAAATTATCTTTCTCAAAAAAGTTATTTGTTCCTTAGGTCCTAACCTAAATAAAAGCGCGCAGCGTATAATTTCTGTCAAAAAATTTAAAAATAAAATGGGTTCAAAAATTTACATTAGAGCAGCAAAAATACGCGTAACGCAATGTACTGTATCTCGCCGGATTTTTAAAATTTACAAATATTGACAAAATGTATAAAAATATTATTATTGGTTTTTCTTATATTTCTAATATTATGTTTTAAAAATAATATTTTTTTACAATAATTGTTATTAAAAAATATCTTATATTCAAAATACCTATAATATGAAATTAAAAATATTTTTTGTAGGTACTAAATTAAAACATTCAAATAAATATTTTTGATAAATTAAATATTGTACGCGCGTATCGATTTACCGATAATGGATATGCAGACAGACGTATTGACATACTGCCGTATAAAAATTGTACGTCGTATGTTTTGATTTCATTCTAATAATTGAAAAGTTTATTTTACACTTTCAACATCGAATAATGTTTTTTTATAATTAAAAAAACTATTTTTAGTTTTACTTTGACAAAACGAACGAATTTTATATATCAAAAAGTGTACATGAAGATTAGATAGGCGTAGTTTGTAAATGGAACGCATATTTTTGTTTCAGGAGTACATAATTGTCAGATTATCATAATATATATATATTTGACATTTTAAAACTACCTGTCATTTGAGAAGTTAATTATATTTAATAGTATTTAAATATTAATAAAGTGAAAAAATTAAGGTTTATTGCTGATATAAATATAAAGAATATTTTTTAAAATGGAAGGGGGTAAGTTCTTATTGGTTATCAAATAAAAAATATGATTTAACATAACCTATTCAAGAGAATTTTAATTAAAGCCATCTGCCGGAAATTATTTATCTACTCTGTCATATACTCTTTTACAAGGGCTGAAGTAGCTGGCAATAGTTGAGAGTAGAAAAGAGTTTACTCCCCTTAAAGGAATAAAAGCAATAATATTTATTTGTTTTAAGAAACTTATGAGTTATGGCTCATGACCATGTATAGAAATATATTTTTGAATAAAAAACTTAGGAAATATTAAATAAATAAACTAGACAAAAAGGTATAAAGTAAACTAAGGAATTCAGAATCATTTTTCCCATGTTTTCAGAACTTTAAATAGGCATACATTTGTAGTAAAAATTTACCTATGTAGCTATTAAATTTAAAAATGAAAAAAGGGTAGGAAAGATTTATTCTTTGATTTATTGAAAAACTTTTTTTTTTGCTATAAATCTTAAGATTGAAATTTAAAAAAAGATTTCGGTCAACTTGACTGTTATTTGTACTTCTGGCAGCTTCAATATAATATAATACTAATTACTAAACTTATGAATTATGATATGTTATATTTTGTTGTACATATTACGTATTCATAGAGTTTTTTAATTAGGATACAGAATACGTACAACATAGGTCATATCGTACTAAAATGTTTAGAAAAAAGTAAGCATTAACTCGATTTTTGGGTTCTTGACTTCAATAAATATATGTATATGTTTAGAAATATGTATTTATTAGAATAATATTTATATGTATTTAGAATTTTAATTTAATTTAACTGTACCAATTTATCCTCTTTTTAAAGCGGCTTAAACTATAGAAATAAAACTCAAAAATCGGTACTTAACAACGTTTAGTAATTAAGAAAAATTATAAATTTTTTTAAGCAAATTTCAAGCGCAAGAATTGTTGACAACACTGTTGGCATAATTTTTATTATGTATAGTCTAATATAATTTACACAAAACGAATTTTATATGTTAACTTAAAAGCAAAAATAGCTCGAATTTCGAGCACAGGGCAATACTAGTTTGTATTTATTTCATTACTTAATTCTATAGGCAATTTATTAAAAAGCTTTAAACCATTATACATAAGCATATTTTTAGTTTTTTCATTTCTAAATAGATTTAATCTAAAACCATTTACATTTCTTAAACTATAATTATGAATATCTGATACATAAACCAAACGCTCGCCTAAATAATTTGGATATTTACCTATTTTCATCTTATGAATTATTACTAACACATTCATTAAAATTCTTTGATTGACGCTTAGCCATTTTAAAGTATTTAACATAAAATCTCTTGATGTGAATCTATTTGCTTTGAGATTTATTCTCATAGCCCTATTCTGTAGCCTTTGCAGTCTAATTTTATTAGTATTACTCATCATAAATAAAATTGTTGAGCAATATTCAAAATGTGATTTAATAATTGTATTATAAATTGTTATAGCACTTGTAAAACTTAAACTTTTTCTTATTTTTGAAAAAAAATATATCTTTTTTGAAATTTTACTACAAATGTAATCAATGTGTTTTTTAATATCTAGCTTATTATCAAATACAACACCTAAATATTTTATTTCATCTACTTTTTCAATTATTTCATTATCTATTTTAATATTGTCAATTGAATTTCCATTGATAAACATACATTTGGTTTTTTCAATATTTAAACTAAGTTTATTCATTCTAAACCACATACTTAAACTACCTAAATCATTATTAATGTTTTGTACACCTTCTTCCACAGTATCCGCAACAGAATATAGCAAAGCATCATCTGCGAATAAAACAATATTTGATGATACCACGCGTTCTATATCATTAACATATATTAAAAATAGTAGCACACCAAGGATAGAACCTTGCGGCACACCTATCAAAACATCAACAGCATCTGATAAAGTATCATTAAATTTAGTTCTTTGCTTCCTGTTAGATAGATAAGAATGAAACCACTAATAACAAATTTCTGTCAACCGTTTCGAATGCTCTTCTCAAGTCCAAGAATACAGCCACTATGACCTTGTTATCATGCACCGATATTTTCCAATTTGTAATTATCAAATTTAACAGAGATTCACAACTATGATCTTTTCTGAATCCGAATTGATATTTAGCTATGAAGTTATATGTTGCCATATAATTCAGCAACTGTCCATAGACTATTTTCTCAAGAATTTTTGCCTCCAATGTAATTGTACACATATCTCAGGAAACAGTCCACTCTGCAATGAGCTGTTTGCAATTGACACAAAGTTGTTACCAATAAAATCTAGGTTATCCAGTATAATTTGTTTATTTACGAAGTAAAAGTCTTTTTAGCACATTTTCAAAAAATTTTGTAAAAATGTGCCTATATAGCTTCACTCTGTCCGTCCGTCTGTCCGTCCGTCCGTCCGTCCGTCCGTCCGTCCGTCCGTATGTTTACAAAAACTTTTACACCGTTTGAAATAGAGTAAAGAAATTTTAACCATGGGTAGGTTTTGCAAAAAAAATAAATAGGTAGAAGAATATTTTTCTGTAGCCCCACCTGCTACGGGGCTACAGCCCCCCAAAGTTGGAAAAAGCCCTATATTTAAATTGTTATAACAAGGGTTCTGTTAGATATATTTTCAATCTGAAAACAACAAACGATAGCTGGTTTTATAAACTTTTTAAGTTTTTAAAAGGCAAATATTTAGGGTTGCCATACGGTAGTAAAATTTAACATTACACAAAACTCAATTTTTGCAAAATTTTTGGCCACACATATCTTCTGAACGGTACAAGCTAGGGTCTTGAAATTTTGGGAGAAGTTAGATACTCAGAAATTAGTAGGAGTCGGTTAACAAAATTTTTTTGCCAAGCCCCCTGTTTAGAAGCTATAAGGGCTCGAAAATTGAAATTTTGCTATTTTTTTGTAAAATTTCAAATTTTTATTCACAATTTAATTCCTAGAACCTAAAAAAATGGAGGGGGAGGGGAAGGGTGTGGGAAGTAAGATGAAGTTAGATCATTGAGAAACTTGGCAACCTTCTCTATTGAAGGGTTATAACAACTTTAAAATAAAAACTTTACTGTTAGCAGTAAATTTTATAAGTAAGCAGTAACTATTTCCAAGTAAATATTTCCAAAGTTAAACTCAGTATGTAATACAATATAATTTTGAAAATGTGCTTTTTTAAAAACCCTTGGTTTTTTTTTCATCACTTGTTTATTATTCATTTTATTTAAGTTATTTTTAAGTTGATTTATATTTATAGATTTAAATTTAAATGTATTAATTTTATTATTTTCAATTAAATTTATAAATTGTACTGATTTTATGTTATTATTTATTTCATTTATACTTTTAACAAAAAAATTATTAAATTTATTAGCAATCTTTTTAGGTTCAATTATTTTTTCATTATTAAAAATTACTTCATTAATGACTTGTGGGTTTTTTTTAAGAACATACTGTTTTATATTTCTCCACATTATAGTTTGATCACTAGTTTGAATTCTATTACTGATATAAGTATTTTTTGTTTTAGTTAATTCACTTTTATATAAATTTCTAATATGCTTATAATTAAGCCAATCACCATTATTATTAGTCAATTTTGCTTTAGTGTACAAATTAATTTTTCGATTTTTTAATAACCTTAGTTCATTTGTATACCAATTAATTTGGTTTTGTTTAATATCTTTTTCTACCACAAAGTCTTTCACTGCGTATTATGTAAATTATTACTAAAAATATTTGCTTTACTATTACAATCTAAAAAATAAGTTGTTGCTATATCATTAAAAATTATTCTATTTCTAAATAAGGTTTTGTTATATTTCAAAAATTTAATTTGTTTCTTTCTCTCATAAAGTCATAAACAAACGAGGAAGAACTTAGTAGAACTTTCAGGTAAGTACAAAACAAAATATAAAATGAAAAGTAAATCTTTAAACCTTTTCTAAACCATCGATTATATTTTATTCAAACGCTGGAAAATCAAGTAAACTACTATTTACTTAGTATAAGGATATAATGGCAAATTTAGTATACCCTTTTGACCTCTCAATGGAATTTTACTTTAAGTTGATGTTATTGAAAAAAGTAAACACAAGAATAGTGGGCATGTTAATTTTAAGATGAGATAAAGCAATTTTTTTAAAAGCAGTTTTTTTAAATTATTCTAGCAATTTTTCAACAAATTTATTAAATTTCACTTTAAACTTTTCATAATTATTAAACAATAATAATTCAAGGAGCACCAAATTGTCAAGAAGCAGAAGAAAAACGTATAGAAAAATTAGAGATAATCGTTAAAACTGTTTTGCAAACTGTTTTTTTAAGTTTTTGTATTGCAATCGGTTAAAAGAACTCGACAAAACATTTTCTTAAACATTCCCCTAATTCAAAGAACTTTTACCTACTTTCAAAAATTGGATGTAGTTTACTTACAAAAATTTTTTTTTTCAATAATCGTAAGAATGATAAATATATACATGTACGCATACAAAATTTACATTCATGTGGTCAAACTGTTTCTGCTTAAGAGTAAAGTAATGCAAAAATATGTAAAAAGCTGCTGTGCCACAATGGGTCAACAGAGCATAACAAACCGCTTTTTGAAAATTTGATCAAGCAATATTTTGCAAAATTAGACGTTATATCCTTCCCAAATTTTTTTTTAAATAATTGTCGGGCGGAAAGGGTTAAAAAATTCCAGGTCTGTTATTAGAGTGAACTCCTTTCTCAAAGAGGAACACATATACAAAATATGAAGTCAATTGGTCAAACCATTTCTAACTTATAGTAAAGTAACGAAAAAACCTATAAAAAGCTGTTGGGCCGCAACGGGTTAACGGAACTCCACAAATATTTTTTTGAGACTTTCTTTTAACCAAAGCAGTACTTCGAAAAATTGGCCGAAACTTGCTTTTTTGCAATTTGCACGCTTCCGGGCAACGCCGGGTAAATCTGCTAGTCAATTATAAGATGACATGTTTTTATTTTGTAAGACTAAAATCGTACTAAAGGTGAGAAAAACAAATAAAATTGTAGTTTTGTTTCACCCAAAAATTTTGATAGCCCGTTATTAGTCTTACACAACGAAAACATGTAGAATTTATAAAGTTAATTTGGTTAGATATGTCTTACGATCAAGCAAATAAAAGATTTTAAACCAAATAGGTGTAGGGTATTTCTAAGTTGGTTGCACCGACTGACAGTTTCTTTACTTGTTTTATTTTATTTTTTTTCTTAATTTTTACTAAAAATTTATATTTTTATAAATTTAAATTTTTATATTATTTTTTTAAACATAATTTTTATGAGCTTATATTAAAATCTGGATTTTACAACTATAATTTATTTTATTTATTAAGTCCGATGCTTTACCGATTTAAAACGTTTACCTTACCGATTTTTTAATCTCAAAAGTTTTTAGTCAACTATATACTAATCTACTATCGCTTTAAAAAGTAGATTATCGGAGAAGTAACAGCTACTTAGAAATACGGGGTACAGCTTATCTAACTTTTGTTCAATTGTGTTAGTATTATAAAGTTTATGCAATATTTTAGCGGAAAAGGTAAACGATTTGTTGTATATTAACTTTAAGATTAAGTTTTGCTTTGTTTGTAGTAATGTAAAATTTGAATAAGCAGCATTTCTGTAGATTAAAACCCGTACAGGAGTATACTATGAAAAATTGTGTTAGGGAGAACCCCCTTTTTAGCACATTTTCAAAAAATTTTGTAAAATGTGCCTATATAGCTTCACTCTGTCCGTCCGTCCGTCCGTCCGTATGTTTACAAAAACTTTTACACCGTTTGAAATAGAGAAAAGAAATTTTAACCATGGGTAGCTTTTGCAAAAAAAATAATTTCGTAGAAGAATTTTTTTCTGTAGCCCCACCTGTTACGAGGCTACAGCCCCCCAAAGTTGGAAAAAGCCCTATATTTAAATTGTTATAACAAGAGTTCTGTTAAATATATTTTCAATCTGAAAACGGCAAATGATAGCTGGTTTCATAAACTTTATAAATTTTTACAAGGCAAATGTTTAGGGTTGCCATACGGTACTAAAATTTAACATTACGCAAAACTCAATTTTTGCAAAATTTTTGGCCACACATATCTTCTGAATGGTTCAAGCTAGGGTCTTGAAATTTTGGGACAAGTTAGATACCTAGAAATTTGTAGGAGTCGGTTAACAAAATTTTTCTGTCAAGCCCCCTATTTAGGAGCTATAAGGGCTCGAAAATTGAAATTTTGCTATTTTTAAACACCTGTAACTTGAATACCTGTCCAAATTTTTTTTTAGTGATAGACAAAATTCAAAGCTCTATAATTATATTTCAATATGTGTCAAAGGTTTTTCTTAATTTTGAAGGGTGACGAAGTTACAGCCCCTGAAAATTCCAAAAAAGCCCTATATTTAAATTGATATAACAAGAGTTCTGTTAGGTTTATTTTCAATCGAAAAACGGTATTAGAGAGCTGCTTTTATAGGCTTTACAAAAATATGTTGTTTTAACGTATAGGGTTGCCATACGGTACTAAAATTTAGCATTATATAAAACTCAATTTTTGCAAAATTTTTGGCCCCACATATCTTCTAAACGGTTCAAGTTAGGATCTTGAAATTTTGGGAGAAGTTAGATCCTAAGAAAATAGTAGGAGTCAGTTAACAAAATTTTTTTTAATTATTATTTTTAAGCACCTGTAACTTGAATACCTGTCCAATTTTTTTTTTATTAATATACAAAATTTAAAGGTCCAACATCATATTTTAACATATGTTAAAGGTTTTTCTTAAATTTAAAAGGGGTTCCTTAAATTGAAGAAAGTGTCTCTTAGTTTTACCCATTTTTGCTTAGATAATAATATTCTAAGTAAAATTCCAAATTTTTGTGTAATTCACAATTTAATTCCTAGAACCTAAAAAACTAGAGGATGACGGGGGGGGGAAGAGTTGAAGTTAGATTCTTGAGAAATTTGGCAACCTTCCCCATTGAAAGGCTATAACAACTTTTAAATAAAAAATTTACTGTTAGCAGTAAATTTTATAAGTCAGTAGTAAATATTTCCAAAGTTAAACTCAGTATGTAATACAATATAATTTTGAAAATGTGCTTTTTTAGAAACTCTTGGTTTTTTTTCATCACTTGTTTTTTAACTTAAGTGAAAGTTTTAGCACATTTTCAAAAGATTTGTAAAAATGCGACTATGTAATTTCACTCTGTTCGTCAGTTGGTGTTTATGTATGTTTACAAAACCTTTTTCTTAATCGAATAGCTATTAGGACTTAAAAATTTCCGATTTTTATAAATCAGTAACTTGCGTATATATATCCAAAGTTAAACTTTGTCATTAACGTTACACAATTATATTTTGATGATCGTTAACAAGTTTCTTGACTGGATTTGGACTGAATTCATAGTATTGTTTTCACTAATATTCATAACTATGGCAAATTTATTATACCCTTTGACCTATAGTCATACGGGTATAAAAATATGGCCCACGCTACAATTTGATCCGAGTAATATACAGACACACATAGCTTTTTCGGTTCATTTCTTGATGCTGATCTCATACGTACCCTTGGCACTATATCTAGTTAGTCTTGATTGATGCGTTACAAATGAAGGAGAAATTTTAATATCCCCGTGGCATTTATTAAACGCACGGGGATAAATGCAAAAACGTATTTTACGAGGAAGATTGCGATTTAAGTTTTACAAACGCTACTAAACACCAAATACGGAACTTAATAAAGTACGGAAACGCCTATGCATTATCTAGAATATCGCGCATAAAAACGCACAATAGAGAAGTTAATTTAAATACCATTGAAAATAAGAGTCGCCCATTAATATATTTAGAAAGCAAACGATTATAGAAAAAACATTTTTGGGAACCATGAGAATAAAAAATTTTTAAGAATAAAAGAGAAAAATAATATAGTTAAAGAATTTAGATAGAAGAACTTCAATTACTATTCTTAAGAACTACTTAAATCTAAGACAGCTAATTTTTGAAAAAGTCTATAATAACAATAAAGATGCTATAAAAAATTACAAGATATAAAAATTGAAAAAAAATTAGTAGAACTAGTTGAAAAGGAACTCAAAAATAATAACCAAAGAGAAATTAACGGAGTTATAAGGAATTAAAAAGGAAATATAAATTAATATAAACCGAAATATAAATTAATTTTAAATATATTCTAACTATACAAACAGCCGCGAGATATGTATGTTAGAAAAATATGATAGAAATCCACCAAAACTACTATTCATAATCACAAAAACACCAATAAGAGTTACCCAAATTGTACACATTCCCGTATTGTACACATTAGTAAATAATTTATTTATGACAACTATCGACAAGTATTCCAAATACACTCAAGCCTATAAAATACTGGGACGTACATGTGCAAAATTATGTTGAAAGCTTTTACAATATATAAGTACACAAGTCAAAATTAAAAAAATTTTGTTGACAACGAACTCGGATTTAAAGCACTGCCAATCCAAGATCTTCGGGGACAACAAAACATACAAATTCATTAAACTTCTAATAGTTACTATAGTTCAAAAGGCAACATAGAAAGACTCCACAACACAATTAACAAACAAATTCGCTTATTTAAGCAAAATAGCATCAAAAATCGAGCACTGTCGAAGAAAAACTTTTAAATAATTAGGACTAATGAAAATAAAATCTAGTTTATTACCGTTAAAATTTTAGAAATAGATTACCCAAAAATTGATAATTTAACCGTCAACAAAAAACTTAAAACAGTTTACATCATGACCCACCTTACTCCAAACAAAACCAAATTATACAAAAAAAAAAAACAAAAATTGGCCAAACCTAATTCTTAGCTATATCAAAAATATGCTCATTCCACAGCATTTTTTGATTTAGCTGCAACCCTAAAATGCTTAGATTTTCTGATCGTTCAATATTTTCTCCTTGGAATCGCAGAATTGGGTTGAACTGATTTCTTTTGCAGGAAATCAGACAGCTTTGAGTTTTTGAGGTATTAAACTCAACTCTATTACTTTTACCCCAATCAGCTATCTTAGCTAAGTCATGGTTAAGTAAACTAACCATGATATTTCTTTTCGAGCTGATTGCGGTAGGTGTGACATTAGATTTTTTAAGGAAATCGTAGGACGCCACAAGAATGCTGTCGTCGGCGAAGCTATGGATTGGATTGAGGGTAGAGGTGAGTAAGTCGTTGATAAAAATCAAAAAAAGAGTTGGTGATAAGGCGGAGCCTTGTGGAACGCCAGCGTTAATTTCAAAGGTGTCATACATAAAACTGTCGACAAGGACACGAATACGACGATTCGAAAAAAAATTCTCAATTCAATTGCAGAAAGGGTTACCAAGACCAATAGCTCGGCATTTGTTCAAAAGAGCAGAATGCCATACTCGATCAAAGGCCTTTGAGATATCAAGAGCAACAACCTCAGGTTCACCGGAACAGTGAATACTGGTGTTGAGCTTTTCGCTGAGGTATGTTAAAAGATCACCTGTTGATCTTAGGCTTCTAAAGCCGTATTGCCTATCATGCAAAATACCTCTGCAGTCAAGATATCTCATCAACCGTTTGTTGACGAGAATTTCCATAACTTTGTAAATGACCGAAATAATGGCTATTGGCCGGTAATTGGAGGGGTCGCTTTTGTCACCTTTTTTGGGGATAGGAGAAACATGAGCAATTTTCCATTGACTGGGATATCTACCAGTCGAAAATGATAATGAAAAAAGATTGCGCAGAGGTTTCGAAATGGGAGAGGCAATATGTTTAAGAACCATTGCAGGAATTCCATCGGGACCAGTGGACTTTCTAACATTCAGATTTTCGAGCACTTTCACTATAGTACGTGTTCTAAAGTACACCCTTTGAAGAATTTTAACCTTAGTAGGATCAACAGAGGATAGTACTGGTGGAGTTTGTACTGTAGGAGGGAGCGAAGAATTTGCTGCAAAAGATTTTGCAAACAAATTGGCTTTAGCAACTGAATCTGATATGATAGAATTATTGTTATCAATCAGCGGCGGAAAGGATGATTCGCAAAAGTTATTCTTTACACTCTTTGCAAAGGTCCAAAAAGAACGATTGCAGTGAGGTAGATTAATTATTTTACGTTTTAATCTTTGGTTGTAAAGAAACTTTTGCTGATTGATAATTCTTTTGCAATTGTTCCTGGCGACTTCATAGCTCGCAAATGAATACTCAGACGCATTCTGCTTGAACATTTTGAACTGCTCTTCTTTGGATTGAATTGCTTTCCTGCAGATGTCATTAAACCAAGATTTGGAGTTGGTTTTTACCGATTTATAAGAGCTAGGAATGAAAAGTTCCATACCTAGCATAATTGTTTTACTAATGGCATCAACAGCAAAGTCAACGTTTCTATGACGGAAACACATTGACCAATCGAAATCTCCCAAAAAACTATTCAGACCTACCCAGTCGGCCCAGTTATAGTGCCAGACTAGCCTCTTAGGAATAGGGTTTCGGTTGGCCGATGAGTCCATTGAAAAGCTGGATTTAACAAGCCTCCAATTGGTGAGCTAACAGAAATATTGTATTTTTCTGCGCTTGAAGTTAGGAACAAGTCCAAAAGATGTCCGTTTTGATTGTCTCGGTCCGGAATTCGAGTTGGGCTCTTTACAAGTTGTGAAAGTTGGAATAAGTTTGAAAATAGTTCAACCTGTTTACCTTCCGGGCTATTGTGACTTGAAAAATGGAGCCAGTTTTTGTTGTGGACATTGAAATCACCCGCGACAGCTATCTCACATTCGGGATTCTTTTCCAGAATTTTATTGATAGTGTCGGATAATTCTTCAATGGCCCCAGCAGTTTCCAGCTCACTGGCTTGGGGAGATCTGTATAAAAAACAGAAAAATATTGTAGCATTTTCAACACGGAGTTTAACCCAGAGATAATGAAAAATCGGGTTGGAGCTCTTAAGATCATGAAGGGTGTTGAAAGCTACATTAGAGCGTATATATAAGCGACTCCTCGATGAGGAATAAAAAGCGGAACAAGTGTATAGCCGTTGATATTATAATTAGTATCGTCACCTACAACTTGTGTTTCGCTTAAGGCAAGTATAGCTGGTCTTTCTGAGTTAAGATGGGCTTCAACTGAATGAAAATTGCATGCTAAGCCTCTTATATTACTAAATTGTAATAAAAAATTGGAGTCCATTGACTACAACTTGCGAGCGGAAAAGGAGGGAAAAAGAATAAATTTGAAAATATTTACTTTCAAATTGAAATATAAAAAAAAAAAAAAATTTAGAAAACATATATCACACATACACAGTAATTAAAAGCATAATGAAAATAGTGAAAATATAAACGAAAATAACAAAAATTTAAAAATAGTAATAGTAATGGTGCCAGCACCAAAATAGTGGCGAACATTACAAACGAAAATCCAAATACAACAGTTTTTAATACCTTATTGTACCCAGAGACTGTTTGCAAAATTCACCACTAATTAGTGCGGACACAAACCCTCTCAAAAAATTATGCTTCTTTATCCCACATATAATAATGAAAGTATATATAAAAAATTAACAGCTAAATTAATTTAAGTGAGGGTGAAATGAAAGAAGAGATATTTACTGAAAAAAAAGAGTATGGGATAGAAAAGGAAGGTTGGTTTAGTTAGCATGCATTATTAATTTTAATTTTGAAAATCTTTTCTCATAAACAAATTAGTTGTAAACAAAAAATTTTTAACCAAATTGTACAAAAAAAAAATATTTAAATTATGTAAATTAAAAATTAAGCAAAAATTAAGTAAAAAATAAAATATTCATACAAATTTATAACTACAAATTAAAAATAAAATATATAGAATTAAAAATTAAATATGTTTTTAACAAAATTAAAAAAAAAAAAAAAAAGTATTAAAAGAAATGTAATGTAATTTGATACAATGTAAACAAAGTTTAAGCAAATAGTGTATTTCTTAGCCAATTATTAATTATTATAGAAAAATCAAAGTTAAGTTATATATTTAATTAATCAAAGTTAGAATAAAATAAATAAAATTTTAGAAGGTGAATTATTAATAATCGTAAAAAATTAAGAAGTTTTTAAAAGGCAAATGTTTAGGGTTGCCATACGGTAGTAAAATTTAACATTACACAAAACTCAATTTTTGCAAAATTTTTGGCCACACATATCTTCTGAACGGTACAAGCTAGGGTCTTGAAATTTTGGGAGAAGTTAGATACTCAGAAATTAGTAGGAGTCGGTTAACAAAATTTTTTTGCCAAGCCCCCTGTTTAGAAGCTATAAGGGCTCGAAAATTGAAATTTTGCTATTTTTTTGCACCTGTAACTTGAATACCTCTCCAATTTTTTTTTTTTTAATATACAACATTTAAAGGTCCAACATTATATTTTAACATATGTTAAAGGTTTTTCTTAAATTTAAAAGCGGTTCCTTAAATTGAAGAAAGTGTCTCTCAGTTTTACCTATTTTTGCTTAGATTGTATAATTCTAAGTAAAATTTCAAATTTTTATTCACAATTTAATTCCTAGAACCTAAAAAAATGGAGGGGGAGGGGAAGGGTGTGGGAAGTAAGATGAAGTTAGATCATTGAGAAACTTGGCAACCTTCTCTATTGAAGGGTTATAACAACTTTAAAATAAAAACTTTACTGTTAGCAGTAAATTTTATAAGTAAGCAGTAACTATTTCCAAGTAAATATTTCCAAAGTTAAACTCAGTATGTAATACAATATAATTTTGAAAATGTGCTTTTTTAAAAACCCTTGGTTTTTTTTTCATCACTTGTTTATTATTCATTTTATTTAAGTTATTTTTAAGTTGATTTATATTTATAGATTTAAATTTAAATGTATTAATTTTATTATTTTCAATTAAATTTATAAATTGTACTGATTTTATGTTATTATTTATTTCATTTATACTTTTAACAAAAAAATTATTAAATTTATTAGCAATCTTTTTAGGTTCAATTATTTTTTCATTATTAAAAATTACTTCATTAATGACTTGTGGGTTTTTTTTAAGAACATACTGTTTTATATTTCTCCACATTATAGTTTGATCACTAGTTTGAATTCTATTACTGATATAAGTATTTTTTGTTTTAGTTAATTCACTTTTATATAAATTTCTAATATGCTTATAATTAAGCCAATCACCATTATTATTAGTCAATTTTGCTTTAGTGTACAAATTAATTTTTCGATTTTTTAATAACCTTAGTTCATTTGTATACCAATTAATTTGGTTTTGTTTAATATCTTTTTCTACCACAAAGTCTTTCACTGCGTATTATGTAAATTATTACTAAAAATATTTGCTTTACTATTACAATCTAAAAAATAAGTTGTTGCTATATCATTAAAAATTATTCTATTTCTAAATAAGGTTTTGTTATATTTCAAAAATTTAATTTGTTTCTTTCTCTCATAAAGTCATAAACAAACGAGGAAGAACTTAGTAGAACTTTCAGGTAAGTACAAAACAAAATATAAAATGAAAAGTAAATCTTTAAACCTTTTCTAAACCATCGATTATATTTTATTCAAACGCTGGAAAATCAAGTAAACTACTATTTACTTAGTATAAGGATATAATGGCAAATTTAGTATACCATTTTGACCTCTCAATGGAATTTTACTTTAAGTTGATGTTATTGAAAAAAGTAAACACAAGAATAGTGGGCATGTTAATTTTAAGATGAGATAAAGCAATTTTTTTAAAAGCAGTTTTTTTAAATTATTCTAGCAATTTTTCAACAAATTTATTAAATTTCACTTTAAACTTTTCATAATTATTAAACAATAATAATTCAAGGAGCACCAAATTGTCAAGAAGCAGAAGAAAAACGTATAGAAAAATTAGAGATAATCGTTAAAACTGTTTTGCAAACTGTTTTTTTAAGTTTTTGTATTGCAATCGGTTAAAAGAACTCGACAAAACATTTTCTTAAACATTCCCCTAATTCAAAGAACTTTTACCTACTTTCAAAAATTGGATGTAGTTTACTTACAAAAATTTTTTTTTTCAATAATCGTAAGAATGATAAATATATACATGTACGCATACAAAATTTACATTCAAGTGGTCAAACTGTTTCTGCTTAAGAGTAAAGTAATGCAAAAATCTGTAAAAAGCTGCTGTGCCACAATGGGTCAACAGAGCATAACAAACCGCTTTTTGAAAATTTGATCAAGCAATATTTTGCAAAATTAGACGTTATATCCTTCCCAAATTTTTTTTTAAATAATTGGCGGGCGGAAAGGGTTAAAAAATTCCAGGTCTGTTATTAGAGTGAACTCCTTTCTCAAAGAGGAACACATATACAAAATATGAAGTCAATTGGTCAAACCATTTCTAACTTATAGTAAAGTAACGAAAAAACCTATAAAAAGCTGTTGGGCCGCAACGGGTTAACGGAACTCCACAAATATTTTTTTGAGACTTTCGTTTAACCAAAGCAGTACTTCGAAAAATTGGCCAAAACTTGCTTTTTTGCAATTTGCACGCTTCCGGGCAACGCCGGGTAAATCTGCTAGTCAATTATAAGATGACATGTTTTTATTTTGTAAGACTAAAATCGTACTAAAGGTGAGAAAAACAAATAAAATTGTAGTTTTGTTTCACCCAAAAATTTTGATAGCCCGTTATTAGTCTTACACAACGAAAACATGTAGAATTTATAAAGTTAATTTGGTTAGATATGTCTTACGATCAAGCAAATAAAAGATTTTAAACCAAATAGGTGTAGGGTATTTCTAAGTCGGTTGCACCGACTGACAGTTTCTTTACTTGTTTTATTTTATTTTTTTTCTTAATTTTTACTAAAAATTTGTATTTTTATAAATTTAAATTTTTATAATATTTTTTTAAACATAATTTTTATGAGCTTATATTAAAATCTGGATTTTACAACTATAATTTATTTTATTTATTAAGTCCGATGCTTTACCGATTTAAAACGTTTACCTTACCGATTTTTTAATCTCAAAAGTTTTTAGTCAACTATATACTAATCTACTATCGCTTTAAAAAGTAGATTATCGGAGAAGTAACAGCTACTTAGAAATACGGGGTACAGCTTATCTAACTTTTGTTCAATTGTGTTAGTATTATAAAGTTTATGCAATATTTTAGCGGAAAAGGTAAACGATTTGTTGTATATTAACTTTAAGATTAAGTTTTGCTTTGTTTGTAGTAATGTAAAATTTGAATAAGCAGCATTTCTGTAGATTAAAACCCGTACAGGAGTATACTATGAAAAATTGTGTTAGGGAGAACCCCCTTTTTAGCACATTTTCAAAAAATTTTGTAAAAATGTGCCTATATAGCTTCACTCTGTCCGTCCGTCCGTCCGTCCGTCCGTCCGTATGTTTACAAAAACTTTTACACCGTTTGAAATAGAGAAAAGAAATTTTAACCATGGGTAGCTTTTGCAAAAAAAATAATTTCGTAGAAGAATTTTTTTCTGTAGCCCCACCTGTTACGGGGCTACAGCCCCCCAAAGTTGGAAAAAGCCCTATATTTAAATTGTTATAACAAGAGTTCTGTTAAATATATTTTCAATCTGAAAACGGCAAATGATAGCTGGTTTCATAAACTTTATAAATTTTTACAAGGCAAATGTTTAGGGTTGCCATACGGTACTAAAATTTAACATTACGCAAAACTCAATTTTTGCAAAATTTTTGGCCACACATATCTTCTGAATGGTTCAAGCTAGGGTCTTGAAATTTTGGGACAAGTTAGATACCTAGAAATTTGTAGGAGTCGGTTAACAAAATTTTTCTGTCAAGCCCCCTATTTAGGAGCTATAAGGGCTCGAAAATTGAAATTTTGCTATTTTTAAACACCTGTAACTTGAATACCTGTCCAAACTTTTTTTTAGTGATAGACAAAATTCAAAGCTCTATAATTATATTTCAATATGTGTCAAAGGTTTTTCTTAATTTTGAAGGGTGACGAAGTTACAGCCCCTGAAAATTCCAAAAAAGCCCTATATTTAAATTGATATAACAAGAGTTCTGTTAGGTTTATTTTCAATCGAAAAACGGTATTAGAGAGCTGCTTTTATAGGCTTTACAAAAATATGTTGTTTTAACGTATAGGGTTGCCATACAGTACTAAAATTTAGCATTATATAAAACTCAATTTTTGCAAAATTTTTGGCCCAACATATCTTCTAAACGGTTCAAGCTAGGATCTTGAAATTTTGGGAGAAGTTAGATCCTAAGAAAATAGTAGGAGTCAGTTAACAAAATTTTTTTTAATTATTATTTTTAAGCACCTGTAACTTGAATACCTGTCCAATTTTTTTTTTATTAATGTACAAAATTTAAAGGTCCAACATCATATTTTAACATATGTTAAAGGTTTTTCTTAAATTTAAAAGGGGTTCCTTAAATTGAAGAAAGTGTCTCTTAGTTTTACCCATTTTTGCTTAGATAATAATATTCTAAGTAAAATTCCAAATTTTTGTGTAATTCACAATTTAATTCCTAGAACCTAAAAAACTAGAGGATGACGGGGGGGGAAGAGTTGAAGTTAGATTCTTGAGAAATTTGGCAACCTTCCCCATTGAAAGGCTATAACAACTTTTAAATAAAAAATTTACTGTTAGCAGTAAATTTTATAAGTCAGTAGTAAATATTTCCAAAGTTAAACTCAGTATGTAATACAATATAATTTTGAAAATGTGCTTTTTAGCACATTTTCAAAAAATTTTGTAAAAATGTGCCTATATAGCTTCACTCTGTCCGTCCGTCCGTCCGTCCGTATGTTTACAAAAACTTTTACACCGTTTAAAATAGAGTAAAGAAATTTTAACCATGGGTAGTTTTTGGAAAAAAAATAATTTCGTAGAAGAATTTTTTTCTGTAGCCCCACCTGTTACGGGGCTACAGCCCCCCAAAGTTGGAAAAAGCTCTATATTTAAAATGTTATAACAAGAGTTCTGTTACATATATTTTCAATCTGAAAACGGCAAATGATAGCGGGTTTCATAAACTTTATAAATTTTTACAAGACAAATGTTTAGGGTTGCCATACGGTACTAAAATTTAACATTACGCAAAACTCAATTTTCGAAAAATTTTTGGTCAGACATATCTTCTGAACGGTTCAAGCTAGGGTCTTGAAATTTTAGGAGGAGTTAGATACTCAGAAATTAGTAGGAGTCGGTTAACAAAATTTTGTTGTCAAGCCCTCTATTTAGGAGCTATAAGGGCTCGAAAATTGAAATTTTTCTATTTTTAAACACCTGTAACTTGAATAACTATTCAAATTTTTTTTTAGTGATAGACAAAATTCAAAGCTCTATGATTATATTTCAACATGTGTCAAAGGTTTTTCTTAATTTTGAAGGGTGACGAAGTTACAGCCCCTGAAAATTCCAAAAAAGCCCTATATTTAAATTGATATAACAAAAGTTCTGTTAGGTTTATTTTCAATCGAAAAACGGTATTAGAGAGCTGTTTTTATAGGCTTTACAAAAATATGTCACTTAAATGTATAGGGTTGCCATACGGTACTAAAATTTACCATTATATAAAACTAAATTTTTGCAAAATTTTTGGCCCCACATATCTTCTAAACGGTTTAAGCTAGGATCTTGAAATTTTGGGAGGAGTTAGATACTCAGAAATTAGTAGGAGTCGGTTAACAAAATTTTTTTGTCAAGCCCCCTGTTTAGGAGCTATAAGGGCCCGAAAATTGAAATTATGCTATTTTTAAACACCTGTAACTTGAATACCTGTCCAATTTTTTTTTATTAATATACAAAATTTAAAGGTCCAACATTATATTTTAACATATGTTAAAGGTTTTTCTTAAATTTAAAAGGGGTTCCTTAAATTGAAGAAAGTGTCTCTTAGTTTTACCCATTTTTGCTTAGATAATAAAATTCTAAGTAAAATTTCAAATTTTTGTGTAATTAACAATTTAATTCCTAGAACCTAAAAAACTAGAGGATGAGGGGGGGGGGGGGAAGTTGAAGTTAGAGACTTGAGAAATTTGGCAACCTTCCCCATTGAAGGGCTATAACAACTTTTAAATAAAAAATTTACTGTTAGCAGTTAATTTTATAAGTCAGTAGTAACTATTTCCAAGTAAATATTTCCAAAGTTAAACTCAGTATGTAATACAATATAATTTTGAAAATGTGCTTTTTTAAAAACCTTTGGTTTTTTTTCATCACTTGTTTAAAAACCCTTGGTTTTTTTTCATCACTTGTTTTTTAACTTAAGTGAAAGTTTTAGCACATTTTCAAAAGATTTGTAAAAATGCGACTATGTAATTTCACTCTGTTCGTCAGTTGGTGTTTATGTATGTTTACAAAACCTTTTTCTTAATCGAATAGCTATTAGGACTTAAAAATTTCTAATTTTTATAAATCAGTAACTTGCGTATATATATCCAAAGTTAAACTTTGTCATTAACGTTACACAATTATATTTTGATGATCGTTAACAAGTTTCTTGACTGGATTTGGACTGAATTCATAGTATTGTTTTCACTAATATTCATAACTATGGCAAATTTATTATACCCTTTGACCTATAGTCATACGGGTATAAAAATATGGCCCACGCTACAATTTGATCCGAGTAATATACAGACACACATAGCTTTTTCGGTTCATTTCTTGATGCTGATCTCATACGTACCCTTGGCACTATATCTAGTTAGTCTAGATTGATGCGTTACAAATGAAGGAGAAATTTTAATATCCCCGTGGCATTTATTAAACGCACGGGGATAAATGCAAAAACGTATTTTACGAGGAAGATTGCG
The DNA here is from genome assembly GCA_963082915.1 of Dolichopus griseipennis. Classification (NCBI taxonomy): domain Eukaryota; kingdom Metazoa; phylum Arthropoda; class Insecta; order Diptera; family Dolichopodidae; genus Dolichopus; species Dolichopus griseipennis. The sequence goes on along the minus strand of OY720441.1, from coordinate 236,040,450 downwards.
ATGTAAGTTTTACAAACGCTACTAAACACCAAATACGGAACTTACTAAAGTACGGAAACGCCTATGCATTATCTAGAATATCGCGCATAAAAACGCACAATAGAGAAGTTAATTTAAATACCATTGAAAATAAGAGTCGCCCATTAATATATTTAGAAAGCAAACGATTATAGAAAAAACATTTTTGGGAACCATGAGAATAAAAAATTTTTAAGAATAAAAGAGAAAAATAATATAGTTAAAGAATTTAGATAGAAGAACTTCAATTACTATTCTTAAGAACTACTTAAATCTAAGACAGCTAATTTTTGAAAAAGTCTATAATAACAATAAAGATGCTATAAAAAATTACAAGATATAAAAATTGAAAAAAAATTAGTAGAACTAGTTGAAAAGGAACTCAAAAATAATAACCAAAGAGAAATTAACGGAGTTATAAGGAATTAAAAAGGAAATATAAATTAATATAAACCGAAATATAAATTAATTTTAAATATATTCTAACTATACAAACAGCCGCGAGATATGTATGTTAGAAAAATATGATAGAAATCCACCAAAACTACTATTCATAATCACAAAAACACCAATAAGAGTTACCCAAATTGTACACATTCCCGTATTGTACACATTAGTAAATAATTTATTTATGACAACTATCGACAAGTATTCCAAATACACTCAAGCCTATAAAATACTGGGACGTACATGTGCAAAATTATGTTGAAAGCTTTTACAATATATAAGTACACAAGTCAAAATTAAAAAAATTTTGTTGACAACGAACTCGGATTTAAAGCACTGCCAATCCAAGATCTTCGGGGACAACAAAACATACAAATTCATTAAACTTCTAATAGTTACTATAGTTCAAAAGGCAACATAGAAAGACTCCACAACACAATTAACAAACAAATTCGCTTATTTAAGCAAAATAGCATCAAAAATCGAGCACTGTCGAAGAAAAACTTTTAAATAATTAGGACTAATGAAAATAAAATCTAGTTTATTACCGTTAAAATTTTAGAAATAGATTACCCAAAAATTGATAATTTAACCGTCAACAAAAAACTTAAAACAGTTTACATCATGACCCACCTTACTCCAAACAAAACCAAATTATACAAAAAAAAAAAACAAAAATTGGCCAAACCTAATTCTTAGCTATATCAAAAATATGCTCATTCCACAGCATTTTTTGATTTAGCTGCAACCCTAAAATGCTTAGATTTTCTGATCGTTCAATATTTTCTCCTTGGAATCGCAGAATTGGGTTGAACTGATTTCTTTTGCAGGAAATCAGACAGCTTTGAGTTTTTGAGGTATTAAACTCAACTCTATTACTTTTACCCCAATCAGCTATCTTAGCTAAGTCATGGTTAAGTAAACTAACCATGATATTTCTTTTCGAGCTGATTGCGGTAGGTGTGACATTAGATTTTTTAAGGAAATCGTAGGACGCCACAAGAATGCTGTCGTCGGCGAAGCTATGGATTGGATTGAGGGTAGAGGTGAGTAAGTCGTTGATAAAAATCAAAAAAAGAGTTGGTGATAAGGCGGAGCCTTGTGGAACGCCAGCGTTAATTTCAAAGGTGTCATACATAAAACTGTCGACAAGGACACGAATACGACGATTCGAAAAAAAATTCTCAATTCAATTGCAGAAAGGGTTACCAAGACCAATAGCTCGGCATTTGTTCAAAAGAGCAGAATGCCATACTCGATCAAAGGCCTTTGAGATATCAAGAGCAACAACCTCAGGTTCACCGGAACAGTGAATACTGGTGTTGAGCTTTTCGCTGAGGTATGTTAAAAGATCACCTGCTGATCTTTGGCTTCTAAAGCCGTATTGCCTATCATGCAAAATACCTCTGCAGTCAAGATATCTCATCAACCGTTTGTTGACGAGAATTTCCATAACTTTGTAAATGACCGAAATAATGGCTATTGGCCGGTAATTGGAGGGGTCGCTTTTGTCACCTTTTTTGGGGATAGGAGAAACATGAGCAATTTTCCATTGACTGGGATATCTACCAGTCGAAAATGATAATGAAAAAAGATTGCGCAGAGGTTTCGAAATGGGAGAGGCAATATGTTTAAGAACCATTGCAGGAATTCCATCGGGACCAGTGGACTTTCTAACATTCAGATTTTCGAGCACTTTCACTATAGTACGTGTTCTAAAGTACACCCTTTGAAGAATTTTAACCTTAGTAGGATCAACAGAGGATAGTACTGGTGGAGTTTGTACTGTAGGAGGGAGCGAAGAATTTGCTGCAAAAGATTTTGCAAACAAATTGGCTTTAGCAACTGAATCTGATATGATAGAATTATTGTTATCAATCAGCGGCGGAAAGGATGATTCGCAAAAGTTATTCTTTACACTCTTTGCAAAGGTCCAAAAAGAACGATTGCAGTGAGGTAGATTAATTATTTTACGTTTTAATCTTTGGTTGTAAAGAAACTTTTGCTGATTGATAATTCTTTTGCAATTGTTCCTGGCGACTTCATAGCTTGCAAATGAATACTCAGACGCATTCTGCTTGAACATTTTGAACTGCTCTTCTTTGGATTGAATTGCTTTCCTGCAGATGTCATTAAACCAAGATTTGGAGTTGGTTTTTACCGATTTATAAGAGCTAGGAATGAAAAGTTCCATACCTAGCATAATTGTTTTACTAATGGCATCAACAGCAAAGTCAACGTTTCTATGACGGAAACACATTGACCAATCGAAATCTCCCAAAAAACTATTCAGACCTACCCAGTCGGCCCAGTTATAGTGCCAGACTAGCCTCTTAGGAATAGGGTTTCGGTTGGCCGATGAATCCATTGAAAAGCTGGATTTAACAAGCCTCCAATTGGTGAGCTAACAGAAATATTGTATTTTTCTGCGCTTGAAGTTAGGAACAAGTCCAAAAGATGTGCGTTTTGATTGTCTCGGTCCGGAATTCGAGTTGGGCTCTTTACAAGTTGTGAAAGTTGGAATAAGTTTGAAAATAGTTCAACCTGTTTACCTTCCGGGCTATTGTGGCTTGAAAAATGGAGCCAGTTTTTGTTGTGGACATTGAAATCACCCGCGACAGCTATCTCACATTCGGGATTCTTTTCCAGAATTTTATTGATAGTGTCGGATAATTCTTCAATGGCCCCAGCAGTTTCCAGCTCACTGGCTTGGGGAGATCTGTATAAAAAACAGAAAAATATTGTAGCATTTTCAACACGGAGTTTAACCCAGAGATAATGAAAAATCGGGTTGGAGCTCTTAAGATCATGAAGGGTGTTGAAAGCTACATTAGAGCGTATATATAAGCGACTCCTCGATGAGGAATAAAAAGCGGAACAAGTGTATAGCCGTTGATATTATAATTAGTATCGTCACCTACAACTTGTGTTTCGCTTAAGGCAAGTATAGCTGGTCTTTCTGAGTTAAGATGGGCTTCAACTGAATGAAAATTGCATGCTAAGCCTCTTATATTACTAAATTGTAATAAAAAATTGGAGTCCATTGACTACAACTTGCGAGCGGAAAAGGAGGGAAAAAGAATAAATTTGAAAATATTTACTTTCAAATTGAAATATAAAAAAAAAAAAAAAATTTAGAAAACATATATCACACATACACAGTAATTAAAAGCATAATGAAAATAGTGAAAATATAAACGAAAAAAACAAAAATTTAAAAATAGTAATAGTAATGGTGCCAGCACCAAAATAGTGGCGAACATTACAAACGAAAATCCAAATACAACAGTTTTTAATACCTTATTGTACCCAGAGACTGTTTGCAAAATTCACCAATAATTAGTGCGGACACAAACCCTCTCAAAAAATTATGCTTCTTTATCCCACATATAATAATGAAAGTATATATAAAAAATTAACAGCTAAATTAATTTAAGTGAGGGTGAAATGAAAGAAGAGATATTTACTGAAAAAAAAGAGTATGGGATAGAAAAGGAAGGTTGGTTTAGTTAGCATGCATTATTAATTTTAATTTTGAAAATCTTTTCTCATAAACAAATTAGTTGTAAACAAAAAATTTTTAACCAAATTGTACAAAAAAAAAATATTTAAATTATGTAAATTAAAAATTAAGCAAAAATTAAGTAAAAAATAAAATATACATACAAATTTATAACTACAAATTAAAAATAAAATATATAGAATTAAAAATTAAATATGTTTTTAACAAAATTAAAAAAAAAAAAAAAAGTATTAAAAGAAATGTAATGTAATTTGATACAATGTAAACAAAGTTTAAGCAAATAGTGTATTTCTTAGCCAATTATTAATTATTATAGAAAAATCAAAGTTAAGTTATATATTTAATTAATCAAAGTTAGAATAAAATAAATAAAATTTTAGAAGTTGAATTATTAATAATCGTAAAAAATTAAGAAGTTAAAAAAATTAAAATATTTATAAAACATATCAATATTAAAATAAATAATTTGTTAGTTGACAGTTGTATATACACAGGTAGTGCAATTTTGGTGAAAAACTCTTTACTACATCACGAAGAGTTTAAAATAGAAACTGATGAATTTCAACTTTCAGTAATACGTGTTAAGTCCCTTAAACAGGACTTAAACATTGGGGCTTTATATTGCCCTCCTAATTACAATTTAAAGAATATGATCCTTAAAGACCTCTTGAACCGACTTGGGGACAGGTTCATCCTAGGAGGTGACTACAATGCCAAACATATCGATTGGGGTTCAAGACTTACCTCAACAAGAGGAAGAGAGCTAAGGAAAGCTATTAGAGAGTTGGGTTGCTATTTTCATTCTACAGGCGAACCAACTTATTGGCCTACTGATACAAATAAAACTCCTGATCTACTGGATTTTTTCATAACAAAAAAAATATCTCCAAATTTTATTAGCCTAGAAAATAATGAGGATTTAAACTCAGACCATTCGGCTGTCGTACTAAACCTGCATGAAAAAATTGTTAAGAAACAAAATAAGTCTACACTTGTTAATAAATCAACAAATTGGTTCAACTTTAAACAAGAGATAGAAAATAATATAAACTTAAGGGTTAAAATAACAACTAAAGATGAAATAGATTTAGCAATTGAAAATCTTAATAAAATTGTCCAAAATGCTGCATGGAATAATACAAAAGAATGTAAATACATGACAGCAGGACGTAATTATCCTAGAGATATATTAAATGCGATTAAACTAAAGAGAAGAGCTAGACGAAGATGGCATGAAACACGTGACCCAGCTGATAAAACTGTGTTGAATAGAATAACGCAGAATCTTAAAAGAAGAATTCTTGAAATAAAAAACAAATCATATGAAAAATATGTTCAGAATTTATCAGCTAAAAAAGAAAGAAATTACTCTTTGTGGAAAGCAACAAAGAGTTTGAAAAAACCTGTAGTGCCAGTCCCACCAATTCGGAAAATGGATGGTAAATGGGCAAAAAATAATAAAGAAAAAGCCGAAACATTCGCAGATCACCTGGAAGGAATTTTTCGGCCCAATGAAATAGAGTCAGACCTCTACATTGAAAATGATTTCAGAAGAGAAGAAAATGCCATTGAACTAATTACTCATATAGAAATGGTTGAAGAAATTAAAGCTCTGAAGTCAAAAAAAGTACCAGGTTTCGATCTAATTACTGCAGACATTCTAAAACAACTCCCGAAAAAAGGGATAACAATGTTAACATATATAATGAATGCTATGTTAAGGTTAAATTATGTACCTAACGTTTGGAAGGTGGCAGAAATAATTATGATACTTAAGCCAGGAAAGCCTCCAAACGAAAAAAAGTCTTATAGACCTATCTCTCTGTTACCAATTATGCCAAAACTCTTTGAGAAACTGTTATTAAAAAGGTTGAAACCTATACTAGAAAATAGAAAACTAATTCCAAACTATCAATTTGGTTTTAGAGAAAAACCAAGTAGAGTAGAGTTGACCAAGTACATAGAATTACTGATATAATTGAGAAAGCTCTAGAAGAAAAACAAATATGCTCTACAATATTTCTAGACGTAGCACAAGCATTTGATAAAGTTTGGCACGAAGGCTTAATTTATAAGTTGCAGCAACTATTACCTAAAAAATATGTAGATATACTCTCATCATACTTAACTGATAGACTGTTTAGAATTAAACAGGATGAAGAGTACTCTACACTGAGAGAAATTAAAGCGGGTGTGCCTCAAGGAAGTATCTTGGGTCCAATATTATACTTGCTGTATACTAGTGACTTGCCCCAATTTCAAGAAATAACTGTAGCGACTTTTGCTGACGATACTGCATTAATGGCAGTAGGATCAAATGTCGGCGAGGCTACAAATAAACTACAAAAATCAAGTGATAAATTATATCTTTGGACCAAAAGATGGAAAATTAAACTAAATGAACTGAAATCAGTGCAAGTAAATTTTACAAATTCAAAATCCCCCAACCGTACAATTAAATGGGGTAGATATTCCTCATGAAAACAAGGCAAAATACCTAGGAATGACATTAGATGTCAAGCTAAAATGGAAAGAACATGTCAAAAAGAAAAGAATAGAATTAGAACAAAAATATAGAGAAATGTATTGGCTCCTAGGTCGAAAATCTAAATTGCCAATAGAGTACAAAATTTTGTTATATAACCAAATAATTAAGCCTATCTGGTTGTACGGCGCACAACTTTGGGGTGTGCCAAACAAACACATATTCAGAGAATTCAAACATTTCAAAGCAATGCTACGTAACATGGTGAGTGCTCCCTGGTACGTACGAAATTCCGACTTACATAGGGATCTAGGAATTCCTATTGTTAGCGATGAAATAAAAAAATATGCCATAAAACATAAGACCCACTTAGAAGGTCACACAAACATAGAAGCGTCAAAACTTCTATTTTCAAATGTCAATAGAAGGCTTAAAAGAACTAGGCCCCTCCAACTAGCTATAAATTCAGATCACCTTAACGGAGTTCTGTAATTCCAGTAGATCATAAAAAGTTAGCGCAAAATTAATGGTTAGTCTCTAAGACTAGTTTTAATATTTTAAAACAGGGCGGGTGTTTTTAGTGTGTTAAAGTCACACATAACTGTGGTTGCGCTCAGTATCTTTCGACGATTTCCACCATCCTTACCCCAAGACAAAAAAAAAAAAAAAAAAAAAAAAAAATTAAAGGGTTATGTTTTAAGCAAAATAAATAAAATTAGATTAGAATTGAAGTTAAAAAATAAAAAGCATAATAAATTTTTACAACTTTTACATTTTTTGTATGTAATTATGTTCATTCTTATATAAAAATGATTATTTATCATATCTTAAAAAAAGAAAAGAATGCACATTTCAAATTAATTGCACACCCGATGCGTGATATATGATTATTGAGTAAAGTTACTAATTTAGAGTAAAGTAACCAAAAAATTTACAAAAAGCTGTTGGGCCTATTCATGGAACTCAACAAAATTATTTTTTGAGGATTTCTTTTGTTAACCCGACACGAACAAATTACAAATCGGTTAATAGTGCCAACTCAATTCTCAAGGATCATCACGTATACAAAATTTGAAGTCAATTGGTCAAACCGTATCGAATTTAGAATAAAGTATTGAGAAAACCTATAAAAAGCTGTTGGGACGCAATGGGTTAATGGAACTAAACAAAAAAATTTTTTGGGGCTTTCTTTTTAGCCAAAGCAGAATTTCGTAAAATCGGACAAAATTTGGACCCAAAATTTTTTTTGATCAACCGTCGGCCTGACATGGGTTAACAAATTCCAAAGCTGTTAATAGTATCAACTCAATTCTCAAGGAGCATCACGTATGCAAAATTTGAAGTCAATTGGTCAAACCGTATCGAATTTAGAATAAAGTATTGAAAAAACCTATAAAAAGCTGTTGGGCCGCAATGGGTTAATGGAACTCAACAAAAATTTTTTTGGGCCTTGTTTTAAGCCAAAGCTGAATTTCGTAAAATCGAACAAAATTTGGACCCAAAATTTTTTTTTACCACCCGTCTCCCCGACATGTGTTAACAAATTCCAAAATTGTTAATAGTGTCAGCTCAATTCTCAAAGAACATCACGTATACAAAATTTGGTCAAACCGTTTTCATTTTAGAATAAAGAAGTTTAAATACTAAATATAAACAAACAAATAAACAAACTTTCGCTTTTATATATATAGATTCCATTATTTATATTTTGGCATAAAGAAAATCTATTACAGCCAGGAGAGTGATAAGGGCAATGGAAATTGATAGGATTTGTATTAGATATGTTGACTAACATATATTTAGTTTTAGGATTAATAATAAGTTTATTTTTACCAAACCATCTTCTAAATAATTCCAAATCATACTGCATATACGAAAAGATTTTAAAATAATTATTACAGTTATAAGTGAAGGTTGTATCTTTCGCAAAAGCTGTAAGTTTGCCTTCGAACAGTAGAAGAAAAAGAGAGTTGATGAAAATAACAAATAAAATAGGACCAAGGACAGATCCTTGTGGAAATCCACAATTAAATATCAAGTAATGAACTAAATTTATTAATAACTCTTCTTGCTTTCTACAAGTAATAAATGAGCAAAACCAACCATGAATACAACCTCTAAATCCAATATTAAATATTTTATTTAAAAGCAGATTGTGATTGACAAGATCAAATGCTTTAGTTAAATCTATAAATAAAGCTGAACAATTTTACTATTATTTAGGTTTTCATATATTTCCGAACAGAACTTAAGTAAAGCACCGTCAGTTGACTTTTTTGCTTGAAAACCGAATTGACTAAGATAAAAAAAAATTAATTTTATTAAGGTATTCCAAAATTCTTCTCTTCATCGCTTTTTCAAAAAATTTTAAAAAGTCGGATAATAGTTCGTGAGATATTCCTAAAGTTATTAACATTGAAAGTGTCACCACTTTTAACAAGAGGAATAACTTCAGAAGTTTTTAAATTCACAGGAAACCGGCCAGAAGTAATACTTAAGTTAAATATATAAGCCAACACATCAACTATTTGCAGGGAAATTTTCTTCAGTATATTATTAGAAATCAACCCATCCTTTAACTTCGAATTGGAATTTTTTAAATCACAAATAATAGTATGAAGTTCAAAAGCTGTTTTTGGCTCACAAAAGAATCTATTTGACTGTATAGGCTCTTCAATAACATCCCATACAATACTAGAAGAAACATTATATTTAGAATGTAATTGTTTTGCAGTGTTTACAAAAATATTGTTAAAGTGATTTGCAATCAAATTATGATCAGAAACTGTTCCTTCATCATTAATAATTAGAAAAAACTACTTGTTATGTTAGTACAATTTTTGTTTAACATCAATCATCAATCATTTAACATCAATCATTTACCAAAGCCCAGTCTTTTTTAGAGTTTCCCTTAACATTATCAAATTTGTTATTATAGTAATTATCTTTAAAATTTACAATATTTAATTTAACATTCGTTTTTTAGTTTTATTATTAATTATATTTGACTGAGTTGAGCAGGTTTTAATATGGTTTGACAAAATGTTAATAAACTTATCAAACGCTATAGAAGCATCACATTCGAAAAATACTGTATCCCAAAATTCAAAGTATAAAAGAGAGTTTAAAAAATTATAATCAACATACTTTTGAACAAATTTGTCAGAACAATCATTGTTACTTCCATAATAACATTTCAAAGAACAATTTTTAGACACAATATTAATCAAGACATGATCAGAAACATTAATATCAACGATAAAAGTTTTAATAGAATGTCTTAAATTTTTTTGAGTTCTACAAAAAATATGATCAATACAATCCGAAAAAATAGATGTAATACGAGTTGGATTATTAGTACAAACTTGGTTTATCTTGCTTATATTTTGTATTCGCACTCTGAATATTTTCTTGGTATGTTTTAGCACACAGATCATGGGATTTGGCGGGACGTCTTTTTAATTCTGGATTAATGAAAGCAAAGGCTAATTCTTCCAGAAATAGTCTTCGCTTATATTTTTTGTTACTATTCCAGGAAGGATAAATTTCTGTCCAAATGACAAAGCCATTGTATGCTGAAGTATCCACCATAAATAAAACCATTGGCCATCTATTAGTTCTACGTTTGCAACTGTAAGTTCCTATAAGTTGATCTAAAACGTCCACCCCACATTTTGTTTTATTATAAAATTTGATAATCTCCGGTTTTTTTTGGTTATCAGAGCTAATTTCTATCTTGTGATGTAATGTACTGAGTAGATTAACACAACGATTTTTTTTGGTATGTAGGAAACTAGAGTAATGTTATTTGTATGGTCGAAAAAGAATTCGGAGGAACATACAGGTTTTTGTTTTGTGTTAACTGCATTTAGAGGAAGAAATGCTTTATTTTTTCTTACAGTGCCGACCATGGTTAATTTTCTCTTTAGAAGTTCACAGCCCAATTGATGAGTAGTAAAAAAATTGTCGCAAGTTACGTTGCGTCCTTGGAGATCTTGGGTAAGATCAAGTACAACTCTCATACCTTGGTTTATTTCAGATGAACAATTTCTATTTTTGCCTAAAAAACATAAAATTTTAGTTATATTATTTTGTTTTTGTATTTTATTTATTTTATTTTATTTATTTTATTCCGAGCTTAATTCAAGCAAGTTACAAAATTTACATTAAATTAATAAACTAAAATTATACATTAAAAAAACAAAAAAGAAAGTAAAGATTATAGAAATTAACAATTTAATAATTAATTTTACATAAAAAAAAATTTTTAAGAAAAAAAAAAGTGTGAAAAAAAAGTTAAAAATTATACTAATTATATTAAAAAAAAAACAAAAAAGCTTCAATTAAGAAGACAAAGGTCAAAGAATGTAAGTCCAAAAATTTCAAGAACACAAATACAAGTTATTTTTTAATGATTGTTTAGTTTGGGAAAAGTTAATATGGGATTTATATATATTACAGAGAGACATCATTCTATTAATTGGTTCATATTTACCATAGTTAGTTCGGTGAAACTGTAAATTAAACAAATTAGCAGATCTTAATCTAGAATGCGAAGAAAAATTGAGTTTAGCGAGTAGTTGAGAAGAAGAAATGTTGCCTTTAATTAATTCAATTAGAAATACAATATCTGCAACTTTACGGCGCATTTCAAGTGTATTGAGATGTATTAAATTTATTCTATGTTCGTAAGGAGGTAATCTAAGAGGGTCCTCCCAAGGAAGAAGACGTAAAGCATACCTGAGAAATTTTTTCTGAACCGATTCAATTCTATTTATATGGACACCATAAAATGGACACCAAACTTGACTGGCATATTCTAAATTAGGTCTAACCAGGCAGGTATAAAGAGATTTCAATACATAAGGGTCTTCAAATTCTCTTGCCCAACGTTTAATAAAACCAAGCATAGAATTGGCTTTATTTAATATATCAGAATAATGAAGTTGAAATGAAAGTTTACTATCAAAGAGTACCCCTAAATCTTTAATTGAAGTGACTTTTGAAATGATTTGATTATTAAAAGAATATACATAAGAAATTGGACTTAAGCGGCGTGTAAAACTGATTGAAGCACATTTGGTAACATTGAGTTGGAGATTATTGTTGGAACACCAATTGTAAAAACGATTAAGATCAGCTTGTAGGGCTAATGCATCCTCCAAATTTACAATTTTTTTGAAAAGTTTCATATCATCGGCATAAATTTTAATATGACTATTAATTATTAAAGAAGAAACATCATTAATAGAAATAATGAAAAGTAAAGGTCCAAGATGGCTACCTTGAGGCACCCCTGTGGGAGCTGCAAACTCAGAAGATATCGAGGATCTAAAAGAAACACTATATCTACGATCAGAGAGGTAGGAATTAATCCAATCTATAAAATAAGTCGGAAATCCTAATTTATTTATTTTATATTATATTAAGATTATATTATTTTACATTCATATTTTAGTAGATTATTATCTTACCTGTATAAACCTGAAGCCGCCAAGCATAGAAGAAGCATCACATAAAGCCCATATTTTCAGACCATATTTGGCCGGCTTTGATGGAATAAATTGTTTAAATGGGTACCTTCCTCTATAAGGCACAAGTTGTTTGTCTACAGTAACGAATTCACTGGGATTGTACATTTTTCGTAAATTATTTTCCCATTTGTCCAATAAAATTCGAATCGGCGCTAGTTTATCTCGTTGACGCCGTTCTTGTCTGTTATCAAAACGAAGTACACGAGTAATATTTCGAAATTTTTTCAAACTCATTGTTGCTTTAAAAATTGGGCGACCTTTTACACTGTCCCACAGAGATTGCTTCTCCTTTAGATCTATAAACACCAGCAAGTAATAATAATCCAAAATAGGCTTGAACTAAAACACTATCAACTGTTGCCCATTCACTGCCAAAAACCCTAGTTCCTGAAAAAAACTTCAAGATTTTTATCGAAGAAAAAATATTTTTTATAAACCTACCTTCGATATTTGTCATTTCAATAATTATTGTCTCAATTTCTTTAGACATAAACAATTCGAAAGATGATTTTATATCTGATTATATCATCTTCAAAATCCGAATATGAAGAATTTTGTGAACCATCATAATCAGAACTAATATTCATAAGCTCCTCAACTTCTATTTCATTTAAAATTTTCTAAATCATTCGAAATAACAAACAAAACAATATAAGTATTTGGACAGCATTTCAAAGCAAAACCACAGGTGTACACTGTACATAAATATATAATAAATTATAACTTACTCTTCGTGACATTTTTATGAATTTCATAAAAACACAATCAATATAATATTATACACACTAAAGAACTTTATCAACCCAACTAAAATATTTTTTCATAAAATTCTGTTCTTCAGAGACGATAAAATAGCGGTAAAAAATAAGAAGTATTTTTTTTTTCGTCGCCTACATTTTGTATTGCAATATTTAATTATATTATACCCACAAAAGAATTTTTTCAAGCCAACTAAAATATTTTTTCATAAAATTTTGTTCTTCAGAGTCGATAAAATAGCGGTAAAAAAATAAGAAGTATTTTTTTATTGTTGCCTACTTGTGTATTGTAATATTCAAATCGATGTTATTGTAATATCTAACCGAAAACAATAGAACAAAACCAAAAAATTGCTTAATCAAATAGAAATTTTTCTAATTTCCACGGCCACGGTTCATCTTTCTACTTCTTAAAATACGGTTATATATCTATTAAAATTAAATTCCGTGGATTTGAAGTTTGTAACATTTATAGTTTAAAAAATATGAACATCCAAACTTGCTTTTGGGCAATTTTGACCCATATGTACAGAATAAGGGTTAAATTCACAGGAAACCGGCCAGAAGTAATACTTAAGTTAAATATATAAGCCAACACATCAACTATTTGCAGGGAAATTTTCTTCAGTATATTATTAGAAATTAACCCATCCTTTAACTTCGAATTGGAATTTTTTAAATCACAAATAATAGTATGAAGTTCAAAAGCTGTTTTTGGCTCACAAAAGAATCTATTTGACTGTATAGGCTCTTCAATAACATCCCATACAATACTAGAAGAAACATTATATTTAGAATGTAATTGTTTTGCAGTGTTTACAAAAATATTGTTAAAGTGATTTGCAATCAAATTATGATCAGAAACTGTTCCTTCATCATTAATAATTAGAAAAAACTACTTGTTATGTTAGTACAATTTTTGTTTAACATCAATCATCAATCATTTAACATCAATCATTTACCAAAGCCCAGTCTTTTTTAGAGTTTCCCTTAACATTATCAAATTTGTTATTATAGTAATTATCTTTACAATTTACAATATTTAATTTAACATTCGTTTTTTAGTTTTATTATTAATTATATTTGACTGAGTTGAGCAGGTTTTAATATGGTTTGACAAAATGTTAATAAACTTATCAAACGCTATAGAAGCATCACATTCGAAAAATACTGTATCCCAAAATTCAAAGTATAAAAGAGAGTCTTTAAAAAATTATAATCAACATACTTTTGAACAAATTTGTCAGAACAATCATTGTTACTTCTATAATAACATTTCAAAGAACAATTTTTAGACACAATATTAATCAAGACATGATCAGAAACATTAATATCAACGATAAAAGTTTTAATAGAATGTCTTAAATTTTTTTGAGTTCTACAAAAAATATGATCAATACAATCCGAAAAAATAGATGTAATACGAGTTGGATTATTAGTAAAAGTAGTAAAACCATAAGAAGCCAAAAGAAAAATGTAGTCTTTAGTATCAGTGATTTTCCTAAAATATCTATATTAATATCATCTAAGATAAAACAATTCTTATTATATACTTTTAATTGAATTTGCCTGTGTCTATGGCTTTATTTTTCATTTGTCAGTTAGTGATACATTTATATTAGAATTTTGACAATAAATTTATAAGAATTGTATGGTTCAGTGGTTAGCAAAGTGGCTGATGTTGTAAATAGGTCTGAGTTCGATCCTCCTTCAAAGATGAAAATTTTTTTGTTTTTTTATTTAAATTCAACAAAAATAATAAGAAAAATTACAAATAAAATTAATTTATTTGTATAGTTTCTTTAAAAATTTGTAACTTTAAGAACTAAAATACTTCACTTTGATAATATAAAAACATAGACCAAATAATTATGTAGACGATCAGTTTCATATAAAAAAATTCTTAGGGTTTTTTTTGTATGTCAGTCCGTACATTTTTGGTTCATTAATTTAAAATTTTTCAAGTAGGTAGGTATTTAAATAAAAAAAAAAATTTAGATTAAAATTAAAAAAAAAATTTCACCATGAAGCGAATTTGAACCCTAACTTATTCATCTTCAAATTTTTAAAATACAACAAAAAAAATTTATCAGTCATTTGTTTTTGTTTACTTTATACTTTGAAGCATAATCTGCGTAATAAAAATGTAACGGTTGTGAAATGATTTTGTATTAATATGGAATATATGTATATGTATATATATATTATAGATTATAAGTAAGATAATAATCTTATATGAAGAAGCCAGTGCGCATGTTTTTTTTTTGTATATGGAAATGTAAACAAAAAATATTTAAGTGAATAGTTTTTATTAATGACATTAACATTTCGAATTAGATTTTCAACCGTGTTATTGTTACATTATTATGAGCATATGTATGTATATGTATGCAGAATTATTATAAAGGACCATAAACAAAGAACTAGGTATTTACAAACATGCATATTATGTACAATGTGCAAAAATGTATTCAGACTTAAAGATACCTAATAAATATAAAACAATTTTGTTTAACAAACTAGATAGTTAGATAAAGATTTTATCAAGTAGGTACTTATAATGCTTTTTAATGATATTTTTGTCTTCTGTTATAAAATTTAAATTAACTAGTATCGCCCTGTGCTCGAAATTCGAGCTATTTTTGCTTTTAAGTTAACATATAAAATTCGTTTTGTGTAAATTATATTAGACTATACATAATAAAAATTATGCCAACAGTGTTGTCAACAATTCTTGCGCTTGAAATTTGCTTAAAAAAATTTATAATTTTTCTTAATTACTAAACGTTGTTAAGTACCGATTTTTGAGTTTTATTTCTATAGTTTAAGCCGCTTTAAAAAGAGGATAAATTGGTACAGTTAAATTAAATTAAAATTCTAAATACATATAAATATTATTCTAATAAATACATATTTCTAAACATATACATATATTTATTGAAGTCAAGAACCCAAAAATCGAGTTAATGCTTACTTTTTTCTAAACATTTTAGTACAATATGACCTATGTTGTACGTATTCTGTATCCTAATTAAAAAACTCTATGAATACGTAATATGTACAACAAAATATAACATATCATAATTCATAAGTTTAGTAATTAGTATTATATTATATTGAAGCTGCCAGAAGTACAAATAATAGTCAAGTTGACCGAAATCTTTTTTTAAATTTCAATCTTAAGATTTATAGCAAAAAAAAAAGTTTTTCAATAAATCAAAGAATAAATCTTTCCTACCCTTTTTTCATTTTTAAATTTAATAGCTACATAGGTAAATTTTTACTACAAATGTATGCCTATTTAAAGTTCTGAAAACATGGGAAAAATGATTCTGAATTCCTTAGTTTACTTTATACCTTTTTGTCTAGTTTATTTATTTAATATTTCCTAAGTTTTTTATTCAAAAATATATTTCTATACATGGTCATGAGCCATAACTCATAAGTTTCTTAAAACAAATAAATATTATTGCTTTTATTCCTTTAAGGGGAGTAAACTCTTTTCTACTCTCAACTATTGCCAGCTACTTCAGCCCTTGTAAAAGAGTATATGACAGAGTAGATAAATAATTTCCGGCAGATGGCTTTAATTAAAATTCTCTTGAATAGGTTATGTTAAATCATATTTTTTATTTGATAACCAATAAGAACTTACCCCCTTCCATTTTAAAAAATATTCTTTATATTTATATCAGCAATAAACCTTAATTTTTTCACTTTATTAATATTTAAATACTATTAAATATAATTAACTTCTCAAATGACAAGTAGTTTTAAAATGTCAAATATATATATATTATGATAATCTGACAATTATGTACTCCTGAAACAAAAATATGCGTTCCATTTACAAACTACGCCTATCTAATCTTCATGTACACTTTTTGATATATAAAATTCGTTCGTTTTGTCAAAGTAAAACTAAAAATAGTTTTTTTAATTATAAAAAAACATTATTCGATGTTGAAAGTGTAAAATAAACTTTTCAATTATTAGAATGAAATCAAAACATACGACGTACAATTTTTATACGGCAGTATGTCAATACGTCTGTCTGCATATCCATTATCGGTAAATCGATACGCGCGTACAATATTTAATTTATCAAAAATATTTATTTGAATGTTTTAATTTAGTACCTACAAAAAATATTTTTAATTTCATATTATAGGTATTTTGAATATAAGATATTTTTTAATAACAATTATTGTAAAAAAATATTATTTTTAAAACATAATATTAGAAATATAAGAAAAACCAATAATAATATTTTTATACATTTTGTCAATATTTGTAAATTTTAAAAATCCGGCGAGATACAGTACATTGCGTTACGCGTATTTTTGCTGCTCGAATGTAAATTTATGAACCTATTTATTTCTCAATTTTTTGACAGAAATTATACGCTGCGCGCTTTTATTTAGGTTAGGACCTAAGGAACAAATAACTTTTTTGAGAAAGATAATTTTTTTAGTTTTGCAAACATATTTACTGTAAGTGTTTTTAATTTATTTGAATATTTGTATGTTTTAAACTAAATTATTTAAAAAAAAAAATTTTTTTTAAAATATTTTATTTTTAAAATTTAATCGCAGCAGCATAAGAAAAAACAATTACAATATGTATTTTTATACACTTTGTCAATTTTTAAATTTTAAAATTTAAAATGTCGCGATGCTTTCATGTAAATTTTTTTACATAACTAATTATTTAAAAATTTTTTGACAGAAACTGAATGCCGTACATGCTGATTTTGGCTGATCCATAAGAAACAAATAATTTTTCTTAGAAATAGGTACTATTTTTTTTTTTGGTTTCTGCATATTTCAGAATTCGGTTTTTAATTTTACAAAAAACTTAACAAAAAGCAACCACAATTTACGATTTACAAAAAAATTTTTTTTTAGTACCTACAGTATTACAATAAATTCCAAACAAAAACAAAATACAGTACTTTTCGGTTATAACGACCATTATGGGACTGAAAATATTCGTCGTAATAAACGAATGTCGTTTTAAAAGAATGCTGTGAATTTTGAAAAATTTGTATAAGACTTGAACATTGTACTTGAACACATATGTCTCAAATAAAATGTTAAGCCTATGTATAGTGCTTTTTCTTCTATTGAATTTTTTTTTGTATTTTTGATGCGTTATTATGATTGTTTTTATATTCAAAACTAAATAAAAAACCCTTAATTAATAGCCAAGCAACATTATTAGATATAATAAGTTTAAATAAATGAAATATCAATGTAATAAAAAACTTACATTTTTAGGTAAAATTTAATTCTTTATCAAAAAGTGTAAAGTTTATTATAATTAAAATTGAACCAAGTTCGTAATAAATGAAAACTACTGTATAAACCAAATGTATTGCTTTCATTTCGAACAGCTCTCATGTAAATTCATGTACCTACCTATTTATTTGAAAATTTTTTGACAGAAATTATACGTCAACTTTTATTTCCATTGAAGATTATTTTTTAGTTTTTTTTGCGAACATATTATAGGTATTTTCAATTATTTGGAATGTATGTTTTTTTAAAAAAAATATTATTTTAAAATATTTTATTTTGAAAACTTAATCGTAGCAACATCAGAAAAAACAATTACAATTTTTTTATACGCTTTGTCAAATTTTAAAATTTTAAACTCCGAAGTACAGTACATAACATACCTACTTATTTCAAAATTTTTTGACAGAAACTGCACGCCGTATGCATTTATTCTGGTTGATTCCTAATGAACACATAATTTTTCCTAAGAAATGTAATTTTTTTGTTTCTGCTAACATACAGCAAAAAAAAAAATACAGTAAAGCTCGCTTATAACGACCATGAAGAGACAGAAAATATTCGTCGTAATAAACGAATGTCGTTTTAAAAGAATGCTGTGAATTTTGAAAAATTCGTATAAGAATTGAACATTGTAGATTGTGCTAATTCTAGAATGGGCACTTTGAACTCATTTGCTAGATTTTTATTTGATGTGTCAGCCTCACCTCTATGTATATAGATGTATATGTGCTTTTTCTTGTAATGAAATTTTTTTTGTATTTTTGATGCGTTATTATGATTTTTTTTTTATATTTAAAAATATATATAAAAATACTAAAATAATCGCCAAGCAACATTCTTAGATATAATAAATTTAAATAAAAGAAAAATAAATGTAAAAAACAACTTACATTTTTAGGTAAAATTTAATTCATTGGCAAAAAGTGTTACGTTTATTATAATTAAAATGGAACCGAGTTCGTTATAAATGAAACTACTTTATATTGCTTTTATTTCGAAAAGAACTCATTTTTTTCGTTCACTTTTTAAGATAAAGAAAAAACAAAATCAAAAAAAAAATTTTAAAAAAATTTAAATCTCCTTGTTCATTGAATATTTGAACTAAACAAAAAAAAAGAAAGATATACATAAGTCGGCGCCTATAATCTTTTGATTTAGATTTAGCTGCGAGTTAAAACCGAAAATGAATTACATTTACACAGAAAGTCGGCGCATAATATTAGAGTCATAAGCCACAACTTTTAAAAGCGTGACCGTTAAATTCAAATTTACGTTAAATTAAAGACGGATTTTCACCTGAAAAAACGCAATATTCTAAAAAAAAATATCATTGTCCTATGAAAACAAAAAAAACCTTTCTTTTGGTTGTTGTTTCATTAAAATTGGTCAAATAGTTTGTTCTAAAAAAGGATGTTTATATTTGTATGTGAAAAAATAAGCCGATTAAATATTATGATTTAGGTAGATAAATTTACTAAAGGGGATATTTTAATAAATTATGATTAGTTAATAGATAAACCGATTATAACTATTAATGAATTGGATCTAACTTGGAAATTGTCAAATTAATTATTGTATTTAATAATTTCATATAAAAAATTGTGTAAAAAAATTTAATTAAAACTCAAAAGTATAAAATAAAATAAAATAAAAAAAAATATTTTTTTCAATATATACTTTTATTAAAGTAGTACTAGCCCCCTAAAATGCAGAAAATAAAAAAATGAATGTAGATTTTGGGAATTTGTTACTGTGTTTATATAAAAATAAATTGCTGGTATAAGAAACAGTTTTTTAATGTTTCAAAACTTTTAAGCTTAAAATGTTGAAAATTTTCATTAACCAAAAATTGATGACAGATCTTTTGCATTTAAAAGTGTTTTAATATAAAAGTAAATTGCTGGATTAATTTAAAAAAAAAGAAGAACTGTCTTTCATTTGTACAACAATGAGTAATATTACAACAATGAGTAATTTTGTCAATTACACACACTAATTTTAAAGAGTCAGCGCTATTTAATCCTAAGTAAGAAATATCATACTCTATATCATTTCTGACAAACACAGCTACACCACCAGCAGAATAATTATCACCATAAATATTTATATCCTAGTTGCTTTTTAATTTATTTTGCTTCTAAAAATATGCCTGTAAAAATTTTGTTAAACTGTAATTAATATATGTTTTTTTTTATTTGTATCACCAATTAAAGCAGTGTTCGATTTGCCTTTAACAGAAGATTTCGCTTTCATAATTTTACGTTTAATATTATTGTTAGATAGATGAACAAATGGGATGATTTCTGTTTTGTCGTTCTTATATTTTAAATTTTTTACATTATATTTCTCAATATCATCCTTCTTAACATGAATTTTTAATCTACGATCAAAAAGTTTTTTTGTAATAGATAATGCATTAACATGTGGTAAAAAGTTTTTTTGTAATAGATAATGCAAGCACAGTGGTAAAATTTTAGACAATCCGAGCAACTAATTTTAGCAGTTACAATTCTCTCAATTTTTTTTAAGACTTTTTACTCTTATTGCAAATCATGATTTTTTTTTTTGTTGTTTTAATTCTACAAGTTATTGTTTTTATCTGGTTACTTCATTGTTTTGTTTTTTTATATTTTTATTTTGTTTTTCCCCTTTTTTATAATTTATAATTTAATGTTAATGTTTTAATATTATTTATTATATACATATTTAATATTTATATTTTTTTTTTTTGTTTTTAATTTATATTTTCACTAATATTTACACTTATAGGTTATTCTTCATTAATTTACATAAAAAAATAATATATTGTATAATATAGTAATCATTGCTAGAAAAAAATTCTCACTGAAACGCACCCCACGTGTCCGTCCGTCCGTCCGTCCGTCCGTCCGTCCGTCCGTCCGTCCGTCCGTCTGTCCGTCCGTCCGCACGATAACTCAAAAACTAAAGGAGCTAGAATCTTGAAATTTTCGCAAATTCGTTTTTTTGCAATAGCCGTCATCGCTATTTAAATCCAGCCATTTTGGTCCATGGGTTCGGGTGGCTGCCATACAACTTCTTTTTTTATATGAGTATTTCTCTGTACCTATTACAGCTACGTGTCTGAAATTTTGGCAAAAGTAGTTTAGTTTTATGGCCAAAGTTTCTGCAAAATTTGGTTGGTCTACTGCGGAGGGTTCGAGTAGCTGCCATACAACTTCTTATTTTATATGAGCATTACTCTATACTTATTGAAGTTGGGTGTCTGAAATTTTGCCAAAAATAGATTAGTGTAATTGCCAGAGTTACTGCAAAATTTGGTTGGTCTATTGCAGAGGGTTCGAGTAGCTGCCATACAACTCTTTCTTTTATATGAGCATTACTCTACACCTAATAAAGCTGAATGTTTGAAATTTTGCCAAAAGTAACTAACCGGATGATATAAATATGGTACGGTCATACGGGTATCCCAGAGTTGACACAGTCTACTCTACTACACTCTTCCTCGTTTTTTTTTGTTTTTAATTTATATTTTCACTAATATTTACACTTATAGGTTATTCTTCATTAATTTACATAAAAAAATAATATATTGTATAATATAGTAATCATTGCTAGAAAAAAATTCTCACTGAAACGCACCCCACGCACGCAGAGAGAGAACTTAATTACTGACGCCATTTTAGAGAACTGAATTATATGGACGCCATGTTGTCAATTTGACGTAATGTCAGTTGGAAAAATCATCACTTTTGGCAATTCTTGAAGACGTAGCATACGAAGTGATAGCAATTTGGTATCACTTCTAAATTTACCTACGAAAAGGTATCATGTCTAGTTTTTTCTTCAAAATTTTATATGTTAACAAACAAAAATTAAAAAACTGGGAGTAAATTTAAATGTAATAGCACTTCTTTGGTAAAAAGATTAGTATATTTTTCATATGCATGTTTTTATATACTTACATAAAAATGTTTTAGTTAAGATACCTGAAAATATTCATGTTTTTAAAAAAATTGGTACATACAAACATTTAAGTTTATATACCTGTTAAGTTTAATTTCAGATACTTGAAATTTTTCACAAATCTTCCTCTTCGCAAACGGAATTAGTTGTGTAAGGTTGGTTTGAATATATTAACCCATTTCGGCCCCGAGGGCTATCAAAAAATTTTTTGTTTCCGTTTTGTGTCTAATTTTACAGGTTGATTTTGAAATCCAAAAAACAGGCAGCAAAAAATTTTAATTAAGTTCGATTAACCCGTTTTCCACGTCGACGCCATGAAGTTTTTTAAAAATTTTATTTGCTTAAAAGATTAACTGAATTTTATTGAAAATTTTGTACCAGCATTTTAATTATAAAAGCCCATCGGGTTAATTTTGTTTTGATCTCTTTACGCGTTTTGCACAAAGAATCAATGAAATTTTCAAATTTTTGGTATTAACGCATATTAACCTTTATTCCAAAATCTCACTTAATTAAAAACACTATTTAGTTTTAGCAAATAGTGCAAAAGCTAAATAAGATAAAATTAATAGTAATAAAAAGTGATGAAAAAATCCGAGGGTTTTTAAAAAGCACATTTGCAAACTTATGTAGGGTTTCTAACCGACTATTTAATCATTAATTTTTATAAAAATATATTTAAAAATAAATGATTAATTTAGTTATTTCATCAATTTATTAATTATGAATACTAGTTAAATCATTGCTTAGAATATAATCCCAATTCTCTCAGGAAAACCTGTTAACAAGTGCGAAAAATAATGTTGGAGCTTCAATGTTAACGTTTAATTTTGGAGAAACATACACTTGTGAACAAGTTACTGTTTTACAAAAATATAAAAATTTTTATTTTAAAGGCCTAATAGCCCTTGAATGGAGAAGGTTCTCAAATTTTTGCTAAGCAAACTTATGATGACTCTCGAGGATCTGCCCATCTCTAGTCCCCACCCATCTATTTTTTTAGGTTTTAGGCAATCAATGGTGAACTCCAACAAAATTTGCAATTTTACTTAGAATTTTATTATCAAAGGAAAAATGAATAAAACTAAAAGACAATTTCTTAAATTTAAATAACCCCTTTCAAAATTCAGGAAAACCTTTAACATATGTTGAAACATAATACTGAAGCTTTAAATTTTGTATGTTTGTAAGAAAAATTTTAAACGGGTAGGTACTCAAGTTACAGGTGTTTAAAAATAGCAAAATTTCAATTTTCGAGCCCTTATAGCTCCTAAACAGGGGACGCGAAAAGTTTTTTACCTGACTCCTACTAATTCCCGAGTATCTAACTTCTCCAAAAATTTCAAGACCCTAGCTAGAATTGTTTAGAAGATGTATGGCCAAAAATTTTATAAAAATTGAGTTTTGCGTAATGTTAAATTACGCAATTATGGCAATTATTGTTTTTGCAATACCTACTCATGGTTAAATTTTTTTGACTCTATTTCAAACAATGCAAAAGTTTTTGTAAACATACGGACGGACAGACTGACAGACAGAGTAAAGCTATAGCTTTTTTAAAATGTGCTAAAAATAAAGCTAATATAGAATCCGAATAATAATATCCTTAAATTTAAATAACATACCATTTTCCTATTCTACATTTTTTCGTAAGTCTTTGGTTTTTATCTACTTTGCTGTTGTAGTTCTTTAACAAGTAAAGAAACAGTCAGTCGGTGCAACAGACTTAGAAATACCCTACACCTATTGGGATCAAAATAAATGAGATATTCATAAGCCATTTTAAAACCATAAAAGCTGTCATTAATTTGATCGTAAGACATAGCTAACCAAATTAACTTTATAATACTAAAAACATTTTCTAAGTACACTATCTATAAAAAATTATTACAAATTAGTAAGACATAGCTAACCAAATTAACTTTATAATACTAAAAACATTTTCTAATTACACTATATATTAAAAATTATTACAAATTCTTACTAATTTATCTATTTAAAAATATTAAAAAACAAAAAAACTTGAAATAAGTGAAAATATATTTATTCCAATTCAATTACAAAATTTTTCATTCTGATTTGAAATTTCAATTAGAATAGTCGTCTTAAAAAATTAAATTATAAAAAATTTTTTTTTTTTTAAATTTCAAAAAAATTTTATTTTTTTCTGATTTTGAAATTATTTTGAATCTTTGCTGCGACAATGGCTAGTAGTGCTGAAGGCACTACTACCCTTGTGGATGGGCTGGTGCTCGAGAGGTTCAGGGAGAAGCTGAACCAGAAGAATGCGTTAATTCTCCGGCTGGAGGACGAGGTCAAGCGCCTCAACGAAAAACTTAACTTGCTGCTTGGTGAAAGTCCAAAAAGAAAAATTAAGCCGCATCAACTGCGACAACAACAGCAACAACCACAACAACAACATCAACAACAACAACAACATCAACAACAACAACATCAACAACACCAAGAACTACAACATCAACAACAACAACATCAACAACAACAACATCAACAACAACAACATCAACATGATGTGAATGATTCTGATGTTGATTTCATGAGTGAGGGCAATAACTGGAATTTTGTTTGCCATCGCGGAAAAAAGGATAAAAATATTAAGATTCCGCCTGTCCAGGTGGATTTTCCTGCTGGTAGATTTCCAGCACTATACAGCAAGTTATCAAGCGACATTGGGGCTAACTTATTTTCTATAAAGCTAAAAAACAACGGCAGTGGTGACCGTGTTTCCCAATCAATCTCGAATCTCGGCAGAAAATCCAAGAAACAATCGGAAAAGCTGGGTATTCTTACCACACATATCTGGCCAAAAATGAAAAACGTAAGTGCTTTGTTTTACGGGGCCTAAATTCAACTTTTGGCTTTTCGTCAAATGATATTAAAGGCGAACTTTTGCGTGCTGGATTTCCTGAATTAACTGAGGTGTTTCTCTTCCAAACTGGATATATGCGACAGAATGCTCCAGATGTATCATTGTTTAAAATCGTTGTTCCTGGGGACTTTGATGAAGGAATTTTCAACAGTGTTCATGCATTGTTGGGAGTTTCTATTAAATTTACTGTATTTAAATCTAAATCAGTAACTCAATGTTCTAACTGTCAACTTTATTTTCATACTTCTGCTGGATGTCATCGTAGTTATCGTTGTGTTAAGTGTTTGGATTCTCATGGCCCTGGTAAGTGTTGTAAACCAAATGAAGTTCCTCCGCGATGTGTAAATTGCAAAGGTCCTCACTCTGCAAATAATCAGAGTGAATGCACTTATTTCAATAAAAGCATTTTGCCGGTCATTCAAAAACGAAATACATCAACTAAATCGAGTAGGTATAGCTTGAGTTCATCATCGGCAAATAGTTTTAAGGTGAATAACAATTTTAAAAGTAATTCGGGTTTACGTCCGGGTGTATCTTTCGTTGATGCTGTGCGTGCAAATACCTCCAATTCTGCTTCGCGTAGTCAAGATGATCTCTTTAAACTGATTATTCGTATGATGAGTAATCAAGAAAAAATACTGAATAAACTTTTTGCAGATGACAGTTAATTGCATTACAGCTCTTAATGTAAATTCTTTGTGCTCGTCTGGTAGGTATCGGTTACTTTCAGATTTCATAGAAGAATGTGCTTCAGATATTTTTCTTTTATCTGAAACTAATCTGAAGCCTGATAAATTTTACAGTTTTCCTAATTTTAATATTTTTCGTAGTGATAGAATCGGCCGCAATGGAGGAGGTGTTGCTATTCTTTTGCGAAATCACATTCCGTTTCAAAATTTTCGAAAAGTTAGTAACGTGATGTTTGAGGCTGCCTTGATTGATATATTTGTTGATAGTGAATGGCTCAGAGTAGTCTCAATTTATATTCCACCTCTGCATAGATTAAGTCCGAATTTTTTTGATTTTTTTCTGAATTTAGGTTCACTGTTTATATGTGGTGGTGATTTCAATGCCAGACTTCCAAACGTTGGCAATTTTTCAACAAATTTTCTTGGTAGCAGTTTTTCTCTATTCTTGTCACAAAATCCGCAGTTTTCTACTTATTTTTCTGATAATCCTACATGTTTTCGTTCTGTTGAAGGTTCATTTATTGATTTCTTTTTTACTTCTAACACATTTCTTCACAAAAATCCTTTTGTTACACAGCGTTTTACATTCTCTGATCACACTTCCGTTACACTAAATATATCTTTCTCTATTTCTGGTCGTACTCCACCTATTTCTGACTCTATTTATTTATATAATCATACTAATATTTCAGGTTTTAATAAAATCATAACTTCTCAATTTAATAGTCTTCAAATCTCTGCTAATAGCAATATGACTCCTGACTCCTTGGAAAACATTGCTGTAAGCATTAATAATACTTTTCTTGAAGCTGTTCATCGTTTTGTTCCTGTTATTCCTATTAATTCAGGTAAAATTTTGCTTTCTTTTCAAACTCTTCGTCTAAAACGACAATTGAGATATTACTCTCGTCGGCTTCGAGGAGCAATTCGTACTTCTAATTATCAATCAATTCGTCGTGATTTCAATTTCGTTCGTCAGATGTATGTTAAATCGCTTTGTTTTGATTATCGTAACCATTATGCTAACATTGTTTCAGGAACTGTATGCAATCGTCAATGCTATGATCTTATCAAGCATTGTAAACCTAAACAAAACTGTATTTCTAGTTTGAATTCAATCATTGATGTTGATGATCATACTATTATTAATGATTTATCTCAGATCCCTGAAATTTTTGCAAATCGATTTCAGTCTCAACATGAAACCACATTTCAATACCACTCAATGAATGAATCACTGGTTGACGGTTCCATCGAGCTCCTAAATAACTTTAATTTCCCTATTAGGTTTTCTAATGAAATATCTGCTTCAATTATATATAGGGTAAGTCTTCAAAGTCTGAATAACTCATTGTCGAATAATCAAGGAAATCTTCTTACCTGTCGTGACGAAGTTCAAGAAGTTATCAATACACGTATAAATAAGAAGAGTTCCGGTTGTGATCGAACTCCAATTTGTTTATTTAAGTTCTTCTCACCAGAGATAATTTTATTTTTTACAATCTTTTTCAATCAGCTCATTTCCTCTGGTTATTTCCCTAAAATTTGGGGAATGGCCATTGTAATACCGATTCCTAAATGTGGGAAGGATAAAAATTTTGTTAATAATTGGCGCCCAATCAGTCAACTAAATTCAATATCTAAGCTTTTTGAAAAAACTGTTGACTTAAGGCTTTCTTCTCAGTTGAAATCTATTTTACCACCCTTTCAATTTGGTTTTGTTAATAAAAAATCTACTAATCATCCTTTGTCACGATTTACCTCTGATGTAGCCAAAGGATTGAACAATGGGTGCATAACAACGGCGTTAGCTTTAGACATTCAAAGTGTCTTTGATACTGTATGGCATAAGGGTCTCCTTCATAAATTGGTTAGGTTTGGTGTCAATACACATATAATTAACATTATACGCCATTATCTGACTGATAGAACTTTTGTTGTTGGTCGAAGTAATTCTTCTACCGTTCGTAATTTTGTTGCTGGAGTTCCTCAAGGTTCTGTCTTAGGCCCAAAGTTATTTAATACATATTTGGCTGATATTCCTACTACATTATTAGTTCAAATTTTGCAGTTTGCGGATGATATTTTACTTTATATCTCACACAAAGCACCTTTAGTTACATCTCAGATATTAAATAATTATTTAAATACTTTGATTGATTACTATACTAGTTGGAAACTTAAAATAAATGTAAGTAAAACTGAGCTTATTAATATCATAGGGGTCAAAGCTGTTTCCCCATCTTTGGTAAAGCGGTTAAAATTAAACAAAAAATCGTTTTAAATAATATTGTGATCTTACCCAGTAAGCAATTTAAGTATTTAGGTGTTATTTTTTCCTCAAATTTCAAATTTATTTCCCATATTAATAAAATTATATATAAGGTTAACTCCGCTTCTTTTCAAATCTCTAAAGTAATGTTTAGTCAGTTTTTGGAACCTAAATTTCGTTTGTTTATTTATAAAGTCTATATTCGGTCTATTATTCAACACGCTTCTATGGTGTGGCTTAATCCTACTTTAGTTTCAGCTCATCAAGTTGAGAGATTACGCTTACTTGAAAGAAAGATAATTCGTCGTGCTGGAGGCTTCCATAGACAGCGTGGCTCTTACTTATATATTAATAATAGTCTACTATATGAACAATCTGGAATCAATAGAATCGATAGATTCTTAACTAAAATTAATCTTAAATTTTTCGCTAATGGTTTTAATCGCGAAAATCGTTTTATTCGTGGCTTGATCGAACCTTTTTCTGAAAACGTTAAATATTTTTCGCCTTCATTTATATTTCACTTGTCTAATAATAATTCACTGTTTTCTGATGGTGAACTTTTGTTATACCACCATGGTAGTCACAATCCTGACATGCTGGTTTACAACACTAACCAGTGATCATTAGTATGTAAGTTAGTTTTAGTTTTGTTGTTGTTTTTTTCTATTTCATTACATGTTTTTTTATTATTTTTTTCATTAATTTCATTACTAATATTGTTGATAATTGTTTGTAATTTTTTTTTTTTTTTTTTAATTCTGATTTGTTGTAAGCTCGCTTTAGGGTATAACATGAATTTTGATTTAGTGTTAAGTTTTTGTTCTACTTATTTGTTAAATTAAAAAAGAACTATAAATTAAAAAAAAAAAAAAAAAATTACAAAATTTAAAAAATTTGAATTATTAAATTTTGTGATGAAAACCTAATCGAAGCATAATATATTTAATAATTCAAATTTCTCAAAATTGCAATTATTTTAAATAATTAGTTTATGTACCTATTAGAAAAGCTGATAAGCCCAAAATATGCAATAAATGTATTTCTAAAGTACAATTACAAATTTAGAACTTTTCATATAATTCATTTAAATGTAAAAATAAATTAT
This sequence comes from Dolichopus griseipennis, assembly GCA_963082915.1. Taxonomy (NCBI): domain Eukaryota; kingdom Metazoa; phylum Arthropoda; class Insecta; order Diptera; family Dolichopodidae; genus Dolichopus; species Dolichopus griseipennis. The sequence goes on along the minus strand of OY720441.1, from coordinate 236,011,481 downwards.
ACATAAATGCAGCAAGTACTTTTACACATAACTTAAGTATCGTACACAATGTTTTAATTATATATAACCTATGGTAATAATTCAATAAAATATATAATATAATAAAAATTGAAAAAAGGAATGTAATCGTTTCTTAAAAAAATATTTCGTTTTTAATTTATAAAATATTTGTAGTGTATCTACATTCAATTCCATAATACACTGCAATAAGTTGTATTCCGTGATACACCGCAAATAATTGTTTAAGCATTATTGTGACAATTCTTATAATTAAAATAATTATATGCTACAAATTAAAGGATCATATTGCATTCTATATTTTTGTTTTTCTTTCTGTTTTCATTTCGTTCGTAATATGAATATACCATATGTTATTAATAATATTTATAAGCAATGCATTACATTGTGTGTGGTATATTCTTAGTGTTAATGAACGGAGTGTACAGAATACCTAGTGACCCACTTAAAGAGGTTCTTGGAATGCACTATGTGAATTATTATTTGTAGCATACCAATATATAAATAAATTTGGGTTAAAGTAACTAGAACCAAATTTTTAATGTAAGAACTAATTTGTATAATATTAATTGTATTAGTAGAAATTAGTAATCTTTATAATAATTAAATTATATGTATTTGTAAATCAAAAAATGTATAAATACCAAGGGTTTTTGGTAAAATAAAAATCAATGTTATTCTTGGCTTTGCCAACAAAAGAAATAATAGTTTATTTATTTCTACACTGGATAGCGGCGCAGCACGCCTAAATGTTTGAAAAAGTGCATTGGATTAAGCACTAAAAATTATCCAAATCAATCACGGAACTATACTGTGTCATAGGCCAAACTCTGATAGATTCACACAGTACCGTATTGATTTGTCATCTTCAATAATAGCCACCTAACATTACATGGCGACCCTGCCACACTGTCACCAGGAATAGACAGTGTCGTGGGCCAGAATCCAGATCCAGAATCCAGAATCCATAATTGTTATGGAATAATAATGAATCCATAATTATATGGCAAAATAAAATAAAATAAAAAAAAATAAAATATATTATAAAATGGTATAAAAAATAAGATTAATATATATTAAATAAAAAAAAATCTTTAATATTTTTATCATAACTGCAAGTTTAATATAAAAAAAAAAAAATAATATTTTTATTGTCAAATTATTAAATATTTAACACAAATATATGTCTTACTTAAACAATTTGTATCAACCACTCCAAGCGTTATGATAAAATAAACATTTAATTAAACTAATCAATTAATTATCTCAAATGTATGTGTATATAATGCATATTTTAATTTTTTAAAATGACAAAGAAAATAAAATACCCTCCTGGAAATGATCATTATATATACATTTATAAAAAAAAAAAAAAAAAAAAAAAAAAAAAAACAAATGAAGAAAAAAAACATTTTTTTATATTATTATTAACAATTTACAATTTAAAAATTATAAATATATACTAAAAATTATTAACTACAAAAAGGATTAATTACTATAAAAACCTATTAATATGAAAACTTAATATATTACTTTAAAAGGTATAAATATATATACATATATTATAAAGAAATAAAAAAGCAAAAAATATGTAAAATTTATATTTAAAATAAAATAAAAATCTATTATAAATATATTTGTAAAAGTAAAGTTATTATATATTATATAAATAAAATAAAAAAAAAAAAAAAAAATACTTTCGACTAACTAACTTAATAACATCAATTAAAATGCAAAATATATATATATATAAAATATTTTAAAGTATAATTTTTATATAAAGAAAACCGACTACAAATTTAAAATTTTTTTAAAATTACTAGAATCCGTATTTTAATAGTTTTTAGATTTAAGATTGATAAAATAAATTCAAATATAAATTTTTTGATTAATATAAAAACATATAACAATATTTAACGTATTTATATATTTCTAAACATTTTATTATATTATATATATTTGAGATATCATTGAATATGAATATTTAAAACATTTAATAAAATCAAGAAAATTAATAATATTAATTTATAAAATAAAACAGACAGAACAACAACAATTTTAATAACAACAACTACAATAGGAATAACAATTTTAGAAATAATAATAGGAACAACAATTCTGACAGGAATAATTATAATAACAATAATTTTAATAGGAATAACAATAATAACAATAATTCCAATAGAAACAATAATAATAACTTCAACAGAAATAATAATAATACTAATAATAATAATAGAAATAATTTTAATAGGAACAGGAACAATAATAATAACTCTAGAAGAATAAATATAATAAATAACCAAGAAGAGGACCAAAACCATTTTTTAGGTATAGAAGGACCGACAGTTTAATTGAAAATTCAACTGATCGGATATCCTCTCCATTAAAGATATATAATTTTAATCATGATTTGACAAACTTTGTAATTTTAAGATATAATAATAAAGATTTAAAATTTTTGATAGACACAGGTGCTGACATATCAATTTTTAAAGAAAATTGTCAGTTGAATTATAGCTCATACGAAATTAACGAAAGAGCAAAATGTAAATTAACAGGTATAACGAGTGAAGAAGTATGCTCACTCGGTACAATAAATATAAAACTAGATATTTCTAATAAATTCATATATAATACTTTCCATCTTGTAGATGAAAATTTTCCAATATCTACTGACGGTATAATTGGTAGAGACTTCTTAATAAAGTACATGTGTAAAATAGACTATGAAACGTATACTTTAACATTAGATATCAATGAAGAAGAAATAACCATTCCAATTAGAACTAGACCTTTGAACATAAAACATATTACAATTCCCGCTAGAAGTGAAATCATACATCCAATAAAAATTAATATTAAAGAAGATAGTATAGTCTTAAATAAAGAAATAAAAGATGGTGTATTTATAGCCAATACGATCATACCATGTAAAGGGATTAGTCACATAAAAATTTTGAACACCAATAACCATGAAGTAAAAGTACTTGATTCTGAAATTAAAATCCAATGTAATTCTTTAAAACAATATGACATTTTAGTCAATACAAAAACAATAACAAAAGATAAAAAACGATTAGAAGAAATCTTAAAACTAATAAATATTGAAACAAATGATGTTCATGCAAAGGATACTTTGTTAAAAATATTTGAAAAATATCATAATATTTTCCATTTAGATAATGAACCATTATCTACAAATAATTTTTATACTCAAAATTTAAATATCGTAGACAACAATCCGGTATATATAAAGAATTACAGATTACCTCAATCACAACAAGAGGAAATCAAGAAACAAGTTCAAAAATTATTAGATGATGACTTAATAGAACCATCTATAAGCCCTTACAACTCACCATTATTACTAGTACCTAAAAAAAGTACTAATGATGAAAAGAAATGGCGTTTAGTAGTTGATTTTCGTAAACTAAACGATAAAATAGTAAATGACAAATTTCCTTTAACGCGTTTGGAAGACGTTCTAGACAAATTAGGAAGAGCCAAATACTTTTCAACTTTAGACATGACTAGTTCTTTTCATCAAATTAAACTAAATAAGGACTCTAGACCACTAACCGCATTTTCGACCCAAGATGGTCATTTTCAATTCAAAAGGTTACCTTTTGGTCTAAAAATTTCATCAAACAGTTTTCAAAGAATGCTGACTATAGCATTAACCGGTTTAAATTCAAATGCTTTTCTTTATGTCGATGACATAATTGTTTTTGGTTGTAGTATAAAAAATCATAATGAAAATTTAATAAAAACTTTCGAAAGATTAAATAAATACAACCTAAAACTAAATCCAAATAAATGTTGTTTTTTAAAACCCGAAGTTGTGTACTTGGGACATTTGATAACAAGTGAAGGTATAAAAACCGATCCCGCAAAACATAAAGCAATAAAAGAATACCCGGTACCCAAAAATGCTGACGAAGTTAGACGATTTGTAGCTTTCTGTAATTATTACAGAAGATTTATTGCAAATTTTGCAGAAACAGCTAAATGTCTAAATTCGTTATTAAAGAAAAATCAACCATTTATATGGTCAAATGAATGTGAAAATGCATTCATAACTTTAAAAAATAAATTAATGAGTCCACCTATTTTACAATATCCTAATTTTGATAAAACTTTTGTACTTACAACTGATGCTTCAGATTTTGCACTGGGCGCAGTTCTTTCGCAAGGAGAAATAGGAAATGACTTACCTATCTCTTATGCAAGTAAATCTTTAAATAAACATGAAATCAACAAACCAATTATAGAAAAAGAGCTATTAGCGATTCATTGGGGAATAAATTTTTTTAGACCTTACCTTTACGGTAGAAAATTTATTGTGGTCACAGATCACAGACCTTTAGTTTCGCTCTTTTCACACAAAAATCCATCTTCAAAATTAACAAGAATAAGACTAGATTTATTTGATTATGATTTCGAAATAATTTACAAGCAGGGAACAATAAATACTAACGCTGATGCGTTGTCTAGAATAAAAATTGACTCGGACATACTTAAGAGTATGATTCCGAAAAATAATGATGAATCCGTGAGAAAGATGTTAGTGATGACTAGGGGGATGTCTGCTATAAAAAATAGAGGCATTGATAATAATAAAAATGATAAAAATAAAAGGGATGACAGTTTTCAACCGAAGCCTGATCAACTTCATATCTGGGACTGTACATCCATATCTGACGTCAAAAATTTAATAAAATTAAAATTTATAGTTGATTCAAATTGTAAGGTACCTAAAATAAATAAAATTAAAAATGAAGTATTAGTAAGATGTAGTGATAATCATGCAAAATCCGTTTCGACAGTTGAGAAGCTATTATCTGAAATATACAAATTAAAAATAAGCAAGCTTGCATTAAGTGATACTGATGATATATTCCAGTATATTCCGAAAATGGAATTTAAAAATTTATATAATAATCTGCAGAAAAATATATTGAATAATAAAAATAATATGAATCACTTTTCCAGTAACATACTTATATATATACCCCCACAGAAAATAAATGATGCTATTATGCAATATAAATTAATTGATGAATACCATAATGCACCACACGGAGGGCATTTGGGAATAAGAAAAACCGTCATAAAATTAAAACAAAGATATATTTGGAAAAACATGTCTAAAATGGTAAAAAAGTACATTTCTAATTGCAAACTATGTGCTTATAATAAACAAGTACGAAACGTAAAAGAAAAAAGGGTGATAACTGATACTCCAACAACAAGTTTTGAAATAGTATCTATAGATACAGTCGGACCGTTAAGAATGTCTAATAATTTTAGATATATATTAACAATACAATGTGACTTGACAAAATATGTAGTAGCTTATCCAATGGAAACAAAAGAAGCCGTTACAGTAGCTAAAACACTGGTAGAACAATTCATTCTTAAATATGGATGTTTCAAAATATTAAAATCAGATAGAGGTACTGAATTCAATAATGAATTAATGGACAATATCTGTAAAAGTTTTAATATTGAACAAAAATTTTCAACTCCATATCATCACCAAACTTTAGGTTCAATTGAACGGAACCATAGAGTTTTAAATGAATTTCTACTTGCTTTTTCAAATGACAATGACTGGGACAAATGGATACCTTACTACACTTTTGCATACAATACGACACCACATATAGACACAATTTACACACCATACGAATTAGTATTTGGAAAAATTGCATATTTACCAAATGACATTATAACGAGTAAAAATCCTGTGTATAATTTAGATGATTATAATAATGAATTAAAAGTTAGACTCCGTGAATCTATAAATAGAACACGAGAGATTATAAATAAAGTAAAAATAGATAGGAAGGAAAAATTTGACGAAAATGTCAACCCTTCAAATTTTAAAGTAGGAGATTTAGTATTAGTTAAGTTAGGTAATAGAAAAAAACATCAAACACCTTATCAAGGCCCGTACAAAATTATTAAACAAAATAACGTAAATTCAATTGTAGAAATGAACGGGAAAACCAAAGAAATACATAACAATATGCTAAAGAAATTTACAGAAATTATATAAAAAGTATTGTTATTTTTTTTTCATTCTAACGATACTAACCTACATCAATTATAAATAATAAATTATTTGCTTAAAGGCAAAAAAATAAAAAAAAAAAAAAAAAAAATAAAAATTTATGTAATTTAAAAGACATTGAAATATCACAATATTAAGTAATACAAAAAAAAAAAAAATATTTTTAGAGATATACAATAACATTTTTTTTTAGTTTATAAATTAATTGAGATATCAAATTAAACTAGTTGTACTTCACATTATAAAGAAAAACATTTTACTATTAAAAATAATAATATTAAAATAAATAAATTACTTATTAAATCTAAGATAAATATTACTTTAAAATTAATAAAAATAAAGATAAATGTAAGAAAAAACAAAATATTTTAATAATACAATTTTAAATAAAATTTTCATTTAAAAATAAAAAAAAAATTTCAAAATAATTTTAACAAAAATAAAATAATAAGAATTTGTACTTGTAAACTATAATGCTTAAATACAAAATAAAAAGTTATTTTCTATTCTTTCAAAAACAAAATAACTTTTATCTTAAGGGTGAGGGTGTAGTGTATCTACATTCAATTCCATAATACACTGCAATAAGTTGTATTCCGTGATACACCGCAAATAATTGTTTAAGCATTATTGTGACAATTCTTATAATTAAAATAATTATATGCTACAAATTAAAGGATCATATTGCATTCTATATTTTTGTTTTTCTTTCTGTTTTCATTTCGTTCGTAATATGAATATACCATATGTTATTAATAATATTTATAAGCAATGCATTACATTGTGTGTGGTATATTCTTAGTGTTAATGAACGGAGTGTACAGAATACCTAGTGACCCACTTAAAGAGGTTCTTGGAATGCACTATGTGAATTATTATTTGTAGCATACCAATATATAAATAAATTTGGGTTAAAGTAACTAGAACCAAATTTTTAATGTAAGAACTAATTTGTATAATATTAATTGTATTAGTAGAAATTAGTAATCTTTATAATAATTAAATTATATGTATTTGTAAATCAAAAAATGTATAAATACCAAGGGTTTTTGGTAAAATAAAAATCAATGTTATTCTTGGCTTTGCCAACAAAAGAAATAATAGTTTATTTATTTCTACACTGGATAGCGGCGCAGCACGCCTAAATGTTTGAAAAAGTGCATTGGATTAAGCACTAAAAATTATCCAAATCAATCACGGAACTATACTGTGTCATAGGCCAAACTCTGATAGATTCACACAGTACCGTATTGATTTGTCATCTTCAATAATAGCCACCTAACATTACATATTATACACAATATGTTTTATGGTAAAATTCTTATCCTTTTAAAAACATAAAAGTATTACAGAAAAACGGAAATAATAAAGAACCCTCGTGTATCAAATTTAAAATTTTGATCCCTCTGAATTTCGAAGATAAGCTTTTTAATTTTGGAACCACCACTACAATTAAGTCTAAATTTCGGTGACACATGGGAAATAGGGAATATCTTCTTTGGGTTCGAAATTATACTCATTCGGCCTCAAATCGATCAAAAACTTCTAGAATCGCAACTCATTGTCTGAATTTGACCAAAACCAATTCCCATGGTACTTTCATTACTAATGACTTAGAGTTTAAATTTCATCAAAATTGCGGCATTATTTTTCGATTTATGGTGTTTTTAAGATATATGTTTGTTAGCCCTTGAACTTTTCAAAGGTTCCAGAACCCAAACCATGGTACGATTTCGCCCATATGCAGTACCCGTCATACTTTCAATACTAGTTAACCCTTGTACACAATTGGAACGTTTTATCTAAATTTTAAGTTACTATTTTTATTAATTTCGAGGATTAACTTTTAAACCTTGGGGGTCTGAACCACCACTACAATTGATCTAAAACTAAGGGGATGCGCAGGGAATAGTAAAGAACAACCATGTGCCAAATTTAAAGCTTCTATATTTGTTTCAAGTTACTATCTTTATTAATTTAGAAAATATGCTTTAATCCCCGCCGTAATTTCATTACTAGTAACCTACAGCACAAATTTGATGAAGATAGCGTCATTAGTTGTTGAGTTATCTTGATTTTTTATATATGTTCGTTAACCCTAGGAACGATTTAAAGGTCCAGAATCCGAACCCATAGGTCGATTTCGCCCATATGCAATCTCCGCCGTACCTTCTGTCCTAGTAACCTACAGTTAAAATTTCATCAAGATAGCTCAATTAATTTTTGAGTTATCGTGCCTATGAACAGACGGACATGACTGTATCGACTCAGGAGATCACGCTGTTCACAAATATATATACTTTTCCATATCTAGCTCGCTTCCTTTAGGTGGTTACAAACACCATACCAAAGTTAATATACCCTTTTACCTATTCTATAGGTGTACGGTATAAAAATAGATTTCAGTGTAAAATTCTAGTCTTTTTTCTAATAAAATCTAAAAACCTAAAAATTTAATTTCGTATATATTACGTTTAAATTCATAGTATTTTAAATCATTTTTTCAAAAAAAGAAGCCTACATTGCTCCCATATAATCATAAACAAGTAAGGAAAAAAACCAAGGGTTTTTAAAAAGCACATTTTCAAAATTATATACAGTTTCTTACTGAATATTTCATCATTTATTTTTATAAAAATATATATAAAAACAAGTAAAGCAACAGTCAGTCGGTGCAACCGACTTAGAAATACCCTACACCCATTTGGTTCAAATTTAATGGGAAATTAATAAGTCATTTTAAAACCATAAAAGATTTTATTAGTTTGATCTAAAGACATGGCTAACCAAATTAACTAACCAATACCAATAAGTTAAATACCTGGGTGTTCAATTACATAGAAACCTAAATTAGATCGATCGAGTGAAATACAGTATATCAAAAGGTATACATATCAAAAGGTATATAAGGCATTTATGGCAGCTAAAAAACTATTTTACAATAAAAACATTAGTAAAAGAGTTAAAATAATTTGTTACCAAACATTAATTAGGCCAACACTTGTATATGGTGTACCTATATGGTACAACATTAGTGCAAGCTTAATGGAAACATTACGGAAATTCGAAAGAAAGTGTATAAGAGTTTGTACCAATTTAAACAGAAAGCCCGAATCCGACTACAAGCATTTTTACTCCAATAAATACTTGTACAAGGAAGCTAAAATCATTAGAATAGACAATTTTATAATAAAATTAGTCAGAAACCACTATGAAAGAGCACAAAACACTCCAGAAAATGGTTTAATATCACATATATTCTACCACAATATGGAGTACATTAGAAAGACCTTGCTCACAGGCTTTATAGCCCCTGAGCATTTTATCTTTCTGGACAAATATGGCTATATTCAAGACGATAATCATGTCCCCCTATTATACCATTATAATAGACGGGCTACATACAGAGTCATAGAATATAACCCGGGCGATATAAACGGAGAACATCTGAAATACGATATGTCAATACCAGACATAGACAAATTGCTAAAAAGAAATTATTGGTGGTTGGAAAACACGTAAGATTAGTCAAAATAAAAAAATTATTAGCATTAAGTATTTGATACAATTTGTTTTTAATTAGGTTAGGTTATTTAAGTAGGTTAAGTTTTATAAAAAAAAAATGTTTAGTTATTGGTTTTTATATTCCCAAGTTTTTCCAATATTTATAAGAATAATATTAAGTTGATAATTCAAATTAAGTCTAAAAATAAAATAAAATTTCGATTTAAATTAACATAAAAACTAAGCTATAATTTAAATGTTAAATATAAAATAAAGAAAACCGTTTTTGTAAATTTTTCTAGGTTAAGATATTTGTAAGATTTATAAAGGGATAAATAAAATTTAAAATTAAAAAAAAAAAAAAAAAAAAAAAAAAACCAAATTAACTTTGTAGTACTAAAAAACATTTTCTAATTACTCTATCTTTTCAAAAATATTACAAATCTTACTAATTTATCTATTTAAAAATATTAAATAACAAAAAAACTTGAAATAAATGAAAATATATTTATTTCGATTCAATTACAAAAGTGAAAATATTTGAATTATTAAATTTTGTGATAAAAAGCTAATCAAAGCGTAATATATTTAAAAATTCAAATTTTTCAAATCCATCAAAAGCTTCTATAATCCGAACTCATTGACCAAACTCGACCAGAACCTATTCTCATGATACTTTCATTCCTAATAACCTACAGTTTAAGTTTCTTCAAAATAGCGGCATCATTTTTTGAGTTATGCTATTTTTAAGATATATGACTGTTAGAACTTGAACTTTTCAAAGGTTCCAGAACCCGAAACCATGGTACGATTTCCCCCATATGAAGTCCGCGCTGTATTTTAAATACTAGAGAACCATTGTACACAATTGGAACGTTCTATCTTAATTTTAAGTTACTATTTTTAATAATTTCGATTATAAGCTTTTAAACCTTGGTAGGTCTAAGAGGGGTACTGAACCACCACCTCAATTGATCCCACTTTCGAGGGAAAAACACATAGTAAAGAACATCCTTGTGCCAAATTTGAAGCTTCTACATTTGTTTCAAGTTGTCATTTTTATTAAATTTATAGATATGCTTTAAGGTCTTCGGAAATGTGTGGCTGGTCCCGGACCCACTACTCCAAAAATCAAGTCCAAAAATCAAGAACACTAAAAAAATAGGAATGGACACTTTGATACCAAATTTGGAGGTTCTATCTTCATTGGTTTCGGCATTATGCTCGTTTGGCCTAAATTCGATCAAAAAGTTCTAGGTTCCAAACCCATGGTCGAATCTCCCAGTATACCTACATGACCCTTACCGATCCAGTTTACCTACTTTATTCTTTATTCTTAATGAAACAAAATGAAGACTATCATAAAAATTTTTATTTACAGCAAGTAGTAAATTTGCTAATGCGTAGTAGAAAGCGTAAAAGGCATTCCGAATTGTGTACAAAGGTTAACTAGTATTAAGGGTATGGCGGGGACTACACATTGTCGAAATCGGGGCATGGTTTCGGCATCAATTCAATTACAAAAGTGAAAAAATTTTAATTATTAAATTTTGTGATAAAAAGCTAATCAAAGCATAATATTTTTAATAATTTAAATTTTCAAAATTGCAATTATTTTAAATTGTTAGTTTATGTATCTATTAGAAAAGCTTATAAATGCAAAATATGCTATAAATATATTTCTAAAGAACAATTACAATTTTAGAACTTTTCATATAATTCATTTAAATATAAAAATAAATTTTACATAAATGCAGCAAGTACCTTTGAATATAACTTAAGTATATGTCAATGTCTTAATTATATAATCACCTTTGGTAATAATTCAATAAAATATATGATATTATGATTAACATTAAAAAAAAGGAATTTAACTGTTTATTAAAAAAATATTTTGTTTTTAATTTATAAAATATTATACAAAATATGTTTTATGGTAAAATTCTTAGCCTTTCAAAAATATAAAAGGGTTAAATATAAACGGAAATAGGAAGGAACCCTCGTGTATCGAATTTAAAGTTTCTATCTTCTTGAATTTCAACGATAAGCTTTTTAGTTTTGGGATTTCTTAGGAGGCATCTGAGCCAATACTACAGTTAAGTCTAAATTTCGGGGACACATAAGAAATGACCTCTTGAGTCGATATAGCCATTTCCGTCCGTATATTCGTCCGTCCGTAGGCACGATAACTCGAAAACTAATGAAGCTATCTAGATGAAATCTTAACTGTAGGCTTCTAGGACAGAAAGTATATCTATAAAATTAATAAAGATAGCAACTTGAGAAAATGTAGAAGCTTCAAATTTGGCACATGGGAGTTCTTTACTATTTCCTGCGCGTCTCCCAATTTGGGATCAATTGGAGTGGTGGTTCAGTACTCCTCTTAGACCTCACAAGTTTTAAAAACTTATAACACAAATTACTAAAAATAGTAACTTAAAATTAAGATACATCGTTCCATTGTGTACAAGGGTAAGCTAGTATTTAAAGTACAGCGCGGATTCCATATTGTATTTTAGAAATACATTTACTGCATATTTTATAACCTTTTCTAATAGGTACATAAACTAGTTATTTAAAATAATTGCAATTTTGAGAAATTTGAATTATTAAATATATTACGCTTTGATTAGCTTTTTATCACAAAATTTAATAATTAAAATTTTTTCAATTTGTAATTGAATTGTAATAAATTCATTTCATTTATTTCAAGTTTTTATGTTTTTTAATATTTTTAAATAGCTAAATTAGTAAGAATTTGTAATAATTTTTAATAGATAGTGTAATTAGAAAATGTTTTTAGTATTATAAAGTTAATTTGGGTAGCTATGTCTTACGATCAAATTAATAACAACTTTTTTTTTAAAAAAAATTATGGATATCTCTTTAAATTTGATCCAAATAGGTGTAGGGTATTTCTAAATCAGTTGAACCGACTGACTGTTTCCTTTTGACCTATAGTCAAAGGGAAAACTTTTCATAATCTATATAATATAAAAGCGAAGTTTGTTTATCTGTTTGTTTGTTTGTGTTTATTTGTGTGTAGCGAATAGACTCCTAAACTGCCTAGCCGATTTTCATAAAAATTTTTGTATAGAGGTTTTTGGGTACAGAAGGAAATCGTGACCGAAAAATTTTGCTCTAACGGACCGCGAAGTTGGGGCTGTGGTGCAAGTATTTAAACTTCCTTATTCTAAAATGAAAACGGTTTGACCGATTGACTTCAAATTTTGTATACGTGATGTTCTTTGAGAATTGAGCTGACACTATTAACAGTTTTGGAATTTGTATGTCGGGAAAAAAAATGTTGGGTCCAAATTTTGTCCGATTTTACGAAATTCTGCTTTGGCTTAAAAGAAAGTACCAAAAAAAACTTTATTGAGTTCCATTAACCCATTGCGGCCCAACAGCTTTTTATAGGTTTTTTCATTACTTAACTCTAAATTAGAAACGGTTTAATTGATTTTCTTCAAATTATGTATATGCGTTCCGTTTTGAGAATGAAATTAATTCTTTTAACAGACTTGCAATTGGTTAACCCATGCTGGCCCGACGATTGGCAAAAAAAGGATTTGGAAGCAAATTACGTCCAATTTTGCGCAATACTGCTTTGCCCAAAGGGAAAGTGTAGTTCCGTTAATCCATTGGGGCACAGTGGCTTTTTATAGATTTTTGCGTTACTTCACTCTAAATTAGAAACGATTTGATCGGTTGACCATAAATATTATATGTGTGAAGCAACATAAAAATGGAGTTCAGTCTGTTAACAGTCGGTCCTACGATTGGTCAAAAAAATTTTTTTGGAAGTAAATTACGTCAAATTTTGGAAAGTAGTTTGTACTGCTTTGAATTGCAGAAAGTTTCAAAAACTACTAGAATAATTCTAGAAAATTCGTTTTAAAAAGATTGCTTTCATACATTTTAAAATTTACATGAGTAAACCGTGTGTAATTTTTGTGTTAACTTTTTGCACTAACATCAACTTCAATTAAACCTCCATAGAGAGGCGCAGGAACGCGCACCGGGTATTAGCTAGTTATTAGTACTAATAATAAAAATAAAAATTTTAATTCAGTTAACATTATTTACCGGATACCCACCACCTTCAACCCTTGACGATAGGGTTGAGGATGGTGAGTTTCCGGTGCACGAAATTGTCAAGATGCGCCACGTATAGAAAAATTATAGAAAATCGTTAAAACTGTTTTGCAAACTGTTTTTTAAAGTTCTTGTTTCACAATTGGTTGAAAGAACTCGACAAATATATTTTTAAGCAGTCCCCTAATTCAAAGAAGTTTTACCTACTTTTAAAAATTTTACGTAATTTACTTACAAATTTTTTTTTTTTTGACCAATCGCCGGAATGACAAGTATATACATGTACGCATAAAAAATTTAAAGTGAATTGGTCGAACAGTTTCTGCTTAAGAGTAAAGTAACGAAAAAATGTGTTAAAAGCTGTTGGACCGCAATGGGTAAACGGAACTCCACAAATATTTATTGGAGGCTTTCTTTTTAACTAAAATTGGCCTAAACTTACTTTTGTTTTAATTTGCACGCTCCCGGGCAACGCCGCGTTTATCTGGTAGTATATATTTAATAATTTACTTAATTTCAGATAATTTTATAACATAAATATAAAATTTTGTATAAAAATTCAAAATATAAATACAAATTAATTTTACTTAAATCTAATTTTACTTTTAAATAAAATTCTAACTACTTTAATTTCTAAAATTTTTAATATATTTTTTAAATTTATTTTTATCCCCTCATTTTGACAATTTTTAATTTCCGTGGTAAGGAGTTGAAGAGTTTAAATGCACTACATTTTTAGCTTTTTTGTTGTTTGGATGTTCTAGCTTTGGATATTCCGATATTTTTTCTATGTCTAGGGATTGAATATGGGCGAAATCAGCCTATGGGTCCGGATCCTGGACCTTTAAATCGTTCCTAGGGCATGAATTTTGTGCTGTAAGTTACTATTTATGATAGTATGACGGGGATTTCGTGCGGCCGAGATTGGACAATAATGGTTACCCTTCCTATTCCCTTAGTGTTCTCGAAAATTGGAACTAACTGGAGAAGCGGACCATCCTCATAGTTTCGAAGATCTTAAAGCATATCTTCGAAAATAATAATAACAGTAACTTCAAGCAAATGTAGAAGCTTCAAATTTTGCATAAGGGTGATCTTTACTATTTAATATGTGTTCCCTTAATTCATCATTAATTGGAGTTATGGTTTAGCTTGGTGGCACAGTGGTTGAGTGTCAACCTTTCATGCGGAAGGGCCCGGGTTCGAATTCTAGTGAAAGTGAAAAAGCTTTTCGGGTTTTCGACTCGACTCAGGTACCATTCGCCATTGGGTTCAAATTAATGGCATAACCAATAATTAATAATTATAAATCTTTAATAAAAACTACTTTAATAAATAAATATAAACAAATGTAAAATATAATCAAATAATTTATTTAAATAATATAACTCGCAGATATAGAATACCATATAAGTAAAATATAAAATATTACAACATAAACAAAAAATAGAATTGTAAATATTGAAAATCTAAAACGTTTCTACATGTTATAAGGCCTAGTACTATCTCATGTTTAAATTGTATGTGGAATTCAATAAGACCAGTCCTAATAACACGAATATAATATGATCACCTGTTGCATCAAAAAAACGAAAAAGCTTAAAACGGCTCTGAAGCCGCAACCTGTTGACTTATGAAAATGTGACATAGCCTATTTCACCCCCAGGCTTGTTGACCATCGGTCCAGTGGTTTTCACGTGAATCCTGTACAAACAAATAAACACACAAATTTTCTTCTATAAATATCTTCTTCTAATCTAATATACTAGCAGATTAACCCGGCGTTGTCCGGAAACGTGCAAAATGCAAAAAAAACACGTTTCGGCCAATTTTTTGAAGTATTGCTTTGGTTAAAAGAAAGTCTCAAAAAAATATTTGTTGAGTTCCGTTAACCCGTTGCGGCCCAACAGCTTTTTATAGGTTTTTTCGTCACTTTGCTATAAATTAGAAATGATTTAACCGATTGACTTCATATTTTGTATATGTGCTTCTATTTGAGAATGCAGTTCACTCTATTAACAGACTTGGAATTTGTTAACTCCTCCGCCCGACAATTTTTCCAAAAAAAATTTGGGAAGGATATTATTTCAATTTGGCAAAATATTGCTTGATCAAATTTTCAAAAACCGGTTTATTGAGTTCTGTTAACCCATTGCAGCACAGCAGCTTTTTACAGATTTTTTCAAGGAGAAACGGTTTGACTACTTGAATATAAATTTTGTATGCGTACATGTACATACTTATCATTCTTACGATTATTCAAAAAAAAATTTTTGTAAGTAAATTACGTCAAATTTTTGAAAGTAGGTAAAACTTCTTTGATTTGGGGAAAGGTCAAAGGGGTACACTAAATTTGCCATTATGTCATTATACTAAGTAAATAGTAGTTTACTTGAATTGCCAAAGTTTGAATAAAATATAGTCGATAGTTTAGAAAAGCTTTAAAAATCTGCTTTTCATTTTATATTTTGTTTTATACTTACCTGAAAGTCCTGCTACGCTCTTCCTCGTTTGTTTATGATTTTATGAGAGAAATGTAGGCTTTTTTGTTGGAAAAAGGTTTTTAAAATACTATGTATTTAAGCATAAAATATACGAAATTTTTTTTTGATTTTTAGATTTTATTTGAAGAAAACTGCAAATTTACATTGAAATCTTTTTTTAAAAAACAACAATTGCAAAGTAGATAAAAAACAAAGACTTACGAAAAAATGTAGAGAAGGAAAATGTTACTTTATTTAAATTCAAAGATATCATTATGATTCGAATTCTTTATTAGCTTTATTTTTATTATTATTAATATTATCTCATTTAGCTTTTGCACCATTTGAGACTCTTTAAAGAGAGCAAAAAAATTAGTCCTATTAATTAAGTGAGCATTTGGAATAAAGGTTAACTTGCGATAATACCATAAATTTGAAAATTTCATTGAGTTTTTGGACAAAACGTGTAAAAAGATCAAAACCAAATAAACCCTGTGGGTTTTTATAATTAGAGGCTGGTACAAAATTTTCAATAAAATTCTTTTAACCGTTTAAGCAAATAAAATTTATAGAAAACTTTATGGCGTCGTCGTGGAAAACGCGTTAATCGAACTTAACTAAAACTTTTTGCAGCCTCTCTTTTAGACTGTTAAATCAACCTGTACATTTGGACACAAATCAGAAACACAAAATTGTTTGGAAGCCCGCCAGATCGAAATTGAGTTTTTATATGTTTTTTCGTTACTTTGCTATTAATTAGAAATTGTTTAACCGATTGATTGCAAATTTTGTATATGTGTTCCTCTTTGACAATGGAGTTCACTCGATTAACAAACTTGGAATTTGTTACCCCTTGCCACTCGACAATTTTTTAAGAAAAAAATTGGGAAGGATATTACGTCCAATTTTGCGAAATATTGCTTGGTCAAAGTTTCAAAAACAGGTTTGTTGATTTCCGTTAACCCATTGTGGCACTGCAGCTTTTTAGAGATTTGTTCATTACATTACTCTTAAGCAGAAACTGTTTGACGACTTGAATGTAAACTTTGTATGCGTATCTAAGTAAATATCGTAGGAATGTTATTCAAAAAAAAAAATTTTGTAAGTAAATTACGTCCAATTTTTGGAAGTGGGTAAAACTTCTTTAAATTAGGGGAATGTTTAAAAAAATGTTTTGTCGAGTTTTTTTAACAGATTGAGAAACAAAAACTTCAAAAAACAGTTTACAAAACAGTTTTAACGATTATCTCTAATTTTTCTATACGTTTTTCTTCTGCTTCTTGACAATTTGGTGCTGCTTGAATTTATATTGTTATTATTTCATAATTATGAAAAGTTTCAAGTGAAATTTGATAAATTTGTTGAAAAATTGCTAGAATAATCCCTAAAAAACTCGTTTTAAAAAAATTGCTTTATTACATTTTAAAATTAACATGTACATCATTCTTGTGTTAAATTTTTTCAATTACATCAACTTAAATTAAAACTCCATTAAGAGGTCAAAATGGTATACTAAACTTGCCATTATGTCATTATACTAAGTAATTACTTGAATTGCCAGCGTTTGAATAAAATATAGTCGATTGATTAGAAAAGTTTTAAAAATATGCTTTTCAACTTATATTTTGATTTGCACTTACCTGAAAGTTCTACTACGCTCTTCCTCGTTTGTTTATGATTTTATGAGAGAAATGTAGGCTTTTTTGTTGGAAAAACTGTTTTAAAATACTATGTATTTAACCATAATATATACGAAATTGAATTATTTTTGATTTTTAGATTTTATTTGAAGAAAACTGCAATTTTACACCGAAATCTTTTAATAAACAAGTGAAGAAAAAAAACCAAGGGTTTTTAAAAAAGCACATTTTTAAATTTATATTGCATTACATAATGAGTTTAACTTTGAAAATATTTACTTGGAAATAGTTACTGCTTACTAATAAAATTTACTGCTAACAGTAAAGTTTTTAATTTAAAGTTGTTATAGCCCTTCAATGGGGAAGGTTGCCAAGTTTCTCAAGGATCTAACTTCATCTAACTCCCCCCTCCCCCCTCCGTCCCCTAATTTTTTTTAGGTTCTAGGAATTAAATTGTGAATTCTTAGAATTATTTACTTAGAATTATGCAATCTAAGAAAAAATGGATAAAACTTAGAGACACTTTCTTTAATTTAAGGAACCGCTTTTAAATTTAAGAAAAACCTTTAACATATGTTAAAATATAATGTTGGGCCTTTATATTTTGTATATTAATAAAAAAAAAATTGGACAGGTATTCAAGTTACAGGTGCTTAAAAATAGCAAAATTTAAATTTTCGATCCCTTATAGCTCCTAAACAGGGGGCTTGACAAAAAAATTTTATTAACCGGCTCCTACTAATATTTGAGGATCTAACTTCTCCCAAAATTTCAGGATCCTATCTTAAACCGTTTAGGAGATATATGGGACCAAAAATTTTGCAAAAATTGAGCCTTATATAATGGTAAATTTTAGTACCGTATGGCAACCCTATACATTTAGGCGACATATTTTTGTAAAGCCTATAAAAGAAGCTCTCTTCTACCGTTATTTTATTGAAAATATACCTAACAGAACTCTTGATATATCAATTTAAATATAGGGCTTTTTTGGAATTTGCAGGGGCTGTAGCTTTGTCACCCTTCAAAATTAAGAAAAACTTTTGACACATGTTGAAATATAATTATAGAGCTTTGAATTTTGTATATCACTAAAAAAAAATTTGGACAGGTATTCAAGTTACAGGTGTTTAAAAATTTTGTTAACCGACTCCTACTAGTTTCTTAGTATCTAACTTTTCCCAAAATTTCAAGACCCTAGCTTGAACCGTTCAGCAGATATGTGTGGCCAAAAATTTTGCAAAAATTGAGTTTTGTGTAATGTTAAATTTTAGTACCGTATGGCAACCCTAAATATTTGCCTTTTAAATATTTATAAAGTTTATAAAACCAGCTATCGTTTGCCGTTTTCAGATTGAAAATATATTTAACAGAACTCTTGTTATAACAATTTAAATATAGGGCTTTTTCCAAATTTAGAGGGCTGTAGCCCCGTAACAGGTGGGGCTACAGAAAAAAATTATTCTACGAAATTATTTTTTTTGCGAAAACTACCTATGGTTAAAATTTCTTTACTCTATTTCAAACGATGTAAAAGTTTTTGTAAACATACGGACAGACGAACAGACAGACGGACGGACGGACGGACGGGCGGACGAACAGAGTGAAACTATATGATGGCGAAAGCGTCATTTATATGATTAGAAAATTAAATAAGAAATTATATAATTAATATATTAAATATAATCTTAAATTAAAATCATAAAATTGATTATTTATAAAAAAAATAAAATAGCGCAAAATTTATCATTTATACATATGTATATGTATATTGTATATACAAAAAATTATTGAACTATTGACTCTTTATTTTTTTTCATTTTTATCTCTCATTAATCTTATAATAACTAATTAATCATAAATTATTTATTGGAGACAATTGTAAATTATGTAATGATGCGTTCTCTCGCAAAAAAAAAGATGGGAGTATTATATGTTCATCTGGCTGTGGAACTATATTTCACATTAAATGTGTTGGCTTAGCAGTATGTGATTTAAATTTGATAAAATCAAATAATTATATAATATTTATGTGTATGGAATGCAGAGAAAAAAATACATTATTAAAAATAATTGAGGAGCATGTAGAATCAATGGATGAGAGTGTTGAAGATATAAAAAATGCAATTGAAGAGCAAAAGGAAAAAATTGAGTTAATTTGTGAAAGTATGCATAATATGAGAATGAATGATAATAACATTAAGGAAAAATTAGAAAAGGTATGTAATTTAAATAAATCATATGCTGAAGTAGCAGGAGCATGTTCAAAAGTAATTATAAAACCAAAAGACAAAAGTCAGAGTTCTTTAATTACAAAAAATTAAATAAAATCAAAACTAAATTTAATTGAAAATAATCTCTCAATTAGTGGTGTTTCAAATGCAAAGAATGGTGCGATAGTAGTGCTTGTGAGAACGAAGTAACAGTGAATAAAATTAAAAATATTGTTAATGAGGTATTGAATGGGTATGATGTAAAGGTAGCCAGTGGTAGAAAACCTAGATTGCGGGTGATAGGAATTTCTGAGGAATTGAATGAAACTGATTTATTTGATAAAATTAAAGTTCAAAATAGTGTTTTTAAAAATAGTGGATTAGTATTAAAAAAATTTTACAAAAATAATAAATTGAAATTCAATTCATATGTTGCTGTAATCAAGACAGATCTTGAATCATATGATAATATAATGAAAGTAGGAAAAATTAAAATTGAATGGGATGTATGTAAAGTGTTTGATGGTACGCATGTTGTGAGATATTTTAATTGTCTGGGATATGGTCATGTTAGTAGTAAATGTACAATAAAAAAAATATGTGCTACATGTGCAGAAACATATACTGGTAAGGTTAATGAGCATAAGTGTGAATCTAAAGAGAATTAATGTTGTAATTGTATCCGTGTAAAAAAAGAGTTGAATCTCAAGCTTGATGTTAATCATAATGCGTTATTACTTGTATTGTATATCAGAAAAAGATGCAAAATGAAAAAAAGAAAATATATTAGCAATCAATTAAAGATGATGATAATATAATATCTAAATGTAGTGGTTTATATTTGAATATACAAGGGGCGGTCAATAATTTTAATGAATTAAAAAATATTGTAAACACAAACAATTTTGACTTTATATGTCTATCTGAAACGCACTTAAATGGAAATGATGATGATAATTTAATAAATATTGAAAATTATAACATAATTAGAAACAACACGGAATCATGACATACTGGGGGAGTTTTATTTTATATCAAAGAAACGTGGATTTTTGATATTGTTAAAAAAATTTCAATTAATTTAAACTTATGGTGACTAGTTGTTAGAGTTTACAAAAATAATGTTAAAATTTATTTAGCAGCGTTGTATAAATCACCGAATAATGCCTATAATATTAATGATTTTTTGGAAACTATTGAAAAACAAATGGAGGAGATATATGAATTAAATAATCAAGTTATAATAATGGGTGACTTTAATGTTAATTGGTTAGAAAAATCAATAAAGTCGACAAAAATAGCTCAAATAATTAATGATATGGGTTTTAAGCAAATTATTAATCAACCTACGAGAATTTACAAAAATAGCAAATCGTTAATAGACTATGTGATCACCAATCGTTTGTCAGAAATTTCGGTGAAGATTAATAATAATTTCAAAATCAGTGATCATGAAAGCTTAGTAATTGATATAATTAATACTGAACCAACCACTATAAATTTCAGAAGTTTAAAAACAGTAAAATATAATATTTCCAGCATGCGGAATTTAATATCAAGGAGCAATTGAACTACAAAATTCTTTCTTCCTTGTAATGAAAAATTTTGTATCTTTAGTAATTCTCTTAAAAAAGTAGTAAGTAAATTTGTTGTAACAAAAAAAATTTCTAATATCTATAATTACTAAAAATTAAAATATATTTCTAATAATATAAATTTTTGCACCTGCAGTTTTGATACAAAAGTTGTATTGCATTTCAAAAAAGTATAAAAAAAAGGAATTTAAAAGCATTATAATTATGTTAAAGTATAATGTTGGACCTTAAAATTTTGTATATTAACAAAAAAAAATTTGAACAGGTATTCAAGTTACAGGTGTTTAAAAATAGCAAAATTTCAATTTTCGAGCTCTTATAGCTGCTGAACAAGGGGCTTGACAAAAAAATTTTTGTTAACCGACTCTTACTAATTTCTGAAGTTCTAACTTCTCCCAAAATTTCAAGACCCCAGCTGGAACCGTTTAACAGATATGTGGGGCCAAAAATTTTGCAAAAATTGAGTTTTGCATAATGATAAATTTTAGTACCGTATGGCAACCCTGATCATTTTAATGATATATTTTTGTAAAGCCTAAGAAAGAAGCTCTCTTTTACCGTTTTTAGATTGAAAATATATTTAACAGAACTCTTATTATATCAATTTAAATATAGAGCTTTTTTGGAATTTGCGGGGGCTGTAGCTTCGTCACCCTTCAAAATTAAGAAAAACCTTTGACACATGTTGAAATATATTTAAAGAGCTTTCAATTTTGTAAATCACAAAAAAAAAATTTGAACAGGTATTCAAGTTACAGGTGTTTAAAAATAGCAAAATTACAATTTTTGGGCCCTTGTAGCTGCAAAACAGGGGACGTGACAAAAAAAATTTGTTAACCGACTTCTACTTATTTCAGAGGATCTAACTACTCCCAAAATTTCAAGACCCTAGTTTGGCCCGTATAGAAGATATGTGTAGCCAAAAATTTTGCAAAAATTGAGTTTTGCATAATGGTAAATTTTAGTACCGTATGGCAACCCTAAACATTTTTCTTTCAAAAAATTTATAAAGTTTATAACACCAGCTATCTCTTGCCGTTTTCAGATTGAAAATACACCTAATAGAACTCTTGTTATAACAATTTGAATATAGGGCTTTTCCCAAATTTGGGGGGCTGTAGCTCCGTAACGGGTGGGGCTACAGAAAAAAATTCTTCTACGAAATTATTTTTTTTGTAATACCTACTCGTGGTTAAAATTTTTTTTCTCTATTTCAAACGATGTAAAAGTTTTTGTAAACATACGGACGGACAGACGGACAGACAGACAGACGGACGGACAGAGTGAAACTATATAGGCACATTTTTACAAAATCTTTTGAAAATGTGCTAAAAACAACAACTGCAAAGTAGATAAAAAACGAAGACTTGCGAAAAGATGTGGAGAAAGAAAATGTTATGTTACTTAATTTTAAAGATATTTTTATTCGGATTCTTTATTAGCTTTATTTTTATTATTACTAATATTATCTCATTTAGATTTTGCACTATTTGAGACAATTTGAGAAGAAAAAAATTAGTATTATTAATTAAGTGAGCTTTTGGAATAAAGGTTAACTTGCGTTAATACCAAAAATTAGAAAATTTTATTGAATCATTGTACAAAACGCGTGAACAGGTCCAAACCAAAATATAATTAAAATGCTGATACAAAATTTTCAATAAAACTGTTTTAATCGTTTAAGCAAATAAAATTTATAGAAAACTTGGTGGCGTCGTCGTGGAAAACGGGTTAACCGAACACAACAAAAATTTGTGTCAGCTACTCTTTTCGACTGCGAAACCACCTTGTAAAATTGGACACAAATTGGACATACAAAATTTTTTGGAAGCACGCCAGGCCGAAATGGGTTAATTTATTCCAACCACATTTATACAACTAATTCCGGTTGCTAAGAGGAACATTTGTGAAAAATTTCAAGTCAATTTATCAAACCGTTTTGATTCGACATCCAAAAAACTGAAAAAGTTTAAAACTGCTAAGGAGCCGCAATCTGATGACTTACAAAAATGTGACATAACCTATGTCACCTCACGGGCTCTCAAAATTATTCCTTTAAAATTTTGTGACAATCGGACCAGTGGTTTTCACGTGAATCCTGGACAAACAAACAAACAAATTTTTTTCTTTATATATTAGACTAGCAGATTTACCCGGCGTTGCCCGGGAGCGTGCCAATTGTCAAAAACCAAGTTTCAGCCAATTTTTTCAAGTACTACTTAAAATAAAAAGAAAGTCTAAGAAAAATATTTATCGAGTTCCGTTAACCCATTGTGGCCCAACAGCTTTTTATACGTTTTTTCGTTGCTTTGCTATATATTAGACATGATTTAACCGAGTAACTTCGAAATTTATATATGTGTTCCTCTTCGAAAATGAAGTTCACTCTACAAACAGATTGGAATTTGTTAAACCCTGCCTACCCGACAATAGTTCAAAAAAATATTTGTAAGTAAATTCCGTCCAATTTTTGAAAGTAGGTACAACTTCTTTGAATTAGGACCATGCTTAGAAAATGTTTTGTCGAGTTCTTTTAACCAATTGCGAAACAAAAACTTTATAAAACAGTTTGCAAAACAGTTTGAACGATTATCTCTAATTTTTCTATACATGGTGCTTCTTGACAATTTGGTGCTCCTTGACAACAGAGTTGAGGATGGTAGGTTTCCGGCGAATTATTTTAACTGAATTAAAATTACTATAGGTCGGAAGGGTATACTAAATTTGCCATTATGCCATTATACTATGTCAATAGTAGTTTTCTTGAAGTGCCAACTTTTGGATAAAATTTAGTCGATGGTTTAGAAAATGTTTAAAAATCTGCTTTTCAACTTATTTTGTTTAGTACTTTTAGTTGTACTACACTCTTCCTCGTTTGTTTATGATTTTATGAGAGAAATGTAGGCTTTGGTTTTGGAAAAACTGTTTTAAAATGCTATGTATTTAAGCATAAAATATACGAAATTGAATTTTTTGGTTTATAGATTTCATTTGAAGAAAACTGAAATTTCGCACTGAAATATATTTCTAAAAAACATGTTATGTTATGTTATTAAAAATTTAAAGATATTATTATCTCATTTAGCTTTCGCACTATTTGAGACTATTTAAGGAGAGCAAAAAAATCAGTCTTATTAATTAAGTGAGTTTTTGAAATAAAGGTTAACTTGCGTTAATACCAAAAATTTGAAAATTTCATTGAATTTTTGTGCAAAATGGGTAAACAGGTCAAAACCAAATTAACCCTGTGGGTTTTTATAATTAAAATGCTGGTATAAAATTTTCTAGAATATTCTTTTAATCGTTTAAACAAATAAAATTTATATAAAATTTCATGGCGTTGTCGTGGATAGCGCGTTAATCGAACTTAACTAAAACTTTTTGCAGCCTCTCTTTTGGACTACAAAATCAACCTGCAAAATTGGACCCAAATCAGAAACACAAAATTTGTTGGAAGCCCGTCAGGCGGAAACTGATTAATTCATTCCAACCAGATTTATGCAACTAATTCCGGTTGCTAAGAGGAACATTTGTGCAAAATTTCAAGTCAATCGTTCAAAACCGTTTTGACTCGACATTAAAAACATTCAAAAAGCTAAAAACGGTTCCGGAGCCGCAGCCTGTTGACGTATAAAAATGTGACCCCAACCTAGCAGCAAAAAATATACAAAGCAACAGGTGGAGATATTCTCCCAGCAAAAATTATAAAAATAGATCCAGAAACATCAGCCGATCTTCTAGAAACTCACATCACAACAGCATGGGATGAGGGCAGATTACCGGTCATGTTGTAAAATGGAATAATCATCAAACTTCCAAAGAAAGGTGATCTGACCAAGTGCGACAACTGAAGAGGCATAACAGTGCTAAACACAATCTACAAAATTATGGCAACAATAATACAAACAAGGCTGCAAGAGAACCTAGAGAACCAAATAAGAGGTGAGCAAGCAGGTTTTCGTCCCCATAGAAGTTGCATAGACCAGGTTATTACGCTCAGGATCATCGCTGAACAGTCAATAGAATGGTGAACCCAATTATACCTGGTTTCATCGATTTCAAGAAAGCGTTCGATTGTATAAGCAGAAAAGCCATATGGAAGGCACTTAGAAACCGAAATGTGCCGGAAAAAATAATAGAAATAATACAGAACATGTATGAAGAAACACAACTCTCAGTACTCCACAATGGTAATACCAGCGAACCATTCATCACCAACATAGGAGTAAAACAGGGTTGTCCACTGTCACCAATCCTCTTCACAGTAGTGCTAGATGACATAATGAAAGAGATTAGTACCAAAAGAACTGGATTAACATGGAATCTCTTCAGGCAATTAGAAGATCTGGACTATGCCGATGACATCTGCCTGCTATCACACACAATAAATAATATGCAAGCTAAAATAGACCATCTAGCAACATTAGCTCGAAGTGTGGGCCTGGAAATAAATATCGAAAAGACGAAAGCGATGGCCATTAACATCAACAACCCACGCCGTCCGCTGATAAAAAACACACCAATCGACTATGTAGATAATTTCCACTACTTAGGCTGCATCATAAATAACAGCGGTAACATAAACGCCGACATCGAAAGCAGAATCAAAAAGGCCAGGGCAATGTTCGGTCGCTTACAGCCAGTATGGAAAAACGCACAAATGTCCAGGGAAACAAAATTGAGGATATTTGAAACTTGCGTAAAGACGACCTTAACATATGGAAGTGAAACCTGGTTAGTTACGAACAACATCACACAGAAACTACAGGTTTTCATTAACAAATGCCTAAGAATAATATGTAGAATACACTGACCGAACACAATAAGTAACAAAGACCTATGGAAACTTGCCAAAGTAGAACCAATTGGATAAGAGATCAAAAGAAAGAAGTGGAAATGGATAGGGCACACACTTAGAAAGCCGCAAGATAGCATAGCAAATTTGTTTCCAACTTCGGGAGGCTGTAGCTCTGTAAAGGGTGCGGCAACAGAAAAAAGTTCTTCTACGAAATTACGGACGGTCGGACGAACAGAGTGAAGCTATATTGGCACATATTTACAAAATTTTTTGAAAATGTGCTAAAAACGAGGAAGAGCGTAGTAGGTAAGTACAAAACAAAATATAAGTTCAATAGCAGATTTTAAAACCTTTTCTAAACCATCGACTATATTTTTTTCAAACGTTGGTAATTCAAGAAAACTACTATTGACATAGTATAATGACATAATGGCAAATTTAGTATACCCTTTTGACCTAAAGTCAAACGGGTATAATAATACTTATATGTAAACTAGCTATTACCGGCGCACGTTTCCCCGCCACTCAACGGAGTTTTAATTTAAGTTGATGTTATTAACAAATATTCAAGAAGCACTAGGAATAGAAAAATTAGAAATAATCTTTGAACAAGCAATATTTTGCAAAATTGGACGTAATATTTTCCAAAATTTTTATACCCGTATGACTATATAGTCAAAGGGTATACTAGATTTTCCATTACGTTTGTGACGCAAAGAAGAAGGGGGAGTAGATATAGACTCCAATGTATCGATCGGATCAGAATCGAAAACCAATTAGATTTAGCTATTTATGTCTGTACGTCCATCTATCCGTCCGTCACCACGATAACTCAAAAACTAAAGGAGCTAGGATTTTGAAATTTTTACAAATTCGTTTTTATGCAATAGCCGCCATCGCTATTGACATCCAGCTATTTTGGTCCACGGACTCGAGTATTTGCAATACAACTTCCTCTTTTATATGAGCATTACTCTATACCTATGTATGGAGTATGCTGGGTGTCTGAAATTTTGCCAAAAATAGTTTAGTGTAATGACCAAAGTTACTGCAAAGTTTGATTATCCTGCTGCAGAGGGTTCGAGTAGGTGCCATACAAATTCATTTTTTATATGAGCAATTCACTACACCTAATGAAGCTGGATGTCTGAAATTCTGGACAAAAATAGTTCAGTTAATGGCCAAAGTTACAGCAAAATTTTAAATTAGTTGGTCTACTGCAGAGGGTTCGAGTAGCTGCCATACAAATCCTTCTTTTATATGAGTATTCTACTACACTTAATAAAGCTGTATGTTTGAAATTTCTCCAAAAGTCGTTTACCGGATGATATAATGTATATGTTATAGTCATACGGTTATCCCAGAGTTGACACAGTCTACTCTACTACACTCTTCCTCGCTCTAAAATATAATAAAGCAATTTTTTTAAAACGATTTTTTTTAAGATTATTCTGTAAATTTTCCAACAAATTTATCAAATTTCATCTGAAACTTTTCATAATCTATATATGGGTGATTATCAAAAAATGTATACATTTAATGTCCAACTTTAAATTTTTAAATATAATGACATAACTTATTCGTTTTTTCGTCATATTATAAATTAAAAAATCACTATTAATTTTGTTTATTTAAGAAAACGTTTAATTTGATAATATTTTTCATCAAATTTTACTTTAACCGTGTAAATTATCAGTCCCCTGGCATGTCTTAAAAACAAAATTTGACATGTCTATAAAAATTTTTTCATTTTCAAGAAACATAAGAGAAATCAAAACGACGAAATTAAATGAGAATATGAATTATCTTTCATTCCCTATCTTGTGTTTCTCTTTCTCTTATTTTTTTTTAGAAAAATTCATTATTTTCTTATGTCTCTTAATTACCCTGTGCCTGTTCCGTTGTTACTTAAAATCTATGCAAAAATGAAAAAAGAGAAAAAAAAACAAAAACAAATCTTTACCTACTGTACAAAAAAATGTCATTTTTACGGTCAGTGCATATTCACTTCTCTTGGTGCGTCTTTGGTGCGTAACTTTTTATTTTAATAAGAAAACATTTTAAATGTTTTCAAATATAATTCATAATGAAATTTTGTACAATCGCCCAAAAGTAAAGTACGCCATATTATGACTTTTATTTAAAAATATTATTAAAATTCCGCTGGAACATCATTCCCCTGTATACCATTAAAAACAATCATTCCACTGTCAGCAAATCATTCCTCTGTTTTCAAAAAAATTTAAAAAAGGCAAAAAAAATAAGAAAACTATTACTAGTGACTTGTCCATTTTTTGACATATAAATATATAAATTTTTTGATAATCACCCATATATAAAAGCGAAAGTTTGTTTATTTGTTTGTTTGCATGTAGCGAATAGACTCCTAAACTGCCTAGCCGATTTTCATGAAAATTTGTATATAGAGGTTTTTGGGTACGGAAAGAAATCGTGGCCCAAAAGTTTTGCTCTAACGGACCGCGAAGTTGGGGCTGTGGTGCAAGTACTTAAACTTCTTTATTCTAAAATGAAAACGGTTTGACCGTTTGACTTCAAATTTTGTAACGTGATGGATATCTGCACAAATGTATTTAAAAGCGCTTTGAAAACATTCTATAGTAAGTAAAACTTTTTATATTCGGTTTTGAAAGCTTTCAAACTAAATACATTCATTACAAAATTATTATAGAATAGAGTAAATGAAATACAAAATTATTGTAGAATAGAATGAATCTGTATTTGATTTATTATGTGTACACGAAAATAGAATATTTATAGTATTTGTATTTATATGGTGTACTCGGTCACCAAATATAATAAAAAAAATTGTAATATGTAGTACGTATAACCAGTATGTATATTATGAATATGTAGCTTTGATTGTTTTGTCCCTGATTTGTTTGTTTTTTTATTTTCTTTTTGTTATCTTTTTTCCTTTTTCTTTTTCATTATATTTAGAGTACTCGGTATACTTGGTGTATTTTAAAAGATTTAGAAGAATTCAAATTCGATTTTCAAGACATCAAAGTATTTATGAAAAAAAAGCTTTTCAATTTCTTGTTTGAAATAAAACGAATAGAATAAATATAGTTAAGTGGTATTTTGAGTATACACCATATTTAAAGCTTTTAGAACGAATGTATAGAATTAGAATAAAGTATTTGAATACATTCGAAAATTTTAATAAAGGAATATATTTGTGCAGATCTCTAATATGTGATGCTCTTTGAGAATTGAGCTGACACTATTAACAGTTTTGGAATTTGTTAACCCATGTCGGCCGACGGGTGGTCAAAAAAAATTTTTGGTCCAAATTTTTCCGATTTTATGAAATTCAGTTTTGGCTAAAAAGAAGGCCCAAAAAAAACTTTATTGAGTTGCATTAGCCCATTGCGGCCCAATTTTCTTCAAATTTTGTATACGTGCTCCCCTGTAAGAATTGAGTGGACATTATTAACAGATTTGGAATTTGTTAACCCATGTCGGCCCGACGTTTTGTTAAAATAATTTTGGAAGCTAATATTGTCAAAATTTGCTAAAAAGAAAGCTAAAAAGAAAAAAAAAAAAAATTAACAGGCCCAACAGCTTTTTATAAATTTTTTGGTTACTTTACTCTAAATTAGAAACGGTTTAACCGATTTTCTTCAAATTTTGTATATGTGTTCCGTTTTGAGAGTGAATTTAACTCTTTTAACAGACTTGCAATTGGTTAACCCATGCTGGCCCGACGATTGGCAAAATAAGATTTGGAAGCAAATTACGTACAATTTTGCGAAATACTGCTTTGCCCAAAGAGAAAGTGTAGTTCCGTTAACCCATTAGGGCACAGTGGCGAAAAATTGCGTAGTAGAAATTTTAGGTAAGTAGAAACAAAATATAAGTTGAAAAGCAAACTTTTAAACCTTTTCTAAACCATCGACTATATTTTTTTCAAACGTTGGTAATTCAAGAAAACTACTATTGACATAGTATAATGACATAATATAGTCAAACGGGTATAATAATACTTACATGTAAACTAGCTATTACCGGCGCACGTTGCTCCGCCCTTCAATGGAGTTTTAATTTAAGTTGATGTTATTGAAAAAAGTTATCACAAAAATTACAGATGGTGTACAAGTTAGTTTTAAAATGTAGTAAAGAGATTTTTTTTAACAGCTTTTTTTAGAATTATTCTTGCAATTTTTCAGCATATATATCAAATTTCACTTGCAACTTTTCATAATTATTAAATAATAATAAAAAAAAAAATCCTGACTATAGGTCAAAGGGTATAATAAATTTGCCATTACGTCTTTGTCGCAGGGAAGGAGGGGGGTAGATATAGACTCAAGTGTATGGATCGAATCACAATTGAAAAATTCGATTTAGCTATGTTGGTCTGTCCGTTCATCTGTCCTTCCGTCGGTCTGTTCGTCACCACGATAACTCAAAAAATAAAGGAGCTAGGATTTTGAAATTTTCAAAAATTCGTTTTTATGCAATAGCCGCCATCGCTATTGACATCCAGCTATTTTGGTCCACGGACTCGAGTATTTGCAATACAACTTCCTCTTTTATATGAGCATTACTCTATACCTATGCATGGAGTATTCTGGGTGTCTGAAATTTTGCCAAAAATTGTTTAGTGTAATGACCAAAGTTATTGCCAAATTTGGTTGGTCTACTGCAGAGGGTTCGAGAAGATTCCATACAACTCCTTCTTTTATACGAGTGTTACACTACTCCTAATAAAGCTGTATGTTTGAAAATTCTTCAAAAGTAATTAACCGGATTATAATGTTTATATTATGATCATACGGGTATCCCAGAGTTGACACAGTCTATTCTACTACAGTCTTCCTCGCTCTAAAATTTAATAAAGCAATTTTTTTAAAACGAACAATTTTTCAACAAATTTATCAAATTTCACCTGAAACTTTTCATAATTATTAAATAATAATAAAAAAAAAAATTTAATTCCATTAACATTATTCGCCGGAAACCAGCATCCTCATGGACGTAATATCTCCTTTTTTATATGAGCATTACACATACACATATCCAAATTTTGAAGTCAATCGGGTAAACAATTTCTAATTTATAACGAAATAACGAAAAAACCTATAAAATGCCGTTGGGCCGCAATGGGTTAACGGAACTCCAGAAATATATGTTTGAGGCTTTCTTTTTAACCAAAGCTGTATTTCGAAAAATTGGTCGAAAATTTTTTTGATGTGAAGCCAAAATGGTTTGACCGATCGACTTGAAATTTTTCACAAATGTTCCTCTTAGCAACCGAAATTAGTTGCAAAAATTTGGTTGGAATAATTTAACCCACTTCGGTCTGGCGGACTTCCAAAAAATTTTATGTTTCCGATTTGTGTCCAATTTTACATGGTGACTTTGCAGTCGAAAAGAGAGGTTAACACAAATTTTTATTGAGTTAGACCAACGCGTTTGGGCACAAGGGCGCGATGAAGTTTTTTCAATGTTTTTAATGTCGAGAGTCAAAACGGTTTGACCGATTGACTTGAAATTGTACATAAATGTTCCTCTTAGCAACCGTAATTAGGTGTATAAATTTGGTTGAAATGAATTAAACCATTTCGGACTGGCGGGCTCCAAAAAAAAATTGTATTTCTGATTTGTGTCCAATTTTACAGGTTGATTTTGCAGTTCAAAAAAGAGGCTGCAAAAAGTTTTAGATAAGTTCGATTAACCGGTTTTCCACGACGACGCTATGAAATTTTCTATAAATTTTATTTGCTTAAACGATTAAAAGAATTTTATTGAAAATTTTGTATCAGCATTTTAATTACAAAAACCCACAGAGTTAATTTGGTTTTATCCTGTTTACGCGTTTTACACAAAAATTCAATTAAATTTTGAAATTTTTGGTATTAAAGCAAGTTAACTTTACTCCAAAAGTTTACGTAATTAATAAGGCTTTTTTTTTGTTCTCAAATAGTCTCAAATAGTGCAAAAGCTAAATGAGATAATATTAATAATAATAAAAATAAAGCTAATAAAGAATCCGAATAATAATATCTTTAAATTTAAATAACAAAACATTTTCCTTCTCTACAGTTTTTCGTAAATCTTTGTTTTTTAACTACTTTGCAGTTGTTGTTGTTTAAAAAAAGATTTCAGTGCAAAATTGCTGTTTTCTTCAAATGAAATCTAAAAATTAAAAAAAATTCAATTTCGTTTATATTATGCTTAAATACATAGTATTTTAAAATAGTTTTTCCAAAAAAGAAGCCTAAATTTCTCTCAACAGACAAGGAAGAGCGTATTAGAACTTCAGGAAAGTACAAAACAATATATAAGTTGAAAAGCAGATTTTTAAACCTTTTCTAAACCTTGGACTATATATTATTCAAACGCTGTCAATTCAAGTAAACTACTATTTACTTAGTATAATGACATAATGGCATATTTAGTATACCCTTTTGACTTCTCAATGGAGTTTTAATTTAAGTTCATGTTATGGAAAAACACTAGAATGGTGTACATTTTAATTTTAAAATGTAATAAAATAATTTTTTTCAAACGAGTTTTTTAGGGATTATTCTAGAAATTTTCAATTTAACGAAACTCCACAAATATTTTTTTCTTTTTAACCAATGTAGTACTTCAAAAAATTGGTTAAAACTTGCTTTTTTACAATTTACACGTTCCCGCAATGCGAGCGAAATATTTTTTTAATAAACGACGAAATTTTTTTTTTATTTTAATTTTTATTATATATCAATATTTTATTGAATTATTACCATAGGTAATGTATAATTAAGAAGTTGTGTACGATACTTAAGTTGTAAACTTTATTTTTATATGTAAATGAATTGTATGAAAAGTTCTAAATTTGTCATTGTATCTTAGATATACATTTATTGCATATTTTGTTTATTAAATTTTTTGATGAAAAGCTAATGAAAGTATTAATCGTTTTAATTAACATTAAAATCCATCAAAATATATAAACTTTTATATTTATACTATTACAAGTTAATATTTAGTGTTAATAACTTTGAGTTTAATTATAGAAAACGTTAAAAAATTAGTAAATTAAGGGAATAAATTTAAAAATTATTTAAAATTGAAATAAATAATAAAGGGTATGAAATCATTCAACAGTACATGCACTACAGCAAAAAATCCTGAAAAGAAGTAATTGCTGCATGTGTGTAAAATTTTATTGAATTGGATAAAAAGTTTTAAATATATAATTTTGTAATTGCATTTTGCGAATCCATTTATTTCAAGTTTATTTATTGTTTAATATTAAATAAATAAATTTGTAAGAATTTTTATTATTTTTGAAATGGTAAAATAGTGAGAAAATGTTAATTTCGTTAGCTATGCCTTACGATCAAACTAACAAAAGCTTTTATGGTTTTAAAATAACTTATGGACTTCCCATTAAATTTGAAACCAATAGGTGTAGGGTATTTCTAAATCGGTTGCACCGACTGACTGTTTCTGTAGTAGTTTAGAATTAATTTTGATTTGAAATTACTATTTAGTATATTATAAATGAATTTACATTTATCAAAATAAATAAGTTGATTTATATCAAGTACTTTAGTTGGTTTGGACAATAGTTCCCTAGTACTAGGCTTAGGATTTATTTTAAGTAAAATTTTTAATGCCTTATTCATTACAGTTCCAATCGAATTTGCTTGAAATTTTTATCAGTGACTCCAGCTGCACATAATATATCTAATTCTTGATAAAATGTAACCATTGTAAACAAGTTTAGCTGCATGATTCGGAATGTTACCAGTTCTTTTTATAGCCATACATATAGGGATAATTTGTTTTTTAATTTTTTTAATGTGTTTGTCCTATCTTAAATTTTCATAAATATGTCTATGAATGTCTGTTTGTCTCATTATTTTTTATCTACAGAGTAATATCAATATATAATTAGTAATATTTTTGGCATTTATACTCAGCTCATTATACTCTAACCAAATACATAATGTTTCCAAGTCCTTATTTTGTACACCTTCCAATTCTTTCATTGTTTTAGCTTTAGCAATCATGCTGGTGTCATCTGCATAAACATTGAATTTTGACAGGATATTATTTTTTGTTATGTTCATAATATATAGTAAATATAATACCGGCCCAAGAAAAGACCCTTGGGGTATTTCTGTCTTTATTAATAGTTCATCGCTCAAAATTTGATTAATTTTAACGCATTGGGTGCTATTTGTTTAATAACTTCTTAATAAGTAATTTGAAATAATTTATCATGTCAAATGCTTTTGATAAATCAATAAATATCGGACCTAAGTACATGGAAAACGTCATCTAATGGATTAAAGTCATAGTATGATCTTTGCAACTATTTTCTAAGAAACCATATTCATTATTATCAAAGGCAATTGTTTGTGTATATTTGAAACCCAGATTTATATAAAGGAACTATAAAGTCTTTTTTAAGTTGATCTGGAAATATTCTTTCTGTAAAACATTTATTGATCGTTATCTCCAAAGGTTGTTTTAGAACATTAACTAATTCCTCAAAGTCTTTTACACTCATTTTAACTAATCCTGGAGTCGCATTTTTATTTAATTTCATGATAATTTGATAGATTTCAGCTTGTGTAACTGGAGTAAGAAATAACGGTTTAGTATTTATTTATAGGCAGCAATATTAACTGTACTAAAATTCCGACTCTAAGTTAGAATACACTAACTTATTACATTAAAAATCGGGGTACAGTTAATCACCTAAATCCCTCAAGCTTCTAAAGATCCTTTATACCGGTGTACCCCGGGCAACGTTACCTGTCATCCTCAAACTTATTGCAATTTTTGAAGACAGATAGCGGTTGATTATAGGTGTACACTTAAGCCAAGGTGTGAGAGAAAACCGTGCCGAAGGCTAAATGGTACCAAGTGTCTAAATATAGGATAGCTAAACGTCTTCTTGGGGCACCCGGCGCCACCACATTGTAATTAGCCTTGCATATGTATGGGAGCTCTGCTTATGCCGATCATATGAATTGCACAACTCTGGAAAAGACTCGTCCACGAAAAGGAATAGGTTCAGAGATGGGCAGGTTCCAGTAGTCCTGGCACTGAAAGAATCAAGGTGGCAACGATCAATCTGCACAGCTGGAGATAAGCGCGGAAAAACACCTCGAGTATCTCAAACTACATAACCCGGCGGTTCTAATGGAAAACTGGTAGGTGATAATGAAGAAGAAACCGTCCGATGAGCCGTTGAAAAGCAATATATCGTTTCTCCATCTTATCAGCGAAGAAAGTCTAGCTCCCTTGGAGAAGCTAGACAATAACCTGAGGTTTGGTATAAGCCAACCAAAACTAAAGATATCAAGCCTGGCGGCCAAGAAGAGGACGACCTAGAAGGAACAAACGCGCTTCTGGAGGACTTGTCAATAGAAATAGGGTCAACACAACTCATCGTGGAATAAAAGATGAGGGTGGTACAGATTAATCTACGGCACTCGACATGTGCCTCGGATAATTTGCTAGTCCTCCAAGGTGAGGAGAACTTAGACATAGCCCTCATTCAAGAGTCATGGATTAACGCCTCCAAGATTAGAAGCTTAAACATCCGCAACTATAATATATTCTACAAGACTGTAGGTTTAGAAATAGGTAAGCCAAGAAAGTGTATTCTAGTAAAAAAACATACAAGTGCACATCTCTGTTCTAACTTTAGTTATGAAGATTTGGCAGTTGTCAAACTGGGGATGAAGAACAATGTGAGAGCGTATATAAGTTCAGTATACATGCCACATGATGAACCTGCTCCACCGACCAGGTTTCAGCAGTTGGTAGATGCCACAGGTGGCAAAATGATCGCAGGCTGCGATACTAATGCTCGGCACACCCTATGGGGTAGTTCGGAAACGAATGAAGGAGGTGAGTCATTATTTGATTTTATTCTAAATAGGAACCTAAATATATCCAATAGGGGCAGTATTCCCACGTAACAATTTCAAAGCTAGAATAGTTTTCCAGGCTGGGAGGATGTGTTAGATATTAGACAGTATAGCTAATAGAGATCTGCACAAATATATTCCTTTATTAAAATTATCGAATGTATTCAAATAATGTATTCTAATTCTATACATTCTTTCTAAAAGCTTTAAAAATATGGTGTATACTCAAACTAGAACTTAACT
This sequence comes from Dolichopus griseipennis, assembly GCA_963082915.1. Taxonomy (NCBI): domain Eukaryota; kingdom Metazoa; phylum Arthropoda; class Insecta; order Diptera; family Dolichopodidae; genus Dolichopus; species Dolichopus griseipennis. Next base: position 235,974,905 of record OY720441.1, on the reverse strand, counting down.
ATATTTAAAAAAGCTTTTCTTTCATAAATACTCTGATGTTTTGAAAATCAAATTTCAATTCTTCTAAACCTTTTAAAATACACCAAGTATACCGAGTTCTCTAATTACACTGAAAACGAGGAAGATTATAGTTGCCCTTGTCAACTTTTAGATACCCGTGCACACCCACTATGATGTATACAAAAAAATAAACCGTTATTTATTTCCCTTAAGGTGTTATATATATTACAAAAAAAATTTAAAAAAGTAAAAAAAAATAAAAAAATTTAACTCATCATCCCATAATTTTAACTTAAAAAAAGAAAAAAAAAACAAAAAATAAAAAAAAAATTAAACAAAAACAATTCGCCCACTCTAAAAGATGGTCCGGGTGTTGTCCAACTTTGCCAAGTAACTTGCCCTATTACTTTACCTACCCAATTTTAATTTTAGCCTCGTAGCTTCATTAGATTCATAGCTAGTGAATTGAAAACTTTGTATGGCAGCTGCCCGAAAATGAAGCCGTAACATTTTGAAACTTCATATAAGTGCCGGATTCATTATAAAACTAACCGTGTGTAATTTTCATCTTCGTAGTATAATTAGTTTTGAAGAAATTCATATTGGTCCAAAGAAGTTGTATGGCAGCTCCCCGAAACCTTGGTCCGGTCTTAACCAAAAATAATAGGGAACCTCAAAAATTGTCTAAAATTTACTTTGTGTAAATTTCAAAACTCTAGTCCTTTTAGTTTTTGAGTTATCGTGCTGACACACGGGCAGACAGACACACATAGCTAGATCGATTTATTTTTCGATGCTGATCCGATACGTAAACCTTCGCACTATATCTAGCTCGTCTAGATCAATGCGTTACAAACGGAGCAGCAATTTTAATATACCCGATGTCATATATGTATGCACGGGTATAAAGAAAATGAAAAAGAGATAACAAAAAGAAGATAAACAAGTAAAGAAACCGTCATTCGGTGCAACCGACTTAGAAATACAAATTTAAATTTGGTAAAAAAAATAATTAATTAATTTAATAAAACCAAATTTTTTAATTTGGTTCAAATTTAATGAGAAGTTCATAAGTCATTTTAAAACCATAAAAGCTGTTATTAGTTTGGTCGTAAGACATAGCTAACCAAATCAACTTCATAAGACTAAAACCATTTTCTAATTACTTTATCTATTCAAAAATATTACGAATTCCTACTAATTTATTTATTTAAAGATATTAAAAAACAAAAAACTTAAATTAAATGAAAATATATTTATTTCAATTCAATTACAAAAGTGAAAAAATTTGAATTATTAAATTTTGTGGTAAAAAGCTAACCAAAGTATAAAATATTTAATAATTAAAATTTTTCAAAATTGCAATTATTTTAAATTGTTAGTTTATGTACCTATGAGAAAAGCTTATAAAAGCAAAATATACAATAAATGTATTTCTAAAATATAATTACAAATTTAAAACTTTTCATGTAATTCATTTAAATATATTAATAAATTTTACATAAATGCAGCAAGTACCTTTAAAAATAGCTTAAGTATTATACACAATGTCTTAATTATATATCACCTATGGCAATAATACAATAAAATATATGATATAATAAAAATTAAAAAAAGGAATTTAATCGTTTATTAAAAAATATTTTGTTTTAAATTTATAAAATATTATACAAAATATGTTTTATGGTAAAATTCTTAGCCTTTTAAAAATATAAAAACGTTAAATAAAAACGGAAATAGCAAAGAACCCTCCTGAATCAAATTTAAAGTTTCTATCTTCATGAATTTCGAAGATAAGCTTTTTAATTTTGGGATTTCTTAGGAGCCACCTGAAGCACCACTATAATTAAGTCTAAATCTCGGGGACACATAGGAAATATGAAATATATTCTTTGGCTTCCGAATTTAACTCGTTTGGTCTCAGATCGATCAAAAGCTTCTAGAATCCGAACTCATTTTCCGAACTCGACCAGAACCAATTTCCATGGTACTTTCATTACTAGTAACCTAGAGTTTAAATTTCATCAAAATAGCGGCATTTTTTTTTTGATTTATACTGCTTTTAAAATGTATGTTCGTTAGCCCTTGAATTTTTCAAAGGTTCGAGAACCCGAAACCATGGTACGATTTCGCCTATATGCAGTCCCCGTCATACTTTCAATACTAGTTAACCCTTGTACACAATTGGTACCATCTTTCTTAATTATAAGCTACTTTTTTTTATCAATTTCAATGATATTGTTTTATTTTCTTTTTTATAAAGTTACAAAAGAAAACTGGTATAAATCTCACTTAAAACTAGCTTATATTTAATGAAATATAAAACAAATATAATGTAATGTCATTAAACAAATTAAGAATTATTAGTTTAATTATAATTTTTTTTTTCTTTTTCAACTATTATTTCTTTTTCAATTCAGCTTTCAATCTTTTATTGAATACTCTTAAATTAGGGACATATTTATACCCTAGACCTATAGAATAGGTAAAGGGGTATATTAACTTTGGTATGGTGGTTGTAACCACCTAAAGAAAGCGAGCTAGAAATGGTAAAGTATATATATTTGTGATCAGCGTGACCTCCTGAGTCGATATAGCCATGTTCGTCCCTCCGTCCGTCCGTAGGCATGATAACTCAAAAAATAATGGAGCTATCTTGATGAAATTTTAGCTTTAGGTTACCAGGACTGAAGATACGGCGGGGATTGCATATGGCCGAAATCAGCCCATGGGTTCGGATTCTGGACCTTTTAATCGATCGAAGGGCTAACGAACATATGTAAAAAATCACGATAACTCAACAACTAATGACGCTTCATCAAATTTGTGCTGTAGCTTATTGGTAATGAAACTACGGCAGCGATTGCATACGGTGAGGATTGGATAATGGGTTCAGAACTTAGAACTTTTTGATCGAATTTAGGCCAAACTAGCATAATTCCGAAACCAATGAAGATAGAACCTCCAAATTTGGTATCAGGGTGTCGCTTTCGATTTTCTTAGTCTCCTTGAATTTGAGCCTAATTGGAATAGTGGGTGGGGACCAGCCATCTTTATCGAAATTAATAAAGATAGAAACTTGAAACAAATGTAGAAGCTTTAAATTTGGCACATGGTGTTCTTTACTATTTCCTGCGTGCCTCTATAATTTTGGAACTATTGGAGTGGTGGTTCAGTACTTCTCTTAGACCTCCCAATGAGTAAAAGCTTATCATCGAAATTAATACAACTAGTAACTTAAAATTAAGATAGAACGTTCCAATTGTGTATAAGGGTTAACTAGTATTGAAAGTATGACGGGGACTGCATATGGGCGAAATCGTACCATGGTCTCGGTTTCAGGAACCCTTGAAAAGTTCAAGGGCTAACAAACATACATCTTAAAAGCAGTATAAATCAAAAAAAAAATGCCGCTATTTTAATGAAATTTAAACTCTAGGTTACTAGAAATGAAAGTACCATGGGAATTGGTTCTGGTCGAGTTTAATTTCGAAGCCAAAGAATATATTTCCTATTTCCTATGTGTCCCCGAAATTTAGACGTAATTGTAGTGGTTCAGCTATGTTCAAAGATACTTGCTGCATTTATGTAAAATTTATTTTTATATGTAAATGAATTATATGAAAAGGTGTAAATTTGTAATTGTATTTTAGCAATACATTTAATGCATATTTTGCGTTAATAAGCTTTTCCATTAGGTGTATAAACTAACCATTTAAAATAATTGCAATTTTGAAAAATTTGGATTATTAAATATATTATGCTTTGATTAGCTTTTTATCACAAAATTTAATAATTCAAATTTTTTCATTTTGTAATTGAATTGATGCCGAAACCATGCCCCGCTTTCGAAAATGTGTAGTCCCCGCCATACCTTTAATACTAGTAAACCTTTGTACACAATTCGGATTTCCTTTTACGCTTTCCTCTACTTTTTGATTTACTAGTTGCTTTTTTTTACGTTCTATCTTAATTTTAAGTTAGTATTTTTATTAATTTCGATGATGTTTCTAAAGTTTGGGGGTGCAAGAGGGGTACTGAACCACCACTCTGATTGATCCAAAATTAGCAGAACGCGCAGGAAATAGTAAAGAGCACCCATGTACCAAATTTGAAACTTCCAAATTTGTTTGAAGTTACTATCTTTATTAATTTCGAAAATATGCTTTAAGGTCTTTGGAACTGTGTGGCTGGTCCCCAACCCACTACTCCAATTGGTGCCAAATTTCAAGGACACTAAGGAAATAGAAAGAGACACCCTGATACCATGTTTGGAGGTTCTATCTTAATTGGTTTCGGAATTATGCTCGTTTGGCCTAAATTCGATCCAAAAGTTCTAAGTTCCGAAAGCATTGTACATTACCCACCGTACGCAATCACCGCCGTAGTTTCATTACCAGTACCCTACACCACAAATTTTATGAAGATAGCGTCATTAGTTGTTGAGTTATCGATATTTTGATGAAATTTAAACTCTAGGTTACTAATAATGAAAGTACAATGGGAATTGGTTCTGGTCGAGTTCGGACAATGAGTTCGGATTCTAGAAGCTTTTGATCGATCTAAGGCCAAACGAGTATAATTTCGAAGCCAAAGAATATATTTCCTATTTCTTATGTGTCCCCGAAATTTAGACTTAACTGTAGTATTGGTTCAGATGCCTCCTAAGAAATCCCAAAACTAAAAAGCTTATCTTCGAAATTCAAGAAGATAGAAACTTTAAATTTGATACACGAGGGTTCTTTCCTATTTCCGTTTATATTTAACACTTTTATATTTTTGAACGGCTAAGAATTTTACCATAAAACATATTTTGTATAATATTTTATAAATTAAACTAGTTAACCCTTGTATACAATTGGAACGTTCTATCTTAATTTTAAGTTACTAGTTTTTTTAATTTCGATGATAAGCTTTTACACATTTGGGGGGTCTAAGAGAGATCCTGAACTACCAGTCCAAATGATTCCAAATTAGGGGGGCACGGAAGAAATAGTAAAGAACACCCTGGGCCAAATTTGAAGCTTCTACATTTGTTTCAAGTTACTATTATTATTAATTTCCAAAATATGCTTTAAGGTCCTCGGAACCGTGTGACTGGTCCCGGACCCACCACTTCAATTGGTCCCAAATTTCAAGGACACTAAAGAAATAAAAAGAGACACCCTGATACCAAATTTGCAGGTTCTTTCTTCATTGGTTTCGGAATTATGATCGTTTGGCCTAAATTCGATCAAGAAGTTCTAAGTTCCGAACCCGTTGTACAATCCTCACCGTACGCAATCGCCAACGTTTTTTCATAACCAGTACCCTACAACACAAATTTTATGAAGATAGCGTCATTAGTTGTTGAGTTATCGTGATTTTTTATATATGTTCGTTAGCCCTTGGCCCGATTAAAAAGTCCAGATTCCGAACCCATTGGGCTGATTTCGCCCATATGCAGTCCGCGCTGTACTTTAAATACTAGTTAACCCTTGTACACAAGTGGAACGTTATATATTAATTTTAAGTTATTATTTTTAGTAATTTCGATTATAAGCTTTTTAACTTTTGGAAGTCTAAAAGGGGTACTGAACCACCACTCCAATAGATTCCAAATTAGGCGGGCATACAAGAAATAATAAAGAACATCCTTGTGCCAAATTTGAAGCTTCTATATTTTTTCCAATTGCTATCTTTATTAATTTTAAAGATATGATTTAAGGTCTTCGGAAATGTGTGGCTGGTCCCCGACCCACTTCTCCAATGGGGCCCAAAATTCAAGGACACTAAGGAAATAGGAAGGGACACGCTGGTACCAAATTTGGAGGTTCTATCTTCATTGCTTTTGGAATTATGCTTGTTTGGCCTAAATTCGATCAAAAAGCTCTAGGTTCCGAACCCATGGTCCAATCCCGAACTTACGCAGTCCTCGAAGTAGTTTCATTACTAGTAACCTACGGCACAAATTTGATGAAGATAGCGTCATTAGTTGTTGAGTTATCGTGATTTTTTATATATGTTCGTTAGCCCTTCGATCGATTAAAAGGTCCAGAATCCAAACCCATGGGCTGATTTCGCCCATATGCAATCCCCGCCGTACTTTCAGTCCTAGTAATAATCTACAGTTAAAATTTCATCAAGATATGTCCATTATTTTTTGAGTTATCGTGCCTACGGACGGACGGACGGACATGGCTATATCGACTCAGGCGGTCACGCTGATCACAAATATATATACTTTTCCATATCTAGCTCGCTTCCTTTAGGTGGTTACAAACACCATACCAAAGTTAATATACCCCTTTACCTATTCTATAGGTGTAGGGTATAAAAAATTCAAATAAAAATAAATTTCGGAGATATAATAAAAACTTCCATTTTTATTAATATTTCAATAAATAAGTACTTTTGATGTGTTGCAACATAAAATAATATCTAATGAAAATGTAAATGCTGATCGGTTTAAAATATTTTTAAAAGAGCTACTGGAAAAATTAGTAATACCACAAACCTACAAAACAGCTTATGGATAATGCCAAAATTCCCAAAGGAAGAGATGTTGAAGATATAATTACGAACAGTGGATCTATTTTAAAATTTTTACCACCATATTCTCCAATGCACAACCCAATAGGGAAAGAATTTTCTAAAAAAAAATTATATACGCATACAGTGTAAAGCGATACTTAAAAAAATGCTCATTTTCCAAGTAATTAACGAAAGTACATATATATTAACATCAACAGATTTCTTCAAAATGATTGGATTAACCATTACACTCAGCATTTTAAAGCTTGGAAATTGAAAATACCACGTCGATTTCATAATTAGAGCAATCGTTTGATGTCAGCTGATTAACACTTTGGTTAATTACAAGTGGAAGATTTAGCTCAATCTTGTATCACATAATATCAAACAAGCATATATTTTTATTTTCGGAAATATTTTTTCTATTGCACTCTATTGAGCATTGGCGAATAGATTGGTAAAAGTTTTGAAATTTATTGTCCGTATTTTTTAATTGCTTGTCTTTTCTGAATTTTTGGCTTATGCATAAGCAAAAAGCAATTCTGTAGGTTAGTAGTGTTTATTTATTTCAGTTTTGTAAATGAATTAAACTTTAATTTTTAAAAATAAATTTTGAAATTTTTTTAGTTTCATTTACTTTGGTTTCATTTATTTTGAAAAAGGTTTCATTTGCTTTGAAAAAGGTTTCATTCAGTTGAAAAATAGTTTCATTCAATTGATAAATAGTTTCATTCAGTTGAAAAATGGTATCATTCAGTTGAAAAATAGTTTCATTCATTTGAAAAATAGTTCCATTCAATTGAAAAATAGTTTCATTTAATCGGAAAATGCTATAGAACATACTGAATATTCATACTTTTTTTTTGTATTTGGTGTACTCGGTATTTGTCAAAAATAAGAAAAACCTATTGTAATTTAGTTTTAATTTATTAATTACGCATTTAAAAAAAGTTGTTGATTTAATGTTTTATTTATTAAATTTGATTAAAATGATTTATTATTATTATATTTAAGAAAAGTTCTTGATTTAATGTTTTATTTATTAAATTTGATTAAAATGATTTATTTTTATTATTAAAATTATTATTTCTATTTATTTCGATTGACAAAAATTAATATTTAAAATTTACTTTGTAATATTAACAAGTGTATGGATTGGATCAGAATCGAAAAATAAATCGATTTAGCTATGTATGTCCGTCCGTCTGTCCGTCCGTCTGTCCGTCCATCTATCCATCCGTCCGTCATCACGATAAATCAAAAACTAAAGGAGGAGGAAGTTTTCGGAAATTCGTTTTTTTGCAATAGCCGTCATCGCTATTTAAAACCAGTCATTTTAGTCCATGGGTTCGGGTAGCTGCCATACAACTTCTTTTTTTATATGAGTATTACTCTGTACCTATTACAGCTGCGTGTCTGAAATTTTGCCAAAAGTAGTTTAGTTTAATGGCAAATGTTTCTGCAAAATTTGGTTGTTCTAATGCAGAGGGTTCAAGTAGGTGCCATGCAATTCCTTCTTTTATATGAGCATTAAACTACACCTAATGAAGCTGGGTGTCTGAAATTTTGCCAAAAATAGTTCAGTGTAATGGCCAAAGTTACATCAAAATTTGATTGGTCTACTACAGAGGGTTCGAGTAGCTGCCATACAACTCCTTCTTTTATATGAGCATTACACTACACTTAATAAAGCTGTATATTTTGCCAAATGTAATTAACCGGATGATATAATGTATATGTTACGGTCATACGGGTATCCCAGAGTTGACACAGTCTACTTTACTACACTTTTTCTCGTTTTTCATTAAAAATTATTTTAATGAAGAATAATTTTTTTTTTCATAATGAAATTGAATATTATGGAATGTTTATGGCAACGGAAGTACAAAAGTTTATTGAGGTGGATGGATATGTAACTTTCCCGTCTTTAAGATTGTTGTTTTCTTGGACAACATTTTTAACAGTATTTTTTTTTTGGATATTTTTATGCTATCTTTCTTTTTGTACAAAAATGTGACCATAATTATCATAACACAGATTTCAACAAAGGATGAATTTAAATAATGTATTATTTAATTTTTATAGTATTTGTTTTATTTGGACAGCCTCTAAGTTAACTGTAATATTTATGTTATCTAAGGTTAGATAATCTGGTATTAAAAAGTTTTGCTTTACTCTACTTGTTTGTTAGAAAATTTAAAATTATTAATTCTATTTTACAATTATCAGAAATTATAATATGATTTTTATTATATACTTTTATATGAACTTGCCTGTGTCTATGGCTTTATTTTTCATTCTGCCAGTTAGTCATATATTTATATTAGAAATCTGACCATAAATTTATAAGAATTGTATGGTTCAGTGGTTAGCAGTTTTAGTTTCCCAAAAAGTAATTGAATAAAACTCTTGTTTTATATTTAATTAACTTTTATTTAAAAGAAAAGATAAACTTTTTTGGTTTGAATTCTACTTAAGAACTATATTTTTTTTTTTAGATTTTTTACAACAGACAATTTCTTTTTCTTTGTGAAAATGCGTTTTAGCATTTTTACTTACAATTACAAAATTTCTTTTTCATAAAAATATTCTAAATTAAATTTATGCCATTTCTTGTTACCGCAATATATTATATTATTGTTACATATAATTTGTACACTTGCCATCCCTACATGTAAATATAATAATAAAACATGGTCTTAACTCTTTCAAATATAGTGTTAATTACAATTACATCTTTAATGAATAAAAATCAAATACATATAGCTTTAAATACAAACATGTAATAAGTACAAACTTTTGTCTGTCATTTAATACAATTGTAATATAGCTTTAGGATAAGTACAATTATATTGTTAATAAAAAGAGCAACTTGAGTGTAAGTTGCCTTCTTGTTGATTTCTAATTTAGAACAATAAAGTGGACATCAGTAATAAATGAGTTTCAATTATAACTGGCGCAGTCTAAACTAAAAAAAGAACCTACGTAAGAAAATAAAATAAAATAATTTAGTATATAAAGTTTAATAAAATTATTTTTATAAAATTCAAGAGTATTAAATAAAATCTGACAAAGTGAAAAATAATAAAGTGAAAATAAAATGGCGTTACAATAACTAAAATAGACTTTGGATAATTTAAAGAAAACTGAAAGCACGTGTTATATATTAAATTTTATTCAAATTAGCGTAATTCGAATTAAAAAAAAAAAAAAAAATTATTTTATTATGAAACGGATAATGATTCGCATTTTGAAAGTTATTCTTGGATACAAAAAAAAAATTATATAAAATATTGAAAATAGTGAAAAAAAATAAAATAAACTAGATCAGGTACTTATTAAAGAAAGTTAATTAAAACGAATTTAAATTCTTTTAAATAAAATTCATAAAGATTAGTAAAGTGAAAAATAATACTAAAGAAAATAAAAATTAAAAAAAAGACGTCTTAATATCAAAAAAAAAAAAAAAACAAGTAAAGAAACAGTCAGTCGGTGCAACCGACTTAGAAATACCCTACACCTATTTGGTTCAAATTTAATGACATATCCATAAGTCATTTTAACACCATAGAAGCTGTTATTAATTTGATCGTAAGACATAGCTAACCAAATTAACTGTATAATACTAAAAACATTTTCTAATTACCCTATCTATTAAAAAATACTACAAATTCTTACTAATTTATCTATTTAAAAATATTAAAAAACAAACAAACTTGAAATAAATAAAAATATATTTATTCCAATTCAATTACAAAATGAAAAAATTCTAATTATTAAATTTTGTGATAAAAAGATAATCAAAGCATAATATATTTAATAATCCAAATTTTTAAAAATTGCAATTATTTTAAATGGTTTATTTATTTATTTTATTTATTTATTTATTTATTTTAATATAAATTAACATTGCAAAGTTTATGGATAATATATATTACAATAAAAATGTTTTCAAAACAATATCTGGTGGCACCTCTTTCAGTAGTATTTTGTATTACTGGTGTTGAGGTGATAATTTTGCGCTTTGTAGTTTTGTTGATTGCTATTTAATTATCAATTTTGACATCTTAGTTAATGTATTGTTGACGAAGAGTGGGTTTTAACTTTTACATCATGACAAATATTTTACTTCATTATATGTTATTTATTGTTTTTAATATGTTTTATCACAAGTTTTTTGAATCTATTAAGTTTTTGAGTGTTTCTTATATGTGATGGCAACTCATTGAAGATTCTTGTAGCCGAAGGTAGAAGACTTTTGTAGTGTTTTTGTGTTCTGCTAATTGGAACGTTTAGACTTTGGCTATTCCTGGAAGATCTACCTGTAGTTTGTGCCCTACATGTCAGCTGTATATTATGTTTTGATAAGTTATTGATCGCCTTAAATATAAATGTGGCCTTGTCTAGTGATATCAAATCGTTAATACAGCAGAATCCCGTCTCCCTGTAAATTCTCTCGGAGCTGGTTAAACGATCATATCTGTATACTGACTTGATTGCTTTCATTAAGAGAGTTTGGCATTTTCCAATAAGTAAAGCGGAGCACGACGACCAATTAATCAAATTGTATCTAATATGTGATAGGATTTGTGCATTTATCAGCATTCTAGCTGTATTTGGGGCCAGGATTATATTTGACCTTTTTATGATTCCAATTAGTGGCGTGATTTTTGAGCCAATATATTCAACGTGATCCCTCCATTGGAGCTGCTCATCTATTAACAATCCAAGATGCTTGGCAGTAGCGACCTGTTCCAACTCAATATTATTTATAGATATTTTAGGCTTAATAGGATTTTTATTTTTGTTGTGGAAGACCATTAATTTAGTTTTTGTTTCATTTATCGTTAGTTTATTCCCTACAGCCCATCTCGAGAAACAAATTAGGTCTGTGTTGATCATGGTTTCCATCTCATTTTTATTTCTACTGCTATATAGTAGACAAGTGTCGTCTGCAAAAATGTTGTAGGTTGCTTCCATGCCTGCATATTTAAAATTGTGTATGTAGAGCAAGTAGAGCGTAGGACCCAAATTGGAACCCTGGGGTACTCCATACTTAAGCACTGCCGAGTTGCTATAGCTTTTTCCTATTCTAGTAACCACCTCTCTATTTTGAAGATAGGAATTAATGAGGTCATTGGGTGTACCTCTAATCCCCAGTTCATGTATCCTATGGAGGAGTAGGGAGTGGTCAACGGTGTCAAATGCTTTTTTTAGATCTACATATATCGCACCAACATAGTAGCCTTTGTCTAAGTGCTCATTAATAAATTTCAACATCTCAGCTAAAGCGGCTTCTGTGTTCGACGAGCTTTGGAAGCCATATTGATGTTCATCGAATTTACACGTGTTGTTGATAAATGAAACAATTCTCTTGTTAATAATCTTCTCACATATTTTTGCAAATGTACTAAGAATTGATATCGGACGGTAATTCGCAACGTTTTTCTTGCACCCAGATTTGTGGACTGGAATTACCAAGGTCTTCTTTAAAATATCTGGGAAAATTCCTTGCGTAAGTACCTGGTTGACGAGTATAGCCAATGTAGGTGAAATAGTTGCACGAACAGCTTTCAAATCCCCTGCTGTTATACCATCCATCCCTGGAGCAGCAAAATTTTTTAGTTCTTCTATTGTTGCATTTATTTCTTTTTCATCAGTAGGGAAAAGGAATATGGATGAAGTGTTTAGCTCATTTCTGGTGACATCAATATTTGAGGACGCATAATTTGAGGCTAGTGAAGCCCCTACTTGATTAAAGTATTTATTGAATTCATTGGCTATCTGTGGTTCACTTTTTTCCTCCTTTCCATCAATAGTTAAAGCAGTTATATTTTGACACTTGCTATCTTTTTGACCCATAACCAACGAATTGAGAATGCTCCATATCTTCCTAGTATTTCCACACGCTTTTTGGATTTGGTCATTGTAATTTTTTTGTTTAGGTTTTCGTACTAAGTAATTAGTTTTGTTTCTTGCCTCTTTAAACTTTTGCCTAATTTCATTGTTCAACCTGTTTTTTTTAGCTTTTTTGTACCAATACTCTCTTTCTTTTATGGATTTCAAAATTTCCGCATTTATCCAGCTATTCCCACGAGTTTTGTAAGACTTCGTTTTAGTTGATTTTTCTTTGGCCTGGGTTATAGATTTTATTAATTCACCAAAATTAGTAATTGGTCTGTTGTTAATAGCAGCTTCTAGTACACTGCTCATTTTTGTATAATCAGTGATAGAGAAATTGGTATCCACCATAGGTTTAAGTGCTTGACGTAGCCTTTTGATACTAATTTTTATGGCTTTGTGGTCAAATACTGCAATATCATACATTTTTAGCGTAATTTCATTTTTGGTACTGCTTAAATTGGTAACCACATGGTCTATGAGGGTGGCCGATGTGTCAGTAACTCTCGTTGCATTTCCTGGATTAATAATGTTAACTATTCTTGCAGCAGAGCTATTGATGCTTTCAATGTAATTTTTTGCCAGACTACTATTTTTTAGTACATCAATGTTGGTGTCACCCACAAATATAAAATTTTTGAATTTTTCCGCTATTCCTTCTATAAAGTTTGCAAACATCTTCTCGCAGTCATTACTCGTTCTATAGGCTGTAGCAATTGCAATTTTGGGCAAAGTATTAGTTATCATTAATATTAACGAGTTGAATAAACTACTCCCTTCCTTTTTTTCAACCTCGAGATGATTTTTGACATAAATAGCGGTGCCTCCTCCTGTGTTATCATTACGGCTGTTGAAGAATCCCTTGAAACCTTCGATACTATAATATTTTTCTTCATTATCATAAAGCCATGTTTCATTGCACACAATAACATCAATCTCTGGGTGAAGTTTAAGAAATATAGTTATTTCATCCATTTTGTTCCTAATGCTTCTGAGGTTAAAATAGGCGATGTAGGTGATCATATTTGGATCCATCATTTTGATTTAAGAATGCTGCGTTAAAATTTGTACTGATTTGATCTAATTATACCCAATTTTGGAACGAACAATCTCAATTTGATTAATGTATACCGGACACGTGTTGCTTATTGCTCCATGATCATGTCCATCTAATTTTCTGGACCTACAGTTAGAGCACTTCATGGATATACTTGTACAGGCTGATGTTTCATGTTTTTCACTACATTTTCCGCATATTACCTCTCTCGAGCAGTTGTGCTTGTAGTGACCAAAGTCATTGCATTTCATACATCTCGGAGCATATAGATGTTCTACAACATAGTGGCTTCGCCAGTCCAGATTAATGTACCTGTTCACAATTTTCTTAAACGTACTCGGCACACATTCAATAACGTATTTGAATCCAGACTCCAATTTTTTGCAGTGTTTAATCTCGAACTCATCAGTTTCGTCTATGTGTGAGTTTTGCGCAATGAGAGTTTTCTTTAGCTGCGAGGTATCATCATATTTTACTTCAACCCTGCTGATGCGAATTCTTGGTTTGTGCTTTTTAGTATCCCTCACTGTGTATTCCGAACCTAGTACTCTAGCTAGTTCAGTTTTTAGAGAGGTTGAATGTTCTTTGTCTCTAGATTTGATTAGTACTCCACCGCTTCGCATTCCTTTGATGCCATCTACCGCAATGTTCAACTCAGCCGGCTTTATATTTCGCTTCATCTTGGCGATTGTAGCTTCCGCTGTGATTCTTGGGTCCTTTGGTTTGATTACTAAATTCTGAGTATTTGGCTTTTCAATGCTGTTAAGATTTGTTTTTGCAGATTCAGCATATGTTAACGAGCGATTTCTAATGAGTTGTTGTTTTGTGGTATTAATGAGTTCATCCAGCTTATGTTCAATAGCTTCCTTTTTCCTAGAAACTATGTCTTGATTCTGGTCAATTTTTTCTGCAATCTCATTGAATTTACTTGCAATTGTTTTACTGATTTTGTTGCAATCCACCTCAATCCCATTACCATCCTTTAACCATTTTTTTAATTTTTTCTTTTCAGAGTCACACATCCAAATTATCAAACTCGCTACCTCCTTGAACGCTTTGTATTTACTCGTGTCATGTCCAATGCAAGTCCAGTGGTACCACATTTTACAACTACCATCGCACTTAATAGCATCTTGTCCACCAGTAACTGCAGTCTTGCAAATTGGACATTGTGTTGTTTGTTTGCCTGACATTATTTGCTATTTACCTGATTTTATGTATCACGCCTTAGTAAATCTGCTTTTATACGTATAGGTAATAATTTTTTTTTAATTTTTTATTTATTTATTTATATTTTATTTATTATTATTATTTATTATTTATTTTTTTATTTATTTATTTATTTTTTTTTTTTATTTTATATTTTTTTTTTTTTTTTTTATTTTATTTTATTAATTTATATTATTTATTTTTATTTATTTTATTTTTATTATTTATTAATTTATTTATTTATTTTATTAATTTTTATTATTTATTTTTTTATTATTTATTAATTTATTTAATTATTTATTTTATTTATATTTTTGCTTTTGGGAGTAATATCTACTGCATTGAACTTTACTCCAACAGAGGAAAAACGGTCGCTCCAATCTACTACTTTTTCAGTTTGAATTGTAGTTAACACTAATCAGAAGACTGTACTGTTAACTGTACCAATAAAATTACATATGTTGATTGTTGTTCTTGTAGTAGTAATTTTAAAACTGTTTTATGTGATTGGTTTAGTTTGTTCAGTTTTTGCTTTAGTTTTAGTCAGACTTTCAGTGTACTAGGAACAATGCACCGGAACAGGCAACTGTAAACCGCGATCGCACCTTTTCCCGAAAAAATATCTTAAGTAATTTAAATTTGTAATTTATTTCAAATATAATTTTATATAATCAATTTTAATTATTATCCAATACAACCAATTAAATAAAAATTTTCGCCACAAAATAAATTTGTAAAAATCAATTAAAAAGTTAAATAAATACAGTGCAAAAAAGAATAAATAATCATATATTTCATTTCATAAATCCAGCAGTCAATCAAAACACGTCCGTACTCATCAACGAATCAAATGGTTAGTTTATATACCTAATAGAAAAGCTTATAAACGCAAAATATGCAATAAATGTATTTCTAAAATACAATTAAAAATTTACACCTTTTCATATAATTCATTTAAATATAAAAATAAATTTTACATAAATGCAGCAAGTACCTTTGAACAAAGCTGAACCACTACAATTAAGTCTAGATTTCGGAGACACATAGGACATAGGAAATATATTATTTGGCTTCGAAATTAAACTCGACCACAACCGATTCCCATGGTACTTTTATTACTAGTAACCTACTGTTAAATTTCATCAAAATACCAGCATTATTTTTTGAGTTATGGTGTTTGTAAGATATATGTTTGTTAGTCCTTGAACTTTTCAAGGGTTCCAGGAACGGAAATTATGGTACGATTTCGCCCATATGCAGTCCCGTCATACTTTCAATACTAGTTAACCCTTGTACACAGTTGGAACGCTCTATCTTAATTTTAAGTTACTAGTTTTATTAATTTCGATGATAAGCTTTTACACATTGGGGGGTCTAAGAGAGGTTCTGAACCACCACTCCAATTGATCCCAAATTAGGGGGGCACGCAAGAAATAGTAAAGAACACCCTTGTGGCAAATTGGAAGCTTCTACATTTGTTTCAAGTTATTATCTTTATTAATTTCGAAAATATGCTTTAAGGGCCTAAGAACTGAGTGGCTGGCCCCGATCCACTACTCCAATGGGGCCCAAATTTCAAAGACACTTACGAAATAGGAAGGGACACCCTGACACCAAATTTGGAGGTTCTATCTTCATTGGTTTCGGAATTATGCTCGTTTGGCCTAAATTCGATCAAAAAGTTCTAAGTTCCGAACCCATTGTCCAATCCTCACCGTACGTAATCACCAACGTAGTTTCACTGCCAATAACCTACAGCACAAATTTCATGAAGATAGCCTCATTAGTTGTTGAGTTATCGTGATTTTTTATATATGTTCCTTAGCCCTAACATCGATTAAAAGGTCCGGAATCCGAACCGTTGGGCTGATTTCGCCCTTATATAGTCCGCGCTGTACTTATAGTACTAGTTAACCCTTGTACACAATTTGAACGGTCTATCCTAATTTTAAGTAACTATTTTTAGTAATTTCGATTATAAGCCTTTAAAACTTGGAAGGTCTGAGAGGGGTACAGAACCACCACTCCAATTGATCCCAAATTAGGGGAACACGCAAGAGATAGTAAAGAACACCCTTGTGGCAAATTGGAAGCTTCTACATTTTTTCAAGTTGTTATCTTTATTAATTTTAAAGATATGCTTTAAGGTCTTCGGAAATGTGTGGCTGGTCCCCGACCCACTACTCCAATGGGACCCAAATTCACAAGACACTTAGGAAATAGGAAGGGACACCCTGATACTAAATTTGGAGGTTCTATCTTCATTGGTTTCGGAATTATGCTCGTTTGGCCTAAATTCGATCAAAAAGTTCTAGGTTCCGAACCCATGGTCCAATTCCGACCTTACGCAATTCCCGAAGTAGTTTCATTACTAGTAACCTACAGCACAAATTTGATGAAGATAGCGTCATTAGTTGTTGAGTTATCGTGATTTTTTATATTTGTTCGTTAGCCCTGAAACCGATTAAAAGGTCCAGAATCCGAACCCATGGGCCGATTTCGCCCATATGCAATCCCCGCCGTACTTTCAGTCCTAGTAACCTACAGTTAAAATTTCATCAAGATAGCTCTATTATTTTTTGAGTTATCGTGCCTACGGACGGACGGACATGGCTATATCGACTAAGGCGGTCACGCTGATCACAAATATATATACTTTTCCATATCTAGCTCGCTTCCTTTAGGTGGTTACAAACACCATACCAAAGTTAATATACCCCTTTACCTATTCTATAGGTGTAGGGTATAAAAAAGACTTGAAGAAATTAAAATTTAATGAAGATCGAAAACCATATGTGTTAATAATAAGCTTTGAAACTATTTAAAATCGGATTAAAACGAGGAAGATTATAGTTGCCCTTGTCAACTTTTATATACCCGTGCATACCCATTATAATGTGTAAAATAAACCGTTATTTATTTCTCTAATGCTAAAATATAAAAAATTAAAATAGTTTAAAAAAATTTAACTCATTATCCCATAATTTTTGCTTAACAAAAACAAAAAAAAAAAAAAACAAAAAAATTGCCCCACCCTGAAAGTTGTTCCGAGTGATGTCCAACTTTGCCAAGTAACTTGTCCTATTACTTTACCTGCCCAATTTTAATTTTAATTTCCTAGCTTTATTAGATTCATACAATCCTCACCGCACGCAATCGCCAACGTTTTTTCATAACCAGTACCCTACAACACAAATTTTATGAAGATAGCGTCATTAGTTGTTGAGTTATCGTGATTTTTTATATATGTTCGTTAGCCCTTGGCCCGATTAAAAAGTCCAGATTCCGAACCCATTGGGCTGATTTCGCCCATATGCAGTCCGCGCTGTACTTTAAATACTAGTTAACCCTTGTACACAAGTGGAACGTTATATATTAATTTTAAGTTATTATTTTTAGTAATTTCGATTATAAGCTTTTTAACTTTTGGAAGTCTAAAAGGGGTACTGAACCACCACTCCAATAGATTCCAAATTAGGCGGGCATACAAGAAATAATAAAGAACATCCTTGTGCCAAATTTGAAGCTTCTATATTTTTTCAAATTGCTATCTTTATTAATTTTAAAGATATGATTTAAGGTCTTCGGAAATGTGTGGCTAGTCCCCGACCCACTTCTCCAATGGGGCACAAAATTCAAGGACACTAAGGAAATAGGGAGGGACACGCTGGTACCAAATTTGGAGGTTCTATCTTCATTGGTTTTGGAATTATGCTTGTTTGGCCTAAATTCGATCAAAAAGCTCTAGGTTCCGAACCCATGGTCCAATCCCGAACTTACGAAGTCCTCGAAGTAGTTTCATTACTAGTAACCTACGGCACAAATTTGATGAAGATAGCGTCATTAGTTGTTGAGTTATCGTGATTTTTTATATATGTTCGTTAGCCCTTCGATCGATTAAAAGGTCCAGAATCCAAACCCATGGGTTGATTTCGCCCATATGCAATCCCCGCCGTACTTTCAGTCCTAGTAATAATCTACAGTTAAAATTTCATCAAGATATGTCCATTATTTTTTGAGTTATCGTGCCTACGGACGGACGGACGGACATGGCTATATCGACTCAGGCGGTCACGCTGATCACAAATATATATACTTTTCCATATCTAGCTCGCTTCCTTTAGGTGGTTACAAACACCATACCAAAGTTAATATACCCCTTTACCTATTCTATAGGTGTAGGGTATAAAAAATTCAAATAAAAATAAATTTCGGAGATATAATAAAAACTTCCATTTTTATTAATATTTCAATAAATAAGTACTTTTGATGTGTTGCAACATAAAATAATATCTAATGAAAATGTAAATGCTGATCGGTTTAAAATATTTTTAAAAGAGCTACTGGAAAAATTAGTAATACCACAAACCTACAAAACAGCTTATGGATAATGCCAAAATTCCCAAAGGAAGAGATGTTGAAGATATAATTACGAACAGTGGATCTATTTTAAAATTTTTACCACCATATTCTCCAATGCACAACCCAATAGGGAAAGAATTTTCTAAAAAAAAATTATATACGCATACAGTGTAAAGCGATACTTAAAAAAATGCTCATTTTCCAAGTAATTAACGAAAGTACATATATATTAACATCAACAGATTTCTTCAAAATGATTGGATTAACCATTACACTCAGCATTTTAAAGCTTGGAAATTGAAAATACCACGTCGATTTCATAATTAGAGCAATCGTTTGATGTCAGCTGATTAACACTTTGGTTAATTACAAGTGGAAGATTTAGCTCAATCTTGTATCACATAATATCAAACAAGCATATATTTTTATTTTCGGAAATATTTTTTCTATTGCACTCTATTGAGCATTGGCGAATAGATTGGTAAAAGTTTTGAAATTTATTGTCCGTATTTTTTAATTGCTTGTCTTTTCTGAATTTTTGGCTTATGCATAAGCAAAAAGCAATTCTGTAGGTTAGTAGTGTTTATTTATTTCAGTTTTGTAAATGAATTAAACTTTAATTTTTAAAAATAAATTTTGAAATTTTTTTAGTTTCATTTACTTTGGTTTCATTTATTTTGAAAAAGGTTTCATTTGCTTTGAAAAAGGTTTCATTCAGTTGAAAAATAGTTTCATTCAATTGATAAATAGTTTCATTCAGTTGAAAAATGGTATCATTCAGTTGAAAAATAGTTTCATTCATTTGAAAAATAGTTCCATTCAATTGAAAAATAGTTTCATTTAATCGGAAAATGCTATAGAACATACTGAATATTCATACTTTTTTTTTGTATTTGGTGTACTCGGTATTTGTCAAAAATAAGAAAAACCTATTGTAATTTAGTTTTAATTTATTAATTACGCATTTAAAATAAGTTGTTGATGTAATGTTTTATTTATTAAATTTGATTAAAATGATTTATTATTATTATATTTAAGAAAAGTTCTTGATTTAATGTTTTATTTATTAAATTTGATTAAAATGATTTATTTTTATTATTAAAATTATTATTTCTATTTATTTCGATTGACAAAAATTAATATTTAAAATTTACTTTGTAATATTAACAAGTGTATGGATTGGATCAGAATCGAAAAATAAATCGATTTAGCTATGTATGTCCGTCCGTCTGTCCGTCCATCTATCCATCCGTCCGTCATCACGATAAATCAAAAACTAAAGGAGGAGGAAGTTTTCGGAAATTCGTTTTTTTGCAATAGCCGTCATCGCTATTTAAAACCAGTAATTTTAGTCCATGGGTTCGGGTAGCTGCCATACAACTTCTTTTTTTATATGAGTATTACTCTGTACCTATTACAGCTGCGTGTCTGAAATTTTGCCAAAAGTAGTTTAGTTTAATGGCAAATGTTTCTGCAAAATTTGGTTGTTCTAATGCAGAGGGTTCAAGTAGGTGCCATGCAATTCCTTCTTTTATATGAGCATTAAACTACACCTAATGAAGCTGGGTGTCTGAAATTTTGCCAAAAATAGTTCA
This sequence comes from Dolichopus griseipennis, assembly GCA_963082915.1. Lineage (NCBI taxonomy): Eukaryota > Metazoa > Arthropoda > Insecta > Diptera > Dolichopodidae > Dolichopus > Dolichopus griseipennis. The sequence continues at coordinate 235,954,268 of OY720441.1, read as the reverse complement.
GTGTAATGGCCAAAGTTACATCAAAATTTGATTGGTCTACTACAGAGGGTTCGAGTAGCTGCCATACAACTCCTTCTTTTATATGAGCATTACACTACACTTAATAAAGCTGTATATTTTGCCAAATGTAATTAACCGGATGATATAATGTATATGTTACGGTCATACGGGTATCCCAGAGTTGACACAGTCTACTTTACTACACTTTTTCTCGTTTTTCATTAAAAATTATTTTAATGAAGAATAATTTTTTTTTTCATAATGAAATTGAATATTATGGAATGTTTATGGCAACGGAAGTACAAAAGTTTATTGAGGTGGATGGATATGTAACTTTCCCGTCTTTAAGATTGTTGTTTTCTTGGACAACATTTTTAACAGTATTTTTTTTTTGGATATTTTTATGCTATCTTTCTTTTTGTACAAAAATGTGACCATAATTATCATAACACAGATTTCAACAAAGGATGAATTTAAATAATGTATTATTTCATTTTTATAGTATTTGTTTTATTTGGACAGCCTCTAAGTTAACTGTAATATTTATGTTATCTAAGGTTAGATAATCTGGTATTAAAAAGTTTTGCTTTACTCTACTTGTTTGTTAGAAAATTTAAAATTATTAATTCTATTTTACAATTATCAGAAATTATAATATGATTTTTATTATATACTTTTATATGAACTTGCCTGTGTCTATGGCTTTATTTTTCATTCTGCCAGTTAGTCATATATTTATATTAGAAATCTGACCATAAATTTATAAGAATTGTATGGTTCAGTGGTTAGCAGTTTTAGTTTCCCAAAAAGTAATTGAATAAAACTCTTGTTTTATATTTAATTAACTTTTATTTAAAAGAAAAGATAAACTTTTTTGGTTTGAATTCTACTTAAGAACTATATTTTTTTTTTTAGATTTTTTACAACAGACAATTTCTTTTTCTTTGTGAAAATGCGTTTTAGCATTTTTACTTACAATTACAAAATTTCTTTTTCATAAAAATATTCTAAATTAAATTTATGCCATTTCTTGTTACCGCAATATATTATATTATTGTTACATATAATTTGTACACTTGCCATCCCTACATGTAAATATAATAATAAAACATGGTCTTAACTCTTTCAAATATAGTGTTAATTACAATTACATCTTTAATGAATAAAAATCAAATACATATAGCTTTAAATACAAACATGTAATAAGTACAAACTTTTGTCTGTCATTTAATACAATTGTAATATAGCTTTAGGATAAGTACAATTATATTGTTAATAAAAAGAGCAACTTGAGTGTAAGTTGCCTTCTTGTTGATTTCTAATTTAGAACAATAAAGTGGACATCAGTAATAAATGAGTTTCAATTATAACTGGCGCAGTCTAAACTAAAAAAAGAACCTACGTAAGAAAATAAAATAAAATAATTTAGTATATAAAGTTTAATAAAATTATTTTTATAAAATTCAAGAGTATTAAATAAAATCTGACAAAGTGAAAAATAATAAAGTGAAAATAAAATGGCGTTACAATATCTAAAATAGACTTTGGATAATTTAAAGAAAACTGAAAGCACGTGTTATATATTAAATTTTATTCAAATTAGCGTAATTCGAATTAAAAAAAAAAAAAAAAATTATTTTATTATGAAACGGATAATGATTCGCATTTTGAAAGTTATTCTTGGATACAAAAAAAAAATTATATAAAATATTGAAAATAGTGAAAAAAAATAAAATAAACTAGATCAGGTACTTATTAAAGAAAGTTAATTAAAACGAATTTAAATTCTTTTAAATAAAATTCATAAAGATTAGTAAAGTGAAAAATAATACTAAAGAAAATAAAAATTAAAAAAAAGACGTCTTAATATCAAAAAAAAAAAAAAAAAAAGACTTGAAGAAATTAAAATTTAATGAAGATCGAAAACCATATGTGTTAATAATAAGCTTTGAAACTATTTAAAATCGGATTAAAACGAGGAAGATTATAGTTGCCCTTGTCAACTTTTATATACCCGTGCATACCCATTATAATGTGTAAAATAAACCGTTATTTATTTCTCTAATGCTAAAATATAAAAAATTAAAATAGTTTAAAAAAATTTAACTCATTATCCCATAATTTTTGCTTAACAAAAACAAAAAAAAAAAAAAACAAAAAAATTGCCCCACCCTGAAAGTTGTTCCGAGTGATGTCCAACTTTGCCAAGTAACTTGTCCTATTACTTTACCTGCCCAATTTTAATTTTAATTTCCTAGCTTTATTAGATTCATACAATCCTCACCGCACGCAATCGCCAACGTTTTTTCATAACCAGTACCCTACAACACAAATTTTATGAAGATAGCGTCATTAGTTGTTGAGTTATCGTGATTTTTTATATATGTTCGTTAGCCCTTGGCCCGATTAAAAAGTCCAGATTCCGAACCCATTGGGCTGATTTCGCCCATATGCAGTCCGCGCTGTACTTTAAATACTAGTTAACCCTTGTACACAAGTGGAACGTTATATATTAATTTTAAGTTATTATTTTTAGTAATTTCGATTATAAGCTTTTTAACTTTTGGAAGTCTAAAAGGGGTACTGAACCACCACTCCAATAGATTCCAAATTAGGCGGGCATACAAGAAATAATAAAGAACATCCTTGTGCCAAATTTGAAGCTTCTATATTTTTTCAAATTGCTATCTTTATTAATTTTAAAGATATGATTTAAGGTCTTCGGAAATGTGTGGCTGGTCCCCGACCCACTTCTCCAATGGGGCCCAAAATTCAAGGACACTAAGGAAATAGGAAGGGACACGCTGGTACCAAATTTGGAGGTTCTATCTTCATTGGTTTTGGAATTATGCTTGTTTGGCCTAAATTCGATCAAAAAGCTCTAGGTTCCGAACCCATGGTCCAATCCCGAACTTACGCAGTCCTCGAAGTAGTTTCATTACTAGTAACCTACGGCACAAATTTGATGAAGATAGCGTCATTAGTTGTTGAGTTATCGTGATTTTTTATATATGTTCGTTAGCCCTTCGATCGATTAAAAGGTCCAGAATCCAAACCCATGGGCTGATTTCGCCCATATGCAATCCCCGCCGTACTTTCAGTCCTAGTAATCTACAGTTAAAATTTCATCAAGATATGTCCATTATTTTTTGAGTTATCGTGCCTACGGACGGACGGACGGACATGGCTATATCGACTCAGGCGGTCACGCTGATCACAAATATATATACTTTTCCATATCTAGCTCGCTTCCTTTAGGTGGTTACAAACACCATACCAAAGTTAATATACCCCTTTACCTATTCTATAGGTGTAGGGTATAAAAAATTCAAATAAAAATAAATTTCGGAGATATAATAAAAACTTCCATTTTTATTAATATTTCAATAAATAAGTACTTTTGATGTGTTGCAACATAAAATAATATCTAATGAAAATGTAAATGCTGATCGGTTTAAAATATTTTTAAAAGAGCTACTGGAAAAATTAGTAATACCACAAACCTACAAAACAGCTTATGGATAATGCCAAAATTCCCAAAGGAAGAGATGTTGAAGATATAATTACGAACAGTGGATCTATTTTAAAATTTTTACCACCATATTCTCCAATGCACAACCCAATAGGGAAAGAATTTTCTAAAAAAAAATTATATACGCATACAGTGTAAAGCGATACTTAAAAAAATGCTCATTTTTTATTTCATTCTACCTTTGTTGTGAACACATCGGTATATAACCGTATCTCTAGAGTTTAATTACAATTTTAATTTTAATATTTTCTTTTCTTTTTATTCAAAAATTTTTAAATTTAAAATAATATAATTTCTTTATTGTGTTGTGATGGTGTTTTACTTTATTTAATATATTTCTCTCCATTATTGGATTACCGAGCCGCACTTCTAATGGTGGCAAGATAAGTATTTCTATTTTCACTTTTATTATATTATTTTGTTTTTTTTTTTTTTATATTATTCTAAATATTTGATGTAAAGAAAAAAAAATACTTTAACTAAACAAAACTATCACATAACTAACACAAATTTTATTTTCGATTTTCAATATCACAAACATTAACTTTTTTTTTTTATATATAGTTTAAGAACTTTTATTTTATTTTTAAAATTAAATAAATTTTATTCTATTTTTTAAAACACGCGTCGGATTTGTTTTGTTTACAATTAATAACTTGTCAAATTCAATTTTTTTTTTATAATTTATTTCTCATTTCATACATCTCCTAGCAGTAAACAAAACAAATATATCCATCTCCCTTCCTCTTATGTATGGATGTTGATGCTCTAAATTAATTACTTAATAATTCTCAATTTTTTATATTTTTTTTTTTTATAATAGTATTGATGATTGTAAATTAGATTACACTAAGATTATTACACTAAATATAATTTTATGTGTTGATCTCTTCTTACTTAAATAAATCAATACTAATTATGATATTTAAACATTAAATTTTTCTCTTCTTAAACATAAAATTTTTTTTTTTTTTTATATTAAAATCTAAAATACATGTGGTTTTACTTTGTGTGAGTTTGCGACTGTAACTTCGTTCAATAAGGGCACATATAGTGTTTCGCCATTATATCGTGCAAGATAAAAACTGTTGAACTTTGATATAAGTCGTTTTCTCACTTTGAGCAAAATTAAATTAACCGGTGTTAATCATTAATTAAGGTGGTCAAATCGTACATATTTATTTTTAATTTCTAAATTTTTAAATTCTTCTTTTCTTTATTTGTTTTAAAATTCAAATATAATTTTCTTTCAATTTCAAATTAAGAAAAATTTCGGTTTTTACTTTTATTTCATTTTTCTATTCTTAAAATCTTTCTATTTTTAAAAATTTTTTATTTTTTTTTGATTCTTAAAATTTTGTATTCATTTTCTTTATCAAAATTGCCAACTTTTGTATTAATTTTTGTAACATACGTGGGTTGCAGACGAATTTTCATGCCGTAGAATGCCATTTAAACTCTTCAAAACCAGCTATCCTAGCCCTATGTGAAACACAAGTTAGTGGCCAAAAAGATAATTTTAGTATTACAGGCTACTCAATTGTTTCACACTTCGTCCCTAAAAGAGGCATCGCTATCTTCATTAAAAATGACATAGTTTTCAACATTCCTCATAAATATAAAGCTTCTAGCCCAACCTTCCATTACATTTGGGTCAAAATTCTCGTTGGAAAACATGTCATACATTTCTGTTTCTTATACAGATCACCCAACTCAAATGAACATGAAACTGCTACGGAGATTGAAAATCTCTCTAACCAGATTAATGAAATTTTGGAGTCATGCCCAAAAACTGAAATAGTTCTGGCTGGGGATTTCAATATCCATAACAGAGATTGGCTTCATTTTTCAAGTAATTCTTCTTTGAGCCAAAACTCAATTGGGAAGCAAGTTGAACTGTTCTCATCAATGTTCCACCTTTCTCAACTTGTTCAAAATCCCACTAGGGTCCCTGACCGTGCTGATCAAGAAGGTTACCTCTTGGATCTGTTTCTGACTACACATCCTGAAAAGTATGTGGTTTCAGTTGGTTGTCCACTGGGGGGCTCCGACCATTGTTTGGTGAAAACAAGCTTCCATATTAACACAGTGATCAATGGAAAGACTCCTCCCAAAAAACTGGTATGGAATTATAATCGTGCCAACTGGGAAGGTTTAAACAACTTTTTTAAAGATTTCGATTGGTCAATGTGTTTTCGCAACAAGAATGTTAACTTTGCTGCAAATGCGATCAGTGAAACCATCTTGCTTGGCATGAGGTTGTTCATACCTCACTCCATGAGAAGTATTCAGCGAAAACCGAATGCATGGTTCAATCGCATTTGTAGTAAAGCAATTCATAATAAGGAGGAGGCTTTTAAACGTTACCAACACAATCGGTCGGAGTCTCACAGGGCCAACTATATAGTGGCCAGAAATAGATGCAAGAGAGTTATCAACAAACAAAAGTTCTTATTCAACCAAAGAATAAAACGTAGGTTGCTCCACATGCCAAAGAACAACAAGTCCTTTTGGACTTTTACAAAGGGGTTAAAGGAGGACGTAAGCGATTCCTCTTTTCCTCCACTTGTTGATAAAAATAACAGAATTGTGTCAGATTCTAAAGAAAAAGCAAACCTGTTTGGTGAACAATTTGCTTCCAATTCAACACTGCCCCAGTCAACACAAAATCCACCTCATATTCCACGCGTTGGCTGTTCCTTTGGTAGAATTTACTTCAGGACACGAACAGTGATGAAAATATTGAAAAATCTTGACGCAAACAAATCGGCCGGTCCGGATGGAATCACTTCAATGGTTCTCAAAAAAACTTATTCCACTATTTCAAAACCTCTCCGCAACCTTTTTTTCCTTTCCTTTACTTCGGGTACTCATCCTGCCCAATGGAAGGTTGCGAATGTTTTTCCAATTCCAAAAAAAGGCAACAAAAGCGATCCCTCAAACTACCGCCCTATTGCTATAACCTCGGTCCTTTCCAAAGTAATGGAAAAAATTGTAAACATAAAGCTTCTGAAATACCTTGATCGCAAAGGTTTGCTCCATGATCGACAATACGGGTTCAGAGCCCGTCGTTCAACCGGTGATCTCATGACTTACCTTTGCGAGAAGCTAAATATCAGTCTTCACCACTCTGGTGAATCTGATGTTGTAGCCTTGGATATATCTAAAGCTTTTGACCGAGTATGGCATGATGCTTTAATAGCCAAATGCGAAGCTTTAGGTTTAGGTAGGGTTTTTCTAAAATGGATTGGAGATTTTCTCTCAAATCGCACAATTCGTGTACTTGTGGATGGTTATACATCCAACCAATTTCAAATAAATGCTGGTGTCCCCCAAGGATCTGTTCTATCCCCAACTCTTTTCTTAATATTTATCAATGACTTACTTTCAATAACCTCCAATCCAATTCACAGTTTCGCAGATGACAGCACCCTTGTGGCTTCCTATGAATTTCATAGTCGCTGTAACATTAATCATCAGATTAACACAACAGCAAAAAATTTCATGACTAGTGAGCTAAACAATGATTTAGCAAAAATCCAAAAATGGGGAGAGTGTAACCGTGTTGATTTCAACACAAAAAAGACCCAATGCTGTTTAATCTCGCGGAAAATTGCAATATCTACCCCCAGCTTGTCATTTCAGGGTATACCTTTGCAGCACACAACAGACCTGAACATTCTGGGTATCGGGTTAAACCAAAAATTGACCTGGTCAAACCACATTTTTGGTATAGCTAAAGATGCAGCTAAATGTTTAGGTTTTTTGTTTCGCTGTAAAACTTACTTTACTGCACCTGATCTTCTAAAAATCTATAAAACTTACATTAGACCAAAAATGGAGTATAATGCACATATTTGGGCTGGAGCCCCCCAAACCGCACTGGGATATCTCGATAAAGTGCAAAATAGAGCTATCCGTCTTATAAATGATCCCAGTGTTACCTCATCGCTCACTCCACTTAACCATCGGCGAAACGTTTGGTCACTAACTCTGTTTTATAGATACCTCGTAGGGACGAACACCTGTTCCAACGAAATCAAACAATTAATGCCTCCCCTAAAAGTTTTTCAACGTGAAACAAGGAGTGCGACAGATGCTCACCCCTACTCAGTTGAATTAGTAAGATGGCGAAACACGGCTTATGGAAATTCGTTTGTTGTGCGTACATCGCGATTATGGAATCAGTTACCATGTAATGTCTTTCCCAAAGTTGGTAGTTTTTATATGTACGATCCAATAAAGTTTAAGAAGAACATTAACATCCATCTTCATGACTTTCCTTTAAATTAATTCCTTTATCCATCATTATTCAAACTCCTAAATCCTAATCCTAATCCTAATCCTAATTTCCTTCCCAATCCCGATCCTAAAAACCAAACAATACATTTGTATTTAAGGTCCATACCAAGTTTGGTTTTAAAAAAAGGTGGGTGGTTTTAGTTGGTTAAAGTCCAACACTCCCCAGATGAACCCCGTACAGTGATTCTGGGCGGCTTTCGATGCTTTCCATCAACCTTCGCAAAAAAAAAAAAAAAAAAAAAAAAAAAAAAAAAAAAAATGCTCATTTTCCAAGTAATTAACGAAAGTACATATATATTAACATCAACAGATTTCTTCAAAATGATTGGATTAACCATTACACTCAGCATTTTAAAGCTTGGAAATTGAAAATACCACGTCGATTTCATAATTAGAGCAATCGTTTGATGTCAGCTGATTAACACTTTGGTTAATTACAAGTGGAAGATTTAGCTCAATCTTGTATCACATAATATCAAACAAGCATATATTTTTATTTTCGGAAATATTTTTTCTATTGCACTCTATTGAGCATTGGCGAATAGATTGGTAAAAGTTTTGAAATTTATTGTCCGTATTTTTTAATTGCTTGTCTTTTCTGAATTTTTGGCTTATGCATAAGCAAAAAGCAATTCTGTAGGTTAGTAGTGTTTATTTATTTCAGTTTTGTAAATGAATTAAACTTTAATTTTTAAAAATAAATTTTGAAATTTTTTTAGTTTCATTTATTTTGAAAAAGGTTTCATTTGCTTTGAAAAAGGTTTCATTCAGTTGAAAAATAGTTTCATTCAATTGATAAATAGTTTCATTCAGTTGAAAAATGGTATCATTCAGTTGAAAAATAGTTTCATTCATTTGAAAAATAGTTCCATTCAATTGAAAAATAGTTTCATTTAATCGGAAAATGCTATAGAACATACTGAATATTCATACTTTTTTTTTGTATTTGGTGTACTCGGTATTTGTCAAAAATAAGAAAAACCTATTGTAATTTAGTTTTAATTTATTAATTACGCATTTAAAAAAAGTTGTTGATGTAATGTTTTATTTATTAAATTTGATTAAAATGATTTATTATTATTATATTTAAGAAAAGTTCTTGATTTAATGTTTTATTTATTAAATTTGATTAAAATGATTTATTTTTATTATTAAAATTATTATTTCTATTTATTTCGATTGACAAAAATTAATATTTAAAATTTACTTTGTAATATTAACAAGTGTATGGATTGGATCAGAATCGAAAAATAAATCGATTTAGCTATGTATGTCCGTCCGTCTGTCCGTCCATCTATCCATCCGTCCGTCATCACGATAAATCAAAAACTAAAGGAGGAGGAAGTTTTCGGAAATTCGTTTTTTTGCAATAGCCGTCATCGCTATTTAAAACCAGTCATTTTAGTCCATGGGTTCGGGTAGCTGCCATACAACTTCTTTTTTTATATGAGTATTACTCTGTACCTATTACAGCTGCGTGTCTGAAATTTTTCCAAAAGTAGTTTAGTTTAATGGCAAATGTTTCTGCAAAATTTGGTTGTTCTAATGCAGAGGGTTCAAGTAGGTGCCATGCAATTCCTTCTTTTATATGAGCATTAAACTACACCTAATGAAGCTGGGTGTCTGAAATTTTGCCAAAAATAGTTCAGTGTAATGGCCAAAGTTACATCAAAATTTGATTGGTCTACTACAGAGGGTTCGAGTAGCTGCCATACAACTCCTTCTTTTATATGAGCATTACACTACACTTAATAAAGCTGTATATTTTGCCAAATGTAATTAACCGGATGATATAATGTATATGTTACGGTCATACGGGTATCCCAGAGTTGACACAGTCTACTTTACTACACTTTTTCTCGTTTTTCATTAAAAATTATTTTAATGAAGAATAATTTTTTTTTTCATAATGAAATTGAATATTATGGAATGTTTATGGCAACGGAAGTACAAAAGTTTATTGAGGTGGATGGATATGTAACTTTCCCGTCTTTAAGATTGTTGTTTTCTTGGACAACATTTTTAACAGTATTTTTTTTTTGGATATTTTTATGCTATCTTTCTTTTTGTACAAAAATGTGACCATAATTATCATAACACAGATTTCAACAAAGGATGAATTTAAATAATGTATTATTTCATTTTTATAGTATTTGTTTTATTTGGACAGCCTCTAAGTTAACTGTAATATTTATGTTATCTAAGGTTAGATAATCTGGTATTAAAAAGTTTTGCTTTACTCTACTTGTTTGTTAGAAAATTTAAAATTATTAATTCTATTTTACAATTATCAGAAATTATAATATGATTTTTATTATATACTTTTATATGAACTTGCCTGTGTCTATGGCTTTATTTTTCATTCTGCCAGTTAGTCATATATTTATATTAGAAATCTGACCATAAATTTATAAGAATTGTATGGTTCAGTGGTTAGCAGTTTTAGTTTCCCAAAAAGTAATTGAATAAAACTCTTGTTTTATATTTAATTAACTTTTATTTAAAAGAAAAGATAAACTTTTTTGGTTTGAATTCTACTTAAGAACTATATTTTTTTTTTTAGATTTTTTACAACAGACAATTTCTTTTTCTTTGTGAAAATGCGTTTTAGCATTTTTACTTACAATTACAAAATTTCTTTTTCATAAAAATATTCTAAATTAAATTTATGCCATTTCTTGTTACCGCAATATATTATATTATTGTTACATATAATTTGTACACTTGCCATCCCTACATGTAAATATAATAATAAAACATGGTCTTAACTCTTTCAAATATAGTGTTAATTACAATTACATCTTTAATGAATAAAAATCAAATACATATAGCTTTAAATACAAACATGTAATAAGTACAAACTTTTGTCTGTCATTTAATACAATTGTAATATAGCTTTAGGATAAGTACAATTATATTGTTAATAAAAAGAGCAACTTGAGTGTAAGTTGCCTTCTTGTTGATTTCTAATTTAGAACAATAAAGTGGACATCAGTAATAAATGAGTTTCAATTATAACTGGCGCAGTCTAAACTAAAAAAAGAACCTACGTAAGAAAATAAAATAAAATAATTTAGTATATAAAGTTTAATAAAATTATTTTTATAAAATTCAAGAGTATTAAATAAAATCTGACAAAGTGAAAAATAATAAAGTGAAAATAAAATGGCGTTACAATATCTAAAATAGACTTTGGATAATTTAAAGAAAACTGAAAGCACGTGTTATATATTAAATTTTATTCAAATTAGCGTAATTCGAATTAAAAAAAAAAAAAAAAATTATTTTATTATGAAACGGATAATGATTCGCATTTTGAAAGTTATTCTTGGATACAAAAAAAAAATTATATAAAATATTGAAAATAGTGAAAAAAAATAAAATAAACTAGATCAGGTACTTATTAAAGAAAGTTAATTAAAACGAATTTAAATTCTTTTAAATAAAATTCATAAAGATTAGTAAAGTGAAAAATAATACTAAAGAAAATAAAAATTAAAAAAAAGACGTCTTAATATCAAAAAAAAAAAAAAAAAAAGACTTGAAGAAATTAAAATTTAATGAAGATCGAAAACCATATGTGTTAATAATAAGCTTTGAAACTATTTAAAATCGGATTAAAACGAGGAAGATTATAGTTGCCCTTGTCAACTTTTATATACCCGTGCATACCCATTATAATGTGTAAAATAAACCGTTATTTATTTCTCTAATGCTAAAATATAAAAAATTAAAATAGTTTAAAAAAATTTAACTCATTATCCCATAATTTTTGCTTAACAAAAACAAAAAAAAAAAAAAACAAAAAAATTGCCCCACCCTGAAAGTTGTTCCGAGTGATTTCCAACTTTGCCAAGTAACTTGTCCTATTACTTTACCTGCCCAATTTTAATTTTAATTTCCTAGCTTTATTAGATTCATACAATCCTCACGGCACGCAATCGCCAACGTTTTTTCATAACCATTACCCTACAACACAAATTTTATGAAGATAGCGTCATTAGTTGTTGAGTTATCGTGATTTTTTATATATGTTCGTTAGCCCTTGGTCCGATTAAAAAGTCCAGATTCCGAACCCATTGGGCTGATTTCGCCCATATGCAGTCCGCGCTGTACTTTAAATACTAGTTAACCCTTGTACACAAGTGAAACGTTATATATTAATTTTAAGTTATTATTTTTAGTAATTTCGATTATAAGCTTTTTAACTTTTGGAAGTCTAAAAGGGGTACTGAACCACCACTCCAATAGATTCCAAATTAGGCGGGCATACAAGAAATAATAAGGAACATCCTTGTGCCAAATTTGAAGCTTCTATATTTTTTCAAATTGCTATCTTTATTAATTTTAAAGATATGATTTAAGGTCTTCGGAAATGTGTGGCTGGTCCCCGACCCACTTCTCCAATGGGGCCCAAAATTCAAGGACACTAAGGAAATAGGAAGGGACACGCTGGTACCAAATTTGGAGGTTCTATCTTCATTGGTTTTGGAATTATGCTTGTTTGGCCTAAATTCGATCAAAAAGCTCTAGGTTCCGAACCCATGGTCCAATCCCGAACTTACGCAGTCCTCGAAGTAGTTTCATTACTAGTAACCTACGGCACAAATTTGATGAAGATAGCGTCATTAGTTGTTGAGTTATCGTGATTTTTTATATATGTTCGTTAGCTCTTCGATCGATTAAAAGGTCCAGAATCCAAACCCATGGGCTGATTTCGCCCATATGCAATCCCCGCCGTACTTTCAGTCCTAGTAATCTACAGTTAAAATTTCATCAAGATATGTCCATTATTTTTTGAGTTATCGTGCCTACGGACGGACGGACGGACATGGCTATATCGACTCAGGCGGTCACGCTGATCACAAATATATATACTTTTCCATATCTAGCTCGCTTCCTTTAGGTGGTTACAAACACCATACCAAAGTTAATATACCCCTTTACCTATTCTATAGGTGTAGGGTATAAAAAATTCAAATAAAAATAAATTTCGGAGATATAATAAAAACTTCCATTTTTATTAATATTTCAATAAATAAGTACTTTTGATGTGTTGCAACATAAAATAATATCTAATGAAAATGTAAATGCTGATCGGTTTAAAATATTTTTAAAAGAGCTACTGGAAAAATTAGTAATACCACAAACCTACAAAACAGCTTATGGATAATGCCAAAATTCCCAAAGGAAGAGATGTTGAAGATATAATTACGAACAGTGGATCTATTTTAAAATTTTTACCACCATATTCTCCAATGCACAACCCAATAGGGAAAGAATTTTCTAAAAAAAAATTATATACGCATACAGTGTAAAGCGATACTTAAAAAAATGCTCATTTTCCAAGTAATTAACGAAAGTACATATATATTAACATCAACAGATTTCTTCAAAATGATTGGATTAACCATTACACTCAGCATTTTAAAGCTTGGAAATTGAAAATACCACGTCGATTTCATAATTAGAGCAATCGTTTGATGTCAGCTGATTAACACTTTGGTTAATTACAAGTGGAAGATTTAGCTCAATCTTGTATCACATAATATCAAACAAGCATATATTTTTATTTTCGGAAATATTTTTTCTATTGCACTCTATTGAGCATTGGCGAATAGATTGGTAAAAGTTTTGAAATTTATTGTCCGTATTTTTTAATTGCTTGTCTTTTCTGAATTTTTGGCTTATGCATAAGCAAAAAGCAATTCTGTAGGTTAGTAGTGTTTATTTATTTCAGTTTTGTAAATGAATTAAACTTTAATTTTTAAAAATAAATTTTGAAATTTTTTTAGTTTCATTTATTTTGAAAAAGGTTTCATTTGCTTTGAAAAAGGTTTCATTCAGTTGAAAAATAGTTTCATTCAATTGATAAATAGTTTCATTCAGTTGAAAAATGGTATCATTCAGTTGAAAAATAGTTTCATTCATTTGAAAAATAGTTCCATTCAATTGAAAAATAGTTTCATTTAATCGGAAAATGCTATAGAACATACTGAATATTCATACTTTTTTTTGTATTTGGTGTACTCGGTATTTGTCAAAAATAAAAAAAACCTATTGTAATTTAGTTTTAATTTATTTATTACGCATTTAAAAAAAGTTGTTGATTTAATGTTTTATTTATTAAATTTGATTAAAATGATTTATTATTATTATATTTAAGAAAAGTTCTTGATTTAATGTTTTATTTATTAAATTTGATTAAAATGATTTATTTTTATTATTAAAATTATTATTTCTATTTATTTCGATTGACAAAAATTAATATTTAAAATTTACTTTGTAATATTAACAAGTGTATGGATTGGATCAGAATCGAAAAATAAATCGATTTAGCTATGTATGTCCGTCCGTCTGTCCGTCCATCTATCCATCCGTCCGTCATCACGATAAATCAAAAACTAAAGGAGGAGGAAGTTTTCGGAAATTCGTTTTTTTGCAATAGCCGTCATCGCTATTTAAAACCAGTCATTTTAGTCCATGGGTTCGGGTAGCTGCCATACAACTTCTTTTTTTATATGAGTATTACTCTGTACCTATTACAGCTGCGTGTCTGAAATTTTGCCAAAAGTAGTTTAGTTTAATGGCAAATGTTTCTGCAAAATTTGGTTGTTCTAATGCAGAGGGTTCAAGTAGGTGCCATGCAATTCCTTCTTTTATATGAGCATTAAACTACACCTAATGAAGCTGGGTGTCTGAAATTTTGCCAAAAATAGTTCAGTGTAATGGCCAAAGTTACATCAAAATTTGATTGGTCTACTACAGAGGGTTCGAGTAGCTGCCATACAACTCCTTCTTTTATATGAGCATTACACTACACTTAATAAAGCTGTATATTTTGCCAAATGTAATTAACCGGATGATATAATGTATATGTTACGGTCATACGGGTATCCCAGAGTTGACACAGTCTACTTTACTACACTTTTTCTCGTTTTTCATTAAAAATTATTTTAATGAAGAATAATTTTTTTTTTCATAATGAAATTGAATATTATGGAATGTTTATGGCAACGGAAGTACAAAAGTTTATTGAGGTGGATGGATATGTAACTTTCCCGTCTTTAAGATTGTTGTTTTCTTGGACAACATTTTTAACAGTATTTTTTTTTTGGATATTTTTATGCTATCTTTCTTTTTGTACAAAAATGTTACCATAATTATCATAACACAGATTTCAACAAAGGATGAATTTAAATAATGTATTATTTCATTTTTATAGTATTTGTTTTATTTGGACAGCCTCTAAGTTAACTGTAATATTTATGTTATCTAAGGTTAGATAATCTGGTATTAAAAAGTTTTGCTTTACTCTACTTGTTTGTTAGAAAATTTAAAATTATTAATTCTATTTTACAATTATCAGAAATTATAATATGATTTTTATTATATACTTTTATATGAACTTGCCTGTGTCTATGGCTTTATTTTTCATTCTGCCAGTTAGTCATATATTTATATTAGAAATCTGACCATAAATTTATAAGAATTGTATGGTTCAGTGGTTAGCAGTTTTAGTTTTCCAAAAAGTAATTGAATAAAACTCTTGTTTTATATTTAATTAACTTTTATTTAAAAGAAAAGATAAACTTTTTTGGTTTGAATTCTACTTAAGAACTATATTTATTTTTTTAGATTTTTTACAACAGACAATTTCTTTTTCTTTGTGAAAATGCGTTTTAGCATTTTTACTTACAATTACAAAATTTCTTTTTCATAAAAATATTCTAAATTAAATTTATGCCATTTCTTGTTACCGCAATATATTATATTATTGTTACATATAATTTGTACACTTGCCATCCCTACATGTAAATATAATAATAAAACATGGTCTTAACTCTTTCAAATATAGTGTTAATTACAATTACATCTTTAATGAATAAAAATCAAATACATATAGCTTTAAATACAAACATGTAATAAGTACAAACTTTTGTCTGTCATTTAATACAATTGTAATATAGCTTTAGGATAAGTACAATTATATTGTTAATAAAAAGAGCAACTTGAGTGTAAGTTGCCTTCTTGTTGATTTCTAATTTAGAACAATAAAGTGGACATCAGTAATAAATGAGTTTCAATTATAACTGGCGCAGTCTAAACTAAAAAAAGAACCTACGTAAGAAAATAAAATAAAATAATTTAGTATATAAAGTTTAATAAAATTATTTTTATAAAATTCAAGAGTATTAAATAAAATCTGACAAAGTGAAAAATAATAAAGTGAAAATAAAATGGCGTTACAATATCTAAAATAGACTTTGGATAATTTAAAGAAAACTGAAAGCACGTGTTATATATTAAATTTTATTCAAATTAGCGTAATTCGAATTAAAAAAAAAAAAAAAAATTATTTTATTATGAAACGGATAATGATTCGCATTTTGAAAGTTATTCTTGGATACAAAAAAAAAATTATATAAAATATTGAAAATAGTGAAAAAAAATAAAATAAACTAGATCAGGTACTTATTAAAGAAAGTTAATTAAAACGAATTTAAATTCTTTTAAATAAAATTCATAAAGATTAGTAAAGTGAAAAATAATACTAAAGAAAATAAAAATTAAAAAAAAGACGTCTTAATATCAAAAAAAAAAAAAAAAAAAGACTTGAAGAAATTAAAATTTAATGAAGATCGAAAACCATATGTGTTAATAATAAGCTTTGAAACTATTTAAAATCGGATTAAAACGAGGAAGATTATAGTTGCCCTTGTCAACTTTTATATACCCGTGCATACCCATTATAATGTGTAAAATAAACCGTTATTTATTTCTCTAATGCTAAAATATAAAAAATTAAAATAGTTTAAAAAAATTTAACTCATTATCCCATAATTTTTGCTTAACAAAAACAAAAAAAAAAAAAAACAAAAAAATTGCCCCACCCTGAAAGTTGTTCCGAGTGATTTCCAACTTTGCCAAGTAACTTGTCCTATTACTTTACCTGCCCAATTTTAATTTTAATTTCCTAGCTTTATTAGATTCATACAATCCTCACGGCACGCAATCGCCAACGTTTTTTCATAACCATTACCCTACAACACAAATTTTATGAAGATAGCGTCATTAGTTGTTGAGTTATCGTGATTTTTTATATATGTTCGTTAGCCCTTGGTCCGATTAAAAAGTCCAGATTCCGAACCCATTGGGCTGATTTCGCCCATATGCAGTCCGCGCTGTACTTTAAATACTAGTTAACCCTTGTACACAAGTGGAACGTTATATATTAATTTTAAGTTATTATTTTTAGTAATTTCGATTATAAGCTTTTTAACTTTTGGAAGTCTAAAAGGGGTACTGAACCACCACTCCAATAGATTCCAAATTAGGCGGGCATACAAGAAATAATAAGGAACATCCTTGTGCCAAATTTGAAGCTTCTATATTTTTTCAAATTGCTATCTTTATTAATTTTAAAGATATGATTTAAGGTCTTCGGAAATGTGTGGCTGGTCCCCGACCCACTTCTCCAATGGGGCCCAAAATTCAAGGACACTAAGGAAATAGGAAGGGACACGCTGGTACCAAATTTGGAGGTTCTATCTTCATTGGTTTTGGAATTATGCTTGTTTGGCCTAAATTCGATCAAAAAGCTCTAGGTTCCGAACCCATGGTCCAATCCCGAACTTACGCAGTCCTCGAAGTAGTTTCATTACTAGTAACCTACGGCACAAATTTGATGAAGATAGCGTCATTAGTTGTTGAGTTATCGTGATTTTTTATATATGTTCGTTAGCTCTTCGATCGATTAAAAGGTCCAGAATCCAAACCCATGGGCTGATTTCGCCCATATGCAATCCCCGCCGTACTTTCAGTCCTAGTAATCTACAGTTAAAATTTCATCAAGATATGTCCATTATTTTTTGAGTTATCGTGCCTACGGACGGACGGACGGACATGGCTATATCGACTCAGGCGGTCACGCTGATCACAAATATATATACTTTTCCATATCTAGCTCGCTTCCTTTAGGTGGTTACAAACACCATACCAAAGTTAATATACCCCTTTACCTATTCTATAGGTGTAGGGTATAAAAAATTCAAATAAAAATAAATTTCGGAGATATAATAAAAACTTCCATTTTTATTAATATTTCAATAAATAAGTACTTTTGATGTGTTGCAACATAAAATAATATCTAATGAAAATGTAAATGCTGATCGGTTTAAAATATTTTTAAAAGAGCTACTGGAAAAATTAGTAATACCACAAACCTACAAAACAGCTTATGGATAATGCCAAAATTCCCAAAGGAAGAGATGTTGAAGATATAATTACGAACAGTGGATCTATTTTAAAATTTTTACCACCATATTCTCCAATGCACAACCCAATAGGGAAAGAATTTTCTAAAAAAAAATTATATACGCATACAGTGTAAAGCGATACTTAAAAAAATGCTCATTTTCCAAGTAATTAACGAAAGTACATATATATTAACATCAACAGATTTCTTCAAAATGATTGGATTAACCATTACACTCAGCATTTTAAAGCTTGGAAATTGAAAATACCACGTCGATTTCATAATTAGAGCAATCGTTTGATGTCAGCTGATTAACACTTTGGTTAATTACAAGTGGAAGATTTAGCTCAATCTTGTATCACATAATATCAAACAAGCATATATTTTTATTTTCGGAAATATTTTTTCTATTGCACTCTATTGAGCATTGGCGAATAGATTGGTAAAAGTTTTGAAATTTATTGTCCGTATTTTTTAATTGCTTGTCTTTTCTGAATTTTTGGCTTATGCATAAGCAAAAAGCAATTCTGTAGGTTAGTAGTGTTTATTTATTTCAGTTTTGTAAATGAATTAAACTTTAATTTTTAAAAATAAATTTTGAAATTTTTTTAGTTTCATTTATTTTGAAAAAGGTTTCATTTGCTTTGAAAAAGGTTTCATTCAGTTGAAAAATAGTTTCATTCAATTGATAAATAGTTTCATTCAGTTGAAAAATGGTATCATTCAGTTGAAAAATAGTTTCATTCATTTGAAAAATAGTTCCATTCAATTGAAAAATAGTTTCATTTAATCGGAAAATGCTATAGAACATACTGAATATTCATACTTTTTTTTGTATTTGGTGTACTCGGTATTTGTCAAAAATAAAAAAAACCTATTGTAATTTAGTTTTAATTTATTTATTACGCATTTAAAAAAAGTTGTTGATTTAATGTTTTATTTATTAAATTTGATTAAAATGATTTATTATTATTATATTTAAGAAAAGTTCTTGATTTAATGTTTTATTTATTAAATTTGATTAAAATGATTTATTTTTATTATTAAAATTATTATTTCTATTTATTTCGATTGACAAAAATTAATATTTAAAATTTACTTTGTAATATTAACAAGTGTATGGATTGGATCAGAATCGAAAAATAAATCGATTTAGCTATGTATGTCCGTCCGTCTGTCCGTCCATCTATCCATCCGTCCGTCATCACG
The DNA here is from genome assembly GCA_963082915.1 of Dolichopus griseipennis. Classification (NCBI taxonomy): domain Eukaryota; kingdom Metazoa; phylum Arthropoda; class Insecta; order Diptera; family Dolichopodidae; genus Dolichopus; species Dolichopus griseipennis. The sequence goes on along the minus strand of OY720441.1, from coordinate 235,934,967 downwards.
ATAAATCAAAAACTAAAGGAGGAGGAAGTTTTCGGAAATTCGTTTTTTTGCAATAGCCGTCATCGCTATTTAAAACCAGTCATTTTAGTCCATGGGTTCGGGTAGCTGCCATACAACTTCTTTTTTTATATGAGTATTACTCTGTACCTATTACAGCTGCGTGTCTGAAATTTTGCCAAAAGTAGTTTAGTTTAATGGCAAATGTTTCTGCAAAATTTGGTTGTTCTAATGCAGAGGGTTCAAGTAGGTGCCATGCAATTCCTTCTTTTATATGAGCATTAAACTACACCTAATGAAGCTGGGTGTCTGAAATTTTGCCAAAAATAGTTCAGTGTAATGGCCAAAGTTACATCAAAATTTGATTGGTCTACTACAGAGGGTTCGAGTAGCTGCCATACAACTCCTTCTTTTATATGAGCATTACACTACACTTAATAAAGCTGTATATTTTGCCAAATGTAATTAACCGGATGATATAATGTATATGTTACGGTCATACGGGTATCCCAGAGTTGACACAGTCTACTTTACTACACTTTTTCTCGTTTTTCATTAAAAATTATTTTAATGAAGAATAATTTTTTTTTTCATAATGAAATTGAATATTATGGAATGTTTATGGCAACGGAAGTACAAAAGTTTATTGAGGTGGATGGATATGTAACTTTCCCGTCTTTAAGATTGTTGTTTTCTTGGACAACATTTTTAACAGTATTTTTTTTTTGGATATTTTTATGCTATCTTTCTTTTTGTACAAAAATGTGACCATAATTATCATAACACAGATTTCAACAAAGGATGAATTTAAATAATGTATTATTTCATTTTTATAGTATTTGTTTTATTTGGACAGCCTCTAAGTTAACTGTAATATTTATGTTATCTAAGATTAGATAATCTGGTATTAAAAAGTTTTGCTTTACTCTACTTGTTTGTTAGAAAATTTAAAATTATTAATTCTATTTTACAATTATCAGAAATTATAATATGATTTTTATTATATACTTTTATATGAACTTGCCTGTGTCTATGGCTTTATTTTTCATTCTGCCAGTTAGTCATATATTTATATTAGAAATCTGACCATAAATTTATAAGAATTGTATGGTTCAGTGGTTAGCAGTTTTAGTTTTCCAAAAAGTAATTGAATAAAACTCTTGTTTTATATTTAATTAACTTTTATTTAAAAGAAAAGATAAACTTTTTTGGTTTGAATTCTACTTAAGAACTATATTTTTTTTTTTAGATTTTTTACAACAGACAATTTCTTTTTCTTTGTGAAAATGCGTTTTAGCATTTTTACTTACAATTACAAAATTTCTTTTTCATAAAAATATTCTAAATTAAATTTATGCCATTTCTTGTTACCGCAATATATTATATTATTGTTACATATAATTTGTACACTTGCCATCCCTACATGTAAATATAATAATAAAACATGGTCTTAACTCTTTCAAATATAGTGTTAATTACAATTACATCTTTAATGAATAAAAATCAAATACATATAGCTTTAAATACAAACATGTAATAAGTACAAACTTTTGTCTGTCATTTAATACAATTGTAATATAGCTTTAGGATAAGTACAATTATATTGTTAATAAAAAGAGCAACTTGAGTGTAAGTTGCCTTCTTGTTGATTTCTAATTTAGAACAATAAAGTGGACATCAGTAATAAATGAGTTTCAATTATAACTGGCGCAGTCTAAACTAAAAAAAGAACCTACGTAAGAAAATAAAATAAAATAATTTAGTATATAAAGTTTAATAAAATTATTTTTATAAAATTCAAGAGTATTAAATAAAATCTGACAAAGTGAAAAATAATAAAGTGAAAATAAAATGGCGTTACAATATCTAAAATAGACTTTGGATAATTTAAAGAAAACTGAAAGCACGTGTTATATATTAAATTTTATTCAAATTAGCGTAATTCGAATTAAAAAAAAAAAAAAAAATTATTTTATTATGAAACGGATAATGATTCGCATTTTGAAAGTTATTCTTGGATACAAAAAAAAAATTATATAAAATATTGAAAATAGTGAAAAAAAATAAAATAAACTAGATCAGGTACTTATTAAAGAAAGTTAATTAAAACGAATTTAAATTCTTTTAAATAAAATTCATAAAGATTAGTAAAGTGAAAAATAATACTAAAGAAAATAAAAATTAAAAAAAAGACGTCTTAATATCAAAAAAAAAAAAAAAAAAAGACTTGAAGAAATTAAAATTTAATGAAGATCGAAAACCATATGTGTTAATAATAAGCTTTGAAACTATTTAAAATCGGATTAAAACGAGGAAGATTATAGTTGCCCTTGTCAACTTTTATATACCCGTGCATACCCATTATAATGTGTAAAATAAACCGTTATTTATTTCTCTAATGCTAAAATATAAAAAATTAAAATAGTTTAAAAAAATTTAACTCATTATCCCATAATTTTTGCTTAACAAAAACAAAAAAAAAAAAAAACAAAAAAATTGCCCCACCCTGAAAGTTGTTCCGAGTGATTTCCAACTTTGCCAAGTAACTTGTCCTATTACTTTACCTGCCCAATTTTAATTTTAATTTCCTAGCTTTATTAGATTCATACAATCCTCACGGCACGCAATCGCCAACGTTTTTTCATAACCATTACCCTACAACACAAATTTTATGAAGATAGCGTCATTAGTTGTTGAGTTATCGTGATTTTTTATATATGTTCGTTAGCCCTTGGTCCGATTAAAAAGTCCAGATTCCGAACCCATTGGGCTGATTTCGCCCATATGCAGTCCGCGCTGTACTTTAAATACTAGTTAACCCTTGTACACAAGTGGAACGTTATATATTAATTTTAAGTTATTATTTTTAGTAATTTCGATTATAAGCTTTTTAACTTTTGGAAGTCTAAAAGGGGTACTGAACCACCACTCCAATAGATTCCAAATTAGGCGGGCATACAAGAAATAATAAGGAACATCCTTGTGCCAAATTTGAAGCTTCTATATTTTTTCAAATTGCTATCTTTATTAATTTTAAAGATATGATTTAAGGTCTTCGGAAATGTGTGGCTGGTCCCCGACCCACTTCTCCAATGGGGCCCAAAATTCAAGGACACTAAGGAAATAGGAAGGGACACGCTGGTACCAAATTTGGAGGTTCTATCTTCATTGGTTTTGGAATTATGCTTGTTTGGCCTAAATTCGATCAAAAAGCTCTAGGTTCCGAACCCATGGTCCAATCCCGAACTTACACAGTCCTCGAAGTAGTTTCATTACTAGTAACCTACGGCACAAATTTGATGAAGATAGCGTCATTAGTTGTTGAGTTATCGTGATTTTTTATATATGTTCGTTAGCTCTTCGATCGATTAAAAGGTCCAGAATCCAAACCCATGGGCTGATTTCGCCCATATGCAATCCCCGCCGTACTTTCAGTCCTAGTAATCTACAGTTAAAATTTCATCAAGATATGTCCATTATTTTTTGAGTTATCGTGCCTACGGACGGACGGACGGACATGGCTATATCGACTCAGGCGGTCACGCTGATCACAAATATATATACTTTTCCATATCTAGCTCGCTTCCTTTAGGTGGTTACAAACACCATACCAAAGTTAATATACCCCTTTACCTATTCTATAGGTGTAGGGTATAAAAAATTCAAATAAAAATAAATTTCGGAGATATAATAAAAACTTCCATTTTTATTAATATTTCAATAAATAAGTACTTTTGATGTGTTGCAACATAAAATAATATCTAATGAAAATGTAAATGCTGATCGGTTTAAAATATTTTTAAAAGAGCTACTGGAAAAATTAGTAATACCACAAACCTACAAAACAGCTTATGGATAATGCCAAAATTCCCAAAGGAAGAGATGTTGAAGATATAATTACGAACAGTGGATCTATTTTAAAATTTTTACCACCATATTCTCCAATGCACAACCCAATAGGGAAAGAATTTTCTAAAAAAAAATTATATACGCATACAGTGTAAAGCGATACTTAAAAAAATGCTCATTTTCCAAGTAATTAACGAAAGTACATATATAATAACATCAACAGATTTCTTCAAAATGATTGGATTAACCATTACACTCAGCATTTTAAAGCTTGGAAATTGAAAATACCACGTCGATTTCATAATTAGAGCAATCGTTTGATGTCAGCTGATTAACACTTTGATTAATTACAAGTGGAAGATTTATTTTGAAATATTTTTCTATTGCACTCTATTGAGCATTGGCGAATAGATTGGTAAAAGTTTTGAAATTTATTGTCCGTATTTTTTAATTGCTTGTCTTTTCTGAATTTTTGGCTTATGCATAAGCAAAAAGCAATTCTGTAGGTTAGTAGTGTTTATTTATTTCAGTTTTGTAAATGAATTAAACTTTAATTTTTAAAAATAAATTTTGAAATTTTTTTAGTTTCATTTACTTTGGTTTCATTTATTTTGAAAAAGGTTTCATTTGCTTTGAAAAAGGTTTCATTCAGTTGAAAAATAGTTTCATTCAATTGATAAATAGTTTCATTCAGTTGAAAAATGGTATCATTCAGTTGAAAAATAGTTTCATTCATTTGAAAAATAGTTCCATTCAATTGAAAAATAGTTTCATTTAATCGGAAAATGCTATAGAACATACTGAATATTCATACTTTTTTTTTGTATTTGGTGTACTCGGTATTTGTCAAAAATAAAAAAAACCTATTGTAATTTAGTTTTAATTTATTTATTACGCATTTAAAAAAAGTTGTTGATTTAATGTTTTATTTATTAAATTTGATTAAAATGATTTATTATTATTATATTTAAGAAAAGTTCTTGATTTAATGTTTTATTTATTAAATTTGATTAAAATGATTTATTTTTATTAATAAAATTATTATTTCTATTTATTTCGATTGACAAAAATTAATATTTAAAATTTACTTTGTAATATTAACAAGTGTATGGATTGGATCAGAATCGAAAAATAAATCGATTTAGCTATGTATGTCCGTCCGTCTGTCCGTCCGTCTGTCCGTCCGTCTGTCCGTCCATCTATCCATCCGTCCGTCATCACGATAAATCAAAAACTAAAGGAGGAGGAAGTTTCGGAAATTCGTTTTTTTGCAATAGCCGTCATCGCTATTTAAAACCAGTCATTTTAGTCCATGGGTTCGGGTAGCTGCCATACAACTTCTTTTTTTATATGAGTATTACTCTGTACCTATTACAGCTGCGTGTCTGAAATTTTGCCAAAAGTAGTTTAGTTTAATGGCAAATGTTTCTGCAAAATTTGGTTGTTCTAATGCAGAGGGTTCAAGTAGGTGCCATGCAATTCCTTCTTTTATATGAGCATTAAACTACACCTAATGAAGCTGGGTGTCTAAAATTTTGCCAAAAATAGTTCAGTGTAATGGCCAAAGTTACATCAAAATTTGATTGGTCTACTACAGAGGGTTCGAGTAGCTGCCATACAACTCATTCTTTTATATGAGCATTACACTACACTTAATAAAGCTGTATATTTTGCCAAATGTATAAATTATTTTATTATGAAACGGATAATGATTCGCATTTTGAAAGTTATTCTTGGATACAAAAAAAAAATTATATAAAATATTGAAAATAGTGAAAAAAAATAAAATAAACTAGATCAGGTACTTATTAAAGAAAGTTAATTAAAACGAATTTAAATTCTTTTAAATAAAATTCATAAAGATTAGTAAAGTGAAAAATAATACTAAAGAAAATAAAAATTAAAAAAAAGACGTCTTAATATCAAAAAAAAAAAAAAAAAAAGACTTGAAGAAATTAAAATTTAATGAAGATCGAAAACCATATGTGTTAATAATAAGCTTTGAAACTATTTAAAATCGGATTAAAACGAGGAAGATTATAGTTGCCCTTGTCAACTTTTATATACCCGTGCATACCCATTATAATGTGTAAAATAAACCGTTATTTATTTCTCTAATGCTAAAATATAAAAAATTAAAATAGTTTAAAAAAATTTAACTCATTATCCCATAATTTTTGCTTAACAAAAACAAAAAAAAAAAAAAACAAAAAAATTGCCCCACCCTGAAAGTTGTTCCGAGTGATGTCCAACTTTGCCAAGTAACTTGTCCTATTACTTTACCTGCCCAATTTTAATTTTAATTTCCTAGCTTTATTAGATTCATACAATCCTCACCGCACGCAATCGCCAACGTTTTTTCATAACCAGTACCCTACAACACAAATTTTATGAAGATAGCGTCATTAGTTGTTGAGTTATCGTGATTTTTTATATATGTTCGTTAGCCCTTGGCCCGATTAAAAAGTCCAGATTCCGAACCCATTGGGCTGATTTCGCCCATATGCAGTCCGCGCTGTACTTTAAATACTAGTTAACCCTTGTACACAAGTGGAACGTTATATATTAATTTTAAGTTATTATTTTTAGTAATTTCGATTATAAGCTTTTTAACTTTTGGAAGTCTAAAAGGGGTACTGAACCACCACTCCAATAGATTCCAAATTAGGCGGGCATACAAGAAATAATAAAGAACATCCTTGTGCCAAATTTGAAGCTTCTATATTTTTTCAAATTGCTATCTTTATTAATTTTAAAGATATGATTTAAGGTCTTCGGAAATGTGTGGCTGGTCCCCGACCCACTTCTCCAATGGGGCCCAAAATTCAAGGACACTAAGGAAATAGGAAGGGACACGCTGGTACCAAATTTGGAGGTTCTATCTTCATTGGTTTTGGAATTATGCTTGTTTGGTCTAAATTCGATCAAAAAGCTCTAGGTTCCGAACCCATGGTCCAATCCCGAACTTACGCAGTCCTCGAAGTAGTTTCATTACTAGTAACCTACGGCACAAATTTGATGAAGATAGCGTCATTAGTTGTTGAGTTATCGTGATTTTTTATATATGTTCGTTAGCCCTTCGATCGATTAAAAGGTCCAGAATCCAAACCCATGGGCTGATTTCGCCCATATGCAATCCCCGCCGTACTTTCAGTCCTAGTAATTTACAGTTAAAATTTCATCAAGATATGTCCATTATTTTTTGAGTTATCGTGCCTACGGACGGACGGACGGACATGGCTATATCGACTCAGGCGGTCACGCTGATCACAAATATATATACTTTTCCATATCTAGCTCGCTTCCTTTAGGTGGTTACAAACACCATACCAAAGTTAATATACCCCTTTACCTATTCTATAGGTGTAGGGTATAAAAAATTCAAATAAAAATAAATTTCGGAGATATAATAAAAACTTCCATTTTTATTAATATTTCAATAAATAAGTACTTTTGATGTGTTGCAACATAAAATAATATCTAATGAAAATGTAAATGCTGATCGGTTTAAAATATTTTTAAAAGAGCTACTGGAAAAATTAGTAATACCACAAACCTACAAAACAGCTTATGGATAATGCCAAAATTCCCAAAGGAAGAGATGTTGAAGATATAATTACGAACAGTGGATCTATTTTAAAATTTTTACCACCATATTCTCCAATGCACAACCCAATAGGGAAAGAATTTTCTAAAAAAAAATTATATACGCATACAGTGTAAAGCGATACTTAAAAAAATGCTCATTTTCCAAGTAATTAACGAAAGTACATATATATTAACATCAACAGATTTCTTCAAAATGATTGGATTAACCATTACACTCAGCATTTTAAAGCTTGGAAATTGAAAATACCACGTCGATTTCATAATTAGAGCAATCGTTTGATGTCAGCTGATTAACACTTTGGTTAATTACAAGTGGAAGATTTAGCTCAATCTTGTATCACATAATATCAAACAAGCATATATTTTTATTTTCGGAAATATTTTTTCTATTGCACTCTATTGAGCATTGGCGAATAGATTGGTAAAAGTTTTGAAATTTATTGTCCGTATTTTTTAATTGCTTGTCTTTTCTGAATTTTTGGCTTATGCATAAGCAAAAAGCAATTCTGTAGGTTAGTAGTGTTTATTTATTTCAGTTTTGTAAATGAATTAAACTTTAATTTTTAAAAATAAATTTTGAAATTTTTTTAGTTTCATTTATTTTGAAAAAGGTTTCATTTGCTTTGAAAAAGGTTTCATTCAGTTGAAAAATAGTTTCATTCAATTGATAAATAGTTTCATTCAGTTGAAAAATGGTATCATTCAGTTGAAAAATAGTTTCATTCATTTGAAAAATAGTTCCATTCAATTGAAAAATAGTTTCATTTAATCGGAAAATGCTATAGAACATACTGAATATTCATACTTTTTTTTGTATTTGGTGTACTCGGTATTTGTCAAAAATAAAAAAAACCTATTGTAATTTAGTTTTAATTTATTTATTACGCATTTAAAAAAAGTTGTTGATTTAATGTTTTATTTAATAAATTTGATTAAAATGATTTATTATTATTATATTTAAGAAAAGTTCTTGATTTAATGTTTTATTTATTAAATTTGATTAAAATGATTTATTTTTATTATTAAAATTATTATTTCTATTTATTTCGATTGACAAAAATTAATATTTAAAATTTACTTTGTAATATTAACAAGTGTATGGATTGGATCAGAATCGAAAAATAAATCGATTTAGCTATGTATGTCCGTCCGTCTGTCCGTCCGTCTGTCCGTCCATCTATCCATCCGTCCGTCATCACGATAAATCAAAAACTAAAGGAGGAGGAAGTTTTCGGAAATTCGTTTTTTTGCAATAGCCGTCATCGCTATTTAAAACCAGTCATTTTAGTCCATGGGTTCGGGTAGCTGCCATACAACTTCTTTTTTTATATGAGTATTACTCTGTACCTATTACAGCTGCGTGTCTGAAATTTTGCCAAAAGTAGTTTAGTTTAATGGCAAATGTTTCTGCAAAATTTGGTTGTTCTAATGCAGAGGGTTCAAGTAGGTGCCATGCAATTCCTTCTTTTATATGAGCATTAAACTACACCTAATGAAGCTGGGTGTCTGAAATTTTGCCAAAAATAGTTCAGTGTAATGGCCAAAGTTACATCAAAATTTGATTGGTCTACTACAGAGGGTTCGAGTAGCTGCCATACAACTCCTTCTTTTATATGAGCATTACACTACACTTAATAAAGCTGTATATTTTGCCAAATGTAATTAACCGGATGATATAATGTATATGTTACGGTCATACGGGTATCCCAGAGTTGACACAGTCTACTTTACTACACTTTTTCTCGTTTTTCATTAAAAATTATTTTAATGAAGAATAATTTTTTTTTTCATAATGAAATTGAATATTATGGAATGTTTATGGCAACGGAAGTACAAAAGTTTATTGAGGTGGATGGATATGTAACTTTCCCGTCTTTAAGATTGTTGTTTTCTTGGACAACATTTTTAACAGTATTTTTTTTTTGGATATTTTTATGCTATCTTTCTTTTTGTACAAAAATGTGACCATAATTATCATAACACAGATTTCAACAAAGGATGAATTTAAATAATGTATTATTTCATTTTTATAGTATTTGTTTTATTTGGACAGCCTCTAAGTTAACTGTAATATTTATGTTATCTAAGGTTAGATAATCTGGTATTAAAAAGTTTTGCTTTACTCTACTTGTTTGTTAGAAAATTTAAAATTATTAATTCTATTTTACAATTATCAGAAATTATAATATGATTTTTATTATATACTTTTATATGAACTTGCCTGTGTCTATGGCTTTATTTTTCATTCTGCCAGTTAGTCATATATTTATATTAGAAATCTGACCATAAATTTATAAGAATTGTATGGTTCAGTGGTTAGCAGTTTTAGTTTCCCAAAAAGTAATTGAATAAAACTCTTGTTTTATATTTAATTAACTTTTATTTAAAAGAAAAGATAAACTTTTTTGGTTTGAATTCTACTTAAGAACTATATTTTTTTTTTAGATTTTTTACAACAGACAATTTCTTTTTCTTTGTGAAAATGCGTTTTAGCATTTTTACTTACAATTACAAAATTTCTTTTTCATAAAAATATTCTAAATTAAATTTATGCCATTTCTTGTTACCGCAATATATTATATTATTGTTACATATAATTTGTACACTTGCCATCCCTACATGTAAATATAATAATAAAACATGGTCTTAACTCTTTCAAATATAGTGTTAATTACAATTACATCTTTAATGAATAAAAATCAAATACATATAGCTTTAAATACAAACATGTAATAAGTACAAACTTTTGTCTGTCATTTAATACAATTGTAATATAGCTTTAGGATAAGTACAATTATATTGTTAATAAAAAGAGCAACTTGAGTGTAAGTTGCCTTCTTGTTGATTTCTAATTTAGAACAATAAAGTGGACATCAGTAATAAATGAGTTTCAATTATAACTGGCGCAGTCTAAACTAAAAAAAGAACCTACGTAAGAAAATAAAATAAAATAATTTAGTATAAAAAAAAAATAATAAAATAGATAAAACAATTATTAAGTAAAGTTTAATAAAATTATTTTTATAAAATTCAAGAGTATTAAATAAAATCTGACAAAGTGAAAAATAATAAAGTGAAAATAAAATGGCGTTACAATATCTAAAATAGACTTTGGATAATTTAAAGAAAACTGAAAGCACGTGTTATATATTAAATTTTATTCAAATTAGCGTAATTCGAATTAAAAAAAAAAAAAAAAATTATTTTATTATGAAACGGATAATGATTCGCATTTTGAAAGTTATTCTTGGATACAAAAAAAAATTATATAAAATATTGAAAATAGTGACAAAAAAATAAAATAAACTAGATCAGGTACTTATTAAAGAAAGTTTATTAAAACGAATTTAAATTCTTTTAAATAAAATTCATAAAGATTAGTAAAGTGAAAAATAATACTAAAGAAAATAAAAATTAAAAAAAAGACGTCTTAATATCAAAAAAAAAAAAAAAAAAAAGACTTGAAGAAATTAAAATTTAATGAAGATCGAAAACCATATGTGTTAATAATAAGCTTTGAAACTATTTAAAATCGGATTAAAACGAGGAAGATTATAGTTGCCCTTGTCAACTTTTATATACCCGTGCATACCCACTATAATGTGTAAAATAAACCGTTATTTATTTCTCTAATGCTAAAATATAAAAAATTAAAATAGTTTAAAAAAATTTAACTCATTATCCCATAATTTTTGCTTTACAAAAACAAAAAAAAAAAAACAAAAAAATTGCCCCACCCTGAAAGTTGTTCCGAGTGATGTCCAACTTTGCCAAGTAACTTGTCCTATTACTTTACCTGCCCAATTTTAATTTTAATTTCCTAGCTTTATTAGATTCATAGTTATTGAATTGAAAACTTTGTAAGGCAGCACCCCGAAAATGGGGCCGTGACATTTTGAAACTTCATATAAGTGCTCGATTCAATATAACACTAACAGTGTGTAATTTTCATCCTCATAGTATAATTAGTTTTGAAGAAATTCATATTGGTGCAAAGAAGTTGTATGGCAGCCCCCCGAAAAGGAAGCCGTAACATTCTGAAATTTCATATAAGTGCTTGATTCATTATGGAACTAACCGTGTGTAATTTTCATCTTCCTGGTATTATTTCTTTTGAGGAAATTCATATTGGTTTATATAAGTTGTGTAAAACCGTTTTATATGAATAAAAAATTAATAATAATAAAAAAAAAAACATAAAAATTTTTAAATTCAAATAAAGCAAGAAATATAATTAAATCTATTTATTTTTATATACATAAGATTATATATTATATTATACGTACAGTATACATGTACAAAATTGTTTATGTTATATATTATAATTTTATTTTTATGTAAAGAAAAAAATATTCCTTTTCTCCTTCAAGTGCATAGAAAATTATTTTGGATCCCTTTTAAATAGCGATTAAATATTAAAATAATAAATATAAGAAATTTTTTTTAAATTTAATTAAAATTATTCCTAAAATTAAAATAAATAAAAGCTGCCTATAAATAGAAATAATTGTTTTGAAAATGGAAGAATTAAGCTTGATAGATAAATTCAAAGTAACGCTAAGCTTAATAAAAGGTGTTTCGATTTTTGATGGGAAGGACCCAAATGCTCTCCCTGAGTTTGTAGAGAGGGTAGAATGCATCTTACCAACCATAAGTATGTTCGACAACAACACTGCTTCCATCCTACTAGGCTACGTAAAGGATAAATTTACACAAGATGCAAGATCATCATTTAAATTGAATGGAAATCCAAGTACTTGGATTGAAATAAAAAATATTTTAATTACAAACCACGGAGAGAAATTGTCTCCACATGAATTAGTGGATAAAATCCGTTATTGTCGCGTAACTTCTAACATTGAAGAATTCTACGCCTCTATTAACAAGTTACTTACTAGAATTAACAACTATTATAGGCTAAATATAATTAATGTAGATAACAATGCCATCGAGAGTAATAAAAGTATCGCTCTAGATACTTTTAAAAATAATCTCCCAGAACAAAATTATTTTTAACATAATTAATGTAGATAACAATGCCATCGAGAGTAATAAAAGTATCGCTCTAGATACTTTTAAAAATAATCTCCCAGAACCCGCACGTAATATAATTTTAAGTAGAAATCCTAGTACCTTAAGAGAGCTTTCCAAATTATAACCGAAACTAATGAAAAAGTTGGACTTTGACAATGGAAGAAATAATTATAGACTAAATAATCAAATACATTCAAATCCAAAATTCCAAATAGATTCAACACAAAACTCTCAAAGTAGCTCAGACCAAAACAATTACCATAGAAATAACTCAAATCATAATAGACAAAACAACTCTAATGGAAATCCTAATAATTCAATTTCAAATTTTCAAAATAGATCCAATAATCAAAATAAAAACTATAATAATGCATCTGCAAATGTCGAAAATAGATCGTATCAAAGTAGAAACTCTAATAGGAATAATTTTAGAAACAATAATCATAACGAAAACGAACTCATGGATATCTGTACAAACGAACATCAAAATTCCCTACATGGAAGATATTTTTGAAAAACTCGGTAAAGCCAACTATTTCATTTCCCTTGATTTGGCTAAGGGTTTCCACCAGATCGAACTAAACCCTAAAGACCGTGCAAAAACAGCTTTATCGACTGCGTATGATCACTATGAGTTCCTTCGTTTGCCATTCCGACTAAAAACGGACCTGCAACATTTCAAAGACTAATTAACGAGGTGCTAAAATAATTTATTAATTTAACACGCGTTGTATATATGGATGATATTTTGATATTTTCCACATCGCTCCAAGAGCATATAGAAGCTATTGGAAAAATTCTCGAAAAACTTTCAAAGTTGAATTTGAAAGTCCAACTAGACAAATGTTCCTTTTTAAAAAAGCCAACAGAGTTTTTGGGTCATGTGGTCACCGATAAAGGTATTAAACCAAACCCAAAGAAAATCGAGTCAATTCTAAAAATTCAGTTACCTGAAAATCAAAAAAAAAAATAAAAGTTTTTTGGGAATAACAGGGTTCTACCGAAAATTTATTAGGGACTACGCGAAAGTAGCCCACCCCTTAATAAAACATTTGAAAAAGTGTTCAAAAATAGATGTAAATGATAAAGAATACCGAAGCGCATTTGAAAAATTAAAAAAATTACTAACATCAGATCCAATCCTCAAATATCCGGACCTCGAAAAAACCTTTGTCCTTACTACGGACGCATCGGATTTCGCATTAAGTGCCGTGTTGGAACAAAACAGTCATTCAATTGCCTATATTTCACGTACGCTTAATAAACACGAAATCAATTACTCGACGATCGAAAAAGAATTTGGGTATAGTGTGGGAGTCATATATCCAACAAACCTATTCTTAGAAGATGTAATTTCTAGGAGGTCTAATCAATAAATTAATTTCTATAATTCTTTCTCTTAATTTCATATTAATCAATTACATTGAATATCAAGTATTCCAACATACTTGATATTATAATTTTTGTTGTTTTTCTTTTCCTTTATTCTGTTGACCGCTATTAAACAATATGCAACATTTGGTTTCAAAGTACAATAAACTAAAATTAGGTCATTAAATGAAAAAGGATCAAATTACAAACAAACCAAAAACAATTTTCATTTAAAATTAAATTCTTACGAAATTTCTATTTCAAGTATAATAAACCAAAATTAAGTCATTAAATTAAATATAAGAGATCAAATTACAACACAAGACAATTTTTTATTTAAAATTAAATTCTTACACAATTTCCTTTTCAAGTGCAATAAAATGGAAAGCACTTGAAAATGTAATAAATTTCTTTTCCTTGTTTTTCTTTGTAAATTATTAATAATAATCAATATTTAAAATTGAATGTTAATTATAAAATTTGTAAAACTAAAAAGTTAGTTTAAGTCTAGATTCGTAACGTTTAACACTAAATAAAAATTTAAATAAAAATAAAATATTTTTGTGTTTTGATTAAATAAATAAAAACTATTTTATTAAAAAAATATTATTTTATAAAATTCCATCTTATAAAATAATTAAACTGGCGCAGTCGGTAGGATCGCTAACTGACGTCTGATAACGGTAGATAATATATTATAAACAAAAGTGAATGTTATCTAACAAGATTTTATCAGTGACTTTAGTATAAAAATTTTTCATTGAGAAAAACTAATAAATTGAATAATAAAACTTTACTAACTTTTTCAATATTAATATAAAAGTTAAAGCAAGATAACTTCAATTAACGTTTAAATTTGTATTGAAGAACTTTATAAAAAAAAAAAAAAAAACTAAAGTGACAAAGGTGACATCAGGTTTTTTTTTCAAAATTTATAGCGATAAAAGAACACAAAAAAAGAAAAAAAAATATATTTTTTAATTGTGTGAGTGAATGAAACCATATCGAATCTTATTCAAAAATAACCAAAAACTTAAACTCGAAACTATTAGTGAATATAATAGTATTTTGAACAACATAAAGCTAAAAAGTGAAACATCAGAAATGGCCTTGACAATTAACTCAATATCAACAAATGATCTAATATCCGAAGCTAGATCAATTCCAGTGTTTAGAGGAGATGCAACGTTTGAGCTAGTATCATTTTTTAAAGAAGCTGATAATATCATGGGTTTAACACCAGATCCAGGTTTAAAAGCTTATCTTGGCAGTATAATATTATCCAAAATACAAGGTGCAGCAGCCGTTAGTATACGAAGATTGGAAAACGCGACATGGAATGAAATTAAAAATCAACTAAAGAGATCGTTCGGGGTACAAGAAGATTACCTTAAGCTGAAAGAACAAGCAGACGAAATAAAATTTTTAAATGTAAGTCAATTTTATAACCAATTAACAAAAATATTAGATAAATTAAATTTGAAATATAAACTTGATCCAAATTCCCCTATTGATTTTAAACCATTAAATAACGAAAAAAGCATATTAGAAAAATTTCTTAATAAACTTCCTAGATCCGATAGCATGTATTTAAGGCTTAAAAACATTGATAATTTATAAGAAGCCTATTATGAGCTTCTGCAAACTGGTATTTCCACCAATAGTAATAATTATAATTTTAATAGAAATCAAAACTTTTCGCGTAAAGATAGAAATAAAAACAATAATAATCGTCCTAATACTAATTCTAATTCAAACAATAATTATAGTAACAATTCAAATAGCAATCGCTCAAGAAATTTTACAAATAATAATTATAATAATTATTCTAATCGCTCTAATAATTTTCCACGTCATAATAATAATAATTATAATAATAATCCCAATAATAATTTTAATAGAAATAATTATAATTCTAATTCTAATTCTAACAGTCAAATTAATCATAACAATTCAGGGCAAAGTAGATTCCGTCGTAATAATAGCGGAAATTTTACAAATAATCAACCTACTGAGCTAATGGATACTTATGATGCTAATCTTAATAATGTTGTTTTAGATAACGAAAATGAACATTCCGAAGAAAATGTTCGTTCAATGCCTCGGAAACCAACTTACCAATAGTCCAATTTACCATTAATAATAAAAAAATAAATTGTTTGATTGATACAGGTGCTACAACATCAGTTATCAATGAAACCTTATTCCCCGAAATAAAAAAAGAAAAACTGAAAAATCCCATAAAAATTCTCACATTATTCGGTGCTAGTAAAATATTCCATACATTAATTACTGACGTTCCAATAGAATTTAATCACTCAGCACAAATCCTTTGGAAAGTATTAAAACTTAATAATTAAAAATTTTGACGCGATTATAGGACAAAACATATTGAAAGCCGTAGGAGCAAAAATAGACTTTGAAAACGACACGATCGAAATAATGGGAAAAATAACAAAATTTAAAAATGTTTGTCCTTATAATGACATTTATGAATTATATTCATTAGATTTAAAAACAAATATATTTGATTTTATAAAAACAAACCATCTTAATAATGAAGAACATAAAATATTAAAAAAAATTATAACAGAAAATAAAGATCTTTTTTATCAAGAGGGTCAGACCTTAACCAATATTAATTGCATTAAGCATCAAATTATCACAAAAACTAGCTACCCTATCTATTCAAAAATTTACAGATTTCCTAAGATTCATGAACATGAGGTAGAAAAACAAATTTCCGAAATGCTAACTCAAGGAATAGTAAAACATAGTAATTCTCCTTATAATTCGGCTATCTGGGTAGTTCCCAAGAAATAAGATCAATCAGGAAAACAAAAATGGAGAATAGTCGTAGGTTATAGGAAATTAAATGAGATTACTATTGACGATAAATTTCCTATTCCTAATATTGAATCTCTTTTTGATAAATTAGGTAAAGCCCAATATTTTTCTACTATTGATCTCGCTAAAGGATTTCATCAAATTCTTGTAGACGAAAAAGATCAACCAAAAACAGCTTTTTCGACCCCACAAGGTCATTACGAGTTTGTCAGGATGCCGTTCGGATAAAAGAATGCTCCTGCAACATTCCAACGAATGATAAATTATGTTTTACGTGACTTTATAAATCATATCTGTGTTGTATATTTAGACGATATACTAATTTTCAGTACGCCACTACAAGAACATGAAAATGCAATTAGGAAAATATTTGAGAGTTTAAGAAAATTTTATTTAAAAATACAATTAGATAAATGTCTATTTTTCTCTAAAGAATCGGAATATTTAGGACATTTACTTACAGATAAAGGAATTAAACCAAATCCAAAAAAAATTGATATGATAAAAAAACTAAAACTACCAAACTCTCGAAAATCTATTAAAAGCTTTTTAGGTATTACCGGATATTATCGTAAGTTTATTAAAGACTACGCTAAAATTGCTCAACCACTAACTTATTGCCTAAAGAAAGATAATAAAATTGACATTAACAATCCTAAATATATTCAAGCATTCGAGAAACTTAAAGAAATCATTAGTAATGATCCAATATTAAAATATCCAAATTTTAATCAAAAATTTACCTTAACTTCTGATGCAAGTGACTTTGCTATAGGGGCTGTTTTATCACAAAATGGACACCCAATTGCATTTGCAAGTAGAACATTAAATGATCACGAAATTCGTTATAGTACTACCGAAAAATAACTTTTGGCAAGTGTTTGGGCAACTAAGTATTTTAGACCATATCTTTTTGGTGTTAGGTTTACAATAGAAACAGATCATAAACCTTTAGTTTGGCTAAATTCATTAAAAGAACCAAATTCAAAACTCCAAAGATGGAGAATTAAATTAAATGAATTTAATTTCGAAATAGGATATATTAAAGGAAAAAACAATAAAGTGGCTGATTTCCTTAGCAGAATCAATGTCGAAAAAAATGAAATAAATAACATTTTTCAATTAAATGAGTCTTCTAACATTGAAAGTGATTTAGCTACAATTCATAGTGGCATCGAAAATTTGGATGACCACATCCCAATTGTAGAAAATATAGTAAACAAATATTTTAATCAAATCCACCTAGTCGCAAATAAACCAGGTGAATTGATTATTAAATATAACAAATATAAAAAAATGTTTATATCCGAAGACGATTTAAAAATCAAATTTATTTAAATGATTTACTACGAAGGTTCATAAAAAAAGGTATTACTGCAATTTATTCGGAATTAAACGATAATAAATTTGCAATATTACAAACAAAATTAATAGAATTATATAGTAACGATAGTAAGGTAAAATTTATTAAATGTACTAAATTAGCTCAAGAAATTGAAAGCGAAACCGACTTACTAAAAATAATAAAAGAAACTCATGAAAAAACAAATCATAGAGGTATCTTAGAAAATTTTAATGAAATGAAAGACAAGTACTATTTTCCAAAAATTAAAGACCTTATTTACAAATATATAAATAACTGTGATATTTGTAATCTAGCAAAGTATGATCGGAAACCTAATCAATATAATTTTAATATATCTGCAACACCTTCTGAACCAAATGAAATAGTTCATGGCGATACTTACTACTTAAAAAAAGAAGTATTTTTGACAACTATAGATAAATTTACGAAACACTTATCAATAATTAAACTAAATGATAGAAATAGCGTTACCATTATTCAAGCTTTAAGATTAAGAAATTCTCTGTTCGGTAAACCAAAAACATTTGTATTTGACAATGAATTCAATAGTTTAAATTTGAAAGACTTTTGTAGAGTAGAAAATATAGAAATACACTTTACCTCTCCCAGAAGTCATACAGGTAATTCTGATATAGAAAGAGCTCACGGAACATATTAGGATTTTAACTGATCCCAACCTTAATACTGAAAATTGTATATTAAAAGCTGTTGAAGCTTATAATAATACACTACATTCTGTAACTGAAGTAAGGCCCATTGACTTTACCAATAATAAAATTCGAAGTTTACAAGAAATCAAGGACAGATTATTAAATAAAAAACAGAAAATTATTTCCAAATTAAACAAAAACAGAAAAACTTTTGAACTACGTAATGACAACGAGATTCTAATACAAAACCCTGCAATAGTACGGTATAAGGAACAGTCTAGATATAAGAAAATTAAATTTAAGAAAATAAACAATAAAATACTGATTATCAAAATAAAAACATACATCCAACAAGAGTTAAAAGAAAATATAAATTCGTTTCAGGTAACTCAACAAATAACAACTGTCATTATTCAGATTCTTATACTTATTATAATTCTAAATAAAGTTGCAAAAACAAATAGTAATAAATTAATATTTATATTGGAAATACCAGTACTTAGTAGAGAAAATGCTACCAAGTATAAAATATTTGCATTGCCAAATTCAAAATTTGAACAAATTGATATACCAAATTCTGATATTATCTTATTTGAAAATAAAACATATTATATTACTCAAGAAAAATATAAAAACAAACTAAAACCAACCTCAAACTGTATATCGAATCTTTTTATTAAATCATATACAAATTGTTCTAAAACTATCGAAGAAAATTTTAAAATAATGGAATTGGATCAAGGTGTAATATTAACAAAAAATTCTCAAAATAAGAATTTAACAAACAATTGTAACAATATGAATTATCTTTTAAACAAAAACTATATTATTTATTTTAATAATTGTAATATCGAAATCGATAACATTAAATTTTCTAATAAAAACAAAGAATTCAAACACAATATTGTAATACCTAATTATATAACGATTAAAAATATAAATAATACTGTTAAACTTAAAATTTTAAATTTAAAACAATCAGAAAATAATAAAGAAATTGTTGAAATTAATTCTAAAAGAAAAATTTATGATAATTTAACTCATACTAATACAATAGTTATAGTAATTATAGTTGTAATTTTATTAATTTTTGTAATTCTACAAAGTAAAAGAAGAAAAGGAAAAATAATCAATAATATAACCAATACTAAAACTGAAGATATTGTCCAGGAGTACAAAAATCCTAAGGATGGGGGAGTCATATATCCAACAAACCTATTCTTAGAAGATGTTATTTCTAGGAGGTCTAATCAATAAATTAATTTCTATAATTCTTTCTCTTAATTTCATATTAATCAATTACATTGAATATCAAGTATTCCAACATACTTGATATTATAATTTTTGTTTTTTTTCTTTTCCCTTATTCTGTTGACCGCTATTAAACAATATGCAACATTTGGTTTCAAAGTACAATAAACTAAAATTAGGTCATTAAATGAAAAAGGATCAAATTACAAACAAACCAAAAACAATTTTCATTTAAAATTAAATTCTTACGAAATTTCTACTTCAAGTATAATAAACCAAAATTAAGTCATTAAATTAAATATAAGAGATCAAATTACAACACAAGACAATTTTTTATTTAAAATTAAATTCTTACACAATTTCCTTTTCAAGTGCAATAAAATGGAAAGCACTTGAAAATGTAATAAATTTCTTTTCCTTGTTTTTCTTTGCAAAATATTAATAATAATCAATATTTAAAATTGAATGTTAATTATAAAATTTGTAAAACTAAAAAGTTAGTTTAAGTCTAGATTCGTAACGTTTAACACTAAATAAAAATTTAAATAAAAATAAAATATTTTTGTGTTTTGATTAAATAAATAAAAACTATTTTATTAAAAAAATATTATTTTATAAAATTCCATCTTATAAAATAATTAAACTTGGGCAACCAAACAATTTAGACCCTATCTGTTCGGACGTAAATTCAAAATTAAAACTGACCATAGACCACTTATTTGGCTCAACGGACTAAATGAACCAAATTGTAAGCTGCAACGGTGGAAAATCCGTTTAAACCAATTCGATTTTGATATCGAATATGTAAAAGGAAGACAAAATGATGTTGCAGAAGCAATCTCAAATTTTTAGTAACGAAAGTTGCAACGATTCTGAAATTAAGACAACTAACGCTACAATTCATAGTGCAAACGAAGACCCATCCGACGTTATTTACATTACTGAGAAACCCATCAACCTTTACAAGAATCAAATCTATTTAAAAGAATCGCAAAAAGAAAAATATCCTTTAAAAATTATTCATAAAAAATGTCAGAATATAATTTCCGTCTCCCGTCGTAGTAATATTTTGAATCTAATGAAGCGAGTCATATTAGATAAAGGCTTAATGTGCATATATTGCAATAATTTAAACCTGTTTTTAAAATTTCAAGACCTATATCAAAAATATTTTTCAAGCAATAAAAACCTAACTATTTTGAAATCCTCAAATAAACTATTATTACAAATATAATATATAGATATTACAAATAGAAATGAAATACTCACCATTATAAAAGAAGAACATACGCGAAATAATCATAGGGGCATTAACGAAGTTTTTAGAGAAATAAAAGAAAAATACTGCTATCCCAACTTAGCAGTAGAAATAAGTAGAATCATAAATAATTGCGAAATTTTCAATATCGCTAAACATGATAGATATCTACGAATAAAAAAATTAAATATACACAAAGACCAAAACCCGAACCTCACAAAGAATATTGTACAGCATAGAAATATAGCAAAAAATAGCCCAAAATATAAAAGAATTAAGGTATATTCCAGAAATAAAAACTACATTACAGATAAAACGACTAATCGCAAGATCAAATATTATAAATCAAAAATCAAAAGAAAATTTAAACACAAAACCAACTTTTTCACCAAAAAAGTTTTAATTTTGAAGACCTAGTAGCCCTTCAATGGGGAAGGATCCAAATTTTTGCTTAGCAAACTTATGATGGATCTGCTTACCCCCCTCCTGTGTTCACCCTTCCATTTTTTTCCGGTTCTAGGAAATCAATTTTAAACTCCAACAAAATTTGGAATTTGACCTAGAATATTATTATCTAACCAAAAATGGTTAAGACTAAGAAACAATTTCTTCAATTTAAAGAGACTCTTTCAAATTTACGAAAAACCTTTAACGTATGTTGAAATATAATGCTGCAGCTGTAAATTTTGCATATTTGTAAAAAAAAATTTGAACAGGTGTTAAAGTTACAGGTGGTTGAAAATAGCAAAATTTCAATTTTCGAGCCCTTATAGCTTAGGGCGTGATAAAAAAATGTTGTTAACCGACTCCTATTAATTTTGGAGGACCGAACTTCTCGGTTTAGAAGATATATGGGGCCAAAAATTTTGCAAAAGTTGAGTTTAGCTTAATGGTAAATTTTAGTACCGTATGGTAACCCTTTACATTTTAGCCTTATATTTTTGTGAAGCTTATAAAACCAGCTATCTTTTGCCGTTTTCAGATTGAAAATACACTTAACAAAACTCTTGTTATAATAATTTAAAAATAGGGCTTTTTCCAACTTTGGGGGGCTGTAGCTCCGTAACGGGTGGGGCTACAGAAAAAAATTCTTCTACGAAATTATTTTTTTTTGTAATATCTACCCGTGGTTAAAATTTCTTTACTCTATTTCAAACGGTGTAAAAGTTTTTGTAAACATACGGACGGACGGACAAAGTCAAAATTAAGAAAAACCTTTGATACTTATTGAAACTTTCGTTTTGGAACTTTCAATTTTGTATACAAATAAAAAAAAATTTTGACAGGTATTCAAGTTATAGGTGTTTAAAAGCTAAATTTTTAGCAAAATTTCAATTTTCGACTCCTTACAGCTTCTAAAGAGGGGGCGTGACAAAAAGATTTTGTTAACTGACTCTTACTTATTTCTAAGGATCTAACTTCTTCCAAAGTTTCTAGATTTAGCCGTTCCAAAGTTATGAGGGACCAAAAGTTTTGTAAAATTTAGTTTTGAATAACGGTAAATTTTAGTACCGTATGGTAACCCTATACAAATGGTTTTTAAAAACTTGTAAAGCTTATAAAAACAGCTGACTGTTACCGTTTTCAGGTTGGAGATATACCTTATAGAACTCTAATTATATCTGTTTAAATATGGGGCTTTTTTCGACTTTGTGGGGCTGTAGCTCCGTAAAGGTAGGGGCTACAAAAAAAAGTTTTAACATTAAATTATTTTTATTGCAATACCTACCCATTCCTGATATTTTTTTGTCAATCATAGGTAAAAAGGGACGGACGGACGGACAGAGTGAAGCTATATAGGCACATTTTTACAAAATTTTTTGAATATGTGCTAAAAATTTATATCATAGTATAAGTGTATGAAATGTAAATTACTAATTTCTTTACAAATATGTATTGACTAAATACTGTGAGAATTATACATAGAAATCATTAAAAATGAAAATAAAAATTGGCTAATAATTAAAACATCTCCTCCTTAGCCTAGGTGGTTAGAACGCAACCTTGCAATCTAAACACTGTGGCAGTCCCGGGTTCAAATCCTGGGGGGAGATACCATATCCAGTAAAATTAATAATTATAATAAATTAATATATAATAAATTATAATATAATAATTCTATATCTAAAAATATAATAATAAATAATTAGTTACAAATAATATAAAAAATATACCTATAATCGTGTTTCCAGCTATACTCTATAATCTAATAATTAATACTGAATAAACAATAACCTATATGTAATTGAACGACAATGTAATTGCAACTGTCATATGCAATTACAATGGCAGTACGCACCTAAATGACACGGTTTCTCTACTTGACCGATAGATGACACTAGGGAAAAAATTAAGAAGCGACATCTTGTAGATAGATTACAGTAGACCAATCATTTACTTAATTGAAAAAAAGGAAAAAAAACGATTCGAAGCACAAGGCAGAGCCTCGGATAAGAAAAAAGCAGATGGAGATGCCTAGTAGATATCCTATGCTCCCAAGAGAAGTAATAAGGACAAAAAAAAAAAAAAAAAAAATAATTAAAACACAAAAAAAAATGTAAAAATGAATTAATTTTGGAGACCAAAATGTCTTAGGGGTGGAGGTGTTGCATATAGTTTGTACACTTGCCATCCCTACATGTAAATATAATAATAAACGAGGAAGATTATAGTTGCCCTTGTCAACTTTTAGATACCCGTGCATACCTACTAGAATGTGTAAAATAAACCGTTATTTATTTCTCTAATGCTATAATATATTACAAAAAATATAAAAAAGTAAAATAGTTTAAAAAAATTTAACTCATTATCCTATAATTTTTGATTAAAAAAAAAAAACAAAAAAAAAAATATTAATTCATTATCCCATAATTTTTGCTTAAAAAAACAAAAAAAAAAAATGCCCACCCTAAAGGTTGGTCCGAGTGATGTCCAACTTTGCCAAGTAACTTGTCCTATTACTTTACCTGCCCAATTTTAATTTTAACCTCCTAGCTTTATTAGATTCACAGTTATTGAACTGAAAATTTTGTATGGCAGCACCCCGAAAATGGGGCCGTGACATTTTGAAACTTCATATAAGTGCTCGATTCGTTATATAACTAACCGTGTGTAATTTTCAGCCTCGTAGTATAATTAGTTTTGCAGAAATTCATATTGGTGCAAAGAAGTTGTATGGCAGCCCCCTGAAAATGGGGCCGTGACATTTTGAAACTTCATATAAGTGCTCGATTCAATATAACACTAACAGTGTGTAATTTTCATCCTCATAGTATAATTAGTTTTGAAGAAATTCATATTGGTGCAAAGAAGTTGTATGGCAGCCCCCCGAATAGGAAGCCGTAACATTCTGAAATTTCATATAAGTGCTTGATTCATTATGGAACTAACCGTGTGTAATTTTCATCTTCCTGGTATTATTTCTTTTGAGGAAATTCATATTGGTTTATATAAGTTGTGTGGCAGCTCCCCGAAGCTTTGGTCTGGTTTTAACCAAAAAGAATAGGGAACCTAAAAAATGTCCAAAAAATGTTTTGTGTAAATTTCAAAACTCTAGCTCTAATTTTTCAATTCTATCTCTTGTAATTAATTTTTAATTCACAAATATATTAAACCCAAGCAAAATAAGCATCATATTATAATTATACTCATATAATGATCAGATCATCATGATCAAAAATTATCATCATATTTTAATTCATAAATCTCAAAGTACAAAGTCCAAATTTAAAAGTTTTTTAAAAATTTTACGCATCATTTAAATCGTATGAAATCGTAACTCGAAATCGTTATCTACAGACTACAAAAAATAAAAAAACAAACAAAAACAAAATTCATATAAATTCATGTTAAAACAAGATGTGCAGATAAATTTCAAATTTTTATATGAAAATACTGGTGTTAAAAAAGTTAGTTGTTCGAGAGCTACCCGAAGTTTTGGTCCGATCTTAACCAAAAAAAATAGGGAACCTAGAAATTGATTGAAAAATATTTTGTGAAAATTTCAGAACTGTAGCTCCTTTATTTTTTGAGTTATCGTGCTGACACACGGACGGACAGACACACATAGCTAGATCGACTTATTTTTCGATTCTGAGCCGATACGTACCCTTGACACTATATCTAGCTCCTCTAGATCGATGCGTTACAAACGGAGGAGCAATTTTAATATACCCGATGTCATATATGTATGCACGGGTATAAACATAGTCTTATCTCTTTCAAATATAGTGTTAATTACAACTACATCGTTAATGAATAAAAATTAAATACATATAGCTTTAAGTACAAACATGTTAATGGATAATAAAATCATCATTTAATACAATATTGTAATATAGCTTTAGTTTAAGTACAGTTATATTGTTAATAAACAGAGCAACTTGAGTGTAAGTTGCCTTCTTGTTGATTTCTAATTTAGAACAATAAAGTTGACATCAGTAATAAATGAGTTTCAATTAGAACTATATATTTTATATGAATACACATGTTGCAAAGCAAATCAATTAATATTGAAGTAGGGCATAATTTTAAAATAAGAATTTCTTCTTGTTCGAAATTGTTTTGCAATTTGATTTAAACGTTTTAATAATATTTTAGTTTAAAGAAAGAATATGCTTATCAGCAAAATTTGTTAAGTGTTTATTGAAATTTAATAGGGTTAAGAAAATGTGTAAACCATATGTACTATATATTTACTAAAGGTAATTAAAAACGAGGAAGATTATAGTTGCCCTTGTCAACTTTTAGATACCCGTGCATTACCACTACGGTGTATAAAATAAACCGTAATATACTTCCCTTATACATTTAACTCATTACTCCATAATTTTGACGTAAAACAAAAAAAAAAAAATCACAAAACATAAAACAAAATTTTCATCATTGTCCCATAACTTTAGCTTAAAAAAAAAAAAAAAAAAAACAAAAAAAAAAAAAATGGCCCACCCTAAAATTCCGATGGTCCGAGTGATGTCCAACTTTGCCAACTAACTTGCCCTATTACTTTACCTGCCCAATTTTAATTTTAACCTTGTAGCTTCATTAGATTCGCAGTTATTGAATCGAAAACTTTGTATGGCAGCCCCCCCAAAATGGGACCGTAACATTTTGAAACTTCATATTAGTGCTCGATTCATTATATAAATAACCGTGTGTAATTTTTATCCGCGTAGTATAATTAGTTTTGAAGAAATTCATACTGGTGCAAATAAGTTGTATGGCGGCCCCCCGAAAATGGGGCCCTTACATTTTGAAACTTCATATAAGTGCTCGATTCATCATATAACTAACCGTGTGTAATTTTCATCCACGTAGTATAATTAGTTTTGAGGAAATTCATATTAGTGCAAAGAAGTTGTATGGCAGCCCCCCGAAAATGGGGCCCTAAAATTTTGAAACTTCATATAAGTGCCGGAGTCATTATAAAACTAACCGTGTGTAATTTTTATCCCCGTAGTATAATTAGTTTTGAAGAAATTCATATTGGTGCAAAAAAGTTGTATGGCAGCTCCCCGAAGCCTTAGTCCGATTTTAACCAAAAACAATAGGGAACCTAGAAATTGTCTAAAAATGACTTTGTGTAAATTTCAAGACTCTAGCCCTTTTAGTTTTTGAGTTATCGTGCTGACACACGGACGGACGGACGGACGGACGGACAGACACATATAGCTAGATCGACTAATTTTTCGATTCTGAGCCTATACGTACCCTTGACACTATATCTAGCTCGTCTAGATCGATGCGTTATAAACGGAGGAGCAAATCTAATATACCCGATGTCATATATGTATGCACGGGTATAATAAAAAGGAAAAGAAAAGCAAAAATATAAAAGATCAATTACATTATTCGAAAGTAATTGTCGATGGTAAAGAGGTAGTTTTGGGTATTTCATTTATAGAATATATAATTCCATCTTTCTTAAACTAAGGCTTCGACGAAGCTATTATTTTAGCAACTTTAATTGTTTTATGAAAAAATTTAATTTTTATTAGTATTGCGAATATTACGATAATTAAAAATGATATTACACAGCAAAAAATATAATTAAAAGTATTTAAAAATTTATGGTTGTCTGTTATTTCTTCAATTTTCTTAGGATTATTTTCAATTTCAGTTAAATTCAAATTATTTGTTTTATTTTCTACATTTTCTATAATTTTAATATTTGTATATGGATATATAACATGATCTTCAATTTTAATAAAATTATTATTAAAAGTAAAATTTTCTATTATAATGTTAAAATTTTCAAATTTAATCGAACAGTTTTTAAAAACCAATTCGATTTTGATATCGAATATGTAAAAGGAAGACAAAATGATGTTGCAGACGGTTTATCGCGTATAAAGATTGATGAAAACCTAGAAAACGAAGAACCACCAATATTTTATTTAGAGGAGAATCTAAATGTATTACCTGCCAATAGCACAAGCACAAGATTAAAGCAATCTCAAATTTTTAGTAACGAAAGTTGCAGCGATTCTGAAATTATGACAACTAACGCTACAATTCATAGTGCAAACGAAGACCCATCCGACCTTATTTACATTACTGAGAAACCCATCAACCTTTACAAGAATCAAATCTATTTAAAAGAATCGCAAAAAGAAAAATATCCTTTAAAAATTATTCATAAAAAATGTCAGAATATAATTTCCGTCTCCCGTCGTAGTAATATTTTGAATCTAATGAAGCGAGTCATATTAGATAAAAGCTTAATGTGCATATATTGCAATAATTTAAACCTGTTTTTAAAATTTCAAGACCTATATCAAAAATATTTTTCAAGCAATAAAAACCTAACTATTTTAAAATCCTCAAATAAACTATTATTACAAATATAATATATAGATATTACAAATAGAAATGAAATACTCACCATTATAAAAGAAGAACATACGCGAAATAATCATAGGGGCATTAACGAAGTTTTTAGAGAAATAAAAGAAAAATACTGCTATCCCAACTTAGCAGTAGAAATAAGTAGAATCATAAATAATTGCGAAATTTTCAATATCGCTAAACATGATAGATATCTACGAATAAGAAAATTAAATATACACAAAGACCAAAACCCGAACCTCACAAAGAATATTGTACAGCATAGAAATATAGCAAAAAATAGCCCAAAATATAAAAGAATTAAGGTATATTCCAGAAATAAAAACTACATTACAGATAAAACGACTAATCGCAAGATCAAATATTATAAATCAAAAATCAAAAGAAAATTTAAACACAAAACCAACTTTTTCACCAAAAAAGTTTTAATTTTGAAGACCTAGTAGCCCTTCAATGGGGAAGGATCCAAATTTTTGCTTAGCAAACTTATGATGGATCTGCTTACCCCCCTCCTGTGTTCACCCTTCCATTTTTTTCCGGTTCTAGGAAATCAATTTTAAACTCCAACAAAATTTGGAATTTTACCTAGAATATTATTATTATTATCTAACCAAAAGAGCTATATCTAGCTCCTCTAGATCGATGCGTTACAAACGGAGGAGCAATTTTAATATACCCGATGTCATATATGTATGCACGGGTATAAACATAGTCTTATCTCTTTCAAATATAGTGTTAATTACAACTACATCGTTAATGAATAAAAATTAAATACATATAGCTTTAAGTACAAACATGTTAATGGATAATAAAATCATCATTTAATACAATATTGTAATATAGCTTTAGTTTAAGTACAGTTATATTGTTAATAAACAGAGCAACTTGAGTGTAAGTTGCCTTCTTGTTGATTTCTAATTTAGAACAATAAAGTTGACATCAGTAATAAATGAGTTTCAATTAGAACTATATATTTTATATGAATACACATGTTGCAAAGCAAATCAATTAATATTGGAGTAGGTCATAATTTTAAAATAAGAATTTCTTCTTGTTCGAAATTGTTTTGCAATTTGATTTAAACGTTTTAATAATATTTTAGTTTAAAGAAAGAATATGCTTATCAGCAAAATTTGTTAAGTGTTTATTGAAATTTAATAGGGTTAAGAAAATGTGTAAACCATATGTACTATATATTTACTAAAGGTAATTAAAAACGAGGAAGATTATAGTTGCCCTTGTCAACTTTTAGATACCCGTGCATTACCACTATGGTGTATAAAATAAACCGTAATATACTTCCCTTATACATTTAACTCATTACTCCATAATTTTGACGTAAAACAAAAAAAAAAAAATCACAAAACATAAAACAAAATTTTCATCATTGTCCCATAACTTTAGCTTAAAAAAAAAAAAAAAAAAACAAAAAAAAAAAAAATGGCCCACCCTAAAATTCCGATGGTCCGAGTGATGTCCAACTTTGCCAACTAACTTGCCCTATTACTTTACCTGCCCAATTTTAATTTTAACCTTGTAGCTTCATTAGATTCGCAGTTATTGAATCGAAAACTTTGTATGGCAGCCCCCCCAAAATGGGACCGTAACATTTTGAAACTTCATATTAGTGCTCGATTCATTATATAAATAACCGTGTGTAATTTTTATCCGCGTAGTATAATTAGTTTTGAAGAAATTCATACTGGTGCAAATAAGTTGTATGGCGGCCCCCCGAAAATGGGGCCCTTACATTTTGAAACTTCATATAAGTGCTCGATTCATCATATAACTAACCGTGTGTAATTTTCATCCACGTAGTATAATTAGTTTTGAGGAAATTCATATTAGTGCAAAGAAGTTGTATGGCAGCCCCCCAAAAATGGGGCCCTAAAATTTTGAAACTTCATATAAGTGCCGGAGTCATTATAAAACTAACCGTGTGTAATTTTTATCCCCGTAGTATAATTAGTTTTGAAGAAATTCATATTGGTGCAAAAAAGTTGTATGGCAGCTCCCCGAAGCCTTAGTCCGATTTTAACCAAAAACAATAGGGAACCTAGAAATTGTCTAAAAATGACTTTGTGTGAATTTCAAGACTCTAGCCCTTTTAGTTTTTGAGTTATCGTGCTGACACACGGACGGACGGACGGACGGACGGACAGACACATATAGCTAGATCGACTAATTTTTCGATTCTGAGCCTATACGTACCCTTGACACTATATCTAGCTCGTCTAGATCGATGCGTTATAAACGGAGGAGCAAATCTAATATACCCGATGTCAAATATGTATGCACGGGTATAATAAAAAGGAAAAGAAAAGCAAAAATATAAAAGATCAATTACATTATTCGAAAGTAATTGTCGATGGTAAAGAGGTAGTTTTGGGTATTTCATTTATAGAATATATAATTCCATCTTTCTTAAACTAAGGCTTCGACGAAGCTATTATTTTAGCAACTTTAATTGTTTTATGAAAAAATTTAATTTTTATTAGTATTGCGAATATTACGATAATTAAAAATGATATTACACAGCAAAAAAATATAATTAAAAGTATTTAAAAATTTATGGTTGTCTGTTATTTCTTCAATTTTCTTAGGATTATTTTCAATTTCAGTTAAATTCAAATTATTTGTTTTATTTTCTACATTTTCTATAATTTTAATATTTGTATATGGATATATAACATGATCTTCAATTTTAATAAAATTATTATTAAAAGTAAAATTTTCTATTATAATGTTAAAATTTTCAAATTTAATCGAACAGTTTTTAAAAACCAATTCGATTTTGATATCGAATATGTAAAAGGAAGACAAAATGATGTTGCAGACGGTTTATCGCGTATAAAGATTGATGAAAACCTAGAAAACGAAGAACCACCAATATTTTATTTAGAGGAGAATCTAAATGTATTACCTGCCAATAGCACAAGCACGAGATTAAAGCAATCTCAAATTTTTAGTAACGAAAGTTGCAGCGATTCTGAAATTATGACAACTAACGCTACAATTCATAGTGCAAACGAAGACCCATCCGACCTTATTTACATTACTGAGAAACCCATCAACCTTTACAAGAATCAAATCTATTTAAAAGAATCGCAAAAAGAAAAATATCCTTTAAAAATTATTCATAAAAAATGTCAGAATATAATTTCCGTCTCCCGTCGTAGTAATATTTTGAATCTAATGAAGCGAGTCATATTAGATAAAAGCTTAATGTGCATATATTGCAATAATTTAAACCTGTTTTTAAAATTTCAAGACCTATATCAAAAATATTTTTCAAGCAATAAAAACCTAACTATTTTAAAATCCTCAAATAAACTATTATTACAAATATAATATATAGATATTACAAATAGAAATGAAATACTCACCATTATAAAAGAAGAACATACGCGAAATAATCATAGGGGCATTAACGAAGTTTTTAGAGAAATAAAAGAAAAATACTGCTATCCCAACTTAGCAGTAGAAATAAGTAGAATCATAAATAATTGCGAAATTTTCAATATCGCTAAACATGATAGATATCTACGAATAAAAAAATTAAATATACACAAAGACCAAAACCCGAACCTCACAAAGAATATTGTACAGCATAGAAATATAGCAAAAAATAGCCCAAAATATAAAAGAATTAAGGTATATTCCAGAAATAAAAACTACATTACAGATAAAACGACTAATCGCAAGATCAAATATTATAAATCAAAAATCAAAAGAAAATTTAAACACAAAACCAACTTTTTCACCAAAAAAGTTTTAATTTTGAAGACCTAGTAGCCCTTCAATGGGGAAGGATCCAAATTTTTGCTTAGCAAACTTATGATGGATCTGCTTACCCCCCTCCTGTGTTCACCCTTCCATTTTTTTCCGGTTCTAGGAAATCAATTTTAAACTCCAACAAAATTTGGAATTTTACCTAGAATATTATTATCTAACCAAAAATGGTTAAGACTAAGAAACAATTTCTTCAATTTAAAGAGACTCTTTCAAATTTACGAAAAACCTTTAACGTATGTTGAAATATAATGCTGCAGCTGTAAATTTTGCATATTTGTAAAAAAAAATTTGAACAGGTGTTAAAGTTACAGGTGGTTGAAAATAGCAAAATTTCAATTTTCGAGCCCTTATAGCTTAGGGCGTGATAAAAAAATTTTGTTAACCGACTCCTATTAATTTTGGAGGACCGAACTTCTCGGTTTAGAAGATATATGGGGCCAAAAATTTTGCAAAAGTTGAGTTTAGCTTAATGGTAAATTTTAGTACCGTATGGTAACCCTTTACATTTTAGCCTTATATTTTTGTGAAGCTTATAAAACCAGCTATCTTTTGCCGTTTTCAGATTGAAAATACACTTAACAAAACTCTTGTTATAATAATTTAAAAATAGGGCTTTTTCCAACTTTGGGGGGCTGTAGCTCCGTAACGGGTGGGGCTACAGAAAAAAATTCTTCTACGAAATTATTTTTTTTTGTAATATCTACCCGTGGTTAAAATTTCTTTACTCTATTTCAAACGGTGTAAAAGTTTTTGTAAACATACGGACGGACGGACAAAGTCAAAATTAAGAAAAACCTTTGATACTTATTGAAACTTTCGTTTTGGAACTTTCAATTTTGTATACAAATAAAAAAAAATTTTGACAGGTATTCAAGTTATAGGTGTTTAAAAGCTAAATTTTTAGCAAAATTTCAATTTTCGACTCCTTACAGCTCCTAAAGAGGGGGCGTGACAAAAAGATTTTGTTAACTGACTCTTACTTATTTCTAAGGATCTAACTTCTCCCAAAGTTTCTAGATTTAGCCGTTCCAAAGTTATGAGGGACCAAAAGTTTTGCAAAACTTAGTTTTGAATAACGGTAAATTTTAGTACCGTATGGCAACCCTATACAAATGGTTTTTAAAAACTTGTAAAGCTTATAAAAACAGCTGACTGTTACCGTTTTCAGGTTGGAGATATACCTTATAGAACTCTAATTATATCTGTTTAAATATGGGGCTTTTTTCGACTTTGTGGGGCTGTAGCTCCGTAAAGGTAGGGGCTACAAAAAAAAGTTTTAACATTAAATTATTTTTATTGCAATACCTACCCATTCCTGATATTTTTTTGTCAATCATAGGTAAAAAGGGACGGACGGACGGACAGAGTGAAGCTATATAGGCACATTTTTACAAAATTTTTTGAATATGTGCTAAAAATTTATATCATAGTATAAGTGTATGAAATGTAAATTACTAATTTCTTTACAAATATGTATTGACTAAATACTGTGAGAATTATACATAGAAATCATTAAAAATGAAAATAAAAATTGGCTAATAATTAAAACATCTCCTCCTTAGCCTAGGTGGTTAGAACGCAACCTTGCAATCTAAACACTGTGGCAGTCCCGGGTTCAAATCCTGGGGGGAGATACCATATCCAGTAAAATTAATAATTATAATAAATTAATATATAATAAATTATAATATAATAATTCTATATCTAAAAATATAATAATAAATAATTAGTTACAAATAATATAAAAAATATACCTATAATCGTGTTTCCAGCTATACTCTATAATCTAATAATTAATACTGAATAAACAATAACCTATATGTAATTGAACGACAATGTAATTGCAACTGTCATATGCAATTACAATGGCAGTACGCACCTAAATGACACGGTTTCTCTACTTGACCGATAGATGACACTAGGGAAAAAATTAAGAAGCGACATCTTGTAGATAGATTACAGTAGACCAATCATTTACTTAATTGAAAAAAAGGAAAAAAAACGATTCGAAGCACAAGGCAGAGCCTCGGATAAGAAAAAAGCAGATGGAGATGCCTAGTAGATATCCTATGCTCCCAAGAGAAGTAATAAGGACAAAAAAAAAAAAAAAAAAAATAATTAAAACACAAAAAAAAATGTAAAAATGAATTAATTTTGGAGACCAAAATGTCTTAGGGGTGGAGGTGTTGCATATAGTTTGTACACTTGCCATCCCTACATGTAAATATAATAATAAACGAGGAAGATTATAGTTGCCCTTGTCAACTTTTAGATACCCGTGCATACCTACTAGAATGTGTAAAATAAACCGTTATTTATTTCTCTAATGCTATAATATATTACAAAAAATATAAAAAAGTAAAATAGTTTAAAAAAATTTAACTCATTATCCTATAATTTTTGATTAAAAAAAAAAAACAAAAAAAAAAATATTAATTCATTATCCCATAATTTTTGCTTAAAAAAACAAAAAAAAAAAATGCCCACCCTAAAGGTTGGTCCGAGTGATGTCCAACTTTGCCAAGTAACTTGTCCTATTACTTTACCTGCCCAATTTTAATTTTAACCTCCTAGCTTTATTAGATTCACAGTTATTGAACTGAAAATTTTGTATGGCAGCACCCCGAAAATGGGGCCGTGACATTTTGAAACTTCATATAAGTGCTCGATTCGTTATATAACTAACCGTGTGTAATTTTCAGCCTCGTAGTATAATTAGTTTTGCAGAAATTCATATTGGTGCAAAGAAGTTGTATGGCAGCCCCCTGAAAATGGGGCCGTGACATTTTGAAACTTCATATAAGTGCTCGATTCAATATAACACTAACAGTGTGTAATTTTCATCCTCATAGTATAATTAGTTTTGAAGAAATTCATATTGGTGCAAAGAAGTTGTATGGCAGCCCCCCGAATAGGAAGCCGTAACATTCTGAAATTTCATATAAGTGCTTGATTCATTATGGAACTAACCGTGTGTAATTTTCATCTTCCTGGTATTATTTCTTTTGAGGAAATTCATATTGGTTTATATAAGTTGTGTGGCAGCTCCCCGAAGCTTTGGTCTGGTTTTAACCAAAAAGAATAGGGAACCTAAAAAATGTCCAAAAAATGTTTTGTGTAAATTTCAAAACTCTAGCTCTAATTTTTCAATTCTATCTCTTGTAATTAATTTTTAATTCACAAATATATTAAACCCAAGCAAAATAAGCATCATATTATAATTATACTCATATAATGATCAGATCATCATGATCAAAAATTATCATCATATTTTAATTCATAAATCTCAAAGTACAAAGTCCAAATTTAAAAGTTTTTTAAAAATTTTACGCATCATTTAAATCGTATGAAATCGTAACTCGAAATCGTTATCTACAGACTACAAAAAATAAAAAAACAAACAAAAACAAAATTCATATAAATTCATGTTAAAACAAGATGTGCAGATAAATTTCAAATTTTTATATGAAAATACTGGTGTTAAAAAAGTTAGTTGTTCGAGAGCTACCCGAAGTTTTGGTCCGATCTTAACCAAAAAAAATAGGGAACCTAGAAATTGATTGAAAAATATTTTGTGAAAATTTCAGAACTGTAGCTCCTTTATTTTTTGAGTTATCGTGCTGACACACGGACGGACGGACAGACACACATAGCTAGATCGACTTATTTTTCGATTCTGAGCCGATACGTACCCTTGACACTATATCTAGCTCCTCTAGATCGATGCGTTACAAACGGCGGAGCAATTTTAATATACCCTATGTCATATATGTATGCACGGGTATAAACATAGTCTTATCTCTTTCAAATATAGTGTTAATTACAACTACATCGTTAATGAATAAAAATTAAATACATATAGCTTTAAGTACAAACATGTTAATGGATAATAAAATCATCATTTAATACAATATTGTAATATAGCTTTAGTTTAAGTACAGTTATATTGTTAATAAACAGAGTAACTTGAGTGTAAGTTGCCTTCTTGTTGATTTCTAATTTAGAACAATAAAGTTGACATCAGTAATAAATGAGTTTCAATTAGAACTATATATTTTATATGAATACACATGTTGCAAAGCAAATCAATTAATATTGAAGTAGGGCATAATTTTAAAATAAGAATTTCTTCTTGTTCGAAATTGTTTTGTAATTTGATTTAAACGTTTTAATAATATTTTAGTTTAAAGAAAGAATATGCTTATCAGCAAAATTTGTTAAGTGTTTATTGAAATTTAATAGGGTTAAGAAAATGTGTAAACCATATGTACTATATATTTACTAAAGGTAATTAAAAACGAGGAAGATTATAGTTGCCCTTGTCAACTTTTAGATACCCGTGCATACCCACTATGGTGTATAAAATAAACCGTAATATACTTCCCTTATACATTTAACTCATTACTCCATAATTTTGACGTAAAACAAAAAAAAAAAAATCACAAAACATAAAACAAAATTTTCATCATTGTCCCATAACTTTAGCTTAAAAAAAAAAAAAAAAAAAATTAACAAAAAAAAAACAAATTAACAAAAAAAAAAAAAAAATTACAAAACAAAAAACAAAATTTTCAATCATTGTCCCATAACTTAAGCTTAAAAAAAAAAAAAAAATAAAACAAAAAAAAAAAAAAATGGCCCACCCTAAAATTCCGATGGTCCGAGTGATGTCCAACTTTGCCAACTAACTTGCCCTATTACTTTACCTGCCCAATTTTAATTTTAACCTTGTAGCTTCATTAGATTCGCAGTTATTGAATCGAAAACTTTGTATGGCAGCCCCCCCAAAATGGGACCGTAACATTTTGAAACTTCATATTAGTGCTCGATTCATTATATAAATAACCGTGTGTAATTTTTATCCGCGTAGTATAATTAGTTTTGAAGAAATTCATACTGGTGCAAATAAGTTGTATGGCGGCCCCCCGAAAATGGGGCCCTTACATTTTGAAACTTCATATAAGTGCTCGATTCATCATATAACTAACCGTGTGTAATTTTCATCCACGTAGTATAATTAGTTTTGAGGAAATTCATATTAGTGCAAAGAAGTTGTATGGCAGCCCCCCGAAAATGGGGCCCTAAAATTTTGAAACTTCATATAAGTGCCGGAGTCATTATAAAACTAACCGTGTGTAATTTTTATCCCCGTAGTATAATTAGTTTTGAAGAAATTCATATTGGTGCAAAAAAGTTGTATGGCAGCTCCCCGAAGCCTTAGTCCGATTTTAACCAAAAACAATAGGGAACCTAGAAATTGTCTAAAAATGACTTTGTGTGAATTTCAAGACTCTAGCCCTTTTAGTTTTTGAGTTATCGTGCTGACACACGGACGGACGGACGGACAGACGGACAGACACACATAGCTAGATCGACTAATTTTTCGATTCTGAGCCGATACGTACCCTTGACACTATATCTAGCTCGTCTAGATCGATGCGTTACAAACGGAGGAGCAAATCTAATATACCCGATGTCATATATGTATGCACGGGTATAATAAAAAGGAAAAGAAAAGCAAAAATATAAAAGATCAATTACATTATTCGAAAGTAATTGTCGATGGTAAAGAGGTAGTTTTGGGTATTTCATTTATAGAATATATAATTCAATCTTTCTTAAACTAAGGCTTCGACGAAGCTATTATTTTAGCAACTTTAATTGTTTTATGAAAAAATTTAATTTTTATGCGTATTGCGAATATTACGATAATTAACGAGGAAGATTATAGTTGCCCTTGTCAACTTTTAGATACCCGTGCATACCCACTAACCGTTATTTATTTCCTCTATGCTATTATAAATATTACAAAAAAAATATAAGAAAGTAAAATAGTTAAAAAAAAATTTACCTTTTTATCCCATAATTTTAGCTTAAAAAAAAAATTAAATTTTTAATTCCATTATACTACCATAATTTTTGCTTAAAAACAAAAAAAAAACGAGGAAGATTATAGTTGCCCTTGTCAACTTTTAGATACCCGTGCATACCCACTATGGTGTATAAAATAAACCGTAATTTACTTCCCTTATACATTTAACTCATTGCCCCATAATTTTGACGTAAAAAAAAAAAAAAAAAATTAACAAAAAAAAAAAAAAAATCACAAAACAAAAAACAAAATTTTCATTCATTGTCCCTTAACTTTAGCTTAAAAAAAAAAAAAAAATTAACAAAAAAAAAAAAAAAATCACAAAAAAAAAAAAAAATCACAAAAAAAAAAAAGTTTTCATTCATTGTCCCATAACTTAAACTTAAAAAAAAAAAAAAAAAAAATAAAAAAAAAAAAAACAAAAAAGAAAAAAAAAAAAAAAAAAAAAAAATTGGCCCACCCTAAAAGTCCGATGGTCCGAGTGATGTCCAACTTTGCCAAGTAACTTGCCCTATTAATTTACCTGCCCAATTTTAATTTTAACCTTGTAGCTTTATTAGATTCACAGTTATTGAATCGAAAACTTTGTATGGCAGCCCCCCGAAAATGGGGCCCTAACATTTTGAAACTTCATATAAGTGCTCGATTCATTATATAACTAACCGTGTGTAATTTGCAGCCTCGTAGTATAATTAGTTTTGAAGAAATTCATATTGGTGCAAAGAAGTTGTATGGCAGCCCCCCATAAATGGGGCCCTAACATTTTGAAACTTCATATAAGTGCTCGATTCATTATATAACTAACCGTGTGTAATTTTCATCCGCGTAGTATAATTAGTTTTGAAGAAATTCATATTGGTGCAAGGAAGTTGTATGGCAGCCCCCCGAAAATGGGGCCCTAACATTTTGAAACTTCATATAAGTGCCGGAGTCAATATAAAACTAAACCGTGTGTAATTTTCATCCCCGTAGTATAAATAGTTTTGAAGAAATTCATATTGGTGCAAAAAAGTTGTATGGCACCTCCCCGAAGCCTTGGTCCGATTTTAACCAAAAACAATAGGGAACCTAGAAATTGTCTAAAAATGACTTTGTGTGAATTTCAAGACTCTAGCCCTTTTAGTTTTTGAGTTATCGTGCTGACACACGGACGGACAGACACACATAGCTAGATCGACTAATTTTTCGATTCTGAGCCGATACGTACCCTTGACACTATATCTAGCTCGTCTAGATCGATGCGTTACAAACGGAGGAGCAAATCTAATATACCCGATGTTCATATATATATGCACGGGTATAAAAATAGCCCGCCCTAAAAGTTGGTCCGAGTGATGTCCAACTTTGCCAACTAACTTGCCCTATTACTTTATCTGCCCAGTTTTGATTTTAACCTCGTAGCTTCATTAGATTCACAGTTATCGAATTGATTACTTTGTATGGCAGTTGCCCGAAAACGGGGCCGTAACATTTTGAAACTTCATATAAGTACTCGATTCATTATATAACTAACAGTGTGTAATTTTCATCCTCGTAGTATAATCAGTTTTCAAGAAATTCATATTGGTGCAAAAAAGTTGTATGGCAGCCCCTCGAAAATGAAGTCGTAACATTTTGAAACTTCATATAAGTTCTTGATTCATTATAAAACTAACCGTGTGTAATTTTCATCTTCCTGGTATAATTACTTTTGAAGAAATTC
This sequence comes from Dolichopus griseipennis, assembly GCA_963082915.1. Lineage (NCBI taxonomy): Eukaryota > Metazoa > Arthropoda > Insecta > Diptera > Dolichopodidae > Dolichopus > Dolichopus griseipennis. Next base: position 235,895,520 of record OY720441.1, on the reverse strand, counting down.
ATATTGATTTAAATAGGTTGTGTGGCAGCTCCCCGAAACCTTGATCTGGTCTTAACCAAAAAAAATAGGGAACCTAAAAAATGTCCCAAAAATGTTTTGTGTGAATTTCAAAACTCTTGCTCTAATTTTTCAATTCCATCTCTTATAATTAATTTTTAATTCACGAATATATTAAACTTAAGCCAAATCAACTTCATATGATCACATTCATATAATAATCATCATGATAGATAATACTCATCATATTCATATATGATTCATCATATATATTCATAATTATCTATCAATATCAATAAGCCATTTACTTAAAAAAATCTTTGTCTTCTTTTTTTTTGCTTATCTTAAATAAACTACGCATCATTTAAATCATATGAAATTCTAACTCGAAATCTTTATCTACTTTTTGTAACAAAAACAAAAAAACAAACAAGAAAACAAACAACAAAAAAAAACAAAATTCATGTAATTTCATGTTAAATACAATATGCATACATAGTAAAATTTTAGATTTTTGTATTAAAATATTGGAGTTAAAAAAGTTAGTTGTTCGAGAGCTACCCGAAGTTTTGGTCCGATCTTAACCAAAAAAAAATAGGGAACCTAGAAATTGATTGAAAAATATTTTGTGAAAATTTCAAAACTGTAGCTCTTTTAGTTTTTGAGTTCGTGCTGACACACAGACGGACGGACAGACAGACATAGCTAGATCGATTCATTTTTCGATTCTGAGCCGATACGTACCCTTGGCACTATATCTAGCTCTTCTAGATCGATGCGTTACAAACGGAGGAGCAAATCTAATATACCCGATGTCATATACATATGTATGCACGGGTATAAAAATGATATTACACAGCAAAAAAATATAATTAAAAGTATTTAAAAATTTATGGTTGTCTGTTATTTCTTCAATTTTCTTAGGATTATTTTCAATTTCAGTTAAATTCAAATTATTTGTTTTATTTTCTACATTTTCTATAATTTTAATATTTGTATATGGATATATAACATGATCTTCAATTTTAATAAAATTATTATTAAAAGTAAAATTTTCTATTATAATGTTAAAATTTTCAAATTTAATCGAACTGTTTTTAAAAAGTTTGAAATTATCTTCATTACAATTCTGGGTTATATTCCCTTGAAGATTTTTTACAATTATGCAACCAAGGCCCTATTTCATAAAATTATTAGTCTAATACTAATAAAATAATAATTATTAGAACTAATAAATATGGAGTAATACTTTTTTGTTTCATAAAACTTTTCTGCAACTAATAAAATTCTACTAATAAATTATTACTGCAAATCATAAATTATTAGTACCTATAGACTCGTCACTAATAATTATTATTTGAATGTTCAACTATTTGGTTTATATTAAATGCAAGACTTCTCCTTATTATAAAATAATCTTCAAAATCACTCTCACTATCAGAGCTTAACATGATTTTCAAATTTATACTGAATTATGTTTAAGTTGTAACCAAAATAAAATGTTGTTGATTAATGTAAAGTATGTATAATAATGCGTAATTTTTTTTTAGATTTTATTATTTATTTATTTTGTACAAAATATTTAAGATTATTTACTAAAAAAAAATAAGTTTATGGCATACAATATAAAGTTTTCCCTCTATTATATATAAATATCCTAATATTTAAAAGACTAATAATGAATTTATTAGTCTTTCTAAACTAATAAAAATTTACTAATAATTATTAGTGTAGCGACAAATAATTATTAGTCTAATAGTTTTATGAAACAGAAACGCGCTTTGCAGTAATAAAATTCACTAATAATTATTAGTGTAGCACTAATAAAATATTAGCCTTTATGAAACAGAATTTTACTAATAACTAATAAAATATTAGTAAATTCACTAATAATATTAGACTAATAGTTTTATGAAATGGGGCCCAGGTAAGATTTCTTTAACAACTTTTGGTTACACTATTTCATACTCCAATTGGCTTGTTCTGCCTTTATTAATTTATTTAATTTTCAATTTCTTTTGAATTTTTCTTTAAATTATCTTTTATTATTACATTATACAAAGTTTTTTCTTCATCTATCAAAAATTCATATTGTGGTAATAACAAACATTTATTTTCTGATGTAGGAATTGGTTCAATTAATAGGTTAAAATAATTTCTTTTTGAATAGAATATTATTGAAATTATTATAATAATGTGTAATATCGGACACAAGATCAAGTTCTTCTTCAGTAAGTATATTAAGTCTACTAGCTAATATGATTTGTTCTATATCATCTAAATGATTTCGAAGAAGGGTTATATCGAAATTTAATTGAAATATTCGGCGGAATATTTCCAATTCGTTTTCCAGATCTATAGTTTTCTGCATATTATTTGAATAAATATCGAGAGTGTCTGAAATAATTTTTTGTTGGTAATTAATATGGTTGGTGATCTTATTAATTTGGTCAGAGATCTGGTTATTAATATATATTTGTTTATTTGATTCTGTAATTAGTTCAGAATTTGTTTTGGATAATTCGTCTAATTTTGTTTTTATAAATTTTTCATTTTCACTATCGATATTTCCTGTCAAAATTTTAATAAGCGAACCTATAAAGTTTATTAGTCCTCTTTGGTCTCTTATATATGGTTTTAGTCCGTGTATTTTTGTTTCTAAAAGATTGAAGAAAACACTAAAACAAATTTTTACACATATACCCCGAAAATCGAAAAAAAATTTACCATGCTACTAAAAGGCCTTAGTTTGCATTACACGGAGGAAGAAGTACTGAACTTATTAAAAAATTTCGAAAACGAAAATATTAAATTCGAAACGGTAACAAGATTAAAAACAAAACATTCGATTATGAACAACAATACTCTCCCGTATTTTATTATCCAAGCTTCAGCCGAAAGCTCTTTAAACGAATTAATGAAAATAAAGGCACTCGAGAACCAGATTATATACTGGGAGAAGCTTAAAAAACCTGATATATTACAGTGCAAGAGATGTCAGCGATTTGGGCATACAGCTTCAAATTGTCAAATGGACTATCGCTGCGTTAAATGTGGAGAAAGTCATCAGCCAGGGGAATGCAAAATTTCTCTTGAAGACCCAAAAGAAAAATTATTTTGCACCTTATGTAAAAAATTTGGGCACCCAGCATCATTCACAAAGTGCGAACAATACCAAAAAAGACTCAAGCAACGAGAAGAAGCCAGAAAACAAGCAAAACAAAATATAAAAAACAGACATTTTGGTAACAATTTTGTAAAACCTAACATTTCTTTTGCTAATGCATTAAAAACTAATAATAATAATAACACAAATAATATTTATAAAAATACTACTAACAATAATACTAATAATTCTAATGATAATAATAGCATATTAACTGAAATTAGAAATAGTATATTAGAAATGAAAAAAAGTATAGATGATCATTCTAAAAAAATTAATACATTATTTGAAATTTCAAAAAAGATTACCCAACCGACAAATAAATATTAACAATGATTAACAACATAAATCTCAAATTAATTGCTGTTAACGTAAACTCTCTTATTTCTTATAATAAGAGATTCTCTCTAATGCAATTTCTTGAAAACAATAAACCTGATATTCTCTGTATGAGCGAAACAAAATTAAAAAAAAGCACAATCTAAATTTTGATAATTACGATCTCATTAGAAGAGATCGTAAAAATCAAAGTGAAGGTGGTGGTACAGCAATATGCATTAAAAACAACATTAAATATAATATCGTAAAAAAAAAAGCTTTCGATCATTTTATCTGCATAGAAATATGCACTATATGTATTTAATTAAACAATAGGGAAAAATTATATATTATAAGTATTTATTCTTCACAGCAAAACCAACATAAGTTCATAGAAGAATTCTCTTTAGTGTTTAGAATTCTCTTTTTAGTTTAGCTGGTGATCTTAACGCCAAACATCAAGCTTGGCTAAATGAAGCTCGAAATAGTAGAGGGTCACAACTTTTTAATTGGTTAGAACATAATAAAATAATTTACAAATGTAAATTATTGCATTCTGACTCCCCTACCTATCCACGAGCTAATTCCTACTTAGACATAGGTATATTAGATGTTAGGTTAGAAATAAATAACACTGATTCTTTAGGTAGATTGCCTACTTTACCATACGATAGCGACCACTGCGCAATAGAAATACGTATAAAACTCGATAACGCTAATATTGAAAACGTAGGACTAACTAATGAACCTAGGTATATATACCATAAAACAAATTGGAAAAAGTTTCGGAAAAAGTTAGATCAAAATTTCTATATAACATATCAAAATGAAGAAAACAAAATTATCGATCATGCAAATATTCCAATAACAGAAATAGACTTACACCTTCAAAAAATAGATACAATAATTCTTAAAACTATAAAAGAAACAATTCCAACAGTTTCTAATTCAAAAAATTACCTTAAAAAATACAATTCAATCCAATTACAAAGACTTTTAAAAAAGAAAAATAATTTACAAAACGACATACATAGAATTTATAGACAAAGGTTAGATTTTACAGCACAAGAGATAATATTGTTAAAAAGCTTACTAAAAAATGTTAACACACTAATCAAACAACAAATAAACTTAGGAATTAGTAATTACTGGGAAAATAGAATCAAAAAAATTAACCCCTCCAAAAGTCATAGCATGTTCCCAGAAATAAATAAAATATTTAGGAAAAAAGAAAATTTCAATATTAGTTGCTTGAATATTGACCCAAGAGATCAAGAATTATTAACTACCAACAATTTTGACATAAACACTTTAAAACAAGTGATGAAAAAAAACCAAGGGTTTTTAAAAAAGCACATTTTCAAAATTATATTGTATTACATACTGAGTTTAACTTTGGAAATATTTTCTTGGAAATAGTTACTACTGACTTATAAAATTTACTGCTAACAGTAAATTTTTTATTTAAAAGTTGTTATAGCCCTTCAATGGGGAAGATTGCCAAATTTCTCAAGAATCTAACTTCAACTTCCCCCCCCCTCATCCTCTAGTTTTTTAGGTTCTAGGAATTAAATTGTGAATTACACAAAAATTTGGAATTTTACTTAGAATTTTATTATCTAAGCAAAAATGGGTAAAACTAAGAGACACTTTCTTCAATTTAAGGAACCCCTTTCAAATTTAAGAAAAACCTTTAACATATGTTAAAATATAATGTTGGACCTTTAAATTTTGTATATTAATAAAAAAAAAATTGGACAGGTATTCAAGTTACAGGTGCTTAAAAATAGCATAATTGAAATTTTCGGGCCCTTATAGCTCCTAAACAGGGGGCTTGACAAAAAATTTTGTTACCTGACTCCTACTATTATTTTAGGATCTAACTTCTCCCAAAATTTCAAGATCCTAGCTTGAACCGTTTAGAAGATATGTGGGGCCAAAAATTTTGCAAAAATTGAGTTTTATATAATGCTAAATTTTAGTACCGTATGGCAACTCTATACATTTAAACGACAAATTTTTGTAAAGCCTATAAAAGCAGCTCTCTTCTACCGTTTTTCGATTGAAAATAAACCTAACAGAACTTTTGTTATATCAATTTAAATATAGGGCTTTTTTGGAAATTTCAGGGGCTGTAACTTCGTCACCCTTCAAAATTAAGAAAAACCTTTGACACATATTGAAATATAATTATAGAGCTTTGAATTTTGTCTATCACTAAAAAAAAATTTGGACAGGTATTCAAGTTACAGGTGTTTAAAAATAGCAAAATTTCAATTTTCGAGCCCTTATAGCTCCTAAATAGGGGGCTTGACAAAAAAAAGTTAACCGACTCCTACTAATTTCTAGGTATCTAACTTGTCCCAAAATTTCAAGACCCTAGCTTGAACCGTTCAGAAGATATGTGTGGCCAAAAATTTTGCAAAAATTGAGTTTTGCGTAATGTTAAATTTTAGTACCGTATGGCAACCTTAAACATTTGACTTGTAAAAATTTATAAAGTTTATGAAACCAGCTATCATTTGCCGTTCTCAGATTGACAATATATGTAACAGAACTCTTGTTATAACAATTTAAATATAGGGCTTTTTCCAACTTTGGGGGGCTGTAGCCCCGTAACAGGTGGGGCTACAGAAAAAAATTCTTCTACGAAATTATTTTTGTTGCAAAAACTACCCATGGTTAAAATTTCTTTTCTCTATTTCAAACGGTGTAAAAGTTTTTGTAAACATACGGACGGACGATATTTGTTTATTTGATTCTGTAATTAGTTCAGAATTTGTTTTGGATAATTCGTCTAATTTTGTTTTTATAAATTTTTCATCTTCACTATCGATATTTCCTGTCAAAATTTTAATAAGCGAACCTATAAAGTTTATTAGTCCTCTTTGGTCTCTTATATGTGGTTTTAGTCGGTGTATTTATAGAAATTTAGTAATATTAATAACATGTATTGATTTTTTATAATCTCTTATAATTCTAACTGCTCCGGTTTTGATTGTTATATAGCCGTTGTTCTCATTTATATTTTGTATCTCGATGAACTGAGAAAATGCTAATGTAACATCTTTTTATGATGTGGGATTTGTAGTATTTGTATCCGGTGTCTGTACTAATGTGGTCGTTATCTAGAATATGTGCATTTATTATCCTAAACTTAGCATGATTTTTATTTCCTCTTTCTTCTTTTAAGTATTGAGGTCCTATTTTTACTTCGACGTCTTCGCGATTTTTGTTTAATTTATTAATAACGTTTTCTTTAATTTTGACTATGCGTTCTTTTATTTGGGAATACTCGTTTTGGTTTATATGTCCGAAACTCAATCGGTTTTTTATTTGTCGTGGAATGAATAGTGTTATTGTAAAACTTAATGATTTTGTGTATTTCAACGCTGTCAATATTATCGTTTGCATCATGTTTTAGGATTCTTAGCTGCAAATTTATTGTATTGCGTAGACGTTCAATATCTGCGTTAGATGTGTGATTGTTGGAAGTAAAATGTATTTCAATATTTTCATTTTTAAGGAATTCTTAGAAGGGGATTGCTTTTAGACCTAGTTCATTGTCTACTATAAGTTTTTTAAAATGTACAACAACAGAGATGTATTGCGTGATCTCTCTCTTGAATTCTAAGGTATTATTCAGTACAGTACGGAAATCATTATAAAATGTCTCGTCGTCTATTATTAATGCGTTTGTCTTGTTTTGATCGAAATGATTTTTCACAATGGTAATTACAGTATCTTTGTCCAAAGTTTTCGCGTAAATAATTTTTCTTTATGATTTAAATATTTTAGAGGTTTTTATTTTAAGAGATCCAGAAGCAATTTTTTTTATTATTATTAGTCTTTTATAAATGTTAATTGGAGAATTCGATTCTAATCATCCTTATCAACAGAGCTATAAAAATTTTATACAGATTACCATATGATTATCCGACTACTCAATAGTATTATACTTGTAACTTGCCTTCTGTTGAACAAACAATATTTTTAGAAAACTGTAAGTTAATTTACAAATTATCAAATAACGTAATGAAAAGCAACCTAAAACTACAAACAAATGCTTCAATTCATAATTACAACACAAGAAATGCTGGGCAGCACCCAGAACCGAAAGAGGTAAAAGAGACGTTATGTTTAATGGTATAAAAATTTTCAATAGCCTTCCTAACAATATAAAATATGCTCCTAATTTATGATTATTCAATAAAAGATTGAAAGCTGTATTGCCAAAAAATAATAACTAAAAAAAAAAAAAAAAAAAAAAAAAAAAATAATTAAACTAATAATATTTAATTTGATTAATAAGATTGAATTATATTTTATTAGATATAAGCTAGTTATAAGTGAGATTTATACCAGTTTTTTTGTAACTGCCTATCTCTATACATTAAATAAATAAAAAAATAAAAATAAAATTAAAGATTCGGTTTCATTTGAATTTTCATTAAAAAAGTTTGCTGTGACTCTTGAAAGAGCGTCCGCGTTACCATTTTCGACACCTTTTTTATATGTGATCGTATAGTCGAACTCTGATAATTTTTGTCTCCATCGTACTAATTTGGAATTTGGCTCTTTAATAGAAGAAAAATCAAAGGTTTATGATCAGTTTCAATTATGAATTTCCTGCCAAAGAGATGTGGGCGGAAATATTGCGTTGCCCATACGATGGCTAGCAATTCCTTCACGGTTGTGTTATAATGCTGCTCGTGATCATTGAGTGTTCTACTAGCATAGCAAATTGGATGATCTTTTTGAGGAAGGACAGCGCCAAGTGCGAAGTTACTTGCATCGGTTTGTAATATAAATTCTTCTTTAAAATCGGGATAATGTAAGATAGGATCGTTAATTAGTAGGGTTTTTAAAGTTTCAAAACTTGATCTGTACTCTTGTTCATCTATGTTTATTTTAATATCCTTTTTAAATATTTATTCATAGGTTTAGCTATTTTTGAGTAATCTTTGGTAAATTTTCTATAGTATCCGGCAAGTCTAAGAAATTGTTTAATCCCTTTCGGTGTTTTAGGTAAAGGAAATTTTTGTACGCAAATTATTTTTTTTTGTATTTAGTTTAATACCTTCATTGGTAACAATATGTCCAAGAAATTCAGCTTCGTGTTTTAAAAATTCTGATTTGTCTAGCTGTATTTTCAGATTTGCATCTTTTAATCTCGGAAATATTTTTGTTATAGACTCCATATGCTCTTGCAAAGAAGTCGACAATATTATAATGTCGTCGAGATACACTAAACAAAATTTTGTTTATGTACTCGTACAAGACATCATTCATCAGTCGTTGGAAGGATGCCGGAGCTGTCTTCAGCCCAAAAGGCGTACGAAGAAATTTGTTATGTGCTCCTTCGACACTAAAAGCGGTTTTATGTACGTCTTTTTCAGAAATTTCTATTTGATGAAACCCTTTCGCTAAGTCCAGCAATGTGAAATATTGACATCTCCCTAGTTTTTCCAATATTTCGTCCATATTTGGTATGGGGTACTTATCATCTATCGTTACCTCATTCAACTTTCGGTAATCGATAACAAGTCTCCATTTGCTTTTACCACTTGCGCCCGTCTTTTTGGGCACAACCCATACTGGTGCAGAGTACGGGGATCGACTTGATCTAATGATTTTATTGTCTAATATTTCTTTAATCTGGTTTTGTACTTCACTCTTGTGAATATATGGGTATCTATAAGTTCTAACTGTTATTCGAGCATGATCAGTGGTTTTAATTTCATGTTTAATAGCGTTTGTAAAAGATAATTTAGAGTTTTCTTGATAAAATTGGTTTGAAAATTTCTTTATGATTCTAAAAAGTCTTTCATTTTCTTTTGAATTAAGGTGGGCAGAACTAATTTGTTCAAGCAGCGGTTTATAAGGTTTATTTTCAATTATATTAAAATTTTCGTGATTGACTACTTCCGTTAATATTAGGTCATGTTGGAACTCTGAAGGATTGTCGATTTTTAATTGTACTTCATTATTCTCTAAGTCATAAATAACTTCTTTTATTATTGTTTTTCCGTCCAAAGTCTTAGTTTCGTTCACAAAAATGAGTCCGTCTTTCTGTTGGACTGATAGTTTGATATTTTTTTGTTTGTCGAAATGAAAAAACAGAGGAATTAAGTTTTGGTTGATTTCTAATGTATTTTTACTACAGTCGATTTTTGCGTTAAATAGTTTTAATATATCATTTTCGATAATTCCATCGTGGAATTTACAAACTAAAAAGTCTATCTTTTCGTTTGTATCTCCTAACTCGGGAAAAAGAGGTATGCGCACTTTTTGTGACGTAATTATTTTGTGTTGTAGAGTTTTTAGGGAAATATTATTACTTGGTATGATCCATTTTGGATGGCAGATACCAGGGTTAATGATTGAACTTGTTGCTCCAGCATCAATTATACATTTGAGAGAAAGTAGTTATAAGGTAGTTGGTTTTCGAGGCTGTCGATTGGAAATTCTGTAATTCGTTGTGATATACATACAAGTTCTGGTGAGTTATTTCGACCTCGATAATTGTCATTAATATTCTTGCCTCTGTAAGGGTTAGGGTTGTCTCTGATACCGTTATTATTATTATTACTATTATTATTAGCACATTTTAAAAAATTTTTGTAAAAATGTGCTTATGCTTCACTCTGTCCGTCCGTCCGTCCGCCCGTATGTTTACAAAAACTTTTACACCGTTTGAAATAGAGTAAAAATTATTGCAAAAAAAATTATTTCGAAGAAAAATTTTTTTCTGTAGCCCCATCTGTTACGGGGCTACAGCCCCCAAAATTTGGAAAAAGCCCTATATTTAAACTGTTATAACAAGAGTTGTGTTAGATATATTTTCAATCTGAAAACGGCAAACGATAACTGGTTTTATAGACTTTACAAAATTTTAAAAGGCAATTGCTAAGGGTTGCCACACGGTACTAAAATTTAACATTACGCAAAACTCAACACGCTCACGCTAGGGTCTTGAAATTTTGAGAGAAATTAGATACTCAGAAATTAGTAGGAGCCCGAGTTATATATATGCATAGCAATGAAAAAGAAAATAAAAATGATAAAACTATGCATGTAGATAATCTACCTACCAATAATCCACAAGAATTAACATGTTTTAAAAATAACAGATATGCTAATGTATTATCAGCTATCAATGAAAAAATAAACCATAAATAATAATTTAAGAAGAATGTAATAAAATAAAATATTAAATCAATATAATATTGATAAACAAATCCTAACATGTTCTTTACACAATAATATTTCATATCAGGTAAACATTGTAATAAAGATTAATGAACAAACCAAGACATGTTTTAACAAAAGATTAGAAAACAATTAAGATAATGTTTTAACTAAATATTAATATTAGATTAAGTTTTATATTATATATTGAGACAAAGAAATTACTTTCTTTATCCTTTTAAACATACAAATAGTAAATAAGGTTTAATATAAATACTAGTACATTGTTAAAAAGAAAGTCAGTCTAATTTACGCTTAATTACTTGAATGTTGTACTCATGTTACATTTCTAATAAATAAATATCGTTTAAATAAAAAATTGAATTAACTTTAATTAATATCGTGGTATTAATAAAGGGAATAAAAATAAATAAAAGAAAGAACAAAAAATATATTTTTATATTTTTGTTTTTTTTTAAATAACTCCAGAAGGGAAAAACAAGATTGGCGCAGTCGAGTAGTTTCATCTTAAAACGGATGATCCTGTGATACGAACAGAATATATATAAAAGTAAATATATATATAAATAGTGTGAAATAGATCCATCCTCTTACGGCCTGTACCGGAGGTTTCAAAAGGACTATAAACATCTATATGAAAAAACTTTTTAAAAAAAACGATAATTACGACAAACAGAGGAATCTCAGCTTAGAAAAAGAAAACATGGCAGAAGAACAATTAAAAAACGAATAAGTTGCTCAAAGACAACAGATACAAGAACTCACAGCAGCACTGAACACCATTAGACTCCAAAGTAACAACAGAGAGACGGAAAACGCATTGAAACAGATAAAATATATGTCTAACTTTACAGGACAAAGTGAAGTGAGTATTAATGCATTCATTACTAGTGCAGAATACCACTTATCCACAACCAACAACCTGGAAGTACAAAAAAGTATGGTAAGGATGATATTTTACGAGAAAATTCAAGGAGAAGCAAAGAATTCAGTAATCAACGTACCCGATCCAGCAGACTGGGAAACTATAAAAGTGATACTGAAAACCAGATACCGTCCAGACACAGAACCAGCAGAATTATTCAAGAGAATCAACAATATAAAAGTAAACACGGTAAGTGAATTAGCACAAATTATACAAGAAATAAAATATAAAAGTAATGAAATTAGCATATATTATAAAGATAATAATTATGTAGATCTAAGTAATGTAGATACCATGTTGGTAAATATGATTAAAGAAATTACACAAGGTGTTCTTTTGGATAAAATTTACGAAGAAACAGATTTAGGGAAAATAATAGTATTAATGAGAGAAAGAAGGTTTGAGGATTCATGTATTAGACATGAATATAAGAAAAATAATAATTTTAATAAAAATTTTAGTAGGAATCAGGATAGAAATTATAGTAGTAATTCAGTTCCATTTGGACATAATAATGATTCAAGGAATAATTCGGGCCAATATCGCCAAAATAAACAGAATTATTCTAAGAATAATTATAATAAAAATTCCAATCAATTTTATAAAAATTATGGTCAACCTAGCAATAATCAAAATTCTGAGCAATCTTATAATAATAACAATAAAAATTATAGTCAACATCGTAATAATCAAAATAATAGGGATAATAATTCAGGACAAGTACATAGGAATTCGGGGAATTTCCATAGGTATTACCAAGGTTCAGGACACTCTAGGAATAATTCGGGCCAATATCGCCATGTGTTAGACCATATACCGATAACGGAAGAAATAGTAAATAAATATAAGACACAAATAATTTTAACTAATAACAAAACAAAAGAAACCGAAATAATCTTAGGTAGAAAAATTATATACATAGCGGAATATGATTTTGATAATTTAGGAGAAATATTAAGAAAAAGCATTAACAAAGGGAAAATTGGTATATATTCAGAACTAAATGATACAAAATACAATATTTTACAACAGAAAATCAGAGAAATGTATTCAGGTAGTCACTTAATAAAATTTATTAAATGTGCATACAGGGCACAAGAGGTAGAATTTGAAACGGAAGCAGTAAAACAGATTGCATTTTATCATATTAATGAAAGTATGCATTCAGGTATTCAAGAAACATATAACAAAATCAAATATAAAATCTATTATCCAAATTTATTAGAACTTATCCAGATGGTAATAAACCAATGCGAAGTTTGCCAACAAGTAAAATATGATAGAAAACCCATAAAACCGAAATTTAAAAATACATATACACCAAATGATATAAACGAAGTTATTCATATCGATACATATACAATAATGAAAAATAATTTTTTAACAATAATTGACAAATTTTCAAAATTTGGCTCAGCATATTACTTATCTGATAAAAATCAATTAACGCTCATGGAACAATTAGAAAATCATTTTAGTAAGATAGGTAAACCTAAACAGATAGTAGCAGATAATGAGTTTAAAATAATACAAATACAGGAATTTTTAAAAGATGAAAGTATAAAATTACACTTAACAAAAGCAAATAGTCATACAGGTAATAGCGATATAGAAAGATTTCATAGTTCCATAGCAGAAAAATTTAGAATTCTCAAATTATTAAATAAAAATATGTCAGTTCAAAGATTATTACAACAGGCAGTTAGGTATTATAACGAAAGATTTCACTCTACAATAAAAAATATTCCTAGGGAAGTACAAGATAGAAAGGTTGATTTTAAAAAAATTAAAGAAAACCAAGAAAATTCAAAGTTAAAACAAATAAGAAAATTAAATATTAAAAGGGAAGACTACAACGAAACCAGAACCGAAGGTTTCATAAAAAATTATAAAGCATTCAGACATAAACATTTACCAAAGTACAGAAAGACTAAACTGAGAAATGTACATTTAACAAATATTAAAAAACCGTTAAAATTTACAGATAATATGGACAATATTAGCATGCAGTCTGATAATATTGCCAACTGAGGGACGATTAATTATACAAGACATAAAAGACAATACAGGATTCACAGTAATCAAATTAGAAATAACAAAAATTGTTACTAGTACAGACATTATATTACATATAATAAACCCACAAGAAATTATAAATATAGTAGAGGGTATGAAAATAAATATAGAAAAACTTAAGATAGAAAACCAACAATTATTAATGACAGAATTAGAAGACATAATGAACAAAATACATACAATATTACCATTAAATAACAATCATAGATCAAGACGAGGACTGATTAATATAGTAGGTAGTACAGCTAAGTGGTTATTCGGGACAATGGACGAAGAGGACAGATATAAAATAAATGAACATCTGAAGAATATAGAATTAAATAACCATAACATTATTAATAATGTCAATACACAAATCAAAATAAACAATCAATTTAATAAAACATTGAACCAATTGAAAGATATAATACTAAATGATAGAAAGTTAATTACAACAGAATTTACTAAGCTAGATTTAGGTATGCAACTAATGTTATTTAATGATCATATGTTAAAAATTCAAATTTTAAAATCAAAGGTAGAAAGTATACAAGATAACATAGTTTCCGCTAGACATAATTTGTTACATCCAAATATATTAACTAATGAAGAAATAAAACATTATGACATAGATTTTGATAAATTACAATTTATAAGATTAGGAGTAATAAAATATAGGAGTAATTCATTAATATTTGCTATAAAAGTACCAAAAACATTTTTTTTTTTTTTTTTTTTATTCCTTTTCCACTCCTTTAAGGAGTATAGGGCATTCATCAAGTTTATTTTAAACTTGGCTTCAGTTTCTTTTTAATCATAATATTCACTAAGCCGTTGATTACTCGGTTGTAGCTATTTAATAAGGTTATGTAATATGAATGCACAAATGTTAACTTTGTGCGCTATCTATTATCTTACACAAGAATTATTTATATATTTTTTATTAAATCTTATTTACGATATAAACTATTACGATATGATTATATAATTTTACGATATTTTTTTATTAGATATGATCTGACCGGGGTTTGAACCCGAGACCTTCCGCATGAAAGGCGGCGACTTTACCACTACGCCATTGGTCAGATCCCAAAAACATTTAAGGAAGTTCAATTAAAAAATTTTTAATTTTAACCAAAAACATTTAAGGAAGTTCAATTAAAAATTATATTAACTGTACCTAATATAGAAAATAAGGAAATAGAGCATTTAGAAGAAATTATATTTGAAATTAATAATAAAACTTATAAATATGAACAAGGAAAAACAATTAATGAATTAAACTTGTCTAAACATTGTATTTTTTCCAAGAGTTGTAAATTAATAAAAAATAAAGTAACTGAAATAATTTCGTTAGACGAACAAACTATTGTAATAAAAAATGCTCATGAAATAACATTAAAACAATCATGTGACAATAGAAATTTAACTTTAACAGGTAACACATTAATAAATTATTGTACATTAAAAATATTAAATCAAGAATTTTCAAATATTAAAGAAATAATAAATGAAAGATTCTATTATCCAAATGAATTGATAAATAATTTTACTGATAAATTAACATTTGAAGAATTTATAATAAAATATGGAAATAATTTAAATGAAATAAAAGAAAATAAATATTATAATAAAGAAGAAACTATAAAATTAAGTATAAGTTTGATTTCTTTTTATACAATAATAACATTTATTTTTACAATTATAATAATTAAAATTTGTATAAAAAAAAGAATTCAGGAGAATTCTAATCTAAAGGGGGGAGAAGTTATATATATGCATAGCAATGAAAAAGAAAATAAAAATGATAAAACTATGCATGTAGATAATCTACCTACCAATAATCCACAAGAATTAACATGTTTTAAAAATAACAGATATGCTAATGTATTATCAGCTATCAATGAAAAAATAAACCATAAATAATAATTTAAGAAGAATGTAATAAAATAAAATATTAAATCAATATAATATTGATAAACAAATCCTAACATGTTCTTTACACAATAATATTTCATATCAGGTAAACATTGTAATAAAGATTAATGAACAAACCAAGACATGTTTTAACAAAAGATTAGAAAACAATTAAGATAATGTTTTAACTAAATATTAATATTAGATTAAGTTTTATATTATATATTGAGACAAAGAAATTACTTTCTTTATCCTTTTAAACATACAAATAGTAAATAAGGTTTAATATAAATACTAGTACATTGTTAAAAAGAAAGTCAGTCTAATTTACGCTTAAGTACTTGAATGTTGTACTCATGTTACATTTCTAATAAATAAATATCGTTTAAATAAAAAATTGAATTAACTTTAATTAATATCGTGGTATTAATAAAGGGAATAAAAATAAATAAAAGAAAGAACAAAAAATATATTTTTATATTTTTGTTTTTTTTTAAATAACTCCATAAGGGAAAAACAAGATTCCCGCTGTTTAGGAGCTATAAGGGCTCGAAAATTAAAATTTTGTTATTTTTATGCACCTGTAACTTGAATACCTTCCCAATTTTTTTTTTATTAATATACAAAATCTAAAGGTCCAACATTATATTTCAACATATGTTAAAGGTTTTTCTTAAATTTAAAAGCGGTTCCTTGAATTGAAGAAAGTGTCTCTCAGTTTTAACAATTTTTGCTTAGATAGTATAATTCTAAGTAAAATCCCAAATTTTTGTGGAATTCACAATTTAATTCGAAGAACCTACAAAATGGAGAGGGAAGGGGGGGTTGGCGTTTGGATGAAGTTAGGTCCTTGAGATTTTTAGCAATCCCAAGTCCCCATTGAAGGGCTATTAGAACTTTAAAATAAAAAAATTACTGTTTTTATAAGTAAACAGTAAATTAGTCACCAACCAATTTCCTTAATTAAACGTTAATATTGAAGCTTAAACATTATATTCCGATAAAATACTTAGTATGAAACACTATATTATTTTGAAAATGTCCTTTTTTAAAAACACTTTGTTTTTTTTCATCACTTGTTACTACAAGTATTGTTATTGAAATGATTGGACCTTGAATATGTAACATTATTATAACTACTGGTTCTATATTTATTTGGCATTGGTCTATTAAATTGCTGACTGTTATTCTTTCGGTTAAAATTATTGTTACCATTATATTGTTGATAACTATTGTTATTTTGTCTAAAGTTGTTGTTATTTTGTCTATAGTTAGTGTTATTATCATTACTTAGTTGATAATTATTATTATTATTTTGTTTGTTATTGTTCTTTTGTCGATAACTGTTATTATTATTGTTATAATGATTATGTCTTCTGTTATTATTACTAACATTACCGTTATTGCGATTGGGTAATGCATTAGTATGTCTTGTATTGGAAAATCTTTGGTTGTTATTTCTATCTTGAGGACTGTGAGTTAAATATGCGTGACCTGCTTCGTAGACCATATTCATAGCGTCTTCAAAAATTGCAGAGGCTTTACAAAATAATAATGTTTTCATAGGTTCAGTAAATTTACTCTTGAAAATATTGAGTGCGGCTCTTGAATTATTTTTAGTCAATGCAAAACTTTCATTATTATTGTCCAACACATGAAGCGTTTTAGCATTGAGTCTACGTAAATTTCATTTTATTTCTTCGTAAAATTCTAAAATAATCCTTCTACAGGTGACGGCTCGTAAGTTTTAAAAAATTTCTTTAATACTTAACTTATCTCCAAAATTATTTATTAGTACTGTTTTAATATCACGCCAACCTACAGCATCACTCTTTATTAAGATTGCTTCCCTCGCTTTTGATTTTAATTTACCCTTAATAGTATCGGAAAAAACTAATTTGGATATTTGATTATATTCGGACAACAATGGATATATTCTATCTACCGAATCAATAAAAATTTGTAAGTCCTTAGTGTTACAATTGAATTTTGGTAATCTATCTAAGTATGTTAAAGGTTCTATAGAAAGTTCACCTTGTGGGGGTGCTGGAGTGGGTGTTGCCATAATGAGAAAATTTAAAATTTAATTGAACCCAAAAAAAAGAGAGAAAAAAAAAATTAACCTTGTGGTGTAAATATGTGTAACTATGTTTGTATTGTGTTAAAGTGGTATGTATGAATACTTTGTAAATAATGGGTGTTCAAAATTTAGGTATTATTTTGATTTTGCTGCCATTTTTTTTCTACCTGGAATTTTTATACGAGGTTTCTTTAGGTATATTCTAAATACATTCCGGTTAGTTAATATGGAACGTTACACGAATGACCAACATGTATTTGTTACTACAACATTTTTTGAAAAAATGGTAAAAGTTTTCAAGATGTAATTAGAATATTTCGAACAAAATTTGGTGGAGAAAATGCTCCAACAAATCGTGCCATCAAGCTGGCTGATAAATTTTTTTTAAATTGGATTTTTTTTTCTGTGGGGTTTTGTGAAATTGAAAGTATACAGCAATAATCCCACAACAATTCAAGAGCTTAATAACAACATTATCGAGCAGATTTCAACCATTGAGAACAGTTTATTGAACAACGTGATTCAGAATTTTGGTAAAAGATTGAATGCCTGTCGAAGTAGTAGGGGGGGCCACTTGATCGACATAATTTTTCATTATTAACCGGAACCTTTTTGTATTAAATTAAAATTAAAATATATTTAATATTTCAAAAAAAAAGTCTTTTTTTATTAAAATTATACCTCAATTTTGAACACTCTATATTATGTTATGTATAGTCTCACAATACAATGGTTATATAATTTTAACAAAATGTGTATTTGAAATGAAATTATTAAAATATATTATTATTTTTTTTTTGATAGATTAAAGATAATATTTTTACTTCATTTTTTCGTAAATAATTTTATAAAAATTTATGTATAAATAATAGAATTCAATGATTGTATTAATAAAAATTTTTAGATTCAAATTAAAATATATAAATTCAATAGATTCAAATTAAAATGTAATTTTTTTCTTTTCTTAATTAGTTTTTGTTATTAATTTATGTATCTAATTTTGTAAATACTTTTATAAAAATTTTTTAAATAATACTACTTAAATTTATTGATTGTATATATAAAAATTTACTGAGCAAGCAATTATTATGTTATATATTATTAATTTAATTTATCTCTGACAAGTACAAATTTAAATCTATATTCTTCGTTATAGAATTTTTGTAATAATTTTAAACAATACCGTGTTTAAGAAAGATTTATTTTACAAAAATAAGAACAAAAAAAAATTTAAGCACTTATGTTCGTCTAAAAATTTGTAAGATAAAACAAAAAAAATGGTTTTACAGTACCTTAAATTGGTTGATTTACTTTACTTATAAGTTGTGATTGGATGACTTGGAGATTGAATCGTTTAATCTTGAATACCGGAACTTTTACAGGATCGCTTTTGAACTACAGGAGCTTTTGGACTTACAGGAACACAGGGAACAACAGGAGCACAGAGAATTTTATATCTGTTGGCATTTTGTCTTGTGTGTGTGACAAAAGCAGAAATTTAAATTGTTTTAAACAAAAAGCATAAATTGTTTTTATTTATTATATTATTTTATTTTTATTCTGTTTTAAGACACACATTTATATGTTACACTTTTGATAGTTTTTAATTTAAATGTTTTTTTTGTTTATTGTTTTTATTAATTTATTCAAATTTTTGTTAGTTATAATTTTTTACTTTAATTAAAAAATTATCTATTATATGTTGAGTTAGGTACTTGTTATACCCGTATGACTATATAGTCAAAGGGTATAATAAATTTGCCATTACGTTTGTGACGCAGAGAAGGAGGGGGGGTAGATATAGACTCAAGTGTATGGATCGGATCAGAATCGAAAATAAAATCGATTTAGCTATGTATGTCCGTCCGTCCGTCCGTCCGTCTGTCCGTCCGTCCGTCTGTCCGTCCGTCCGTCCGCACGATAACTCAAAAACTAAAGGAGCTAGAATCTTGAAATTTTCGCAAATTCGTTTTTTTGCAATAGCCGTCATCGCTATTTAAATCAAGCCATTTTGGTCCATGGGTTCGGGTGGCTACCATACAACTTCTTTTTTTATATGAGTATTTCTCTGTACCTATTACAACTACGTGTCTAAAATTTTGACAAAAGTAGTTTAGTTTTATGGCCCAAGTTTCTGCAAAATTTGGTTGGTCTGTTACAGTGAGTTCGAGTAGCTGCCATACAACTTCCTGTTTTATATGAGCATTACTCTATACCTATTAATGCTGGGTGTCTGAAATTTTGCCAAAAATAGTTTAGTGTAATTGCCAAAGTTACTGCAAAATTTTGTTGGTCTACTGTAAAGGGTTCGAGTAGCTGCCATACAACTTCTTATTTTATATGAGCATTACTCTATACCTATTAATGCTGGGTGTCTGAAATTTTGCCAAAAATAGTTTAGTGTAATGGCCAAAGTTACTGCAAAATTTGGTTGGTCTACTGCAGAGGGTTCGAGTAGCTGCCATATAACTCCTTCTTTTATAAGAGCATTACACTACACCTAATAAAGCTGGTATGTTTGAAATTTTGCCAAAAGTAATTAATGTTTATAATAATAATGATATAATGTTTATATAACGGTCATACGGGTATCCCAGAGTTGACACAGTCTACTCTACTACACTCTTCCTCGTTTTTATTAGATTTATTTATATTTAGCAGATTTACCCGGCGTTGCCCGGGAGCGTGCAAATCGTAAAAAAGCTAGTTTTGGCCAATTTTTTGAAGTACTACTTTGGTTAAAAAGAAAGGCTCAAACAAATATTGAAGAAGTTCCGTTAACCCATTGTGGGCCAAAAGATTTTTATAGGTTTTTTCGTTGGTTTGCCATATATTAGAAATTATTTAACCGATTGACTTCAAATTTTGTATATGTGTTCCTCTTTGAGAATGGAGTTCACTCTATTAACAGACTTTGAATTTGTTAACCCATGCAGAGCCGACGATTGTTTAAAAAAAATTTGTGAGTAAATTACGTCGAATTTTTGAAAGTAGGTAAAACTTTTTTGAATTAGGGGAATCTTCAAAAAAATGTTCTAGTTCTTTTAAACGATTGCGTAACAAAAACTACAAAAACATTTTTCAAAACAGTTTGAACGATTATCTCTAATTTTTCTATACATGGTGCTTCTTGACAGTTTGGCACTCCTTGACCATAGAGTTGAGGATGGTGGGTTTCCGGCGAATAATGTTAACTGAATTAAAATGACTATAGGTCAAAAGGGTATACTACATTTACCATTATGTCATTATACTGTGTCAATAGTTGTTTTCTTGGATTGCCAACGTTTGAATAAAATATAGTCGATAGTTTAGAAAAGGTTTAAAAGTCTGCTTTTTAACTTATATTTTGTTTGTACTTATCTGAAAGTTCCGCTACGCTCTTCCTCGTTTTTATATGATTTTATGAGAGAAATATAGGCTTTTTATTTGGAAAAACTGTTTTAAAATGCTATGTATTTAAGCATTATATATACGAAATTGAATTTTTTGATTTTTAGATTTCATTTGAACAAAACTGCAATATCATACCGAAATCTATTTTTAACAATTGATGAAAAAAAACCAAGGGTTTTTAAAAAAGCACATTTCCAAAATTATATTGTATTACATACTGAGTTTAACTTTGGAAATATTTACTTGGAAATAGTTACTGCTTACTTATGAAATTTACTACTAACAGTAAAGTTTTTATTTTAAAGTTGCTATAGCCCTTCAATGGGGAAGGTTGCCAAGTTTCTCAAGGATCTAACTTCATCTACCACCCACCCCCCTCCACCCCTCCATGTTTTTATGTTCAAGGAATTAAATTGTGAATTCCACAAAAATTTGGAATTTTACTTAGAATCTAAGCAAAAATGAGTAAAACTGCAATCTAAGCAAAAATGAGTAAAACTGACAGACACTTTCTTCAATTTAAGGAACCACTTTTAACCACTTTAAGGAGCTTATGTTAAAATACAATGTTGGGCCTTTAAATTTTGCATATTAATAAAAAAAAAATTGGACAGGTATTCAAGTTACAGGTGCTTAAAAATAGAAAAATTTAAATTTTCGAACCCTTACAGCTCCTAAACAGGGGGCTTGACAAAAAAATTTTGTTAATCGACTCCTACTAATATTTGAGGATCAAACTTCTCCCAAAATTTCAGGCCTCTTTCTTAAACCGTTTAGGAGATTTATGGGACCAAAAATTTTACAAAAATTGAGTTTTGTGTAATGTTAAATTTTTGTACCGTGTGACAACCCTAAACATTTTTCTTTTATATATTTATAAAGCTTATGAAACCAGCTATTGATTGCCGTTTTCAGATTGAAAATATGTCTAACAGAACTCTTGTTATAACAATTTAAATATAAGGCTTTTTCCAACTTTGGGGGGCTGTAGCCCCGTAACAGGTAGGGCTACAGAAAAAAATTCTACGAAATTATTTTTTTGTAAAAACTACCCATGGTTAAAACTTTTTTACTCTATTTCAAACGGTGTAAAAGTTTTTGTAAACATACGGACGGACGGACGGACAGAGTGAAGCTATATAGGCAGATTTTTACAAATTTTTTGAAAATGTGCTAAAAAACAGCAACTGCAAAGTGGATAAAAAACAAAGACTTACGAAAAAATGTACAGAAGGAAAATGTTATATTATTTAAATTTAAAGATATTATTATTCGGATTCTTTATTAGCTTCATTTTTTTATTATTAATGTTATCTCATTTAGCTTTTGCATAATTTGAGACTATATAAGGAGAGGAAAAAAGTTAGTCTTAATAATTAAGTGAGCTTTGCAATAAAGGTCAACTTGCGTTAATACCAAAAATTTGAAAATTTCATTGAATTTTTGTGCAAAATGTGTAAACAGGTCAAAATTAAATTGACCCTGTGGGTTTTTATAATTAAAATACTGATACAAAATTTTCAATAAAATTTTTTTAATCGTTTAAGCAAATAAAATTTATAGAAAACTTCATGGCGTCGTTGTGGAAAATAGGTTAATCGAACTTAACTAAAGCATTTTGAACCATATTTTTGGATTGCAAAATCAACCTGTAAAAATGGACACAAGTCGGAAACACATTTTTTTTGGAAACCCGCCAGGCCGAAATGGGTTAATTTATTCCAACCGAATTTATACAAATAATTACCGTTGCTAGCAGGAACATTTATGCACAATTTCAATTCAATCGATCAAACCGTTTTGACTCGACATCAAAAACATTGAAAAAGTTTTATTGCTCCCTCGTGCCCAAACGGATTAACCGAACTCAACAAAAATTTGTGTCACCCTCTCTTTTCGACTGCAAAATCTTCCTGTTTTTTGAATCGCACCTTGCCGAAATGGGTAAATTTATTCCAAACAAATTTATACAACTAATTCCGGTTACTAAGGGGAAGGAACATTTGTGGAAAATCCTGGACGTGAATCCTGGACAAACAAACAAATTTTGTTTTTTATATAATAGACTAGCAGATTTAGCCGGCGTTGCCCGGGAGCGTGCGAATTGTAAAAAAGCGAGTACATTTATATACTTGTCATTCCTACTATTGTTGGAAAAAAACTTTATAAGTATTTACGTCCAATTTTTGAAAGTAGGTAGGACTTCTTTGAATTAGGGGAATGTTAAAAAAAAAGTTTTGTCGTGTTCTTTTGATCAACTGCGAAACAGAAACTTTAAAAAACTGTTTTGAACGATTATCTTTATTTTTGCTATTCGTGATGCTTCTTGACAAATTGGTGCTCCCTGACGATAGAGTTGAGGATGGTAGGCTTTCGGTGATTAATGTTAACTAACTTAAAGTTTTTATTTTTATTATAATTTAATATTCATTCCTACGATTGTTGGAAAAAAACTTTATAAGTATTTACGTCCAATTTTTGAAAGTAGGTAGGACTTCTTTGAATTAGGGGAATGTTTAAAAAAAAGTTTTGTCGTGTTCTTTTGATCAACTGCGAAACAGAAACTTTAAAAAACTGTTTTGAACGATTATCTTTATTTTTGCTATTCGTGATGCTTCTTGACAAATTGGTGCTCCCTGACGATAGAGTTGAGGATGGTGGGCTTTCGGTGATTAATGTTAACTAACTTAAAGCACCACGTATAGAAAAATTAAAGATAATCGTTCAAACTGCTTTTTAAATTTTTTGTTTCGCAATCGGTTAAAAGAACTCAACTAAACATGTTTTTAAACATTCCTCAAATTCAAAGAAGTTTTACCTAATTTCAAAAGTTGGACGAAATTTACTTACAAATTTTTTTTTTATCACAATCGTCGGGTCGGCATGGGTTAACAAATTCCAAGTCTATTAATAGAGTGAACTCAATTCTCAAAGAGGAACACATATACAAAATTTTAAGTCAATCGGTTAAATCATTTCTAATTTATAGCAAAGTAACGAAAAAACCTTTAAAAAGCTGTTGGCCCACAATGGGTTAACGGAACTCCACAAATATTTTTTTGAGGCTTTCTGTTTAAACAAAGTAGTACTTCAAAAAATTGGCTAAAACTAGCTTTTTTAGAATTTGCACGTTCCCCGGCAATGCCTGGTGAATCTGCTAGTCTAATATATAAAGAGAAAACTTGTTTGTTTGTCCAGGATTCACGTGAAAACCACTAGTCCGATTGTCACAAAATTTTAAAGGAATAATTCTGATAGCCCGGGGTGTGACATAGGCTATGTCACATTTTTATAATACGACAGGTTGCGGCTCCGGAGCCGTTTTAAGCTTTTGCGAAATTTTTTTGTCGATTCAAAACTGTTTGACCGATTGATTTGAAATTTTGCACAAACGCTCCTCTGAGCAACCGGAACCAACTGTATAAATCAGCTGTAAGGGTTGGGTTCGGTTCAGCTGTAAGGGTAAGGCCTGGCGGGCTTCCAAAAAATTTTGTGTTCCGATTTGTGTCCAATTTTACAGGGTGGTTTCGCAGTCGAAAAGAGAAGCTGACACAAATTTTTGTTGTGTTCGGTTAACCCGTTTTCCACGACGACGCCACCAAGTTTTCTATAAATTTTATTTGCTTAAACGATTAAAAGAATTTTATTGAAAATTTTGTACCAGCATTTTTATTATAAAAACTCTGAGGATTAATTTTGTTTTGACCTGTTTACGCGTTTTGCACAAAGATTCACTGATATTTTCAAATTTTTGGTACTAACGCAAGTTAACCTTTATTCCAAAAGCTCACTTAATTAATAAAACTAATTTTTAGCTCTCCTTAAATAGTGAAAAAACTAAATGAGATAATATTAATAATAATAAAAAAAAAAGCTAATTAAGAATCCGAATAATGATAAATTTTATTTTAAATAACATAACATTTTCCTTCTCCACATTGTCAGTCTTTGTTTTTTATCTACTTTGTGTATGTTGTTTTTTTAAAATAGATTGCAGTGTAAAATTGCAGTTTTCTTCAAATAAAATTTAAAAATCAAAAAATTCAATTTCGTTTATGTTATGCTAAAATATATAGCAATTTAAAACAGTTTCTCCAAAAAAGAAGCCTACATTTCTCTCATAAAATCATTAAAAAAACGAGGAAGATAGTAGTAGAACTTTCAGGTAAGAGCAAACCAAAATATAAGATGAAAAGCATATTTTTAAACCTTTTCTAAACCATCGACTATATTTTATTCAAGCGTTGGCAATTCAAGAAAACTATTCTTGACAAAATATAATAACATAATGGCCAATTTAGTATACCCTTTTGACCTATAGTCAAACGGGTTTAATAATAGTTATATGTAAACTACCTTTTACCCGGCGCACGTTGTCCAACCCTTCAATGGAGATTTAATTTAAGTTGATGTTTTCAAAAGAAGTTAACACAAAAATTGCACATGATGTACCTACATAATTTTATACACATACACGGATAGGTATTCTAAAAACAATAATTTCGTAGAAGAAATTTTTTCTGTAGCCCAACCCGTTACGGAGCTACAGCCTCCCAAATTTGGAAAAAGCTCTTTCCTTAAGTGGTTCTAACAAGAGTTCTGTTAGGATTATTTTCAATCTGAAAACAGCAAAAGGTAGCTGGTTTTATAAGATTTATAAATTTTTAAAAGGCAAATGTTAAGGTTTTCCATACGATACTAAAATTTACCATTATGCAAAACTCAATTTTTGCAAAATTTTAAACCACACATAACTTCTAAACGATAAACGATAACAGCTAAGGCCTTGAAATTTAGGGAGACGTTATATCCTTAAAAATAGTAGGAGTTGGTTATCAAAATTGTTTTGTCAAGCCCCCTGTTTAGCAGTTATAAGGGATCGAAAATTGAAATTTTGCTATTTTTAAACACCTGTAACTTGAATACCTGTCAATTTTTTTTTTTTTAAATATACTAAATTTAAAGCTGCAGCATTATATTTTAACACATGTTAAAGGTTTTTCTTAAATATAAAAGGGGTCTTTTTTGATTAGATAATAAAATTGGGGGTGAAACTCCAAATTTGGTGGAGTTCACAATTGATTTTCCAGAAACTTAAAAAAATGGAAGAGTGCGGATAGGAGGGGGGGGGGGGGCAGATCCATCATAAGTTTGGTAAGCAAATATTTGGGAGCCTTCCCTAATAAAGGGCTACTTGGTCTTAAGAATTAAAACTCTTATGCTTTTATAAAACAGTAACTTATTCAGCAGTGTATGTTTTTCCAAAATTAAATGATAACATTGAAGCTTCAACTATTAATCATAATTAATAAATTTATGAAATAACTAAATCATAATATTATCATTCATGATACCCTACACCTATGGAATAGGTAAAGGTGGTATTTGCAAATGGGTTCGGTTTCTGGACCTTTTAATTATTCTAAGGGCTAAGGAACATATAAAAAAATAAGGATAACTCAACAACTAATGGCGTTACAATCATAAATTTTGTGATGTAGGTTACTAGTAGTCAGACTATGGCGGGGACTGTGTACGTCGTATGAGTTCGGACCATGGGTTCGGGTCCTAGAACTTTTTGATCGAATTTAGGCCAAACAAGCATAGTTCCGACACCAATGAAGATAAAACTTTCATATGTTGAATCAGTGTGCCTCTTCCTATGTCCTTAGAGTCCTGGAAAATTAGGACAAATTGGAGTAGTGGGTCGAGGACCATCCACACAGTTCTGAAGACGTTAAAGCATGTCGTTGAAATTATTAAAAAAAAATTGCTTAAAATTAAGATAGAACGTTCCAATTGTGTACAAGGGTTCACTAATATTGAAAGAACGGCGCGGCCTGCAAATAGGCGAAATCCGACAATGGGTTCGGATCCTGAAACTTTTACCTCGAATTTAGGCCAACACGAGCATAATTCCGAATTCAAAGAAGTTAGAACCTCCAAACTCGGTACCAGGGTGTTGCTTTCTATGCTCTTAGTGTCCTCGAAAATTGGAGCCAGTTGAAATAGTGGGTCTGGGACCATCCACATAGTTCCTTAGTGGAACTTCCACTAAGTAGTTAACTTCAAAAAAATGTAGAAGCTTCAAATTTGGCACAAGGCTGTTCTTAACTATTTCCCACGTGTTCCCTTAATGTGACTAAAATTGGAGTGGTGATTCAGGTAACTCTCTTAGACCTCTAAAGGTTGAACGGCTTATCATCGAAATTAATAAAAATATAAACTTAAAATGAATATAGAAAGTTCCAATTGTGTACAAGGTTTAACTAGTATTGAAAGTGTGACTGGGACTGCATATGGTCGAAATCGTACCATGGTTTCGGTTTCTGTAACCTTTGAAAAGTTCAAAAGCTAAGAGTCTTACTATTAAACATATTATGTATTATATTTTATAAATTAAAAACTAAATATATTTTTAATAAACGACGAAATTTTTTTGTTTTTTAATTTTTATTATATCATATCTATATTTTAATACCATAGGTAATATATAATTCAGAAATTGTGTACGATATTTAAGTTGTAAAATGTATTTTTGTATTAAAATTAATTATATGAAGAGCTCTAAATTTATCATTGTATTTTGGAAATACATTTATTGCATACTTTGATTATTAAATTTTGTGATAAAAAGCTAATGAAAGCATTAATGGTTTTAACTAACACTAAAAACCATGAAATTATATAAACTTTTATATTATTACAAATTAACATTTCTTTCGAATAACTTTGAGTTTAATTATATAGAACATTAATAAATAAGTAAATTAAGAGAATAAATTTAAAAATTATTGAAAATTTAAAAAATTAACCAAGGGTACTAAATCATTCAACAGTAAATGCACTACAGCTTAAAATCCTGAAAAGGAGTAATTCCTGCATGTGTTTAAAATTTTATTGAATTGGATAAAAGTTTTAGATATGTAATTTTGTAATTGCATTTTACGAATCCATTTATCTTAACTTTATTTGTTTTTTAATATTTTAAATAGATAAATTAGTAAGAATTGTTAATATTTTTTAATTGAAAAAATAATTAGAAATGGTTTTAGTATTATAAAGCAAATTTGGTTAGCCATGTCTTACGATCAAACTAATAAAAGCTTTTATGATTTTGAAATGACTAATGGACTTCCCATTAAATTTGAACCCAATAGGTGTAGGTTATTTCTATGTTAATTGCACCGACTTTTCTGTACCGACTTTTCTGTTTCTGTACTTACTAAAATTTACCATTATGCAAAACTCAATTTTTGGAGAATTTTTGGCCCCACATACCTTCTAAACGGTTCAGGCTAGGGTTTTGAAATTTTGGAAGAAATTAGATCCTCAGAAATTAGTAGGAGTCAGTTAACAAAATGTTATTGTCGTTTCCTTGTTTAGCTATAAGGGCTCAAAAATTTAAATTTTGCTATTTTTAAAAACCTGAAACTTGAATACTTATTCAAATTTTTTTTTACAAATATACAAAATTTAAAACAGCAGTATTGTATTTCAACATATGTTAAAGGTTTTTCTTAAACTTAAAAGGAGTTCTTTAAATTACAGAAACTGTCTCTTAGTTTTAACCATTTTTGCTTATATAATAAAATTTTATTTGAAATTCTAAATTTTGGTAGAGCTCACAATTGATTTGCTAGAATCTAAAAAAAATGGAAGGATGAGGACAGGAGGAGGATGACAGATCCATCATAAGTTTGCTAAGCAAAAATTTGCGAACCTTACTCCTTGAAGGACCACTAGGTCTTAAAAATTAAAACTTTTATGCTTTTATAAAATAGTATCTTATACACCAGTGTATGTTTTTCCAAAATTAAATGTTAACATTGAAGCTCCAACATTATATTTCGCACTTGTTAAAAGGTTTTCTTCAGAGCATTTGGATTATATTCTAACTATTATTCATAATTAATAAATTGATGAAATAACTATATTATAATATCATTTATTTTTAAATATATTTTTATAAAAATGAATGATAAAATAGTCAGGAAGAAACTCTATATAAGTTTGAAAATGACCTTTTTAAAAATCCTCGGGTTTTTTCATCACGTGTTTACATATGATTTTTGATATACATACATATTACTTTGATAAACAACGAGGAAGATTATAGTTGCCCTTGTCGACTTTTAGATACCCGTGCATACCCAGTATGATGTATAAAAAAAAATAAACCGTTATATATTTCATTTATTACATACATATATTACAAAAAAAAATATAAGAAAGTAAAATAGTTAAAAAAAATTAAACTTATGTACCCCATAATTTTGAGTAAAAAAAAACACCCTAAAAGTTGGTCCGAGTGATGACAAACTTTGCCAAGTAACTTGTCCTATTACTCTACCCGCCCAGTTTTAATTTTTGGCAGCTGCCGGAAAATGGAGAGTAACATTTTGAACTTTATATAAGTGCTTGTTCTATTATATAACTAAAGTATAAATAAATTTATTTTCATACTCGTAGTATTAGTAGTTTTGGAGAAATTCATATTGGTGCAAAGAAGTTTTATGGCAGCCCACCGAAAATGAAGCCGTAACATTTTGAAACTTCAAATAATGGTTGATTCATTATATAACAAAGCTTGTGTAATTATCATCCTCTTAGTGTAATTAGTTTGGCAGAAATTAATATTTATGCAAAAAAGTAGTAAGGCAGGCCACCGAAAATGAAGCTGTAACATTTTGAAACTTCATATAAATACTTCAGTATTATATAACTAGCCGTGTGTAATTTTAATCCTCTTATTATAATTAGTTTAGAAGAAAGTCATATTGGTGCAAAAAAGTTGTATGGCAACTCCCCGAAACCTTGGTCAGATTTTAACCAAAAACAATAAAGAACCTAGAAATTGTCTAAACATGACTTTGTGTGAATTTCAAAACTCTAGCCCATTTAGTTTTTGAGATATCGTGCGGACACACGGACGGACGAACGAACTGACACACATAGCTATATCGATTTACTTTTCGATGCTGATCCCATACGTACCCTTTACACTTTATCTAGCTTGTCTAGATCAATGCGTTACAAACGGAGGAGCAATTTTAATATTTATACCCGATCCATATATGTGTGCACGGGTAAAATAACATTCTACTTTATGATGATTTTAGATATTGTTTTTATACCCTACACCTATAGAATAGGTAAAGGGGTATATTAACTTTGGTATGGTTTTTGTAACCATCTAAAGGAAGCGA
Source organism: Dolichopus griseipennis (assembly GCA_963082915.1). Lineage (NCBI taxonomy): Eukaryota > Metazoa > Arthropoda > Insecta > Diptera > Dolichopodidae > Dolichopus > Dolichopus griseipennis. The sequence goes on along the minus strand of OY720441.1, from coordinate 235,865,245 downwards.
GCTAGATATGGAAAAGTATATATATATATTTGTGATCAGCGTGACCTCCTGAGTCGATATAGCCATGTCCGTCCGTCTGTCCGTAGGCATGATAACTCAAAAAATAATGGAGCTATCTTGATGAAATTTTAACTGTGGGTTACTAGGACCAAAAGTACGGCGGCGATTGCATATGGGTGAAATCGGCCCATGGGTTCGGATTCTGGACCTTTTAATCTGTCTAAAGGCTAACGAACATATATAAAAATTCACGATAACTCAACAACTAATGACGCTATCTTCATCAAATTTGTGCAGTAGGTTACTAGTAATAAAGCGACGGCGGGGATTGCGTACGGTCGACATTCTACCGTGGGTTCGGAACCTAGAACTTTTTGATCGAATTTAGGCCAAACGAGCATAATTCCGAAACCAATGAAGATAGGACCTCAAAATTTAGTAGCAGGGTGTCCTTTCCTATTTTGTTATTTTCCTTAGAATTTGGGACCTCTTGGAGTAGTGGGTCGGGGACCAGCCACACATTTCCGAAGACCTTAAAGCATATCTTTAAAATTAATAAATATAGCAACTTAAAACAAATGTAGAAGCTTCAAATTTGGCACAAGGGTGTTCTTTATTATTTTTTGTGTGTCCCCCAAATTTGGAATCAATTGGGGTGGTGGTTCAAAACCCCTCTTAGACCCCCCAAGATTATAAAAATTATCATTGAAATTAATAAAAATAGTAACTTAAAATGAAGATAAAATGTTCCAATTGTTTGGTTAACTAGTATTGTAGGTATGAAGAAGACTGTACATGGACGAAATGGGAACACAGGGTCGGGTTCTGTAATCTTTGAGAAGTTCAAGTGCTAACGAACGTACATATAAAAAAGACCATAACTCAAAAACTAATGACGCTTTTTTGATGAAATATACACTATGTTACTAGTAATGAAAGTACCGCGGGGATTGGTTCTGGCCAAGATCGGACAATGCGTTCGGATTCTAGAAGCTTTTTAGGCAGAACGAGTATAATTTCGAAACAAAATAAGACAGATTTGGTGCACAAGTGTTTCTTCTTATTTTCTTTGTGTACGTTAAATTTTGGATAAATTGAAATAGCAGTTTTCGTACCACCCCCACTACCACTAACAATACCTTAAAACATATATTCGAAATTAATAAACATAGTAACTTAAAATAAATATAGAACCTTTACACTACGTATAACGGTATTTTTTCTTATTTCCTTTTTGTCCCCGAAATTTAGACATAATATTGTGGTTCAGGTGCCTACTAAAAAATCCCAAAATTAAAAACCTTAACTTCGAAATTAAAAAAGAAAGACTCTTCAAATTTGATACACAATTTCCTATTTCCATTCTTATTTAACACTTTTACATTTTTAAGAGGCTAAACATTTTACTATAAAACATACATACTATGTTTGTACTATAAAACATACATACAAATTTATCGTTTATTAAAAAAATATTGTGTTTTTAATATTTTTTTGATAAACGATAAATTTTTTTTTTTATTTTTATTAAATCTAATAATTTATTGAATTATTACCATATGTAAACAATAATTAAGAAATTGTGTAAGTTACTTAAATTTTATTCAAAGATATTTCCTGCATGAATGTAAAATTTATTTTTTTAATTTTTATTATACGATATATTTAATTTTATTATTACCATAGGTAAAATATAATAAAGACATTGTGTACGATACTTAAAATTTGTTCAAAGGTACTTGCTGCATGTATGTAAAATTTATTTTTATTTTTAAATGAATTATATAAAAAGTTCTAAATTTGTAATTGTATTTTAGAAATACTCGTACATTTATTGCATATTTTGCTTTTATAATCTTTTCTAATAGGTACACAAACTAACAATCTATATATATAAAAGCGAAAGTTTATTTATTTGTTTGTTTGTTTGTATGTAGCGAATACACTCCTAAACTGCCCAGCTGATTTTCATGAAAATTTGTATATAGAGGTTTTTGGGTACGGAAAGAAATCGTGGCCCAAAAATTTTGCTCTAACGGACCGCCAAGTTGGGGCTGTGGTGCAAGTATTGATACTTCTTTATTCCAAAATGAAAACGGTTTGACCGATTGACTTAAAATTTTGTATACGTGACGATCTTTGAGAATTGAGCTGACACTATTAACAGTTTTGGAATTTGCTAACCCATGTCCGCCCAACTTGGCGGTTAACAACGGACCGAAACTCAATTTTTTCAAAATTTTTGACCCCACATATCTTTTAAACGGTTCAAGCTAGGGTCTTGAAATTTTGGGAGAGTTAGATCCTCAGAAATTAGTAAGAGTCGGTTAATAAAATTCTTTTGTCAAGCCCCATGTTCTGGAGCTATAAGGGCTCGAAAATTGAAATTTTGCTATTTTTAAATACCTGTAACTTGAATACCTGTTTAAATATTTTTTCCTTAATATACATAATTTAAAGGTCTAACATTATATTTTAACATATGTTAAAGGTTTTTCTTAAATTTAAAAGGGGTTCTTTAAATTGAAGAAAGTGTCTCTCAGTTTTAACCATTTTTGCCTAAAGAGTAAAATTCTAAGAAAAATTCCAAATTTTGGAATTTACAATTTAATTCCTATAATCTAAAAAAGTTTGGGGGAAGGGGAGTAGTAAGCATTATATCCTTGAGAAATTCGGCAACCTTCCCCATAGAGGGGCTACTAGGACTTAAAAATTTACTGTTTTTATAGGTATGAAGTAACTTAGTTACCAACGTATATATTTCCTAAATTAAACGTTAATATTGAAGCTTAGACATTATATTCCGAAAAAAAAAATTAGTATGAAACACTATATTATTTTGAAAATTTGCTTTTTTAAAAACGCTTGGTTTTTTTTCACACTTGTTTAGAATTGAGTTGACACTATTAACAGACTTGGAATTTGTTGACGATTGTCAAAAAAAATTTTGGGAGCAAATTACGCCCAATTTTGCGCAATACTGCTTTGCCCAAGGAAAAAGCCTTAAACATTTTTTGTTGAGTTCCATTAACCCATTGCGACACAGCGGTTTTTTATAGATTTTTGCATTACTTTACTCTAAATTAGAAACGTTTTGACCGGTTGACTCTAAACTTTATATGCTTCAAAATAGAGTTGAGTCTGTTAACACGCTTGGTGTTTGGTAACACATGTCGAACCTACGATCGATCGAAAAAAAATTTTTGGAAGTAAATTACGTCCAATTTTAGAAAGTATTTTGTAATGCTTTGAATTACAGAAGGTTTCAAAAATTACTAGAATAACCCTAGAAAAATCGTTTTAAAAGAATTGCTTTCTTACATTTTAAAATTTACATTTGTAAACAGTGTGTAATTTTTGTGTTAACTTTTTGCAGTAACATCAACTTCAATTAAACCTCCATTGATAGGCGTAGCAACGCCACCGGGTATTAGCTAGTGATATTATAATTGACCACGAAATTTTTAGAGGAACAGAAGGATTAACCTAATATTTGAAAATAAGCTTGAAAATTCTACTCAAGATGATGAAACGCCCATAAAATGATTCATAATTCATTTGGAAAGATAAAAGCTAATAGAAGATTCAAATATAATAATATCATAAGTAAGCTTTATCAAAATGAATATTATGAAGGAAATATTAAAACTAGAGGAATGTATGAATTTAATCATTCTCAACCAAAAGGAATACCCTATTCTGACAACCTTATACAGTATGTTTATTGGAACGCTCCAAATCATCAACAATTAAGGGAATTGAACAATTCTCGAATACCTGTTAGTATTCATAAAATTGAATTCGATTGTATTATTGATGAACTTCGCAGGGCAGATATAATCGTATAATATAAAATTATCATTACGATTATGTAATATCTAATTACATTTTGTAAAAGTTTTTAAATAAATATATAAATCAGTAGATTTTCGCATTATGTTTTATCAAAATATTCTATTTTTAAAACTTAATTCGCATGTGTCCATAAGATTTTTATAAATTCTCAAGTTCAAGAGGTTGAAAAACTTTTTTGGGAATCTGCTACGTCATTTTAGCTAATTTATTTAAGAACACCTCGACATATGCATGTAGCTGCTTAATTGAAAATATTTTTTTTTCCATAAAAACTACTCACAGTAGCTATTCAATTCCAATTTGATTCATATTTGCTGTGTTTTTCTTATCAATAATTTTTTCCGTTCTTGAAATAATTCAAAACCGTAAAACAAATTAAATTTTTAACGCAAAATGCTTAAGTTCGTCCTTCAACTATAAGATACTAGAAGATTTAAGCGGCGTTGTCCGGGAGCGTGCAAATTGTAAAAAAGCAAGTTTAACCCAATTTTATTAAGTATTGCTTCGGTTAAAAATAAAGCCTCAAAAAAATATTTGTGGAGTTCCGTTAACACATTGTGGCTTTTTAAAGGATTTTTGGTTGCTTTGCTATAAATTAGAAATGATTTAACCGATTAAGTTCAAATTTTGTATATGTGTTCCTCTTCGAGAATGGAGTTCACTTTATTAACTGACTTGGAATTTGTTAACCCTTTCCGCCAGACAATTGTTCAAAAAAAAATTTTCGAAGATTATTACGTTCAATTTTTCGAAATATTGCTTGGTTAAAGGCTCAAAAAAAGGTTTGTTGAGTTCTGTTAACCCATTGCGGCACAGCAGCGTTTAACAGATTTTTTCATTACTTTACTCTTAAGCAGAAAAGGTTTAACCAATTGACTTTAAATTTAGTATGCGTACATGTATATACTTATCATTCCTACGATTATTCAAAAAAAAAATTTTCTAAGTAAATTCCGCCAAATTTTTGAAAATAGGTAAAATTTCTTTGAATTAGGGGAATGTTTAAAAAAATGTTTTGTCGAGTTCTTTTAAGCGATTGCGAAACAAAAACCTTATAAAATAGTTTTCACTGCTTATCTCAAATTCTTCTATACTTCAAAATGTGCTTCTAGACATTTTGGGACGGGTTTCCGCGAATAATTTTAACTTAATTAAAGTTTTTTTTTTTATTATTATTATTTTTATTATTATTAATAATATATTTGTCTAAAATGAGGTGTAATAAACGCATTCAATTAAATGTGTTTTGTTGGATGTGTTTAATTATAAAAAAATAAAATATTAATGTTTTGTTCGTTGTGTTTTATTTTAGAAAATAAAATATCCAAAATTATCATAAGCATGCCAAAAAATATTTTATTTATTTTTAATAAAAAAAAAAATTTTTGATGAAATAAAATTTATTTATTAGTTTATGAATTAATTCATTTCAGCTTTAAAAATCACAGATGATTTTCTGGAAATTTCAAATAAATAGTAAAACATTTTGAAAATTAAAATTAAGAAGACTATAATTTCACATGAATATTTGTGTAGTAATTCTTAAATATTCGCTTTGATGCATTGCTTGCTTTGCTTAAGCAAAAAAACCAAGCAATGTGTCAAAGTAATTTCAAAGTTTCCCACATCTCTCCCACATCTCGCCCTTAATTCTGCCTCATCTATCCCCCATCCCTTCATGTTTCCGTCATAATCTTTTAAATATTTTACTATTTATAAAAAGTTAAAGATGGAAGAAAATGGTGTTAAGTTTGGCAACTGGCTTCGGGTATACAATACCTGAGCTCAATGCACCATAGAAGCCAAAACAAATAAATTTTTTTTAAAGTAAATTAGGTATGCTAAAAAAATTCCAAATAAAATTTATAATTTGCATTTGATAATGCAAAATTCAATTAAAAAATCAACATTTATTTAATACAATTTTACGTACATATAAATATTAGATACATTATTTAGCAAGGTTGAGTAGGCACATTATAGAATGTTAGCAACAAACAAGTATTTCGATTTGAATCTAAACAAAGGAAGTAATATAGAATGTATAGCAACATTTTGTAAAAATATATATCGTGGGTTTATTGCAAAAAGTACTCAAGTCCATTTTTTGTCAGAATGGACTTATGAACGCAGAAATTTTCTGTGAACAATTCTTCGTCGATTGCAAAAACAGCCAAAGTCCTATCTTAGATAGATTCGTAGTTATTAAACAATGTTAAAAGAACCTAAATCACCGAAAACACAATTATAGAACAATAAAAGTCTCAATTGCCCAAGAAATTATTGCAATTATGTTAGCAACACGTCTTGCTTAATTCTGTATTGCAAAAAAATCACAAGTGCTCCTTAATAATTTTTGCAAAAATTTTGATAATATGTTGTTCCTGATTGTGTGCAGTTAAAAATTCTCAAGTGCACTTGAGATTTTCTTGTAATTTATGTTGACATATTTTGCAGGTTATAATAATTTATTTTATTCCAAAAAATACTCAAGTCCAAAGCAACAAACAAGGCAAGACATTACTGTTTTGCTTAGCAAAGAGATTGTGAAGAATCTAATTTTCGTTCCTGCATATTCGATTTACAATCAGTATTACAAATCCCATCAAGTGATGTTAGTGCTATGTATTACAGCCGTAAATTGTGTGCATACAATTTAACCATATATAATTCTGCTCCACCGAATGATGCATTCTGTTATTTTTGGACGGAATTAGATGGGAAAAGAGGAAGCAACGAGATTGGAACTTGTTTGAATAAATATTTGACTCAACTTCCACCTGAAATAACAGAAGTATCATTTATTTCAGACACTTGCGGTGGCCAAAACCGAAATAAAAATATTTCATGCTTACTTCTTTTACTAGTTCAAACAACGAAACTTGAAGTAATAGAACAGAAATTTCTAGAAAGTATATGGAAGTTGACAGTATGCACAGCGCTATTGAGAACCAGAAAAGAAATTTCCCGGTTTTTACAATTCAAGATTGGCTCAACATTTTTCGTCTTGCCCGTTCCAAAAGGTTGAGGAGTAAAGCACCACCTTATAATGTTATAAAAGTACTTAATAATGAATTCCTGGACTTAGTAACATTATCGAAAATAATGAAAAATACAAATATAGACAAAGATGGAAAAAAAGTAAATTGGTTGAAAGTGAAATCATTTCGATACCAAAAATCGAAACCTGGTATTATTGAATATCGTTACAATCATACTTCAGATTACAAGGAAATAATATGTATTTTTGAAAAAGAAATTCCTGTTAATTTTCAAACATTATCCATTAATAAAGCATACAAGAAGAACCTTCCTATAAGTTTGGAAAAGAAAAAAGACCTATTAAAACTCTGCAAATCTGGAGCCATTCCTCAAGAATATCATCCTTGGTACAAATCATTAAAAGCTGCTAAAAAGGTCAATGAAGTCTTAGAATCAGATATAAGTGACTCAGATTTAAATTCTGGTGAGAACTAAATTTAATAATAAAAAAAAATTAAAATATTAATAAAAATTGAATTGAATTGATAATTAGAATATTAATAAAAATTAAACAATATTATGTGTTTCAGTTGATATAACAAAGTTAATTATTGATTTAATTAAACTAGTTCCTTAACCTCCGCAAAGTTTTCAGATAGACCTTGAATATTATTATTTAACATCATGCCGTTAAGTTCACCAAATATCCTTCACTATACTTATAAAATAAGTGTCTTAGGGGTGTAATTCTTTCAACAGCAATTTTTCTGCTTAATGTAGGACAAATTTTATTACTATTGTAAGACCTGTTAAAACTATACTAATCTGGAGCTATTCTCAGTCTTAGAATGGAATATAAATGATTCAGATCAAACTTCTAGTGAGGAGTAACATTAAATAATAAGTGTCAATTTTACAAAAATAAAAACTACTCAAGTCCACACTTATGAAAAATTTCAACATCAAAAAATACGCAAGTCACGCAGATAATTTTTCAAATTAAAAAATTAATATAATTAAAATAATTTTGAGACAAAAAATTTATTTTATTTTATTCTTAACAACAAAGAAATAAAACTTTTCTTACTCATCATAAAAAATATTTAATTTTTATAAGTTTTTGGCAGTTTTAAAATTAAAAAAAAGTTTAAAGCTTGAATATCTCGGAATGTTTATTTTGTGACTTGAGTAGTTCTTGCAATAAACCGACGATATGCACAAACAAAAACATTAATAAATGGAGAAATAGATCATTATTGAAACAAAATAAACCTATAAAAAAATTTAAAATCCTTTATTAATTTATTTATTTTAAGCAAGTACGCACTTAAATAATAAAAAATATTAATTGAAATTAAAAAAAAATTATACCAAGAAGGGATTTGAACTAAGGACCCCAACATTTTATAAACAAGAAACATATAAAAAGTAAAATAACTAGTCTTCAAGTTTTTAAGATACAGCAAGAAATTATATGAGTCATTTATTTATTTTTGTGTATCTATTACTAGAATCGCAGCATAATATCTTCTTCTTGTGTTGCATATTCTTTACAGAATGTTAGCGTCACATGATAGTTTGTGTGATTTGTTTGTACCGCTCCATGTCCCTTGCTGATTCTACCAATGCACCAATTTCCGATATGCCAGTCCAATTTTTAATATTTCGGAGCCAAGACAGTTGTTTTCTACCAACTCCCCTTCGTCCTTCGATCTTCCCCTGCACGATGAGCTGCAACATCTCGTATTTCGCACTCCTCATTACATGGCCAAGTATGCTGTTTTTCGACGTTTGACAGTTGTGATTAGTTCTCTTGTCACGTTCATTCTTCTGAGAACCTCCTCGTTCGAGACACGGTCTACCCATGAAATCTTGAGCATTCTTCTGTATGTCCACATTTCGAATGCTTCAAGCTTGTTCATATCTTTTACTTTTACTGTCCTAGCTTCTACACCATATAATAAAACAGACCAGACATAAAATTTAACGAAACGTATCCGCAGTTTCATGCTGAGGTTCCTGCTGCAGAAAAGCTCCTTATATTTAAGAAATGCCTTCCTGGCCATTTCAATTCGGCACTTTATTTCCCCATTACAACTCCAGTCTTCGTTTAGCCAGCATCCAAGGTACTTGAAAGTGGACACTTTTTCGATTTGACTGTTGTTAATTGTAATAGTCGCACCAGGATATGGTTTTCTATTTCTGCTGACTATCATAAATTTCGTTTTTTGAGTGTTGATGTTAAGCCCAAAATTGTTACTGTAGTGGTTGACTCTATCTACTATATGTTGTAAATCGATAATATTATCAGCTATTAACGTCGTATCGTCAGCATATCTTATATTATTTAAAAACGTGTCGTTGACTTTTATGCCTACTTCCACATCAGATAGTGCCTCTACGAAGATAGTTTCCGCATATAAGTTGAAGAGCATTGGTGACAAAATACAGCCCTGAAGTACACCTCTTTGAATTGCAATGCTATCTGTTAAGCAAGCTGAGTTTTTACGTTAGCTGTTTGGTTCCAATAAAGATTTCTGATACACTTTATAGTTTTTTCTTCGATATCTAATGCACTTAAGATTTCTAACAACTTTTCATGCTGCACCCTATCGAAAGCTTTTTCGTAATCAAGGAAACAGAGAAAAACATCCTTCTGAACATCTCTGCAGTTTTGTACCAATATATTTACGCCAAAAAGAGCTTCTTTCGTGCCTCTGCCTTGTTTAAATCCGAACTGCGTTTTTCCCATATGTGCTTCGCACTTGGAATACATTCGACTTTGCAGTATTTTAAGAAAGATTTTAAGCGCATGACTCATTAAACTTATCAGACGATGATCTTTACAGCTTTTAGCATTCGCTTTTTTCGGGAGTGTAATAAATGTCGACTTTAGCCAATCTTCTAGGAAATTACCTGTGTCATATATTTCATTAAAAATTTTGACCAATATATGTAAATTATCATAATCTATTAATTTTATTATTTCTGCTGGTAAATTATCCGGGCCTGTAGTTTTATTGTTTTTTGATGACAATACCGCCTTTTTAACTTCTTCTTTTGTTATTGGGAATCCAAAAGGTAGTGTGTTAGTGTTATTGTTAGTGTTATTGTTGTTTATTGTTCTCCTTTGATCTTGAAATAACTGTTGAACATAATTTTCCCAGGTTTTTTGTTCCTCATTTACATCATCTATAAGTTGACCTTGTTCGTTTGTTAATGCAGCGGTAAGTTTTTTACGATTTGTACCCGTGATTTCTTTAATGTTTTTGTGGACATTGAAATCATCATGTAGATGTTGCAGTTTCTCTAATTCGTCACATTCTTTCTTTAACCAGTCTTGCTTGGCACGCCTAATTTTAGCTTGGATATCTCGATGAATGCGTTTATACTCCCCAATATTATTGTTTTTGTATTGGCGTCTTACATCCATCGTTTGCAAAATCTCGTCTGTCATCCATTTCTGTTTAGGGAAATACTTTTTTGTACCCAGGATGTTTCGTGATTTTTCTTTAAGGATATCCTTTGTTTGTGCCCATAGATTTGTTGTATTTCTCAAATTTCGTACCTGATTGTTGATCTCTGCTGCTAACCGATCGCTTATTTCTATTTTTCAGCTTTTCCATATCCAATTTTGTTTCTCGGTTGGATCTCTTTGGTCTTGCCAATTTGATGTTTATTTTGCCCACCAAAAGATTGTGATCCGATGGAACGTCGGCACCAGGGTATGTGCTTACTTTCCTAATGGATGAGCTAAATCGTTTATTTACAATAATGAAGTCAATCTGGTTTCGCACTACATGTTCACTTGAATCTTGTGGAGATCTCCAGGTATATAATCTTCTTGCAGGTAAACAAAACCACGTATTCATAATTTTTAAATTTTCTTCCTGGCAAAATTGTACCAAATGATCACCTCTTACGTTTCTAGTTCCTAGAGCAAAATTCCCAACTACGTCTTTTACTCCTCCGGTACCAACCTTGGCATTAAAGTCGCCCATTATGATATTCAGGTCGTGAGGTTTTGTTTGTTTTAAAAGATATGTTATGTGTTCATAAAACTCCTCTATCTCATCGTCATGTTTATCCGCTGTCGGTGCGTAAATTTGTATAATATTAATTGCGATCGGTTTTGAATCTAATTTCAGTAACACGGCTCTATCCGAAAACGGCACGAAACCGGAAACATGTTTTGTATACCGACGCCCTTCCTGTGCCTTGTGTTGTTATTACCGGAATAATAAGATTTTGTCCCCTTTACACAACTTACTCCGTTACTTGGCCACCAGGTTTCGCTGATACCAAGTATATCAATTTTTAAACGATTCATTTCTTGAATAGTGTTATAGATTTTTCCTGACTCGAACAGACTGTTGACATTCCACGTTCCTATTTTTATTGTAGCTTTGGTTTTACCTCCGGGGATTCTTAGCACCCTCTTTTTGCCGGAGACTGAGGGCCGTTTGTTTTTTGACGTATTCATATGATATTTCTAGGGATTATTACTCCAGTGGTTTCCCATTGCCTTCTGGAGAGTTTACGGTAGTTTTTTTTCTTTTTTTTCATCAGCCGCTCTATAAGAGTACAGACGCTGTTTGCAGCCGCCTACTATAGGAACAGACGCTGCTATTTCTTGGCCCTTAAATCTAAATGTAGAAGTGGCCCAAAAGAAACCGCCAGTTTTGTTTGATGCTGACTCACCTACACCACCAGGGTTGGTTACCTGATCTTTCGACTGAGTTGCTCAGCGTAACAGGGAGCGCCTCGTGAAGATAAAACTTGGCGTGGAGATAATATGCGTTATATAAAATGTAACGGTTGCAATTTTTATACCCGTATGACTATAGTCAAAGGAGATAATAAATTTGCCCTTACGTTTGTGACGCAGAGAAGGAGAGGGGGGGTCCCCCCAGAATCAAAAATAAATCGATTTAGCTATGTACGTCCGTCCGTCCGTCCGCACGATAACTCAAAAACTAAAGGAGCTAAGATCTTGAAATTTTCCCAAATGCGTTTTTTTGTAAAAGCCGTCATCGCTATTTGAATGCAGCCATTTTGGTCCATGTGTTCGGGTAGCTGCCATACAACTTCTATTTTTATATGAGTATTACTCTGTACCTATTACAGCTGCGTGTCTGAAATTTTGCCAAAAGTAGTTTAGTTTTATGGCCAAAGTTTTTGCAAACTTTGGTTGGTCTAGCGCAGTGGTTTCGAGGAGCTGCCATAAAACTTCTTATTTTATATGAGCATGACTCTCCACCTAATGAAGCTGGGTGTCTGAAATTTTGGAAAAAATAGTTTAGTGTAATGGCCAAAGTTTCTGCAAAATTTCGTTGGTCTACTGCAAAGGGTTGGAGTAGCTGCCATACAGCTCCTCCTTTTATATGAGTATTCCAATACACTAAATAAAGCTGTATGTTTGAAATTTTGCAAAAGTAATTAATCGGATGATATAATGTATATGTTACGATCATACGGGTATCCCAGAGTTGACACAGTCTCTTCCTCTTTTTTAACATACTTTTAACATAATGTACATAATGAAATTAGAAATAGTTTTTAATAAGAAAAAGTTCTTCTTTTAACTAAACTTCCGTCATTCTGTGACGGGTCAACAGCTAGTTATTTAATAATTATGAAAAGTTTCAAGTGAAATTAGATAAATTTTTTGAAAAATTGCTAGAATAATTCTAAAAAAATCGTTTCAAAAAAATTTCTTTATTACAATTTAAAATTATGTACAAGAAGTGAAAGTTTTGTGTTAACATTTTTCAATAGCATCAACTTAAATTAAAACTCCATTAAGAGGCAGGACAAAGTGGACCAGATATTTGCTAGTTTAGCTATAAGTATTAATACCGTTTGACTATAGGTCGAAAGGGTATACTAAATTTGTCATTATACTGTGTCAATAGAAGTTAATTTAATTGCCAACGTTTAAATAAAATATAGTCGATGGTTTAGAAAGGGTTTAAAAAGGTACTTTTCATCTTATATTTTCTTTTGTATTAACCTGAAAGTTCTATTACTCTCTTCCTCGGGTTTTTAAGATTTTATGAGAGAAATGTATATGGATATGTAAAAATACTATGTATTTAACAATATTATATACGAAATTGAATTTTCTGATTTTTAAATTTTATTAGAAAAAAAACTGCAATGTTACACTGAAATGTTCTTTAAAAGAACATTAACTGCAAAGTAGATAAAAAATAAAGAACGAAAAAATGTAGAGCAGGAAAATCTTATGTTATTTAAATTTAAGGATTTATTAATTCGGTTCCGTTATTAGCTTTATTTTTATTATTTTTACTAATATATATTATCTCATTTTGAGGAGGGCAAAAAAATTAGTCTTATTAATTAAGTGAGCTTTTGGAATAAAGGTTAACTTGCGTTAATACCAAAAAATTTGGAAACTTCATTGAATCTTTTTGCAAAAAGCGTGAGCTGACAGACACTATTAACAGTTTTGGAATTTGTTAACCCATGTCGGGCCGACGGGTGGTCAAAAAAAATTTTGGGTCCAAATTTTGTCCGATTTTACGAAATTGTGTTTTGGCTAAAAAGAAAGCATCAAAAAAATTTTGTTGAGTTCCATTAACCAATTGCGGTGCAACAGCTTTTTATAGGTTTTTACAATGCTTTACTCTTAATTAGAAACGGTTCGACCGATTTTCTTCAAATTTTGTATGCGTGTTCCTCTGTGAGAATTGAGTTGACACTATTAACAGATTTGGAATTTGTTAACCCATGCCAGCCTACGGTTATCCAAAAAAATGTTGGAAACAAGTATTGACCAATTTTGCGAAATACTACTTTGGCTAAAAATAAAGCCTAAAAAAAACATTTTGTTGATCTCCGTTAACCCATTGAGGCCCAACAGCTTTTTATATGTTTTTTCAATACTTATATTGAAAGTAATTTAGACTCTAAATTAGAGAGGGTTTATCCGATTTTCTTCAAATTTTAAATACGTGTTCCGTTTTGAGAATGGAGTTGACTCTATTACCCGACTTGGAATTTGTTAATGCAGGCCCGACGATTGTCAAAAAAAAATTTGGAAGCAAATTACGTCTTGTAGGCTTGTTGCTTGGTAACACATGTCGGTCTTACGATTGGTAAAAAAAATTTTTGGAAGTTAATTACGTCCAATTTTGGAAAGTAGTTAGAACTTCTTTGAACTACAGGAACTTTAAAAAATTAATAGAATAATCCTAGCAAAATCTTTTAGAGAAAACTGCTTTAATAGATTTTAAAATTAACATTTACACCATGTGTAATTTTTATGTTAAATTTTTGCAGTAATATCAACTTAAATTAAACCTTCATTGAGAGTTGCAGCAACGCGCACCGAGTATTAGCTAGTACTTAATAAAAACGTTTTTTAAATACTTTATTTTAGAGTTTTCAACTCTTTTGTTATCAAAAATGAACTGGTTTAAAATTTTAAAATCCTTCCTTTTAAATAAATTTTCAAATACATCATTCCAAGATTTCCAAATACATTAAATTAATAATTTATTACAATTTCCAAAAATATTGCAAAGTAAATTAAAATTACATAAATTCAATAATCTAATATATAAAGAAGAAAATTTGTTTGTTTGTTTGTTTATTTGTTTGTTTGTTTGTTTGTCCAGGATTCACGTGAAAACCACTGGTCCGATTGTCACAAAATTTTAAAAGAATAATTCTGGGAGCCCGGGGGGTGACATAGGCTATGTCGCATTTTTATAAGTCAACAGGTTGCGGCTCCAGAGCCGTTTTAAGCTTTTTCGTTTTTTTGATGTCGAGTCGAAACGGTTTGACCGATTAACTTGAAATTTTGCACGAATGTTCTTCTTATTAAACGGAATTAATGTTATAAAGTTGGTTGGAATAAATTAACCCCTTTCGGCCCGGCGGGCTTCCAAAAAATTCTGTGTTTCCGATTTGTGTCCAATTTTACAGGGTGGTTTTGCAGTCGAAAAGAAAGGCTGGCACAAATTTTTGTTGGGTTCGGTTAACCCGTTTGGGCACGAGGGCCAATGAAGCTTTTTCAATGTTTTTGATGTCGAGCCGAAACAGTTTGACCGATTGACTTGAAATTTTGCACAAATCTTCCTCTTAGCAAACGGAATTAGTTGTATAAAGATGGTTCGAAAATATTAACCCATTTCGGCCCGGCGGGCTCCCAAAAAATTATTTGTTTCCGATTTGTGTCAAATTTGACAGGGTGGTTTTGCAGTCGAAAAGAAAGGCTGGCACAAATTTTTGTTGGGTTCGGTTAACCCGTTTGGGCACGAGGGCCCAATAACGCTTTTTCAATGTTTTTGATGTCGAGTCAAAACGGTTTGACCGATTGACTTGAAATTTTGCACAAATGTTCCTCTTAGCAACCGCAATTAGTTGTATAAATTTGGTTGGAATAATTTAACCCATTTCGACGTGGCGGGCTTCCAAAAAATTTTGTATTTCCGATTTGTGTCCATTTTTACAGGGTGGTTTCGCAGTCGACAATAGAGTCTGGCACAAATTTTTGTTGAGTTCGGTTAACCCGTTTGGGCACGAGGGCGCAAAGAAGCTTTTTCAATGTTTTTGATTTCGAGTCAAAACCGTTTGACAAATTGACTTGAAATTTTGCAAAAATGTTCCTCTTAGCAACCGAAATTAGTTGTATAAATTTGGTTCGAATAATTTAACCCATTTCGGCCTGGCGGACTTTCAAAAAATTTTGTGTTTTCGATTTGTGTCTAATTTTACAGGTTGATTTTGCAGTCTAAAGAGAGGCTGCAAAAAGTTTTAGTTAATTCGATTAACCCGTTTTCCACGACGACGCCATGAAGTTTTCTATAAATTTTATTTTCTTATACGATTAAAAGTATTTTATTGAAAATTTTGTACCAACATTTTAATTAAAACCCACATGGTTAATTTGGTTTTGACCTGTTTGTGCGTTTTGAACAAAGATTCAATGAAATTTTCAGTTTTCTTCAAATGAAATCTAAAAATCAAAAAATTCAATTTCTTATATATAATGCTTAAAAACATAGTATTTTAAAACAGTTTTTCCAAAAAATAAGCCTACATTTCTCTCATCAAATCATAAAAAAACGAGGAAGAGCGTATTACAATTTTCAGGTGAGTACTAAACAAAATATAAGTTGAAAAGCAAATTTTTAAATCGTTTCTAAACCATCGACTATATTTTATTCAAACGTTGGCAATTCAAGATAACTACAATTGACATAGTATAATGACATAATGGCAAATTTAGTATCCCCATTTGACCAACAGTCATTTTAATTCAGTTAACATTATTCGCCGGGAACCTAACATCCTCAACTATATCGTCAAGGAGCACCAAATTCTCAAGAAGCACCATCTATAGAAAAATTAGAGATAATCGTTCAAACTGTTTATTAAAGTTTTTGTTTCGCAATCGGTTAAAAGAACTCGACAAAACATTTTTTTAAGCATTCCCCTAATTCAAAGAAGTTGCAAGCTTCCGGGCAACGCCGGGTAAATCTGCTAGTCTAATATATAAAGAAGAAAATTTGTTTGTTTATTTGTTTGTTTGTTTGTTTGTCCAGGATTCACGTGAAAACCACTAGTCCGATTGTCACAAAATTTTAAAGGAATAATTCTGGGAGCCCGGGGGGTGACATAGGCTATGTCGCATTTTTATAAGTCAACAGGTTGCGGCCCTAGAGCCGTTTTAAGCTTTTTCGTTTTTTTGATGTCGAGTCGAAACGGTTTGACCGATTAACTTGAAATTTTGCACGAATGTTCTTCTTATTAAACGGAATTAATGGTATAAAGTTGGTTGGAATAAATTAACCCCTTTCGACCCGGCGGGCTTCCAAAAAATTTTGTGTTTCCAATTTGTATCCAATTTTACAGGGTGGTTTTGCAGTCAAAAAGAGAGGCTGGCACAAATTTTTGTTGGGTTCGGTTAACCCGTTTGGGCACGAGGGCGCAATGAAACTTTTTCAATGTTTTTGATGTCGAGCCGAAACAGCTTGACCGATTGACTTGAAATTTTGCACAAATCTTCCTCTTAGCAAACGGAATTAGTTGTATAAAGATGGTTCGAAAATATTAACCCATTTCGGACCGGCGGGCTTCCAAAAAATTATTTGTTTCCGATTTGTGTCCAATTTTACAGGGTGGTTTTGCAGTCGAAAAGAAAGGCTGGCACAAATTTTTGTTGGGTTCGGTTAACCCGTTTGGGCACGAGGGCCCAATAACGCTTTTTCAATGTTTTTGATGTCGAGTCAAAGTGGTTTGACCGATTGACTTGAAATTTTGCACAAATGTTCCTCTTAGCAACCGCAATTAGTTGTATAAATTTGGTTGGAATAATTTAACCCATTTCGACGTGGCGGGCTTCCAAAAAATTTTGTATTTCCGATTTGTGTCCAATTTTACAAGGTGGTTTCGCAGTCGACAATAGAGTCTGGCACAAATTTTTGTTGAGTTCGGTTAACCCGTTTGGGCATGAGGGCGCAAAGAACCTTTTTCAATTTTTTTGATTTCGAGTCAAAACCGTTTGAAAAATTGACTTGAAATTTTGCACAAATGTTCATCTTAGCAACCGCAATTAGTTGTATATATTTGGTTGGAATAATTATACCCATTTCGGCCAAATTTTGTGTTTTCGATTTGTGTCCAATTTTACAGGTTGATTTTGCAGTCTAAAAAGAGGCTGCAAAAAGTTTTAGTTAATTCGATTAACCCGTTTTCCACGACGACGCCATGAAGTTTTCTATAAATTTTATTTTCTTATACGATTAAAAGTATTTTATTGAAAATTTTGTACCAACATTTTAATTAAAACCCACATGGTTAATTTGGTTTTGACCTGTTTGTGCGTTTTGAACAAAGATTCAATGAAATTTTCAGTTTTCTTCAAATGAAATCTAAAAATCAAAAAATTCAATTTCTTATATATAATGCTTAAAAACATAGTATTTTAAAACAGTTTTTCCAAAAAATAAGCCTACATTTCTCTCATCAAATCATAAAAAAACGAGGAAGAGCGTATAACAACTTTCAGGTGAGTACTAAACAAAATATAAGTTGACAAGCAAATTTTTAAATCTTTTCTAAACCATCGACTATATTTTATTCAAACGTTGGCAATTCAAGATAACTACTATTGACATAGTATATATAGTATAATGACATAATGGCAAACTTAGTATCCCCATTTGACCAATAGTCATTTTAATTCAGTTAACATTATTCGCCGGGAACCTAACATCCTCAACTCTATCGTCAAGGAGCACCAAATTCTCAAGAAGCACCATGTATAGAAAAATTAGAGATAATCGTTCAAACTGTTTTTTAAAGTTTTTGTTTCGCAATCGGTTAAAAGAACTCGACAAAACATTTTTTTAAGCATTCCCCTAATTGAAAGAAGTTGTACCTACTTTCAGAAATTGGACGTAATTTACTTACAAATTTTTTTTTGAACAATCGTCGGGTCGACAGGGGTTAACAACTTCCAAGTCTGTTAGTAAATTGAGCTTCATTTTCAAAGAAGAACAAATATACAAAATTTGAAGTTAATCGGTTAAATCATTTCTAATATATATAACAAAGCAACGAAAAAACCTATAAAAAGCTGTTGGGCCAAGATGGGTTAACGGAACTCCGCAAATATTTTTTTGTGGCTTCATTTATAAGCAAAGTAGTATTTCAAAAAATTGGCTGAAGTTTGCGTTTTTACAATTTGCAAGCTTCCGGGCAACGCCGGGTAAATCTGCTAGTCTAATATATAAAGAAGAAAATTTGTTTGTTTATTTGTTTGTTTGTTTGTTTGTTTGTCCAGGATTCACGTGAAAACCACTGGTCCGATTGACACCAAATTTTAGAGGAATAATTTTGGGAGCCCGGGGGGTGACATAGGCTATGTCGCATTTTTATAAGTCAACAGGTTGCGGCTCCAGAGCCGTTTTAAACTTTTTCGTTTTTTTGATGTCGAGTCGAAACGGTTTGACCGCTTAACATGAAATTTTGCACGAATGTTCTTCTTATTAAACGGAATTAATGGTATAAAGTTGGTTGAAATAAATTAACCCCTTTCGGCCCGGCGGGCTTCCAAAAAATTATTTGTTTCCGATTTGTGTCCAATTTTACAGGGTGGTTTTGCAGTCGAAAAGAAAGGCTGGCACAAATTTTTGTTGGGTTCGGTTAACCCGTTTGGGCACGAGTGCCCAATGAAGCTTTTTCAATGTTTTTGATGTCGAGTCAAAACAGTTTGACCGATTGACTTGAAATTTTGCACAAATGTTCCTCTTAGCAACCGCAATTAGTTGTATAAATTTGGTTGGAATAATTTAACCCATTTCGACGTGGCGGGCTTCCAAAAAATTTTGTATATCCGATTTGTGTCCAATTTTACAAGGTGGTTTCGCAGTCGACAATAGAGTCTGGCGCAAATTTTTGTTGAGTTCGGTTAACCCGTTTGGGCATGAGGGCGCAAAGAAGCTTTTTCAATGTTTTTTGATTTCGAGTCAAAACCGTTTGACAAATTGACTTGAAATTTTGCACAAATGTTTCTCTTAGCAACCGCAATTAGTTGTATAAATTTGGTTGGAATAATTATACCCATTTCGGCCTGGCGGACTTTCAAAAAATTTTGTGTTTTCGATTTGTGTCCAATTTTACAGGTTGATTTTGCAGTCTAAAGAGAGGCTGCAAAAAGTTTTAGTTAATTCGATTAACCCGTTTTCCACGACGACGCCATGAAGTTTTCTATAAATTTTATTTTCTTATACGATTAAAAGTATTTTATTGAAAATTTTGTACCAACATTTTAATTAAAACCCACATGGTTAATTTGGTTTTGACCTGTTTGTGCGTTTTGAACAAAGATTCAATGAAATTTTCAGTTTTCTTCAAATGAAATCTAAAAATCAAGAAATTCAATTTTTTATATATAATGCTTAAAAACATAGTATTTTAAAACAGTTTTTCCAAAAAATAAGCCTACATTTCTCTCATCAAATCATAAAAAAACGAGGAAGAGCGTATTACAACTTTCAGGTGAGTACTAAACAAAATATAAGTTGAAAAGCAAATTTTTAAATCTTTTCTAAACCATCGACTATATTTTATTCAAACGTTGGCAATTCAAGATAACTACTATTGACATAGTATATATAGTATAATGACATAATGGCAAACTTAGTATCCCCATTTGACCAATAGTCATTTTAATTCAGTTAACATTATTCGCCGGGAACCTAACATCCTCAACTCTATCGTCAAGGAGCACCAATTTCTCAAGAAGCACCATGTATAGAAAAAGAGGAGATATTCGTTTAAACTGTTTTTTAAAGTTTTTGTTTCGCTATCGGTTAAAAGAACTCGACAAAACATTTTTTTAAGCATTCCCCTAATTCAAAGAAGTTGTACCTACTTTCAAAAATTGGACGTAATTTACTTAAAAATTTTTTTTTGAACAATCGTCCGGTCGGCAGGAGTTAACAACTTTCAAGTCTGTTAGTAAATTGAACTTCATTTTCAAAGAAGAACACATATACGAAATTTGAAGTTGATCTGTTAAATCATTTCTAATATATAGGAAAGCAACGAAAAAACCTATAAAAAGCTGTTGTACCACGATGGGTTAACGGAACTCCACAAATATTTTTTTGTGGCATTTATAGGCAAAGTAGTATTTCAAAAAATTGGCTGAAACTTGCTTTTTTACAATTTGCAAGCTTCCGGGCAACGCCGGGTAAATCTGCTAGTCTAATATATAGAAGAGAATATTTATTTGTTTGTTTGTTTGTCCAGGATTCACGTGAAAACCACTGGTCCGATTGGCAGAAAAATTTTAATGTAATTATTCTGTGAGCCCGGGGGTGATATAGGCTACGTCACATTTTTATAAGTCAACAGGTTGCGGCTCCAGAGCACTTTTAAGTTTTTCATTTTTTTGATGTCCAGTCATAATATTGGGTGATTTTGCAGTCGAAAAGAGAGGCTGACCCAAATTGTTGTTGTGTTTTGGATGTCGAGTCAAAACGGTTTGACCGATAGACTTGAAATTTTACACAAAGGTTCCCCTTAGCAACTGACATTAGTTGTATAAATTTGATTGGAATAAACTAACCCATTTCTTTGTTTTTTATCTACTTTGCAGTTGTTGTTTTTTACAAATAGATTTCAGTGTGAAATTGCAGTTTTCTTCAAATGAAATCTAAAAATCAAAAAATTTTTTTTCGTGTATATAATGCTTAAATACAAAGTATTTTAACACAGTTTTTCCCAAAAAAAAGCCTACATTTCTCTCATAAAATCATAAAAAAACGAGGAAGAGCGTAGTACAACTTTCAGGTAAGTACTAAACAAAATATAAGTTGAATAGCAGATTTTTAAATATTTTCTTAACCATCGACTATATTTTATTCAAACGTTGGCAATTCAAGAAAACTACTATTGACATAGTATAATAACATAATGGCAAATTTAATATACCCTTTTGACATACAGATAATTCAGTTAACATTATTCACGGGAAGCCTACCATCATCAACTCTATCGTCAAGGAGCACTAAATTGTCAAGAAGCACCATGTATAGAAAAATTAGAGATAATCGTTCAAACTGTTTTGCAGACTGTTTTTTAAAGTTTTTGTTTCGCAATCGGTTAAAAAAACTTGACAAAACATTTTTTCAGCATTCCCCTAATTCAAAGAAGTTTTACCTACTTTCAAAAATTGGACGTAATTTACTTACAAATTTTTTTGAACAATCTTCGGGTCGGCAGGGGTCAACAAATTCCAAATCTGTTAGTAAAGTCAACTTCATTTTCAAAGAGGAACACATATACAAAATTTGAAGTTAATCGGTTAAATCATTTCTAATATATAGCAAAGCAACGAAAAAACCTATAAAAAGCTGTTGGGCCACAATGGGTTAACGGAACTCCACAAATATTTTTTTGTGGCTTCATTTCTAAGAAAAGTAGTATTTCAAAAAAATGGCTGAAACTTGCTTTTTTACAATTTGCAAGCTTCCGGACAACGCCGGGTAAATCTGCAAGTCTAATATATAAAAGAAAAAATTTGTTTGTTTGTTTGTTTGTCCAGGATTCACGTGAAAACCACTGGTCCGATTGTCACAAAATTTTAAAGGAATAATTCTGAGAGCCCGGCGGGTGACATAGGCTATGTCATATTTTTGTAAGTCAACAGGTTGCGGCTCCACAGCCGTTTTAAGCTTTTTCGTTTTTTTAAAGTTGAGTCAAAACGGTTTGACGGATTAACTTGAAATTTTGCACAAAAGTTCCTATTAGCAACCGGAATTATTTTAGAAATTTGGTTGGAATAAATTAACCCATTTCAGCCTGGCTGGCTTCAAAAATTTTCTGTTTCCGATTTGTGTGCAATTTTACAGGGTGATTTTGCAGTCGAAAAGAGAGGCCGACCCAAATTTTTGGTTAGTTCGATTCACCCGTTTGGGCACGAGGACCCAATAAACCTTTTTCAATGTTTTTGATGTCGAGTCAAAACGGTTTGACGAATTGACTTGAAATTTTGCACAAATGTTCCTCTTAGCAACCGGAATTAGTTGTATAAATTTGGTTGGAATAAATTAACCCATTCCGGCCTGGCGGGCTTCCAAAACATTTGGTGTTTCCGATTTGTGTACAATTTTACAGGCTGGTTTGGCAGTTGAAAAGAGAGGCTGCAAAAAGTTTTAGTTAAGTTCGATTAACCCGTTTTCCACGACGACGCCATAAAGTTTTCTATAAATTTTATTTGCTTAAACGATTAAAAGAATATTATTGAAAATTTTATACCAGAATTTTAATTACAAAAATCCACAGGGTTTTTTTTTTTTGGTTCTGACCTGTTTGGTTTTAACCTGTTTACACATTTTGCACAAAAATTCAATGAAATTTTCAAATTTGTGATATTAACACAAGTTAACCTTTATTCCAAAAGCTTACTTAATTAATAAGACTAATTTTTTTTCTCTCCTTAAAAAGTTTCAAATAGTGCAAAAGATAAAAAAGATAATATTAATAATAATAAAAATAAAGCTTATAAAGAATCCGAATAATAATATGTATCTTTGAATTTAAATAACGTAACATTTTCCTTTTCTACATTTTTTCGTCAGTTTTTGTTTTTTACCTACTTTGCAGTGGTTGTTTTTTAAAAATAGATTTCAGCGTAATATTGCAGTTTAAATTTTACACTATAATTATGCTAAAATTCATAGTAATTTAAGACAGTTTTTTCAAAAAAGAAGCCTACATTTCTGTCATAATATCATAAACAAACGAGGAAGAGCGTAGTAGAACTTTAAAGTAAGTCCAAAACAAAATATAAGTTGAAAAGCAGATTTTAAACGTTTTATAAACCATCGAATATATTTTACTAGCAGATTTACCCGTCGTTGCCCGGAAGCTTGCAAATTGTAAAAACGCAAGCTTCAGCCAATTTTTTGAAATACTACTTTGCTTATAAATGAAGCCACAAAAAATATTTGTGGAGTTCCGTTAACCCATCGTGGCCCAACAGCTTTTTATAGGTTTTTTCGTTGCTTTGTTATATATATTAGAAATGATTTAACCGATTAACTTCAAATTTTGTATATTTGTGCTTCTTTGAAAATGAAGTTCAATTTACTAAGAGACTTGGAAGTTGTTAACCCCTGTCGACCCGACGATTGTTCAAAAAAAATTTTGTAAGTAAATTACGTCCAATTTCTGAAAGTAGGTACAACTTTTTTGAATTAGGGGAATGCTTAAAAAAATGTTTTGTCGAGTTCTTTTAACCGATTGCGAAACAAAAACTTTAAAAAACAGTTTGAACGATTATCTCTAATTTTTCTATACATGGTGCTTCTTGAGAATTTGGTGCTCCTTGACGATAGAGTTGAGGATGTTAGGTTCCCGGCGAATAATGTTAACTGAATTAAAATGACTATTGGTCTAATGGGGATACTAAGTTTGCCATTATGTCATTATACTATGTCAATAGTAGTTATCTTGAATTGCCAACGTTTGAATAAAATATAGTCGATGGCTTAGAAAAGATTTAAAAATTTGCTTTTCAACCTGTATTTTGTTTAGTACTCACCTGAAAGTTGTAATACGCTCTTCCTCGTTTTTTTATGATTTGATGAGAGAAATGTAGGCTTATTTTTTGGAAAAACTGTTTTAAAATACTATGTTTTTAAGCATTATACATAAGAAATTGAATTTTTTGATTTTTAGATTTCATTTGAAGAAAACTGAAAATTTCATTTAATCTTTGTTCAAAACGCACAAACAGGTCAAAACCAAATTAACCATGTGGGTTTTAATTAAAATGTTGGTACAAAATTTTCAATAAAATACTTTTAATCGTATAAGAAAATAAAATTTATAGAAAACTTCATGGCGTCGTCGTGGAAAACGGGTTAATCGAATTAACTAAAACTTTTTGCAGCCTCTCTTTAGACTGCAAAATCAACCTGTAAAATTGGACACAAATCGAAAACACAAAATTTTTTGAAAGTCCGCCAGGCCGAAATGGGTTAAATTATTCCAACCAAATTTATACAACTAATTGCGGTTGCTAAGAGGAACATTTGTGCAAAATTACAAGTCAATTTATCAAACGGTTTTGACTCGAAATCAAAAACATTGAAAAAGCTTTTTGCGCCCTCGTGCCCAAATGGGTTAACCGAACTCAACAAAAATTTGTGCCAGACTCTATTGTCGACTGCGAAACCACCTTGTAAAATTGGACACAAATCGGAAATACAAAATTTTTTGGAAGCCCGCCACGTCGAAATGGGTTAAATTATTCCAACCAAATTTATACAACTAATTGCGGTTGCTAAGAGGAACATTTGTACAAAATTTCAAGTCAATCAGTCAAACCGTTTTGACTCGACATCAAAAACATTGAAAAAGCTTCATTGGGCTATCGTGCCCAAACGGGTTAACCGAACCCAACAAAAATTTGTGCCAGCCTTTCTTTTCGACTGCAAAACCACCCTGTAAAATTGGACACAAATCGGAAACAAATAATTTTTTGGAAGCCCGCCGGACCGAAATGGGTTAATATTTTCGAACCATCTTTATACAACTAATTCCGTTTGCTAAGAGGAAGATTTGTACAAAATTTCAAGTCAATCGGTCAAACTGTTTCGGCTCGACATCAAAAACATTGAGAAAGCTTCATTGCGCCCTCGTGCCCAAACGGGTTAACTGAACCCAACAAAAATTTGTGCCAGCCTCTCTTTTTGACTGCAAAACCACCCTGTAAAATTGGACACAAATCGGAAACACAAAATTTTTTGGAAGCCCGCCGGGCCGAAAGGGGTTAATTTATTCCAACCAACTTTATACCATTAATTCCGTTTAATAAGAAGAACATTCGTGCAAAATTTCAAGTGAATCGGTCAAACCGTTTCGACTCGACATCAAAAAAACGAAAAAGCTTAAAACGGCTCTGGAGCCGCAACCTGCTGACTTATAAAAATGCGACATAGCCTATGTCACCCCCCGGACTCCCAAAATTATTCCTCTAAAATTTGGTGTCAATCGGACCAGTGGTTTTCACGTGAATCCTGGACAAACAAACAAACAAACAAACAAATAAACAAACAAACAAATAAACAAACAAATTTTCTTCTTTATATATTAGATTCAAACGTTGGCAATTCAAGAAAACTACTATTGACGTAGTATAATAACATAATGCCAATTTTAGTATACCCTTTTGACCTATAATCAAACGGGTATAATAATACTTATATGTAAACTACCTTTTACCCGGCGCACCGGAGAAACGCCATCAATGTAGTTTTTATTTAATTTGATGTTATTGAAAAAAGTTAGCACAAAAATTACACATGGTGTACATGTTAATTTGAAAATGTAATAAAGAAATTTTTTAGAACGCTTTTTAGCACATTTTCAAAAAATTTTGTAAAAATGTGCCTATATAGCTTCACTCTGTCCGTCCATCCGTCCGTATGTTTACAAAAATTTTTACTCCGTCTGAAATAGAGTAAAGAAATTTTAATCATGGGTAGTTTTTGCAAAAGAAATAATTTCGTAGAAGAATTTTTTTCTGTAGCCCCACCTGTTACGGGGCTACAGCCCCCCAAACTTGGAAAAAGCCCTATATATAAATTGTTATAACAAGAGTTCTTTTAGATATATTTTCAATCTGAAAACAGCAAAAGATAGCTGGTTCCATAGACTTTATAAATATTTAAAAGGCAAATGTTTAGGGTTGCCATACGGTACTTAAACTTAACATTACACAAAACTCAATTTTTGCAACATTTTTGGCCACACATATCTTCTGAACGGTTCAAGCTAGGATCTTGAAATTTTGGGAGATGTTAGATTCTCAAAAATTAGTAGGAGTCGGTTAACAAATTTTTTTTGTCCAGCCCCATTTTTAAGAGCTATAAGGGCTCGAAAATTGAAATTTTGCTATTTTTAAACTCCTGTAACTTGAATAACTGTCCAAATTTTTTTTTAGTGATATGCAAAATTTAAAGCTCTATAACTATATTTAAACATGTGTCAAAGGTTTTTCTTAATTTTTTTCTTAACGAAGCTACAGCCCCTAAAAATTCCAAAAAAGGCCTATACTTAAATTGATATAACAAGAGTTTTGTTAGGGATATTTTCAACCAAAAAACGGAATAAGAGAGCTGTTTTTATAGGCTTTTCAAAAATATGTTGCTCAAGTGTATAGGGTTGCCATGCGGTACTAAAATTTACCATTATATAAAACTCAATTTTTGCAAAAATGTTGGTCCCATATATCTCCTAAACGGTTTAAGATAGGGTCCTGAAATTTTGGGAGAAGTTAGATCCTCAAATATTAGTAGGAGTCGGTTAACAAAATTTTTTTGTCAAGCCCCCTGTTTAGGAGCTATAAGGGCTCGAAAATTTAAATTTTGCTATTTTTAAATGATGGTAAAATGAAGTTACATCCTTGAGAAACTTAGCAACCTTCCCCATTGTAGGGGTATAACAACTTTAAAATAAAAACTTTACTGTTAGCAGTAAATTTTATAAGTAAGCAGTAACTATTTCCAAGTAAATATTTCCAAAGTTAAACTCAGTGTGTAATACAATATAATTTTGAAAATGTGCTTTTTTAAAAACCCTTGGTTTTTTTTCATCACTTGTTATAGAATTATTCTTGCAATCTTTTAACAAATTTATCAAATTTCACTTGAAACTTTTCATAATTATTAAATAATAATAAAAAAAATTTTTTAATTCCGTTAACATTATTCACCGGAAGCCCACTATTCTCAACTCTATCGTCAAGGAGCACCGAATTGGCAAGAAGCACTATGTATAGAAAAATTCGAGATAATCGTTTAAACTGTTTTCAAAGTTTTTGTTTCACAATTGGTTAAAAGAACTCGACGCAACATTTTTTTAAACATTCCCCTAATTTAAAGAAATTGTACCTACTTTCAAAAATAGGACGTAATCTATAAATATAAAAGCGAAAGTTTGTTTATTTGTTTGTTTGTTTGTATGTAGCGAATAGACTCCTAAACTGCCCAGCCGATTTTCATGAAAATTTGTATATAGAGGTTTTTGGGTACGGAAAGAAATCGTGGCCCAAAAATTTTGCTCTAACGGACCGCCAAGTTGCGGCTGTGGTGCAAGGATTTAAACTTCTTTATTCTAAAATGAAAACGGTTTGACCGATTGACTTCAAATTTTGTATACGTGATGCTCTTTGAGAATTGAGCTGACACTATTAACAGTTTTGGAATTTGTTAAACCATTTCCGGCCGATGATTGGTAAAAAAAATTTTTGGTACAAATTTTGTCCGATTTTATGAAATTCTGCTTTGGCTAAAAAGAAAGCCTCAAAAAAATTTTTATTGAGTTGCATTAACCCATTGCGGCCCAACAGATTTTTATAGGTTTATTCAATACTTAACTCTAAAGTAGAAACGGTTTAACCGATTTTCTTCAAATCTTGTAAACGTGCCCCCCTGTGAGAATTGAGTTGACATTATTAACAGATTTGGAATTTGTTAACCCATGTCGGTCCGATTGTTTTGTTAAAATAATTTTGGAAGCTAATATTGTCAAAATTTGCTAAAAAGAAAGCATCAAAAAAATTTTGTTGAATTCCATTAACAGGCCCAACAGCTTTATATAAATTTTTTGGTTACTTTACTTTAAATTAGAAACGGTTTAACCGATTTTCTTCAAATTTTGAATATGCGTTCCGTTTTGAGAATGAAATTAACCCTTTTAACAGACTTGCAATTGATTACCCCATGCTGACCCGACGATTGGCAAAAAAAGATTTGGAAGCAAATTACGTTCAATTTTGCTTTGCCCAAAGAGAAAGTGCAGTTCCGTTAACCCAGGGTACAATGAAGCCTTTTCAATGTTTTTGAAGTCGAGTCAAAACGGTTTGACCGATTGACTTAAAATTATGCATAAAAGATCCTCTTAGCAACCGGAATTAGTTGTATAAATTTGGTTGGAATAAATTAACCCATTTCGGCCTGGCGGGCTTCCAAAAAAAAATGTTTTTCCGATTTGTGTATAATTTTACAGGCTGGTTGGGCAGTCAAAAAGAGAGGCTGCAAAAAGTTTTAATTAAGTTCGAATAACACATTTTCCACGACGACGCCGTCAAGCTTTCTATAAAGTTTATGTGCTTAAACGATCAAAAGAATTTTATTGAATATTTTGTACCAGCATTTTAATTATAAAAACGCGTTTACGCCTGTTTACGCGTTTTGAACAAAGATTCAATTAAATTTTCAAAATTTTAGTATTAACGTAAGTTAACCTTTATTTCAAAAGCTCACTTAATTAATAAGACTAATTTTTTTGCTCTTTTTAAATGGTCTCAAATAGTTCAAAAACTAAATGAGATAATATTAAAAATAATAAAAATAAAGCTAATAAAGAATGCGAATAATAATATCTTTAAATTTAAATAACAAAACATTTTCCTTCTCTACATTTTTTCATAAGTCTTTGTTTTTTATCGACTTTTAGTGTAAAATTGCAGTTTTCTTCACATAAAATCTAAAAATTAAAAAATAACCTCCTATATATTATGCTTAAATACATAGTATTTTAAAACAGTTTTTGCAAATTTCTCTACATTTCTCTCATAAAATCATAAAAAAACGAGGAAGTGCGTAGTAGAACTTGTGGGTAAGTACAAAATATAAGTTGAAAAGCAGATTTTTAAACTTTTTCTAAACGATCGACTATATTTTATTCAAACGTTGGCAATTCAAGAAAACTAGTATTAACATAGTATAATGACATGATGGTTAATTTAGTATACCCTTTTGACCTATTGTCAAACGGGTATAATAATACTTTTATGTAAACTAGCTATTACCGGCGCACGTTTCCCCACCACTCAATGGAGTTTTAATATAAGTTGAGGTTATTGAAAAAAGTTAACACAAATATTACAGATGGTGTACATATTAATTTTAAAATATAATAAAAAGATTTTTTTAAAACCTTTTTTATACCCTACACCTATAGAATAGGTAAAGGGGCATACTAACTTTGGTATGGTGTTTGTAACCACCTAAAGGAAGCGAGCTAGATATGGAAAAGTATATATATTTGTGATCAGCGTTATCGCCTTAGTCGATATAGCCATGTCCGTCCGTACGTCCGTCCGTAGGCACGATAACTCAAAAAATGATGGAGCTATCTTGATGAAATTTTAACTGTAGATTACTAGGACTGAAAGTACGGCGGGCATTGCATAGGGGCGAAATCGGCCCATGGGTTCGGATTCTGGACCTTTTAATCGATCGAAGAGCTAACGAACATATATAAAAAATCACGATAACTCAACAACTAATGACGCTATCTTCATCAAATTTGTGCTGTAGGTTACTAGTAATGAAACTACTTCGGCGATTGCGTAAGGTCGGGATTGGACCATGGGTTCGGAACCTAGAACTTTTTGATCGAATTTAGGCCAAACGAGCATAATTCCGAAACCAATGAAGATAGAACCTCCAAATTTGGTATCAGGGTGTCCCTTCCTATTTCCTAAGTGTCTTGGGAATTTGGACCCCAATGGAGTAGTGGGTCGGGGACCAGCCACACATTTCCGAAGACCTTTAAGCATATCTTTAAAATTAATAAAGATAACAACTTGAAAAAATGTAGAAGCTTCCAATTTGCCACAAGGGTGTTCTTTACTATCTCTTGCGTGTTCCCCTAATTTGGGATCAATTGGAGTGGTGGTTCAGTACCCCTCTCAGCCATCCCAAGTTTAAAAGGCTTATAATCGAAATTACTAAAAATAGTTACTTAAAATTAAGATAGACCGTTCAAATTGTGTACAAGGGTTAACTAGTACTATAAATACAGCGCGGACTGTATAAGGGCGAAATCAGCCCAAGGGTTCGGATTCTGGACCTTTTAATCGGTGTTAGGGCTAACGAACATATATAAAAAAATCACGATAACTCAAAAACTAATGAGGCTATCTTTATGAAATTTGTGCTGTAGGTTATTGGTAACGAAAATACGGCGGTGATTACGTACGGTGAGGATTAGACGATGGGTTCGGAACTTAGAACTTTTTGATCGAATTTAGGCCAAACTAGCATAATTCCGAAACCAATGAAGATAGAACCTCCAAATTTGGTATCAGGGTGTCCCTTCCTATTTCGTATTTGGGCCTCATTGGAGTAGTGGGTCGGGGACCGGCCACTCAGTTCCGAGGATCTTAAAGCATATTTTCGAAATTAATAAAGATATTAACTTGGAACAAATGTAGAAGGTTCTAATTTGGCCCAGGGTTTTCTTTACTATTTCTTGCGTGCCCCCCTAATTTGGCATCAATTGGAGTGGCGGTTCAGTACCTCTCTGAGACCCCCCAATGTGTAAAAGCTTATCATCGAAATTAATAAAACTAGTAACTTAAAATTAAAATAGAACGTTCCAATTATGTACAAGGATTAACTAGTATTGAAAGTATGACGGGATTACATATGAGGGAAATCGTACCATGGTTTGGGGTTCTGGAACTCTTGAAAAGTTCAAGGACTAACAAACATATATCTTAAAAACACCATAACTCAAAAAATAATGCCGGTATTTTGATGAAATTTAAACTCTAGGTTACTAGTAATGAAAGTACCATGGGAATTGGTTGTGGTCGAATTTAATTTCGAAGCCAAAGAATATATTTCCTATGTCGTATGTGTCTCCGAAATCTAGACTTAATTGTAGTGGTTCAGCTATGTTCAAAGGTACTAGCTGCATTTATGTAAAATTTATTTTTATATTTAAATGAATTATATGAAAAGGTCTAAAATTGTAATTGTATTTTAGAAATATATTTATTGCATATTTTGCGTTTATAAGCTTTTCTATTAGGTATATAAACTAACCATTTAAAATAATTGCAATTTTGACAAATTTGAATTATTAAATATAATATGCTTTGATTAGCTTTTTATCACAAAATTTAATAATTCAAATATTTTCACTTTTGTAATTGAATTGAAATAAATTTATTTACATTTAATTCAAGTTTTTTTGTTTTTTAATATGTATAAATAGATAAATTAGTAAGAAATTGTAATATTTTTGAATAGATAAAGTAATTAGAAACTGTTTCTAGTATTATAAAGTTAATTTGGTTAGCTATGTCTTACGATCAAACTAATAACAGCTTTTATGGTTTTAAAATGACTTATGGACCTCCCATTAAATTTGAACCAAATAGGTGTAGGGTATTTCTAAGTTGGTTGCACCGACTGACTGTTGCTTTACTTGTTTTAGAATAATTCTTGCATTTTTTCAACAACTTTATCAAATTTCACTTGAAACTTTTCATAATTATTAAATAATAATAAAAATAAAAATTTTAATTCAGTTAACATTATTTTCCGGAAGCCCACCATCTTCAATTCTATCTTCAAGGAGCGTCAATTTGTCAAGAAGCACCACGAATAGAAAAATTAGAGATAATCTTTCAAACTGTTTTGCAATTTGTTTTGTAAAGTTTTTGTTTCGCAATTGGTTAAAAGAACACGACCAAATTTTTTATAAACATTCCCCTAATTCAAAGAAGTACTTTCAAAACTTGGACGTAATTTACTTATAAAATTTTTTCACCAATCGTTGGATTGACAAGTATATAAATGTACGCATACAAAATTTTAGGTCAATTTGTCAAACCGTTTCTGCTAAGAGTAAAGTAACGAAAAAATCTGTAAAAAGCTGCTGTGCCACAAAGGGTTAACGGAACTCAACAAACCTGTTTTTGACCAAGCAATATTTCGCAAAAATTGGAATTTCTTCTAAAATTTTTTTTTTTGGAAAAATGTCGGACGGCAAGGGTCAAATTCCAAATTCCAAGTTTATTAATAGAGTGAACACCATTCTGAAAGAAGAACACATATACAAAATTTGAAGTCAATCGGTTAAGCCTTTTCTAATTTATAGCAAAATAACGAAAAAAGCTATAAAAGCTATTGGCCCGCAATGAGTTAACAGACCTCCACAAATATTTTTTTGAGGCTTTCTTTTAAAATAATGCAGTGTTTCGAAAAATTAGCTAAAACTTGCTTTTTTACAATTTGCAAGCTCCCGGGCAATGCGGGGTAGTTCTGCTAGTTTATTATAATACAACTTCCAAACTAAAAGTAATAATCAAATAAAAATTTTATTTAATTTATTTGATTAAATAATAATTTTCTAATATTTAACTTAATTTTTAATATTTTGTTTTTAGCACATTTTGTTTAAAAAAATATTGTAAAAATGTGCCTATATAGTATACTTTTACACAATTTGAAATAAGATTAAGAAATTTTAACCACGAATAGGTATTGCAAAAAAAATAATTTCGTAAAAGAACTTTTTTCTGTAGCCCCACTAGTTACGGAGCTACAGCCCCCCAAATTTGGAAAAAGCCTTTTTTTTTAAATTGTTTTAACAAAAGTTCTGTTAGGTGTATTTTCAATCTGAAAATGGTAAAATATAGCTGGTTTTATAAAATTTATAAATTTTTAAAAGGCAAATGTTAAGGGTTGCCATACGATCCTAAATTTACCATTATGCAAAACTCAATTTTTGAAAAGATTGGCAAAAAAAAACTTTTTGGAGATAAATTACGTCCAATTTTGGAAAGTAGTTAGTAGTGCTTTGAATTCCAGAAAATTTCAAATTAAAAGAATAATCCTTTTGAAGGTTTATCCAACAAGAAGAATTTAAGAAAAGAATTTAACATTTACACCATGTGTAATTTTTGTGTTAAGTTTTTGCAGAAACATCAACTTCGATTAAGCCACCATTGAGAGGCGCAGCAACGCGCAGCGGGTAATAGCTAGTTTTTATATAAATTTCTATAAAAGAAATGATAAAATACTCAGTAAGAAACTTTTTCAATATAATCTTTACGTAAAACTAATTATGAAACATTGTTTAATTTTGAAAATGAACTTTGACCCTGGGTTTTTCTTCACTTGTTTAAAAATTATAAAACAAAAATTTTTTTTTTTTGTTTGATTTTAGTATTAGTGCTCTAAAATTTGTTGTGGTTTTTTTAATTCTTTTTTAAATTTTTGGTTTGTACCACATTGCCGCATTTTCAATGGCAATATTTCTTAGATAAGTATCACTTT
Organism: Dolichopus griseipennis; assembly: GCA_963082915.1. Classification (NCBI taxonomy): domain Eukaryota; kingdom Metazoa; phylum Arthropoda; class Insecta; order Diptera; family Dolichopodidae; genus Dolichopus; species Dolichopus griseipennis. The sequence continues at coordinate 235,831,775 of OY720441.1, read as the reverse complement.
TAATTTTAATTTTAATTGTAACATCGATAAGTAAATTTTTAATTTTTTAATTAAATATATAATTCTATTTTCAATAAAACTAACATTAACTATTTTTATTTAACTTTTTAAAAAATTTTTTTTTTCTTGAGAGAATTTTTAGTAAATATTTATAATTTTAGAAATTTTTAATGTCACGCGCACGTTTTTTTTGTTTACAATAAATTAAAATAATTTTATTTTTTGGAAATAATATTTCTTTTAATCTTCTCCTAGAGGTAAACAAAACAAATATCCATCTCTCTCCTTCCCATATATAGATGTTAATGATTTTGAGTAATTCTCACCCCTCTCAATATACCATCAAAACAATACCGTAGTAATAGTGAATAAGGACAATTCAAAGATAATATATAAAATTAACAAATAATAAGGGTTTTTTTTCCTAAATGGATTGCTTAAAGCAATCCAAAACAAGTAAAGAAACAATCAGTCGGTGCAACCTTGGTTCAAATTTAATGAGATATCCATACGTCATTTTAAAACCATAAAAGCTGTTATTAGTTTGATCGTAAAACATAGCTAACCAAATTAACTTTATGACACTAAAAACATTTGCTAATTACTTTATCTATTCAAAAATATTACAAATTCTTACTAATTTATGTATTCAAAAATACTAAAAAACTATAAAACATGAAATAAATGAAAATATATTTATTCCAATTCAATTACAAAATTGAAAAAATTTTAATTATTAAATTTTGTGATAAGAAGTTAATCAAAGCATAATAAATATTTAATAATTCAAATTTTTCAAAATTGCAATTATTTTGAATTGTTAATTTATGTACCTATTAGAAAAGCTAATAAACGCAAAATATGTGTCAAATAAATGTATTTCTGAAATACAATTGCAAATTTGGAACTGTGCATATAATTCATTTAAATAGAACAATAAATTTTACATAAATGCAGCAAGTACCTTTGAACATAGCTTAAGTATCGTACACAATGTCTTAATTGTATATAACCTATGGTAATAATTCATTAAAATATATGATATAATAAAAATTAAAAAAAGGAATGTAATCGTTTATTAAAAAAATATATAGTTTTTTATTTATAAAATATTATACAAAATATGTTTTATGGTAAAATTCTTAGCCTTTAAAAAATATATAAGTGTTAAATAAAAACGGAAATAGGAAAGAACCCTCGTGTATCAAATTTAAAGTTTCTATATTCAAGAATTTCGAAGATAAGCTTTTTTATTTTGGGATTTCTTAGGAGGCACCTGAACCGCCCCTACAATAAAATCTAAATTTCGGGGACACATAGGTAATAGGAAATATCTTCTTTGGTTTCGAAAATATACTCGTTTGGCCTCAAATCGAAAGCTTCTAGAATCCGAGCTCATTTTCCGAACTCTAACAGAACCAATTCCCATGGTACTTTCCTTTCTAGTTACTTAGAGTTTAAATTTCATCAAAATAGCGGCATTATATTTTGAGTTATGCTGTTTTCAAGATATATGTTTGTTAGCTCTTGAACTTTTCAAAGGTTCCAGAACCCGAAACCATGGTACGATTTCACCCATATGCAGTACCCGTCATACTTTCAATACTAGTTAACCCTTGTACACAATTGGAACGTTCTATCTTAATTTTAAGTTACTATTTTTATTAATTTCGATGATAAGCTTTTAAACCTTGGGGGTCTAAGAGAGGTTCTGAACCAACACTCCAAAATTTTTTCACGATTTCTTTCCGTACCCAAAAACCTCTTTATACAAATTTTCATAAAAATTGGCTGGAAAGTTTAGGAGTCTATTCGCTCCATACAAACAAACAAACTTTCGCTGTTATATTTATAGATTGAAAAAAAAATATTGAAAATCTAAAAATGCCACCAATTTGTGTTTTCCACACAGAATTGGAATTAATAAAAAAAACAAGTAGAATGAAAACAAATAACTTCCAAATAAAAAAAATCAATAACAACCAAATTATTATTCTAACGAATAATAATTACCCAGAATATACATACATTATAGAAATTCTCGATACCCCAGAATATAAATGCATTATAGAAATTCTGAAAAAATCAGGAACAGATTTCTTTACATACACTCCAAAAAATTAAAAAAAGATTACCTTCTTGTTAAAGGGCTTAGGCGTTTTCTGTAAGGAAGACGAAATTTTAAAATCTTTAAAAACTATGACAATGAAGAAATTAAATTCGAATCAGTCAGTCGCCTAAAAACTAAGAGATCGACTGAAAATAATAAAACGCGATCATTCTTCATAGCCCAGGCTTCACCGAAAAGCCGATGAAATAAAAAAAATTAAATCTATTGACATCACAATAGTAAGCTGGGAAAACCTTACTAAAAATAACTGCAATGCACAAGATTTTCAAACTCCGTAGCAAATTGTTATATGCAATTCCATTACGTCAAGTGCGGAGAAATTCACGTTCCTGGGGAATGTAAAATAAAAACAGAAGATGACAGAAGAACCTTGTTTTGTGTATTATGTAAACAAAACGGTCACCCAGCATCATTTACGAAATGTCCACAGCGCATGAAATGGGAAGAAAAGAAAGAAGAAGCAAAAAAAGCTGCAATAGATAAAATCAAAAATAGATATATATGTATTATAATTATAGTAATAAGAAATATACTTATGCTAACATAGTAGGTAAATAATAAGAATAATATTAGTGATAACAATAATAATAGCAATAATAGTAGCAACAATAACCAAAACAATAGTAATAATAATGACAATAGTCTTCTTGAAACCCTAAATAAAAATATGTTGATAATGTTAGAAAAACAAGATTCTCTAGAAAAAGAAATTAAATATTTATATGATACATTTAAGATACCATATAAAAATTAAATATGTCATGTTTAGAAAATAATATTAATTTCGTAGAAGAAACAAAGGCAGATATTTTTTGACTTTGTGAAACTAAAATACAAAATAAACATTACCTTCATTTAAACGGTTATAATATCTTACGTAAAGATTATTGTAACCAAAGAATGGGAGAACAGCAATTTGTATAAAAAATTATATACAATACAATATAATCGAAAAAAATATCTTTGACACATTTCAATGCATTGAAATATGTGTCATAAATATAAATTTAAGGAATTCCAAAAAACTATTTGTAATTTCTATATATGCTTCCCACAGAATCAAAATAAATTTATAGAAGAGTTTCAGAAAATGTTTGAGTAAACTTGGCTGATATTATCATTATTATATCATAGCCGGGGATTTCGATGCGAAACATATCTCTTGGCAAAATGATAATAATAACAACCGAGGAGTTGCATTGAGTAATTGATTGGGTGCAAAAAAATACAATATAAATGTAATTTGTTTATTTCACCAAATTTACCACCTTATCCTAGATGTTAGTCGTACATAGATTTAGCGATAATAGATGTAAGACTAGAATCTGCGCACAATAGGTTATTGACATTATCATATGGTAGTGAACACAAAGCCAACTATGCCAAAGTGTTGGTTTTAACTGAAAACATGACAACCGAAAATAAACACAATCCAGAAAAAAATATTTATTCTATAAAACTAATTGGAATAAATTTAAAAGAAGCTGGATTACAACTTTGACAAAGAGTGTCTAACTTTAAACGAACTTATAACAGACACAACTAGTATTGCAATAGACAAAATAAGTTACCACCTAAACAAAATCAACAAAATAATAACACAAACTATAGACGAAACCATACCAATAGCGAAATTAACAAGCTTAACAAGCATAGACTTCAACTTAAAAAAGAGCTTAAAAACCTATTGAAACACAAAAGTAAATTACTCAACGATATACATACAATTCACAAAAGCAACTTCAGATTTACACCACAAGAACTGACCACACTGAAAAGCCTTTTAAAAACGAGGAAGATTATAGTTGCCCTCGTCAACTTTTAGATACTCGTGCGACTTTTGTATTTGATTTTCAAATAACATAAAAAAATAATAACCACTTTTTAAGTAAAACACAATTTATTTAAATTTAAAGATTATTTTATTATTTCGTCATTAAGACTTAATCGAGACTTAACTTAATTAAAAAATGTAAAGGTATTTATATATTAGAAATTGCATATTCAGCAATTTATATAATTTTATTTTAAAGTTAATAATTTTGGTGTAATCTGAGCAATTGCGTAATTTTGTTATTATGGGAAAATAATTAATTTTATTTTCGCATATTGAAATATGAAGCTTTTGTTTTTAATTTATTTCGCAATAACAGAAATTGCTGACGTATTGTCTGTTATTTTCGTGGGAATAGAGTTTGACAAATATGTAACTTCTCCCTCCTTTAGATAAGAATTCTCCTGAATTCTTTTATTAATTTTTAGGTAACCAAATTTTTTTAACAATGCGATTGTTCCAATTATTCCAATTACAAATAATATTACATCAAGTACATAAGATAATTCTTTATGAATTTTTAGTTCTCTTATTTTTTCTATATTATTTTCTGTTTCAATTACAACATCATTGAAAGTAACCTTATTCTTAAAATTAAAAGTTTGATTTAATGGATAATAAAATCTTTGTTGGATACTTTCTTTTACATTTGAAAAATTATGATCTAGTATTTTTAAAGTGCAATTATTAAAATGGATCAAAGCATGATCTGTTAAAGTAATATTTCTATTGTCACAAGATTGATTTATTTTTATATTATTAGCATTTTTAATTACAATAGTTTCTTCATCTATTTGTATTAATTCGGTTAATTTACAATTTATTAGTTCACAATTATTTTTAAAAATACAATTTTTACTTAAAGATAATTCATTTAATGTTTTTAATTTTTCATATTTATAAGTTTTATTATTATATGTAAAAATAATTTCATTTGGATAATTAATTTCTTTATTTTCTTTATTCGGAATTGGAATGATAATTTCTAATTGAATTGTTTTAATTTTTCGTGGAATTTTGATTGCAAGTAATAATGAGTCTTTTTCGAATTGAGCTAAACCTAGTTTTATGTATTGTAATTTATAAAAATCTATTTCGTATTTCTCTATTTCTTTTTCTGTTAAAATATTTGGATGTACGATTCCATGCCTAATAGAAGCTAAATTATCTTGAATTATTTCTATTTTTTCTTTAATCAATTGTATCTTAAAGAGTAAATCTAAATATAAATTTTGTTGAATTAACGATTTTTGTAAATTATTTATTTGGTTTAACAATATACTTCTATCACCTTCTATAATTGACTTAAGTTGCTTAATTGTGTTGTGAAATTGTTTGTTAATTGTAATTTGTTCATTATTATTGGTTATAAGTAAATGATTGTTATGGTCTACAGTTTGTAAATGTTTTTCTATACTTTGTCGATCCTGTTCGTCCATTGTTCCGAACAACCACTTAGACATTGTTCCGACACCATTTATTATTCCTCGTCTTGGTCTTTTATTGGGAATTATAGTGTTTAACTTGTTTTTTATATCTAAAATTTCTGTTTGCAAAAGTGTCTCTTGATTTGAATTTAGTACGTTTGTTCTGTTAGAAATATTATCGAGTAGCTTTAATATTTCAGTTGGATGTATTATATGAACTATAATGTCAGTTTGTGTGACCAGTTGTTCTTTGTCTAAGTTTATTTTTACAAATCCTGTATTTGAACTTATGTTGTTTATATCTAACAAATTACATTTCGCGGTTTGTGTTGTCATCATTATTAGTATTGTCATTATTGCTAGTATCTGTAAATTTTAATGGTTTTTTAATATTTTGTATATGAATATTTCCTAACTTCATTCTTTTATATTTGGGTTGCTCTTTATGCCTAACAGCTTTGCAGTTTTTTACAAAACCTGTTGAACGAGTTTCAACATAATTTTCTCTATTTTTGTTTAGTTTTTCAATTTTCTTTAGTTTTATGGTTTCTAAATTTTCTTTTACTTTTTCAGGTTTAATTTTACGATTTTGTACCTCAACTGGAGAGTACTTAATTGTTGAATGATATCTGTTATTATAGATTCTAACAGCTTGTTGTATTAAACGTTGTACAGAATAGTTGGTTTTATTTAACCGCAGTATTCTGAATTTTTCCGCGATGGTATTATGAAACCTTTCTATATCTGCATTACCAGTATGACTGTTTGGTTTTGTCAGATGTAGACTTACTTCTTCTTCTATAAGAAATTCTTTAATTTGGATTGCCTTAAATTCATTATCGGCCACGATTTTCTTCGGTTTGCCTACTTGAGAGAAATGTTGTTCTAATTTTTCTATGATAGTAATATGATTTCTATCGCTAAGATGATATGCTGTACCAAACTTAGAAAACTTGTCTATAATTGTTAAGAAGACATTTCTCATAATGGTGTAAGTATCAATGTGAATTATATCATTTATTTCTGATGGAGTTTCACTAATTTCAAATTTGGGTCTTATCGGTCTTCTATCATACTTGACAGTTTGACAAACTTCGCATTGATTAATTACAATCTGAATTAATTCTAGTAACTTAGGGTAGTATATTTTGAACTTAATTTGATTATATGTTTCCTGAATACCGGAATGAAAACTTTCTCTTATATGGTAGAGAGATATTTGTTTAACCGCTTCGATTTCAGTTTCAATTTCTTGTGCTCTGAATGAGCATTTTATAAATTTTATTGCATTATCATTTGAGTACATTTCTATAAGCTTTTCTTGCACAATGTTATATTTTGTGTCTGAAATTTCTGAGAAGATTCCTACTTTACCTTTATTAAGATATTTTTTAAATATCTCGCTTAATCTATTAAAATCATATTCTGCTATTGTTATGATTCTTCTTCCAAAAGAAGTTTCTAATTCTACTGTTTTGTTGTTTGTTAAAATTATTTGAGTTTTATACTTATTTACTATTTCTTCTTTTATAGGAAAATGGGTCAACAATTCTTCGCTTGCAGAATGAACTGTTGCCATTGTACTATTACATTCAATATTAAAATTTCTGAGAGATTGTGTAGAGCTTTTCTCATCCTCTCCTTCGTTTATATTATGTTCTATTCTGCTAAGAAAATCTGCAACATGATTTTCTTTTCCTTTAAGATACTCAATACTAAATTGGTATTCGCCTAATTTCAACAACCATCTTTGATGCCTAGGTGATAGGTCTTTACCTTTATATTTGGCATGCAAATATTTTATTGGTTGGTGGTCCGTCAATATTTTAAATTTATTACCGTAAAGGTAGGGTCGAAAGTAGTTTACTGACCACATAATTGCTAAGAATTCCTTATCTGTAGCAGAATAATTACGTTCATGACTATTTAAGGTTCGTGAAGCAAAACATACAGGATGTCCTTCTTGTGACAAAACAGCGCCAATTGCATAATTCGATGCGTCTGTTGTCAAAACAAATGGTTTTTCGAAGTTTGGATATTTTATTACTGGATGACTTGTTATTAAATGTTTTAATTTTTCGAACGCTTCGATATAGTTCGGGTCGTTGGTATTAATTTTTGTATCTTTTTTTAAATATTTCGTGATAGGTTGCGCAACTTTGGCGTAATCCTTCACAAATTTCCTATAGTAGCCTGTCATTCCTAAAAAACTTTTAATCTGTTTTTGAGTTTTTGGTAGTTCTAGATTTTCTATTGTTTTAATTTTATTGGGATTAGGTTTTAAACCGTCTTTTGTTAATATGTGCCCTAAGAACTCAGTCTCTTTTTTCATGAAATTGCATTTATCTATTTGAATTTTCAAATTTTTTTCTTCTAATACTTTGAAAATACTATAGATTGCTTTCATATGTTCTTTGAGAGAGGTACTGAATATTAGTATATCGTCTAGATATACTACACAGACCTTATTTATATATTCTCTTAATATTTCATTCATTAACCGTTGGAATGTCGCTGGTGCGTTCTTTAGACCAAACGGCATTCTATTAAATTCATACAGTCCATGTGGTGTCACGAAAGCTGTTTTTTTTCTGTCTTCTTCCGTTATAGAAATTTGGTGGTAACCCTTTGCCAAATCTAATGTTGTAAAGTACTGTGCTTTTCCCAGTTTGTCTAAAATAGAGTCAATGTTCGGTAATGGGAATTTGTCGTCCACTGTTACGTCGTTTAATCGTCTGTAATCTATCACAATCCTGAATTTCTTTTGACCTGAATTGTCTGTTTTCTTTGGTACGACTATCAACGGGCTTGAATACCTTGAATTACTCTTTCGAATAATTCCCTGTTCTTCCATTTCTTTAACCTGTTTTCTGACTTCTTCCTCGTGTTTTGGCGGATATCTATATAACTTTGAATTAATTGACTGCTCTGTTGTCGTAACTATTTCATGTTGAATTTCGGTTGTTTTGGTTAACTTATCCCCTTCTTTAAAAAACAGATTACTGAATCGTTTTACTAATTTTTTTATTTCTGACATCTCTTCTGAATTCAGATGATCTAACTTCAATAAATTTATTTTTGGGTCTATTGTCTCTAACATGCATATTTCATTAAATTGATACGGTGTATTAACAAATTTTATATTTTGTCCGTTTAAAGTAATTATTCCTCTTTCGAAATCTATGATACTATCTAAAGTTTTTAATAGATCTGCACCTATTATAATTTGGTATTTTCGGTTAGGTAATTTTTTTACTTTCCATCGTATTAGTGCATTAGATGGAGCATGAAATTCTAGTGGTGCTACCGTATGAATTTCAAAATTAATTTGATCTTTGCTATTTATTGTTGAAAAAGGGATTGGTTTTATTTTTATTTTTTTAAAACCTTCTATATCGTCGTCTATAATACTAAAGTTAGCACCTGTATCAATAAGGGCTAAAAATTTTTGATTTTCAATTGTTACATTAATAATGGGTAGTTCTTCCGAGGCTAATTTAGAAAAAAAGTTAAGTTATTACACTCATTTTCATTCTCAGAATTTTTTGTTTGAATATTTTGAACTTCCATTTCTTCTACTTGTCTTTGTCTAGCGTAGCTCTGTTCTTGGCGATTTTGGCCCGAGTACTGTCTAGAGTTTCCTGACTTTGTATAGAATCTATGGGGTTGATAACTATCCCTATTATTAAAATTATCCCTGTTATTAAAATTATCCCTATTAAAATTATCCCTATTAAAATTATCCCTATTATTAAAATTATCCCTGTTACTAAAATTTTTATTTCGATTAAAGGACTGATTATTACTGCCATTTTTATTTTCGAAATTTGAATAATTTTTTGAATTTTTAAAATTTCTTTCATTATTTTTATAGTTGTTTTTATAATTATTTTTGAAATTATTATTATTTATATTTGTTTTCTTAAATTCCTGTCTTTTACAAGAATCTTCATATCGTCTAATATTCATAATTTCTATTACTTTAGACAAGTCACTTTCATTATATATTCGGTCTAGCAAAGTTCCCTGTGACATTTCTTTAATTGTATTTAATAAAAAACTATCAATATTGCTTAAATCTATATAATTACTATCACTATAATATACTTGAAGCTCATCGGCTTTATATTTTAAATTTTGGATTTGTGTAACTAAATCACTTACCGAGTTTACACGGAGGTCAGATATCTTCCTGTAAATTTCCGCTGGTTCAATTTCTGGTTTATATCTCCTTTTTAATGTCTGCTTGATGAGTTCCCAGTTGTCAGGTTGCGGGATGTTAATGATGGTATTTTTTGCTTCCCCCTGGATTTTTTCATTAAATATTGCCCGAATAGCAACTTTTTTAATATTTAAATCAGTGATGTGATTTATATAGTACTCCACACTGTTGACAAATGAATTTATGGTTATATCATTTGTTCCGTTGAAAGTAGACAAATGTCTAACTTCTTTTAAAACCCTTTCTTTATAATGGTTTTGAGCATCGATTTGTTGATAGTGTTGCAGCTGAGCAGATAATAATTCTAGCTGCCTGTTCTGATTTGCTATTTGAATCTGAAGTTGTTGTACAACTTCGATATTTACGGTCTCGTTTTGATGTTCCATATTTTGTTGTTCCATGTGTCTGTTTTTGTCGAATTTCAAAGATCTTTTATCACTTTTCATAAATTGCTTGATTTTTTTTTTTTTTTATTTTTTTTGTTTTTTTTTTGTTTAGTGTTTATAAAATGTTTAATTTTATTTCACACTATGAACACTTTTATATTTAATTTTATTAACTGTTTAGTGTGTATTAAAATGTTTTTAATTTTGCACTATGAACAATTTAATTTATTGTTGTTGTTATTTTTTTTTTTTTTATTAATTGTTTAGTGTGTATTAAAGAGTTTGTATTTAATTTTACACTATGAACAATTTAATTTATTTTCGATTCGTATCACTGGATAATTCGTTAATATTTGAATTATCCTACCGACTGCGCCACTTTTGTATTTGATTTTCAAATAACATAAAAAAATAATAACCACTTTTTAAGTAAAACACAATTTATTTAAATTTAAAGATTATTTTATTATTTCGTCATTAAGACTTAATCGAGACTTAACTTAATTAAAAAATGTAAAGGTATTTATATATTAGAAATTGCATATTCAGCAATTTATATAATTTTATTTTAAAGTTAATAATTTTGGTGTAATCTGAGCAATTGCGTAATTTTGTTATTATGGGAAAATAATTAATTTTATTTTCGCATATTGAAATATGAAGCTTTTGTTTTTAATTTATTTCGCAATAACAGAAATTGCTGACGTATTGTCTGTTATTTTCGTGGGAATAGAGTTTGACAAATATGTAACTTGCGTACACTATTATGTATTAAATAAATAAGAATTTCATATATTGCAATTGAACTGTTTGACAGAAAATTCAAAATATTTGTTTTTTTATATTTAATTACAAAAAAAATGAATAAAAAAAAAAAATTAATTAAAAAATAGGATGAATTAAAAAAAAAAATATGCTCTGAACGAGATTCGAACCCACACGTCAATTTCAAATAAGAGGTCGACGTCCTAACCACTAAGCCATCGATTTTTTGTTCATCTCAATTTTTTTTTTAAATTATTATAGTTTTTTTTTTTTTTTTTTAAATTGATATACTTTATTTAGCTTTCTTATTGTCTATTACAAATGCTTTTTTTTATAGTTTTACTTTTATATAATATATTATAATACTTTTTTATTTTATTTTTTTTTATTTTAACTGTGCTATAAACAAAACAATTGATTGATTTGTGTATAAAATAACACAGATTAACCTAAATCTAAACTAAATAAAGACAAGCAAAAAAATACATGTATACGTATGTAATATATATCAATATATAAATATATATATTATATAAGTTATTAAAGTTATATAATATTAATTAAATTATTATTATTTTAATACAATTATTCATTCTGCATAACGCTGTCAAGCAATATGGTATCCCGCTTTAGTAAGTACTTCAGATTTTTAACAAATAATTTGATGTTAGATGTCTGTTTAAGATCATTTGGTAGCTTATTATAGATTCTTATAGCTGAGGATAATCCGCTGCTGTGAGATAACTCCGTTCTAGATTTTGTATGATTTAAATAGTTCAGGCTTCTGGTGTTATAGTTATGTACACCATTTCTTTTCGTAACATTAATATTCTTCCTGTAAATTCCTTTTTCCAGTTTAAAAATTAATTTGGCTTTTTCCATAATAATAATTTCCGGAAGCATCAAATATCCCGTTTTTGTATAAATTTCGACTGTTGGTGTCAGCCAGCTAAAATCGTATAAATTTTTTATTGCTTTGTTTATCAAAGTACTGACCTTGTCTTTCAGCCATGTAGCGCAACTGGACCAGTTACATATATTATACCTAATATGTGACATGATATGAGAATGATATATATTATTGGCAGCTTTCCTGTTTAGTTTAATTCCACTTCTTTTAATGGCACCAAGCATTGGCGCAATTTTGGATGTTATTTTATTGATATGATTTTCCCATCTCAGTTTTTCATCAATTATTACACCAAGGTATTTATATGTATCAACTCTTTCAATTTGGACATTGTTTATTAATATTTTTAGATTTATATCAGCTTTAGTCCTCATTTTATATGTGATAAATTTAGTTTTATCAGCATTTATACTTAATTTGTTGCCTTTAAGCCAATTAATATATTTGTACAAATCCTCATTTATTATTCTTTCTAATTCATCTCTTGTTTTAGCACTGTAAATGAGCAATGTGTCATCCGCAAATATCTTGTAATCGGCTTGTAAATTAGCACATTGGATGTTATGGATGTAAAGCAGATACAAAGTAGGCCCGAGCACTGATCCTTGTGGAACACCTATGTTTATACTACACTGGTTACTCATTACATCATTAACTCTTGTAGCTATTTTCCTATTTTGTAAATAAGATCTAAGAAGATCCAGAGCTGTTCCTCTTCTACCGATTTCATAGAGTCTGTTTAACAGGATTCTATGATCAACTGTATCGAATGCTTTTTTTAAATCAACGAATACTGAACATACATAGTTCCCTGAATCTAATTTGCTTACTATAGAGTTTGTTGATGCTAAAACTGCCGAATCGGTTCCAATATCTTTTTGAAATCCAAATTGATTATCATCAAAACCTACTACCTTTTGAATAAAATTCTGTATTCTATTATTTATTATTTTTTCAAATATTTTTCCCAAGCAACTTGTTAAAGTAATAGGCCTGTAATTTGATACATCATTGGTTGCTCCTGATTTGTATATTGGCACAACCATACTTGATTTTAGAGATTCAGGATAAATACCAGTTGTTAAACAATAATTTATTAAGTAAGCGTGCTTGGGTGCTATAATGGTTGCCACATGCCTTAGATGAAGAACTATTTTTTAGCAGCTTAATGATTTTTAATACTTCTATTTCATTTGTTTTTCTTAGAAAAATAGATCGTTCAGTAATTGTGTTTTTTACTGTGTATTTTTCTGCATCAATAATATTATCCGCCAACTTGTTTCCAATTTCACTAAAATACGTGTTAAAAGTATTAGCAATACCGAAATTATCACATATTTTAATGCCATTGTTATTTATTTCATTGATAACTTTACTGCAATTAGACGATCTTTTTAGCATACAGTTGTTTAGCACTTCCCACATTTTTCTGTGATCAGACCCAGCTAAGTAGATTTTATTGTTAAAATAATTTTGCTTTTCTCTCTTTATTTCCTTAGTGACACTATTTTTCAATTTTTTAAATTTGGCTTGAATTTCTGGGGAGTTAGGGTTTATCTTTAAGTTTTTAAATAATTTATTTCTTTTTTGGATGAGGTTTATTATTTCTTTAGTCATCCAATCATTATTTTTTCTTATTCTTATTACTTTTTTTTCAGTGGAGTTCTCTTTGGCCAATTGTAATATTTTTATGAGATTAACTACACTATCACAATTATTTGTTAAAAGTAGACTGCTAACTTGAGTTTTGTATTTTTTGATGTCTGTAACGATTAGTTCCTTATTGAAAATGGGCTCACGTTTTTTTATAACTTTATTTATCCTTATTTGAATGGCTTTATGGTCTAAGTTAACAACATCTTCAGTAGAAATTTTAAAATCATACTTTTAATTTTTTAGATTTGATAGAACATGATCAATAATTGTGCAAGTGCTTTCTGTAACTCTAGTAGCATTTTCCTTTCTTAAATTGTTCTTTACATCTACAGCATTAGATTCTAGCATTGTTTTGTAGGATCTAGAGAGCTCCGTATCAGATAATAAATCAATGTTAGTATCGCCAACCATAACAATATTTTTATGTCTATTAAAAATTGATTCTAAATGTGATATAAATGTATTATTATTTTCACTAGGACTTTTGTAACAAACCGCAAGTTTAATAACTGGACTAGTACCGCATAATGATATAATTATGGTATTGAACTGTTCTATGACTTCTAATATTTTATATTATATGTTTTGTTTGACATAAATAGCAGCCCCGCCTCCTCTATTTAAATTATTTGAATTAAATAAAGCTGTATACCCAGGAATATTAAAAAATATCTCCTCATCAGAGTATATCCAAGTTTCACCAATCATAATTATGTCAATACATTTTTTAATTTTTATAAATGATTCTATTTCGATACTATTTTTTCTGAGACTTCTGGCATTAAAATGCACAATATTTAAATTTGAGAGTGTATTGAACATCAAGGTTTACTAATCATATAATTTTGCCAAGTTTCTCTTGTTTTCTGCAAATATTCTCTGTATTTATTATCAATATGGGTGAAACTTCCGGAAAGGGGTTGTGAGCTATCAAGATGACGTCATCACAAAACGGTACTAAATATCTCAAAGTTTCCGAATATATATAACATTAGTGGCGATGGCGCCATCTAGGGGTCGAAAAATGCATTACAAAAATTTCCTAAGATTTTGTAGCATTTTAATTAAAATGCTATATTTTTCTTGAAAAACCATAAACTAGAACCAACATCATATAATATTGTAGAGCATAATATTGCCTTTCATATAAATCTGGTTTCATCTGAATCGGTGCTACCGTTTTTAAGATATTGCAATTTAAAGTGAAAATTTAAAAAAAAAAAAAAAAAAAATCAAACTTTCAAAAAAACTACTATAACTGTGAAATTTTCAAAAACACCCTGTATTATTATTATACCATTCGAAAGGTCTTTTAAAACTCTTTCCAACGGTATATAATAAGTACGGCATATGTTGACAAATAGCCCCACCAGAGAACATAAATGCAAAAATGACACAACAATTTTATTAAAAAATACATTTTCATACTTTATTTGTCATAAATTTATTTTGCCTTTTTGGCAAATTTAAAAATGTAAGAATGCATTTTAGGTTTGGATACAATATTGATTTTGGTTCTGGCAATTTGTTTTGAGGGATATTGGAGGGGACAACCTCAAAGTTTTAAATTTTTTTTTATTTAAATATGTATGTAAAAATATAATTAGAAAGGCCCTCAGGCTACAAAATCAGAATTATGCGCTTTATCAGATTATAAGAATCTGAATTAGGAGGATTTTAGAGTTGCATTTAAATTCAGGATTATCGCTTTTTCCAGAATATTTATATATTGTTATATTCAATCAATAATATAACTCTCTCCCTTCAATAATAAAAGTGCCTTTCGCAATATTCTTAGTTAGTAACAATTAATATTAGTAAACAGGAAATGCACATAAACCTCGTGTAATCAATTGCACAATTAATAACTTTATTATAATTTAAAATAATAAAATTGATTACGCAAGGAAACAATAACCTTTTGCTTTAAGCGTGTTAAGTTAGTTAGGAATTAAGTAATAACGTTTTAAGTAATATAATTAAGAAATGCTATGTAAGCATTTATGTATTTTATAAGACTTATTTGTAAATTTCAAAAAATAAAAAGTAATCAATAAAAAAACTTAGTTTAAGAACAACTCTAAACGAAAGAGCGTTTAATTATAAAACTGGCGCAGTCGGTAAATAAGAAAAAAAATTAACAAAAAAAAATTAAAGAAAATTTTTTTTTTAAAAAAGCTGTTTTAATTTAAGAAAAATTAAAAACAAATTTTTGTTAAAAACTTTTTTAATTTAGGAAAAATTAAAAACAAATTTTAACTCTAAAAAAATTAAAAACAAATTTTAATCAAAAAAAAAAAAAAATAAAATGTTTTAATTTAAGAAAAATTAAAAACAAATTAATAAAAACAAAAAACTAAATAAAACTTTAATAAAAATTGTGAACTGTGGAGTAGAAAATTCAAAAAAAAAAAAAAAGAAAATCTAACAAGTTCTTTAAAGAAAAAAGAAGCAAAACAATTGTGAAAAAATTTTTTCAAAAACTGTATTTCTATTTTGAAATTTTTTGTTTGCTTGAAAAAAAAAAAAAAAAAAAACGACACATTCTCATAACAACAGACTTCGCATCATACACTCTATCTATAAAATCAAGGAAAATCCAGCTAACTACAAGAACCAACTAACAAAAAAAGGCATCTTTATACTTGAATCAACCAAAAATACAACTAGAAATAACAGCAGAAAAATCAACAAGACCCAGCTAAAAATAAAAAAAGGTGACTTCATACTTCAATCAACCAAAAAGACAAGCATAAATAACAGCAGGTACAACAATTTACATTATTTAGTTTTAGTTGTAGCTATAGTTTTATTTTTTTTTATTATTTTATAAAATTTCAAAAAATATAATAAGGAAAAATTTTTAAACAAGAATAACTTTTTTTTCAATACAATAAGTGCCAACAAAATATTATTGTAAAATACAAAATTTTCGTTCAAATAATTTCTGTAATAAACAAATATGTCTGACGTAGAAAAATTAAAACTAACTTTAGATTTTATTGTCAAGATAACACCTTTTGACGGCAAAGATGAAAATTATTTGCCTGAATTTGTTGACCGAATAGACAAATTGATGCCAACTATACAGGCTTTTCAAGAATTCGACAAAATGATTATACAAGGGTATATTAGGGATAAAATTACAGGTGAAGCCAGAATCACTCTGAGGCAGCATGGAAGTGCCACAGAATGGTCTGACATAAAAAACATTTTAATAACTAATCACGGCGAAAAACTTTCGTCAGATAAATTAATTGATAAAATAAGATCATGTAGAGTAGAAACAAACATAGAACAGTATTACAACGAAATTAGAACACTTTTATGTAGACTTAATAATTACTACCAATTAAAAGGTAATGTTAACATAGATACTATTAATGGCAACAAAAGAATAGCATTAGAAACTTTCAAAAATAATTTACCAGAACCCGCTAAAAGTGTTATTTTTAGTAAAAATCCTGGTACCCTAGACCAAGCGTATGAAATTATTTTAGAGTGTAATTACCAAAATTTTAGGAATAAGGCAAATCAATTTAAAAAACAAAATAATAATTTTAATCTTTTTCGTAATTCAAAATGTAATATTAATAATAATAATAACAGGTATAATAGTAACGGTAGTAACTATAATAGGAATAATAATAATAATAATAATAATAAAAACACTTATAGAGGATTTCAAAGTAACGCAAATAAATATCAGCAAACTCTTTCTAATAGTAGTTACAATAATAAACAATTCCATTCAAATCGATCAGGTAACTCGAATTATAACAAACAAGCATCCTCAACTAGTTTTAGAAATAATAGCAGACAAAATGTTAGAGACGATCTCGAACAAATGGATACTTACAAAAACGAACAACAAAATTTTCAAATTGCAGGCGAAAAAATCTTCCCTATATAGTAATCCATAATCCTGTAAAAACACTCAAATTTATAATCGACACTGGAGCAGAGTCCAGTATTATAAACCCAAATTTATGTCAACCAAAGTGGAAACGTTTTATTAAGACACAATGCCTTAAAACCTTAAACCACAATATCGTTACGAATGTGCAATGCAAATTTCCGCTATTCGAAATCTTCAACGAAAAGAAATTTATGGCCAAATTTTTAGAAATCAATTTTCATGATAAGTTTGATGGTTTAATCGGTAATAATATCTTAGCTCCTCTTGATGCTATCGTGGACTACAAAAACCGCATGTTACAAACGAGAAACGCCTCTATTCCATTCTTCTTAAACGAAAGTGAAGAACACTACAACCAAAATAGTTTTAAAAAAAATTCAATCGAACTTTTTTCAAATGAAATTAACAAATACAATTTGTTAAATCACATTGAAACATCTCACTTAAATAATGAGGAGTTTAAATTTTTACATAAATTAATTTTAAATAATAAAAATGTATTTTACAAAGACGGTGACGATCTTTCTTTTACTAACCATATTAAGCATGATATAAAGACAAAACACGAAATACCATTATACAGCAAAATGTATCGGTATCCAGAAATACACAAAAAAGAAGTTGAAAGCCAAATAGAAGAAATGCTCCATAACAAAATAATTCAACATTCCAATTCACCATATAATGCACCTGTTTGGGTTGTCCCTAAGAAAATGGACAACAGTGGAAGTCAAAAATGGAGAATTGTCATCGACTATAGAAAACTTAACGAGGCTACAATCGAAGACAAGTTTCCTATTCCCAATATAGATGATGCTTTCGAAAAATTAGGAAAAGCTAATTATTTCACTACACTCGATTTGGCAAAAGGCTTTCACCAAATTGAAGTTAACCCTAAAGACCGTCATAAAACAGCTTTTTCCACTTCAACTGGGCATTATGAGTTTTTACGAATGCCGTTTGGTTTAAAGAACGCGCCAGCGACATTCCAAAGACTGATAAATAACGTTCTAAAAGACTTTATCAACAAAATATGTGTACTATACATGGATGACATTCTAATATTTTCAAGCTCAATTCAAGAACATTTAGATTCAATTCAAAAAATTTTTAATAAACTTGCAGATGTTAATCTTAAGATACAAATAGATAAATGTTCATTTCTTTGTAAACAAACAGAATTTTTAGGTCATATAATTACTCCAAATGGAATTAAACCAAATCCTAAAAAGATTGAATCCATCCAAAATATCAAACTGCCCACAACGCAAAAACAAATAAAAAGTTTTCTAGGTGTGACCGGTTATTACCGCAAATTTATAAAGGATTATGCTAAGATTGCATACCCTATTACTAGGTATTTGAAAAAAGGAGCAAAAATAAATGTAAACGATAAGCAATATATATCCGCTTTTAAAATGCTCAAAAATCTTTTAACAACCAATCCAATTCTTATACATCCAAATTTCGATAAAACATTTGTAATCACAACAGATGCTTCAAACGTAGCAATAGGTGCCGTTCTGTCGCAAAATCAGCATCCTGTTTCCTTTGTATCTAGAACTTTAAACAAACATGAGACCCATTATGCAACGATAGAGAAAGAGCTCTTAGCTATTGTATGGGCAACTCAACAATTTAGACCTTACATATACGGACGTAAATTTATAATAAAAACAGACCATAGGCCACTTGTCTGGTTAAATGGGTTAAAAGAACCAAACTGTAAATTACAAAGGTGGAGGATAAAACTAAGTGAATTTAATTTTGATATTGAGTACGTGAAAGGCAAAGAAAACCAAGTAGCGGACTACCTATCAAGGATAGAAAATCCCAATATCCAAAAAGATTCTAATATTGATTCAGAAGCATTTTCACCCAATTTAAATTCTATGGAAAAAAAGGGTTATGAATATAATGAATTATTTAATACCGAACACAATGAAAGTACCGTTTCCGTTAACGAAGAAGTAATGTCAACCGGTGCTACAATTAATAGTGCTCAGGAAGATGAAACTAGTCATATTTACATAACAGACAAACCAATAAACCTATTAAAAAATCAAATTTACTTATATAAAGGAGAAAAAGAGAAATTTTTATTGAAAATTATTCACAACAAAATCCAAAACCATGTTACTGTTGGAGAAAATAGTAATTTATTGAATTTAATGAAAAGGGTCCTAAAAGATAAAGGCCTATTTTGTATTTATTGCGACGATATATCTCTGTTTGTAAAATTCCAAGATCTCTATGTACAATATTTTAGTAATAACAAAAACTTAAAAATGTTAAAATCTTCTCTTAAACTTACCAATATCACAGATAGAAATGAAATTTTAGAAATTATAAAAAAAGAACACTTAAGTAAAAACCATAGAGGAATAACAGAAGTGTTCAACGAATTAAAAAAGAAATACTACTTTCCTCGTCTTTTAATTGAAATAAATAAAGTTATAAATAATTGCGAACCCTGTAGTATTGCTAAACATGACAGAAAACCTATTAAAATTCCTTTTAAATTGACCGATACACCAAAGCATTTCAATGATATCGTGCACATGGATATATGGTATCCAGAAAGAAATAAACTCTATTTAACAACAATAGACAAATTTTCAAAATATGCTACCGTTCAAAAACTAAACGATCGCAATTGGATTTCAGTTTTAGAATGTATCAAACAAAGAATTCAGTTTTTAGGTAAAATGAATAAATTAATATCAGACGGTGAGAGATGTATAATTCATAGCGCTGTCGAACTATTTTTGAAAGAAAATAGTATCGAATTTCATCAAACTACAGCAGGATCAAAAACCGGGAATAGTGACATCGAAAGGCTTCATGGTACTCTTAACGAGCATTTAAGAGTGATGAATGCCGATAATAATAAAGATGATCTTGATAATCGTCTCTTTAAAATAGTAAACTTTTATAATAATACTATTCATAGTTTCACAAAACTGAAACCGATCGATTTATTAACTAAAAATCTCGATAAAAACGAAATAGAAAATCTAAAACTAAAATTCCAAGAAACAAAATCAAATTATTTAGAAAAAATCAATAGAAATAGAAGTCAAAATTTTACCCTTTCAAAAAACATTGTCAAAAATAGACAAATAGCGAAAAACACCACAAAATACAAGAAACTTCAAAAATTTTCAAAACATAACGACTATACTTATGACAAAAACAATAATAGAAATACCAAGTACTACCAAACCCAATTAAAACGAAAATATAATTACACATGATAAATTATTGCATAACTCAATGCCGTTAAATAAAATAAAATCTTTTACCTTTTTTTGTCTTTATTTTATGACAATTTCAAACTTCTACTAAATTTGCTAATCAGCATAAATAATTTTTAATAATAAACATCATCATTACCTTGAACTTGGCCTACCTTAATAAATGTATTAAAGTAGGTTCAAAAACAAAAAATAAAGAAAAAAATAAAAAGCACTGTAATTTTAAATTGAATGAACTAAAATTTCAAAATGAAATTCTAAACCTTTAATGAAATTTGTTTTTATAAAACACAAAACAAAAAAAAAAATAAAAAATAAAAAAAAAAAAAAAAAAATTTTTGCTAACTTTTATCATATTTAGAATTGTGCCATACACACTAAATTGAATAATTTTTTTTTAGAAATGATTAAAATGGTAATGTTCATTATCACCTGGTTAACTGTCGAAGCTAACGACTTAAGTATAACACTCATATACACCGAACAAGGGTTTACAATACTAAAATTAGAGGGAAGACCAATCGTTGATAGTTATACCAAAATTTTACATGTTATTGACTTAACTGAAATTAATAATATCTGTAATTCTATTGAAACAAGTTTGAATACTCTCAAAGAGAACGATTCTAATCATAATTTATTGCATAAGGAAATTGAAATTTTAAAAAATAATATAAGAACTATTATACCACACACCCATAGATTCAAAAGAGGTCTAATAAATTTTGTAGGGAATGCTCTGAAATTCGTAGCAGGAACAATGGATTCCGAAGACGCCAATCAAATCTATAATCATTTAGAAACCATAGACAACAATTCAAAAAACTTAATTGACCAATCAAATAAGCAAATAATAATCAATGATCAAATGTCTCAAGCTATAGAAAAAATTAAAAACCACATAAACACTCAAAATCTTAAAGTTAAAGAATATTTAAGTAACTCCATAAATCAAAGTAATTTTATGATAGATAGATTAAATAGTTATGAATACACATTGCATACTTATATACATATAACTCACCTAAACGAATTTGTAGAAAAAATGAAGGATAACATTTTACTCAGTCAACAAGGCATTCTAGCTCATGATATCCTTACAACCAAGGAAATAGAAAAATTTAATATAACAATAAACACACTACAATTCATTAAAAGTGCTGTTCTTTTAAAAGAGGAAAACACAATAATATTTGCAATTTCAATACCCCAATTTTGTATAGACAAATTTTTTAATGCACTTATTATTCCATTCCCTAATTCAAAAAATGAACAACTGGATTGTGAAAATGAAGAAGTAATTTTGAACGATAATTTTGTATTCGAACGTAATAGCAATATAAAAACTAAAAATGATTTAAAACCTCATAAGAATCAGTGTATCTATAATATCTTACAAAAAAATAATACTTGTAACTTTATTGTAAAATTAGAAAAAACTATTGAAGAAGTTGATAAAGGCATAATAATTACTAGAAACATAGAATTAACTTATCTAAAAGACATTAATGCAAATCGAGAAATTGCTCTTAAAGGAAATAATTTAATTCAGTTTTCAAATCGCGAAATCACAATCGGAAACTTTAAATTTATAAATAAAATCGAAAAATTTGAAAGCCACTTTATTATGCCTCAATCAAATTTCAACTTTACTAAAATTATAAAAAATGTATCTTTAGAAAACTTACACATACAAAATATTAAAAACAGAGAAAATATCGAGTTCATTGAATTTAAACATAATATAACAATTTATAGTTTATTATCAATTTTTTTAATTATAATTATCATTAAAACTTTAATTTTATTAAGAATTTTTAAAAATAAAACAATAAATGTAATTCAGTTAGAAGAAAAAACAGATACTATAAAATTTTCCGAGACGGAAAAATCTCGGGGGGGAAGTGTTATATTCAATCAATAATATAACTCTCTCCCTTCAATAATAAAAGTGCCTTTCGCAATATTCTTAGTTAGTAACAATTAATATTAGTAAACATGCACATAAATCTCGTGTAATCAATTGCACAATTAATAACTTTATTATAATTTAAAATAATAAAATTGATTACGCAAGGAAACAATAACCTTTTGCTTTAAGCGTGTTAAGTTAGTTAGGAATTAAGTAATAACGTTTTAAGTAATATAATTAAGAAATGCTATGTAAGCATTTATGTATTTTATAAGACTTATTTGTAAATTTCAAAAAATAAAAAGTAATCAATAAAAAAACTTAGTTTAAGAACAACTCTAAACGAAAGAGCGTTTAATTATAAAACTATATGTATATGTATATCAAATATTAGAAGAGATTTTCGAGGCGGATTCTAAATGAAGATTACCGCTTTTTCCAGAATATTTATATGTCTATAATATATATGTATGTTAGTTCCTTAATCAGAAGGGATTTTATAGTTAGTTTAAAATTTGTGATAGCAGATAGGGATTATATTTTTATTTCATTATTTTAACTAAAGATAACTTGATAACCCTTATAATAAATGGAATTTGTATTCAAAACTTAGCGGAATGTCGTAATACGTAGTGTCTGAAAAAAAAATCTACTAAAATATAAATTTACATTATGCACATAAATATGTAGGCATTAATCAGTATATAATTAAAATATATACCTAATTGCGTTAATTTGTATATTTATATATAATAAAATGTGAGTTATTAAGATGCATCAAATAATTAAAAATAATGAAACAAATAAATAAATAAAGAATATATAAGTCCAGCTCTAATAGTTGAATCCAACTCTAAAATCTTTTCTAAGTCAGAATCTGGCATATTCATATATATTTTTAAATATTATGGAAAAAGCGGCAATCCTGATTTAGAATCCAACTCTAAAATCTCTTCTAATATTGGATATACATATACAATATATTATAAATATTCTGGGAAAAGCGGATCTCCTGATTAAAAATCAAACTTAAAAATCTCTTCTAACATAGTATGTACAAACACACATATAAATATTGTGGAAAAAGCGGTAATCCTGATTTAGAATTCAACTCTAAAATCCATCCTGATTCAGCTTCTTGTGTGTATATATGTTTTTAAATATTCTGGAAAAAACGAATAATTCTGATTTTGTAGCTAACTCTAAGGTCCTTTCTAATTATATTTTTACATACATATTTAAATAAAAAAAAATTTAAAACTATGAGGTTGACACCTTCAAAATCCCTCCAAATAAATTACTAAAACCTAACTCAATGTTGTATCAACCTATAAAGTACATTCTTACATTTTAAAATAAATATTTCAACTGGAAAACAAAAAGCCAAAATAAATTTATGAGAAATAAAGTATGAAAATGTATTTTTTGATAAAATTGTTGTGTCATTTTTGCATTTATGTTCTCTGGTGGGGCTACTTGTATTTAAGAGACCTTTCTAATGGTATAATAATAATACAGGGTGTTTTTGAAAATTTCACAGTTATAGTAGTTTTTTTGAAAGTTTGATTTTTTTTTTTTTTTTTTTTAAATTTTCACTTTAAATTGCAATGTCTCAAAAATGGTAGCACCGATCCAGATGAAACAAGATGTTTATGAAAGACAATATCATGCCCTACAATATTGTAAGATGTTGGTTCCAGTTTATTGTCTTACAGGAAAAATATAACATTTTAATAAAAATGCTACAAAATCTTAGGAACATTTTGTAATGCATTTTTCGACCACTAGATGGCGCCATTGCCACTAATGGTATATATTTTCGGAAACTTTGAGATATTTAGTACCGTTATGTGATGACGTCATCTTGATAGCTCACAACCCCTTTCCGGAAGTTTTGCCTCAATATGCCTCCTGTAATAAGCTAGGCCTTGAATTGCTTCTTTTCTAGAAATTCCTGTATTGTCATGATAAATAAAATAAAGTTGAGAAAGTTCTTTGTAGTTATTTGGCAATCCCTCTTGATGAATTAGTATTTTTAAACTAGTCTGAGTGACACCTTCATAGCAAATATCATCCTTGTCATGGAAATATGATAAAAACAGCCTTACATTGTTATCAATTCTGTGGTCTCTTAGTTTTGAAATTGCATAAACATTATCACCAGTATCAATTGCTTTTCTTGTTAGCCTAACAATAGGAGGGATCAATGGATCGATGTATGTTTTACTATTTCCCTGTACATTTTTTTCAATGTTTGGGCAGAGCGTTTCTCCCTTAGTCCAATTTGAATATTTGTTATCTGGCATTTGGAGTTTGCTTGGAGAAATGCAAGTTTTATTCTTTTCTTTATCTTCATTTTTTGAAACCACGCAATCACTTTTTTTAATTTTATTTGAATTAGCTACATCAACTATAGATTCTTTCACAGTAGTGATATTTTTATTTACTTTCTTTGTGAAAGATAAAAAATTTAAAAGATTTCTATTATTTTTGGTTTTAATATTTGGTGAATCATCTTTTGGTTTAACTATTTTTTTAACAGTTTTTATTACCGTCTCTGTTGTACTAATATCAGCAATTCTATCGTTATCAGTTTTATTATTATTATTAATATCATTATTATTATTATTATTATTATCATTATTATTATTATTATTATTATTATTATTATTATTATTATTATTATTATTATTATTATTATTATTATTATTATTATTATTATTATTATTATTATTATTATTATTATTATTATTATTATTATTATTATTATTATTATTATTATTATTATTATTATTATTATTATTATTATTATTATTATTATTATTATTATTATTATTATTATTATTATTATTATTATTATTATTATTATTATTATTATTATTATTATTATTATTATTATTATTATTATTATTATTATTATTATTATTATTATTATTATTATTATTATTATTATTATTATTATTATTATTATTATTATTATTATTATTATTATTATTATTATTATTATTATTATTATTATTATAATTTTTATTATTATTATTATTATTATTAGTTTTATTCCCATTTTCTTTCATATCAAAATAATCAAGATTAGATAAGTTGTTGTTTTCCGTAAAATTAGTCTTTAATTGCTAATATCCAATCTTTTGTTTTTTAATACTCAGTTTTTTTTGATATACCTGACACATTACACTAAAGGTATTATGATCAACATTTAAACCAAGTTTTAGCTTCTCATTTACTTTTAGACAATTTATGCATTTATTGATGTCATCCTTTTTACATTCAGCACTTTTATGCTTCTGATGACATTTGACACAAATCTCATCATTTTTACAATCCGCAGATTTATGGTTAAAGCCTTTGCATTTGAAGCAGCGTAGAACCCGTATAGCGTCAAAAACTTTGCAGCGCTCCCATCCAATTGAGACCTTTTCATTTCCAATTATCTTTGGGAAAGTGTCCTTATCTATTTCTACTATGGCATTATACCTTGTATGGTTTGTTTTCCTTGTCCTCATAAATTTTTATCACTTTCATCACACTATGTTCTAAGATAGGATTCTGAGCCTTTAATTTGTTTATTAATTCATCTTCTTTATAATTGACTCCCATGTGAACGATTTCCACTCTTGGTTTGGTTTCAATTGGCACTTTTATTTCATAATCTCCCATTTTTTTTTCTAACAAATTTTTTATTTTTTCACGTTCTTCTTTTGTTTCGGTTTCAATTAGTACCATAGCATTTTTTCTATTTTCGACATTTTTGATTTTTAGATTTTTTGGGTCGACTTTTTAACTTAAATCCACTTTAGTTTGTTCACATTTTTGATTTTGCTTAGGTTTCACAATCAAAGGCACAACTTTTTTTAATATTTCGGCAAACGATACATTTTGACCTACATTTTCATTTTTCAAATTTTTATTGCTATATGTTTGCAATTCAGTACACAGTTCATCGTTCTTGAGTATTGATGTTTTTATACTGCTATTTATTTTTTCACTTTCCATTTTGAATGCTTCCGTTAATTTATTCATTTTTTCAATTTCATATTTTTGTTCAGTTTTAATATGTTGTAACCGTTCCATATATCTCTCCTCTACCGTTTTTAGTAATCCAATTATTTCCCTTTCATTATTTTTAATAGCCCGGTCAAATTCCTCTTTGTATTCCACTAGATAATCATTGTTCTTCTTCACTGATCTTTCCATTTCTTGTTATACCAGATCAATATTTTGTATATACATTATACATTCATCACATATATATTTTAAACGTGAATTTACGTCTAAAATTGCTAGAGTTGACTGGTCCAATCCCGAACATTTAGGTTGACAGTGGTAAATTTTACCACATACTCCAGCACATTTTACCCCAGTTTCTCCTCGAATTTTCACTCTGCATTTATGGCAATCCATAGTTGTTGGAACAACTATTAATATTGCTGATTTTTGCTTTTTTTTTCCTCAATTAATTTTAGTAATGAAGATCCAATTTCAATATAAAAAGAAATTTATTTTCTTTTTTTTTTCTACACGTGATATTTAAATATATATTTTTTTTTTTATTACTTCTGTACTTAATGAATTATGAATTCAGAATGAATTTCAGAATGAAATAGTTGCTATGGTATCAATTGTTTGTTTTGAATAACTGTTTTGAATTTTTTTAAAAATGTATGTAAAACGAGGAAGAGTGTGGTAGAGGAGACTGTGCCAAATCTGGGATACCCGTATGACCGTTATATAAACATTACATCATTATTAGCACATTTTCAAACATTTTTGTAAAAATGTGCCTATATAGCTTCACTCTGTCCGTCCGTCCGTCCGTCCGTCCGTCCCTTTTTACCTACGATTGACTAAAAAATGTCAGAAATGGATAGGTATTGCAATAAAAATAATTTAATATTAAAACTTTTTTTCGTAGCCCCTCCCATTACGGAGCTACAGCCCCACAAAGTCGAAAAAAGCCCCATATTTAAACAGTTATAATTAGAGTTCTATAAGGTATATTTCCAACCTAACGGTAACAGATAGCTGTTTTTATAAGCTTTACAAATTTTTAAAAACCAATTGTATAGGGTTACCATACGGTACTAAAATTTACCGTTATTCAAAACTAAGTTTTACAAAATTTTTGGTCCCTCATAACTTCGGAACGGCTAAATCTAGAAACTTGAAATTTTGGGAGAAGTTAGATCCTGAGAAATAAGTAAGAGTCAGTTAACAAAATTTTTTTGTCACGTCCCCTCTTTAGGAGCTGTAAGGGGTCGAAAATTGAAATTTTGCTAAAAATTTAGCTTTTAAACACCTATAATTTGAATACCTGTCAAAATTTTTTTTTATTTTTATACAAAATTGAAAGCTCCAAAACGAAAGTTTCAATAAGTGTCAAAGGTTTTTCTTAATTTTGACTTTGTCCGTCCGTCCGTCCGTCCGTCCGTATGTTTACAAAAACTTTTACACCGTTTGAAATAGATTAAAGGAATTTTAACCACGGGTAGATATTGCAAAAAAAATAATTTCGTAGAAGAATTTTTTTCTGTAGCTCCACCCGTTAAGGAGCTCCAGCCCCCGAAAGTTGGAAAAAGCCCTATTTTTAAATTGTTATAACAAGAGTTTCGTTAAGTGTATTTTCAATCTGAAAACGGAAAAAGATAGCTGATTTTATAGGCTTTACAAAAATATAAAGTTAAAATGTATAGGGTTACCATACGGTAC
This sequence comes from Dolichopus griseipennis, assembly GCA_963082915.1. Taxonomy (NCBI): domain Eukaryota; kingdom Metazoa; phylum Arthropoda; class Insecta; order Diptera; family Dolichopodidae; genus Dolichopus; species Dolichopus griseipennis. The sequence continues at coordinate 235,803,632 of OY720441.1, read as the reverse complement.
TAAAATTTACCATTAAGCTAAACTCAACTTTTGGAAAATTTTTGGCACCACATATCTTCTAAACGGTTCAACCTAGGGTCTTGAAATTTTGGGAGAAGTTAGGTCCTCCAAAATTAGTAGGAGTCGGTTAACAAAATTTTTTTGTCATGCCCTCTGTTTAGGAGCTATAAGGGCTCGAAAATTGAAATTTTGCTATATTCAACCACCTGTAATTTTAACACCTGCTCAAATTTTTTTTTTTGCAAATATGCAAAATTTATAGCTGCAGCATTATATTTCAACATACGTTAAAGGTTTTTCTTAAATTTGAAAGGGTCTCTTTAAATTGAAGAAATTGCTTCTTAGTCTTAACCATTTTTTGTTAGATTATAATATTATAGGTAAAATTCCAAATTTTGTTGGAGTTCAAAATTGATTTCCTAGAACCGGAAAAAAATGGAAGGGTGAAGACAGGAGGGGGGTGAGCAGATCCGTCATAAGTTTGCTAAGCAAAAATTTGGGAACCTTCCCCATTGAAGGGCTACTAGGTCTTCAAAATTAAAACTTTTATGTTTATATAAAACAGTAACTTATTCACCAGTGTAAGTTTTTTCCAAAATTAAACGTTAACATTGAAGCTGCAACATTATCTTCCGCACTTATTAAAGGTTTCCTTGAGTGCATTGGGGTTATATTCTAAGTAATTCACTAGTAGTCATATAATTAATTATTAATGATATAACAAAATTATAATATTATCATAATATATATTTTTATAAAAATAAATGATAAAATACTCAGTAAGAAACCGTAAATAATTTTGAAAATGTGCTTTTTAAAAACCCTTGGTTTTTTTCCCTCACTTGTTATTATAAAAATTAATTACTTTTGGCAAAATTTCAAAAATACCAGCTTTATTAGGTGTAGTGTAATGCTCATATAAAAGAAAGAGTTGTATAGCAGCTACTCGAACCCTCTGCTGTAGACCAACCAAATTTTGCAGTAGCTTTGGGTATTACACTAAACTGTTTTTGAAAACTTTCAGACACCCAACTTCAATAGGTGTAGAATAATGCTCATATAAAATAAGAAGTTGTATGGCAGCTACTCGAACCCACTGCAGTAGACCAACCAAATTTTGCAGAAACTTTGGCCATGAAACTAAACTGCTTTTGGCAAAATTTCAAGCTGTTTTAGGTACAGAGTAATACTCATATAAAAAAAGAAGTTTTATGGCAGCTACCCGAACCCATGGACCAAAATGGATGGATTTAAATAGCGATGACAGCTATTGCAAAAAAAACGAATTTGCCAAAATTTCAAGATCCTGGTTTCTTTAGTTTTTGAGTTATTGTGGTGACGGACGGACAGACGAACAGACGGACGGACGGACATACATAGCTAAATCGATTTATTTTTCGATTCTGATCCGATCCATACACTTTTGTCTATATCCATCCCCCCCCCCCCCTCCTTCTCTGCGTCACAAATGTTATGGCAAAGTTTTTATACCCTTTGACTATATATGATCATATTTTTGGTGAAACTATAACTAGTGCACATTGGCATTCATATTCACCATTCTTAAACACAGTCGGATTAATTAATAATGCTATACCATTTATATTTGATGAAATTCGCTACGAACTTAATGGTAAGGAAATTTATCATAATCGTAATGTTGGAATAACTTTAACATTAAAAACTATATCTCACTCAACCAGAATGAAAGTACGGCTTCATATAATGGAAGTTGGTCACCTGATGAATCAACTAAAATCAATAATTTATATTTTAATTTTTGTATCCCCCTAAAAAGATTAATAGGGTTTGCTGGAGATTACAAAAACATTATTTCAAATGCAAAACATGAATTAATATTAACTCGCTCTCGAACAAATGATAATTCATTATTATGTAGTAGTAATGCAATTGCAAGTGAAAAACCAAAACTTATTATTACTAAAATATATTGTAAGGTTCAACATATTAACTTAGCTGATAATCTTAAATTAAATTTATACAAAAGTATTGGAAATGGTTCGGTTATAAAAATTCCTTTTAGAAATTGGGAATTACATGACTATCCAACATTATCATCAGGAACTACACATCATATTTGGAATGTTAAAACAGCCTGACAACTTGAAAAACCTAGTTTTATTGTTTTTGCTCTACAAACTGATAAACAAAATAAACTGGATGCAGATGCTTCAAATTTTAATAATTGTTATATTGAAAATATAAAAGTACATTTAAATTCAGAATCATATCCATATGAAGATATGAATTTAGATTTTTCAAAAAATCCTTACGCCTTAGCATATGAAGCATATTCTAATTTTAGAAGCTCTTATTATAATAACTCAATGTCAGAACCTTTCGTTTCATGGGAAAACTTTAAAACTGATTCTCCAATCTTTATAATTGATACTCGTTATCAAAATGATAGTCTCAAAATAGGACCAGTTGATGTTAAAATCGAATTAAAGACTACAGCTTATTGTCTCATTTTGTATGATCGTTTAGTTGAATTTAAACCACTAACAGGAGAAGTTAATAAAACTATTTAGATGCGTATTAATAAATAACTAGTATCGCCCTGTGTTCGAAATTCGAGCTATTTTTGCTTTTAAATTTACATAAAAAATTAGTTTTGTGTAATTTATATTAGACTAATTTAACACGAAAAATTATGTTTTTTTTCCTATACGTAATAAAATATATTGCAACAATGTTGTCAACAATTCTTGCGCTTGAAATTTGCTTAAAAAAAAATTTATAATTTTTTCAGTTATAAAAACGTTGTTGTATTTTTGAATTTTATTCCTATAGCTGAAGTCGCTTTAAAGAGAGTATAATATGGTACAGTTATTACACAAAAAAAAAAACGATTTAAATTCTTAATATAAATATTGTTCTGATATATAATGTTCTGATAATTTGATTATATTTCTAAACATATACATATATTTACTGAAGTCAAGTAGCCAAAATTCGAGTTAATGCTGTCCATCATATAGAAAACTAAACATTTTAGTAGGATTTGAATTATTTTGTATTCGTTCCGTATGTATTCTTTTCCCTAATGAAAAACTGTATGAATGCATGCTTCATTTCCTTTATAGGCATTTTTTAAATCTGAGTAGAGCATGAAATGTCAAAAAAAATTTTTTTTTAGCTCTAAGCACGATTTAGAATCGCTAAATTAATATATATATAAAAAAATTAAATATTCAGGAAAATAAAAATATTCCCAGGTAAAATACAATTAAATGATATTATAAGCTAACGAAATACAGGCATATGACACTTTTCTACTGAACATATTTCAATGCTAGCATTCTTTAATGAGGAGTAAACTATTTACTGCTGACAGCTAGTCCCAACTGATCCAGGCTTTGAGAAAGAGTAGATAATAGAAGTAGGTAATTTTCAGCAGATAACCTTAATTTAAATTTTCTCATAATGGATGGATTTCATTTGATAAAGTTATGTTAAATCATATATTTTATTAGATAACCAAACAGCACTTTCTTTTTCCATTTTAAAAAATATTATTTATATACATATATCAGCACTAAAACTTTATTTTCAATATTTAAATATATTAAAATTGATAAACTTTTCATATGACAGTTTTAAAATGACAATTCATCTTACAATTATCTACTCCTGAAACAAAAATTAGCGCTCCAATTACAAACTATTCCTATCTACTCTTCATCTACACTTTTTGTTAAAACGAACGCATTCATTATAGGCGTTTTTTTTTTTATATCTGAGCAGAGCATGAATTGTCAAAAAAAAAAAAAATCGGGTTTTTTTAGCTCTGAGCGCTCAGAGCGTGTATTCATGTTTTGTTTTAAAGACATTTTGAAGTTTGTTTGAGATTTTACTTGTAAAATAAAAGTCAAAATGTTTTAATTTAAATTAATTTTTCGTGTTTTTTTATTAAATCTGAACGCTCTGAGCGTACTCTGTTCGTGCTCTGCTCAGAACGTGCTCATGATGTTTAGAGCGTGCTCAGATCTCTGCTCTGATTTAAAAAAAAACGCCTTATATAATATTCGTTTGTTATGTCGAAGTAAAACTAAAAAAAAGTTTTATATCAAAAAAAAAATGTAAAATTTTTTTAAAATGTAAAATAAAAAAAATGTAAAATGTAAAATAAAAAATTTTAATTCTTAATTAAAATTAAACATTCAAAAATATAAGAAAAACCGAAAACAATATTTTTATTCTATTTATCAATTTTTAAAATTTAAAAATCCGAGGTACAGTACAACGCATTACGCGTATTTGGGTTGCTTTCATGTAAATTTATTTACATAACTACTTATTTAAAAATTTTTTGACAGAAATTTTTCGCCGTACCCTTTGATTTAGGTTGGGCCCTAAATTACAAAACATTTATATTACAAAATATTTTTTTAAGAGAGTTATTTTTTTGTTTTTGCTTCCGTATGTTTCTTTCTGAATTAGTGAAGGTTATGAAACATATTATAGCTATTTTCAATAATTGTGAATATATATTTTTTAAGTAACAAGTATTTTAAAAAAATATTATGTTATTAAAATTTTCTATTTTTGTTTTAAAACATTATCTTAGCATCATAAGAAAAAACAATAAAAATATTTTTATGCGCTTTCTCAATTTTTAAAATTCGAGGTACTGTACGTTGTATATTTCGTGTGCTCTTATGTAAATTCATGTACCTACCTTTTCATTTCAAAATTTTTTGTCAGAAATTATACACCATACGCGTTGATTTTGATTAGGCCCTAAGGAACAAATTATTTTAATTACAAATTATTTTCTTAAGAAAGATTTGTCGTTTTTAATTATATGCAAACATATTTTATAACAACATTTGTTATACATCTCTCAAACGTAATGGCAACTACAGAATATATTTGAAAAGTCGGTTTTTTTATTATTATAAAAAACTTAACGAAAAGCAATTACAATATACGAAATAGCAAAATAATATTTTTTAGCAATTTCAACAAAATACATACAGTACTTTTTGCTTATAACGACCATGAAGGGACAGAAAATATGCGTCGTAATAAACGAATACCGTTTTAAAAGAACGCTGTGAATTTTGTAAAATTAGTATAAGACTTAAACATTGTAGAATATGCTAATTTTTGAGCGGACGATTCGAACTGATTTGCTAGAATCTTATATGATGTTGCAGCTTCAAGCTTATGTATAGTGCTTTTTCTTCTAATGAAATTTTTTTTTGTATTTTTGATGCGTTATTATGATTTTTTTTTTTTTCAAAAATAAATAAAAAAATACTAAATTATATAATAAGTTTAAATAAAAAAAAAAAAAATAGTGTAGTGTAGAGTTCATTATAAATGAAAACTACTGTATAAACCAAATGTATTGCTTTCATTTCGAACAGAACTCATTTTTTTTTCACTGGAATTTTAGAGAGATAAAGAAAAAAAAAAACAAAATAAAATTTAAAAAAAAATTTAAATCTCCTTGTTCATTGAACATTTGAACTAAACAAAAAAAAAGAAAGACATAAGTCAGCGCCTATACCCCCGGAGGATTGGGGCTTAGAAACATCCGCAGTAAGGAATGCTTGGGGTACGAGTCCTCTAAAATCCAACGAAAATCCAGAAGCGACTGATCCAGAATGGACGGCTCTCTGGTCTGCGTCGGTTCCCCAAAGAGGCGGCGGTTATAATACCTGGTAGTAGGTATAAAATACAAAATATAATAACATAAAATGAATACAAATAAAGATAAAAATATGGTAGGGATATCTACCAAAATGTCGGCAGAGACCACTGCTGCAAGCGAGGGCTTGGCTAATTCCACAAAGGGATTAGTTAAATCGCCAGTGGTTAAAAACGTATCTACGTTCAACGCAACAGACCCTTTTAAAAGGGGCGGTTTAGGGGGAAGATCACCACCTGTAGTTGAAAATAAAACCAGTGACAAAGCGGGAATCCAAACAAATGTCACTAGAAATATTACTGGTTCGAAATTAATAAAATTTATGTCTAACGATGACAGTCAGAATAAACCCCTAGACGTGGGTATTACAGTAGAGAAACAGTTTCATTTGAGAATAAGTGAACTAGAGAAGATGTGTAGCGACTTAATGAGTCAGATTCACACTCTAACCGAAGAAAATAAAATGCTAAAGAAAAAGTAAATAACTAAAAGTGGCATAGAATACTATACAGATGAAGAAGAACTAACTCAGGAAACCGAGTGGATTGTAAAACGTACAGGGAAAAAAAGAAAAGCGGAGCACTCACCAGAAATACACAAAGAAAATAGTGTAGAAAAATTAAAGGTGATTAAACCAAAAATTGCAATTGATAAACCCACCGTAACAAGAAAAAACAAACCTCCTCCGGTTATCTTAAGTAATGTTGTAGAATACCCCAAAGTTAATAAAATACTGGAAGATGTACAAATTAACTATAAAGTAAATATGATGAATAACCATCAACTAAAGATTAATGTTGAAAAAGAAGGGGAATACAGAGAACTAACAAAGATTATAAATGAAGCTAATTTAGAATGGCATACTTATGAAAACAAGTTGACCAGGCTAATTCTTAATATTTCTTTAGGTTAATATGATTCTAATGTTTAGCAGCTCACTTTTGCTATGGAGCAGATATTAAGTTTTAATGTTCTTACTTATTTACAATTATCATTGTGGTTTTCTAGTTTAGCAAAATAAAAAAAGAAAAGTGATTATAATGAAAGAGCTCAGGAAATAATAAAACATAAGTAAAATAAAAATTAAATAAAAAACGAGGAAGATTATAGTTGCCCTTGTCAACTTTTAGATACCCCTGCATACCCACTAACTGTTATTTATTTCGCTTATGCTATTATAAATATTACAAAAATAAATATAATTAATTAATATATATAATTTTTAATTCATACCATAATTACCATAATTACCATAGGTACATTATTATTGCTTAAAAACAAAAAAAACACTAAAAGTTGGTCTGGATGATGTCCAATTTTGCCAACTAACTTGCCCTATTACTTTACCTGCCCAGTTTGAATTTTAACCTCGTAGCTTTATTAGATTCACAGTTATCGAATCGACAACTTGGCATGGCAGCTCCTCGAAAATGGGGCCGTAACATTATGAAATTCCATATATCATTTAAATAATATGAAATTCTAACTCGAAATCGCTATCTACAAAAAAAAAAAAAACAAAAACAAAAAAACAAAATTCATATAATTTCATGCTAAATACAAGATGCATAGCAAAATTTCAAATTTTTGTATGAAAATGTTGTAGTTAAAAAAGTTTGCTGTTCGAGAGCTACCCGAAGTTTTGGTCCGATCTTAACCAAAAAAAAAATAGGGAACCTAGAAATTGATTGAAAAATATTTTGTGAAAATTTCAAAACTGTAGCTCTTTTAGTTTTTGAGTTATCGTGTTGACACACAGACGGACGGACAGACACACATAGCTAAATCGACTCATTTTTCGATTCTGAGCCGATACGTACCCTTGGCACTATATCTAGCTCGTCTAGATCGATGCGTTACAAACGGGGGAGCAAATCTAATATACCCGATGTCATATATGTATGCACGGGTATAATGAATCGAAAAAAACTTTTTCTCATTATAATATTTCAACTAATCAATTAGTTAAAGTTAATAAAAAAAATATTTTAAAACGCAATGAATTCGAAAGAGTTAATATTTGAATACTGGCAATGTGATTTAGGGCTAACCACATATTATTGTGAGGAGCACAAAACTGAAGAAATGGAGCATATAATACAACATAGAAGTTATGAGAATCTAGGAAATTTTGCAGAATTTGTACTGGAGCATAGAAGGTTGATTAAGTGCTTCAATAGATACTGTAACAACTTGTTGTTCCGAGAAAGATCACCTCACCATACAGATTCCAGAAATTAGTTCTACAAATTAAAAACCTAAAATTTGTAATATTTAAAAATATTTATCAAATAATTGTAATAAAAACTAAAAAATATCTTGAAAAAAAAAAACATTTTATAAAAAGTAATAAAACAAATAATTGATGAATATTATTTAATTTTGTTTTTATTTTATTGCAAAATGACCCCAAGCCAATGTGTTTACATTATCACCTAAAATATATATTTTATCATCGTGATGACATAATGAAATTTTATTTAAATTTTGGGTAACAATTTATGAATCTTACTTCTAAAAATATACATATTACTTTTAAAAAGTTTTTTTTTTATACAAACATTCTCTGTAATCATCTAAAGTGAATAGTTTTACAATATTTCTTTTTATACCTTTTGCTTTAACTATAACAATTTTATTTTCAATATCAAGCGAATACATTTTCGCTTTTAATCCAATAAATTCTTTAATTACATTACCATTGCATTCATTCGTCATCATACCTAGAACATTTTTCTTTTTCAGAGAAATTTTATAAGAATTATCAATTGAATATTCTGATGTGTCATAAAACTTTTCTATGTCAGGTTTAATATCTCCATAAAAATCTTGTGTTGTAATAGTATAAATAAATGAGTCAGTATCTATATAATTCAATTTAGCATTTTTATCAAATTTTGGTTTAATATAATCATAGTGGAAGTCGTACATTTTGTGTTTTGAAATTTCTAGTAGAGAAAACCTACACCGTAGCCGGTCCCAAGCCCGGTTGAGAAAGGAGGAGGGAAGAATAGTTGCAACCTGAATGGCCACATACATCGGCGTCTCAGGAAGTAGAAAAACGCTATATAATGCAGTTGAACTCGTAACATAGTTATGAGAACTTCAACGCATTATATGGCAAATTCTGAAGCAACTCTTCAAACCCAACGGCCCTCCAAAGATGGGGGTTTAGCATACGGTTAACAGCCCTATCCAGTAAAAAAATATTGTTACGAAACCTAAATGAAAGCCTCGGATACAAATGGAAACGCGGCACCGACCCAGCAAAAGAAAATGGATATTGATCAACATGGAATGTGAGAACACTGAACAAAGAAGGAGCGTTAAAATCCCTGCTAACTGAACTAATAAATTATAAAATAGCGATAGCAGCAATAAACGAAACAAAATGGCACAACAAAGGTATTTTGGATCTTAGGAGCCACTCGGTATTCTACAGTGGAAAAGATGGTGGAAAAAGAGAATTCGGCGTGGCATTTTTAGTTAACAAAGCGTACAAACAGGCGATCCTAGATTTTAAATTGGTAAATGAGAGACTCTGTGGAATCCGCATAAAAACAAGATTGCACAATGAATCCTTGATAAACGCTCATGTAGCTACCGAGGATAAAGCGGAACAGGTAAAAGAGGATTTCTATAGTAAACTGGAGGCTGTCTACGATCAAATACCATCGAACGACATTAAAATTCTGCTCGGGGACATAAATGCGAAAATTGGAAAAGATGAAGTATACAAAGGCACGATTGGAGAACACAGCCTACATAGTTCCACCAACGATAACGGACAAAGATTAATCGATTTTGCGAGTAGCAAAATAATGGTTATATGATCCACATTCTTCCCCCACAAGGACATTCATAAGATCACATGGGTATCTCCCAATGGTAAAACGTTCAACCAAATTGATCACGTTTTAGTTGAAAAGAGAGGGACATCCCACATCATGGATGTAAGAGCCTATAGAGGAGCCTGCTGTGGATCGGATCATAATCTTGTAAAAGTCAGATATAGGAGCTGAATCATAGCCAAACGAGCATTGAGGAAACACAATGCAACGAAGCTGGACGTAAGCAAACTCAATATAACATTTGCGAAAAACGAGTACAAAGCGTCGATCAAGACAAAGTTAAATCTAGAGGAGTTGTAACACATGGAGCTAAATGAAATGTGGGATAGTTTAAACACGGTACTGCATCGAGCTTCTGAAGAAACCAATGGTTTCCAGCCAATAAAAGTTGGAAACGAATGGTATGACAGAGAATGCAGAGATTCGGTAGCCGCAAGAAATGAAGCACACAAAGGAAAATTAAGTAGACCAACACGTGCTAAACAACTACATTTCGAGCAACTTAGAAGCAAGGCCGACAAAATCTGCAGAAAGAAAAAAAGGAAATGGCAGAACGATGCGCTAAGAAAGGTCCAAGATAAATTGCAAAATATCGATAGTATCAGAGCAGCATACAAAGACATCCGCATCATCAGAGATGGTTACAAAGCCCAGCAAAACTTATGTAGAGATGCAGAAGATAATCTTTTATCATCTGAGGATGATATTAAGAACAGGTGGAAGGAATATTTCGAAAACTTACTAAATGCACCAAACGATGAAGTAAATGAACAAGAACAGATCACAGTGGAAAGGCAAACCCAAAATGAAATCACGGGACAACCTACATTATCAGAGGTGGTCAATGCCATAGAGCTATTGAAAAATAACAAGGCGCCTGGTGCAGATAACATTCCGGCTGAACTTCTGTGAAATGGAGGAGAAACGGTACAAAAAATCCTTCATAAAATAATACTAAAGGTGTGGCAAGAAGAAAAAATACCCGCTGACTGGCAACTAAGTATTATATGTCCAATCTACAACAAAGGAGACAAGCTCAACTGTAAAAATTACAGAGGGATATCGCTACTTAGCACTTCCTACAAAGTTTTCACTAACATCTTGAAAGCCCGCTTAGAAATAATTTCCGAAAACATCATAGGCTAATACCAGTCCGGTTTCAGGCCAGGACGGTCTACAACGGATCAGCTATTTCTGCTGAAGCAGGTATTGGAGAAGTGCTGGGAAAGAAATACCAAGCCTATGACTCTATTCAAAGGGAAAAATTATATGTAGTTTTAAGCAACCTAGGCGTACCGGCAAAGCTAGTAAGATTGATTAAAGCTACTATGCAAAACACAAGCGCGAGGGTAAAAATCCAAGGGGACCTCACAGAACCCTTCAACATCAAACAGAGACTGAAACAGAGGGATGGACTCGCGCCTATACTTTCCAATCTTGCCCTGGAGCATATAGTCAAGAAAATCCCATCTGACCCGAATGCCACGTTGCTATTCAAAACCACCCAGATAGCTGCATACGCAGACGACTTAAATCTACTAGGAAGATCAGAGGCAGGTGTCAGAGAATGCTATATCCAGTTAGAGAAAACAGCTATAGAACTGGGTCTGAGGATAAACATCGATAAGACAAAAATGTTAGTAGTATCCAGACGTAACCAGAGAGAGAAACAAAACATTACTTTTGGTGATGACAACGCGGAAGCAGTAAAAAGTTTTGTCTATCTAGGGTCCGAGATAACAAGTGGAAACGATGAAACATCAGAGGTAACTCGAAGGATAGGCAAGGCAAACAACGCATACTACTCTGTGTTGAAGATAATTAGATCTCGAGAAGTCAGCAGAAAATGTAAACTTGAGCTGTACAAATCTCTTATCAGACCGGTGTTATGCTACGGCAGTGAAACGTGAACGATCACCCAAGCGACGGCAAACCTACTTTCCCGTTTCGAAAGAAAAATACTTCGTACAATTATCGGGCCAATTTAAAATCAACGCAGAGCTATAGAATGTATACACCGACAGCGATGTTGTGACATACATCAAGCTACAGCGCCTTAGGTGGGCCGGTCACATACAACGTATGCCAGATTTCCGCATTCCAAAAAAACTATTGAACGGAAAAATAGATAGAAAAAGACCAGTAGGAAAGCCGAGAAATCGATGGGTTGATGCAGTCGAGTCAGACGCTGCATCAATGCTGCAAGAGCAAAATTGGATAACTGCTGCGCAAGATCGCGTCAACTGGAAGAGGATGATTCAGGAGGCCAAGGTTCGACAACGGACTGTAGCGCCATAGAAGAAGAAGAAGAAGAAATACCTACATATAAAGGTTTATTATAATATACACTAGTTCTATTCAACTGAATTGCAATCATATCATTTGTAAGTGCAGCTAATCTGTGAAAATTAGGTTTAGATATCAACGCTCTTGCCCCTAAACTTTTTCCTTGACTTTCCCAACTTGTTACAATTTTAATATTTTTTCGCTTATCTATATTTTCAATTGTTTTTCCATAAATAGCATTGTTTAATAACTTAAATGTATTTTTTTCAAAATTATTTTTTGTTAATGTTCGATAATAGTTATTTAAATCTATATAACTTTTTAACCAACAGTCTTGTTTAAAACTCAAAGCTCAGTAAATCTTTTTTAATATTAATCCATGTTTTATACATTGTTGAAGGTTTGTATAATGTATAATATATTTCTTTTTTTCTTCTAAACTAGTAATTAACTTTATATTTTTCATTGTTGAACATTTTTTGTTTTCTGGGCAAAATGGAAGATCATTGTGATCATCATGTTTATTAAAAGAATACTCTAAATCTACTTCTAAAATATATCCTATTTTTGAATCACAAGGTAAGTTTAAAAAGTCAATATTTTCTAAATTGTCACACCACTGAAAATCAGATATGTGTAAGAATTTAGACATAGTAGATTCGTACAAAGTATTAACATCTAAATATGTTATAAATTTAAATCCTTTTTATTGCTTTAGAATGACGTAAAGAACATTGGGAAATTCCACCTCTAATACCCCTTGTAATGAAATTATGCATATTAATTTCAGTTAGTAACTGAAGTTCTACTTTTGTGTATTTGAGCATAGCATTCCAACTAAAACCTGGTAGAGTATAGTACTGACATACATCTAACTCATATATCTGTCTACAAACCTTTCTAAAATTTTCAAATACATCTACTAGTAAAATGACATCAGTTTTTAAAAAAATATCTAAATAGTCTTTAAGATATTTACATTTAAATGTTTCCCAGACAGTCTTTGCATGTTGATAATCTTCATCTGAAATTGTTGTATTTGAAAATTTATTATCAAAACTTCTTTGATAAGGTAAATCTGTTTCATTTAATTTTTCAAAAGAATTCAAATATTCATAAGGAAAAATACCCTTTCGTTTTACTAAATTGAATTGGTTTTCATTTGGATACATTTTTTTTAATATTATTAAATTATCAGATGGTAGTTGAGAAACTAACCCATCTAAACTTGATGACATAAACCGAAATGAATCTAAGAATCTCAACTCTATAGAGTTCTCTTCATCAACCTCAATCCATTTTGATAAAGAAATATAATTTTCCTTATTCATAGTAATAACATTAATTTTACCCGGAAATTTTATTAAGTTTTTTATAAATAAGTGACAATCATAACCAGAAAAGTTTTGAAAAAATATTGAAATGAAATTCGGTAATTGATATTGCAAATTACAAATTGAATGTGCTGTTCCTTGGTATATTCCAGTTAAATGACAATGGTCTGCAAACCTATTTTCATCAAATATTTCATTACAAATATGACAATTTCTACTTTCTAAATGAATTTTTCTTGCTTGATCAGTAAGAGTTTTAATTGGAATGATATTTTTATAATACTTACAATAAATTTGTTTAACATCTTCTACTAAAGTTGTTAAAAAAATATCTATGCAATCACTTCCGGTATACATCCTAAATATATTAGAGCTTTGATCGAAAGATGATCTGATATAGTATGCCATTGCACATGGAATATGTTCCTGAACGTTTGTTGTTGTTGATGTAGATGAATTTGGTAAACATGTTGTAATATCTTGGAGAATGCATTCAAAGTCTGCATACACGACAAATGATACATCCATTTTTTTGTTATTGTTTTTAAATTTTATTGTTGCTTTTTCAGCTGTTGGAAAATTTGTAACTACCTTGTTGCACTCACTTTTATGCTGTTCTAAATTCGCTTCATTTTTGAAATTTATTAAACAATTATTGCAAAATAATAATTTTCTATTATTTTTAGTAATTTGTGAATGTAATAGTCGAGAAATATTTTTAATCCAAATATAATGTGTTTTCTGATCGTTTTCTATTAATAGCAAGTTAATATGATGACATTTCTCTTCTTTTGTACAATAAAATGAACCTACAATTTTGTAGAAGGTATTTTGAGGTGTTTCTTGTTCTTCAAAACCAAAAACATTAACACTAATTGTGTTATTTAATTGTTCAAATTTCTTTATATCAGCAACTTTCATAGGAAATTCTAAATCATCAAAATTTAGTGTAATATTTTGCATTTGTATTTTATTAGATCGTATATCCTCCATCCTATATGTCTGTGTTCGTTCCAGTCTACCAGAACCCCTGTACAGGGTGATATTATACACCATTTAAAACAATATTCATCATTATTCATTACGTTGATACAAGCCTTTTTAGTCTTCAAAAATTTTGGTAACGGATATTGTGATCCTCTTAATGGTTTATATTGATTAATGTTGACTTCTAAATGTATTATTCGAAGTAAAGACCAACCGCTATCCTTTTCTTGAAATTCTTCACTTTTAACAACAATAGACTGGAATTATTTATATAACTTTTCTAATATTTCGGTTGATTGTAATATAATTTCTATTTTAGTATTACAAGATTTTATTGATAATTTAAAATCATCGAAGTCCTCCAAATTATTTCTATCCGTTTTCGAATACTTTATATTGTTACATAATTTTATAACAACTATTTAACATAATCATATCAGACGTAACCCTGCACCTTAAAATATTAGAATGGAAACTTAAACTACCTTTAATTCACACACAAAAAAATCACGTTGCAATCACACGTGATTACAACTGAATTATAACTAATTAAGAATTAAAATAATAATTTTAAATCAGTATTAAGCAAGATTTCGTAAAGTGAAATTAAAATAAATAAAGTGCAATTATAATTATTATAAAAAAAAAAAACGAACAAGGAGTTTTTATTTAATCCTATAACTGGCGCAGTCGTTAACGGTCGAGTGAAAAAGATTTAGCTGATCGTTCGAACCTCAAACCCACTTTATATTTTGAAATAAACATTTGGCATAAATAATTTTAAAAAAGTAATAAAAAGAAAAATAGACTAAAGAACATTTTGAATTCTAAACTTTTATAAAAAAAAAATAATAAATTTTTACAAAATTTTTGTGACTTTTTTTGAATTGAGTGCTAATTGTTAAAGAAGTAAACAAAAAAAAAACTAAAGCAAAAATACAAATAATAACTACCTATTTATTACATTTCGAAAATTCTATAAAAACTAAAAAATAAATAAAGCTTAGTGCTGCTAATAAAAGAATAGATAGACATAGTTGTGCATTTTTTTTTACATACATTGGCTAAATATACCCAGATTCCAGATCATTATACAAAACTCATCAGATCATCTATAAAAAAAAAAGCGGAGTCAAGATTATCAGCTCATCATACATTCAACATACATCTCCAAGGTTAAGGTTGAGTTCACCGTATTGTTTCAAGGTAGTAAATTTAATTAGAGTTAAATACTAAGTAAGAAATAATTAAAAAAAAAAAAAAAACGAGGAAGATGATAGTTGCCCTTGTCAACTTTTAGATACCCGTGCATACCCACTAACCGTTATTTATTTTCCATATGCTATTATAAATATAATAAATGCTTTTATAAAAGAAAATATAAAAAAGTAAAATAGTTAAAAAAAATTTAACTTATTATCCCATAATTTTTGCCTAAAAAAAAAAACAATTAAATTTTTAATTCATTATACCATAATTTTTGCTTAAAAACAAAAAAAAAAAAAATACCATAAAAAAAAAAAAATAGCCCACCCCAAAAGTATGTTCGAGCGATGTCCAACTTTGCCAACTAACTTGCCATAGTACTTTACCTGCCCAGTTTTAATTTTAACCTCGTAGCTCCATTAGATTCACAGTTATCGCATTGACAACTTTGTATGGCAGCTGCCCGAAAATGGGGTCGTAACATTTTGAAACTCCATATTAGTGCTCGATTCATTATATAACTTACAGTGTGTAATTTTCATCCTCGTAGTATACTCAGTTTCCAAGAAATTCATATTGGTGCAAAGAAGTTGTATGGCAGCCCCCCGCAAATGAAGCCGTAAAATTTTGAAACTTCATATAAGTGCTTGATTCATTATAAAACTAACCGTGTGTAATTTTCGTCTTTCTAGTATAATTACTTTTGAAGAAATTTATATTGGTTTAAATAAGTTGTGTGGCACCTCCCCGAAACCTTGGTCTGGTCTTAACCAAAGAGATTAGGGAACCTTAAAAATGTCCAAAAAATGTTTTGTGTAAATTTCAAAACTCTAGCTCTAATTTTTCAATTCTATCTCTTTTAATTAATTTTTAATTCACGAATATATTAAACCTAAGCAAAGTAAGCATCATATAATTATATTGATAAAATGATTCATTCAAAATATTACACATATATATATGAATATACATATATAAATTATTTATGAAGCCATTTAGTTAAAAAAAATGTTTGTGTTCTTTTTTGCTTATCTTACATTTTTTTAAACTACGCATCATTTAAATCATATGAAATTCTAACTCGAAATCGTTATCTACATAAAAAACAAAAAAAAAAAAAAAAAAAAACAAAATTCATATAATTTCATGTTAAATACAAGATGCATAGAAAAATTTCAAATTTTTGTATGAAAATGTTGAAGTTGAAAAAGTTAGTTGTTCGAGAGCTACCCGAAGTTTTGATCAGATCTTAACCAAAAAAAATAGGGAACCTAGAAATTGATTGAAAAATATTTTGTGAAAATTTCAAAACTGTAGCTCTTTTAGTTTTTGAGTTATCGTGCTGACACACAGACGGACGGACAGACACACATAGCTAGATCGACTAATTTTTCGATTCTGAGCCGATACGTACCCTTGACACTATATCTAGCTCGTCTAGATCGATGCGTTACAAACGGAGGAGCAAATCTAATATACCCGATGTCATATATGTATGCACGGGTATAAACAATACATGTTATGTATACATGGATTAAAAAAAAATAATTTTTTACAAATACAATTTTTTAGTTTATTTTAAATTTTAAGCTTAGAATAAATTTTGTTATTTAAAAAACAAATACCTACATAAATAAATCATTTTTAAATAAAAAAAAACACTAAAAAAAAAAAAATTAATAGATTTTTAAGATTAAATTGATTTCTTTCTAATATGTTCTATTCTATGTTTTTAAAATTTTTTAAAAATTCTAGTTTTTAAAAGAAAAATTAAAAGATAGCTTTAAATTGAATTTTACAAAAATTTTATAAGTTTAATGGATGACAACTTAGAACATTAAATAAGAATTAAAATTGTTTAAATGAGTAAATTCCACAATTTTAAATTTTAAATAAAAAAAAAAAATTTTTTTTTTTCAAATATTTCAAATAAATAATTTAATAAAAAAAAACAAATTTTTTTTAAACAAGCATTGTTAATCAACAAATACTTCTTGATAATAGTTCTTTTCTATTGAATTCAAAAAAAAATGGACAATTTATCAGAAATCACAATCTTTAACTTATTAGTTAAAAGTGTAGCACAGGTTGCACCATTTTATGGTGACAAAAGAAATCTCACAGACTTCATTAATAGAATGGAATCTTTTATCCCCATAATTGAAACTCTGACCGAAAACCAATTTAAAAAACTGCTTTTAGGACATATTCAGGATAGAAATGTAGGGCCAGCAAAAAATACTCTTCTTATAAACGGAACACCTGAAACGTGGAGTCAACTTAAAACTATTTTGATTAGAAATCATGGCGAAATAAAACCTATATCAAAACTAATAGAAGAATTAACTTTAATTAGATGTACCACTACAATAAAAAGCTTCTATAACAGAATTAACCTTTTACTCTGTAGAATTAACAGTGTTTACCTACTTACAGATAACGTAGATCCCGATCAAATAGAAATTAATAAACGGTTAGCCTTAAGTATTTTTAAAGAAAATTTACCAGAACCAGTACGTGGTATAATCATTAACAGAAATCCAACTACTCTATTTGACGCTTATAATATTATTGCAAGCAATGGATACTCTAGCTTTTCTGGCATAAATAACAATAACAATGTACAAATGAGCCAATGTAATAATTTTTGTAATAGCCGTAGGAACTTTCACTCTAACTCCAATCATAGTAATAACCGACATTATGTTTCTAATAATCCTGCAAACAACACCTACAATCAAAATTTTCAATTAAGTAACCATCCAAACTATCACAACAATCGTAATTCATTTAATTCTCAGCAACCAAATATTAATAGGTCAAACCAAAACCGATCCAATCGCTCTAGAAACTATAATAATAATAATAACGATAATTCCAATTATAATCGTAGTAGAATAACTCAAAATAGAAATCAAAATTTTGAACCAATAGATGTTTCTTTAAATATTAATAATAATGAAACTATGAACCAAAATTTTCAAACAAACGCCCCAAATAACTAACCTATATAATAGTTAAAACCCAAATCAAAACTTTAAAATTCATTTTAGACACAGGTGCCGAAATAAGTATAATCAACCCCAAAATATGTAGTCCCAAATAGAAATCAAAGATCAACCCCGTAACTCTCAAAGTCCGTAATAGAAACCTTCAATCCAACATCAAATGCACATTTCCCTTGTTTGAAATATTCAATAGAAAAGATTATTATGTGGAATTTTTAGAATTCCCTTTCCACCATTATTTTGACGGAATTATCGGCAATAATATTCTGGCATCTCTAGACGCCATTATAAATTATAAGGAACGTTTACTTATAACATCAAATGATAAATATCCTTTTTTTCTGAATAATTATGAAGAATTTTATTATGAAAATAGTAACAAAAACGAACCCTTAAATATTTTTGGTTGTGATCTCGAAGTTAGGAATAATTTTACAATTAACACCGCCGTGCATTTAAGCAACAAAGACGTTGCCAAAATAAACTCACTTTTGAGTTGTTTTAAAAATGTTTTTTATCAAGAGAATAGTAAACTGTCTTTTACGAGCGAAGTTAAACACAGAATCATTACAAAAAATAATTTACCTATTTATTCGAAAGGATATAGGTATCACAGAGAGTAAATTCACAGAGAGGAAGTAGAGAAGCAAATCAACGAAATGTTGAAACAGGGAATTATTGTCAATAGCAATTCTCCATACAATGCTCCTATCTGGGTTGTCCCTCAGAAAATGGACAATTCCCAAAACCAAAAATGGAGAATTGTAATAGACTATCGTAAGTTAAATGCTAACACTGTTGACGACAAATTTCCAATGCCAAATATTGAAGATTTATTTGGAAAACTGGGAAATTGCAGATACTTCTCAACTATCGATCTGGCCAAAAGATTCCATCAGATCGAAGTCCATCCACACGATCGCTCTAAAACTGCTTTCTCAACAGCAAACGGGCACTTTGAATTTACCCGAATGCCGTTTGGCTTAAAAAATTCACCATCTACCTTCCAAAGGTTAATGAACCACATTTTAAGAGATTTCATTAACAAAATCTGTGTCGTCTATTTAGATGATATACTGATATTCTCCGCTTCTCTCGAAGAACATATTCTATCATTAAAAAAAGTTCTTCAACACCTTCGCGAAAAAAATATAAAAGTACAAATCGACAAAAGCAATTTTGCAGAATTGTCAACCAACTATTTAGGCCACATAATCACCCAGGGAGGTAAAAAACCAGATCCAAATAAAATAGTAACCAGACAAAAAATTCCTCTTCCGTTAACCCACAAACAGGTAAAATCATTCTTAGGGCTAAGCGGTTACTATAAAAAATTTATCAAGGATTACGCGAAGATAGCGTAATAAAATGCCTAAAGAAAGATGGAAAAATTAAGAAAAACGATTCAGAATATATGGAGGCCTTCAATAAGTTAAAAAAACTCTTAACATCTAACCCAATTCTCGTCAATCCTTATTTTAAAAAACCTTTTACCCTAACTTATGATGCATCTAATTTTGCACTGGGAGCAGTTTTAAGTCGTGAAGCAAAGTTGCTTTTGCTTCACGAACACTCAATAACTCGATTTTGATGTGGAAGTTAGATCCACTGACGCTACTATACATAGTGCAGCCGAAGATGAGCTAGACTACATTCCGATTACTGATAAACCAATTAACCTCTTTAAAAAATCAAATATACCTAATTGTTAGCAATAAAGATAAATGTACCACTAAAATTATAAACAAGAAATGCCAAAACTTTATTTATGTTAAAAAAGACAGCAACCTATTAGAAAAATGAAACAATTTATCTATATATATAAAAGCGAAAGTTTGTTTATTTGTTTGTTTGTTTGTATGTAGCGAATAGACTCCTAAACTGCCCACCCGATTTTCATGAAAATTTGTATATAGAGGTTTTTGGGTCCGAAAAGAAATCGTGGCCCAAAAATTCTGCTCTAATGGACCGCCATGTTGGGGCTGTTGTGCAAGTATTTAAACTTCTTTGTTCTAAAATGAAAACGGTTTGACCGATTGACTTTAAATTTTGTATACGTGATGCTCTTTGAGAATTGAGTAGACACTATTAACAGTTTTGGAATTTGTTAACAAATGTCGGGCCGACGGGTGGCCAAAAAAAATTTTAGGTCCAAATTTTGTCCGATTTTACGAAATTGTGCTTTGGCTTAAAAGAAAGCCCCAAAAAAATTTTGTTGAGTTCCATCAACCCAGTGCGGCATAACAGCTTTTTATAGGTTTTTTCAATACTTTACTCTAAATTCGAAACGATTTGCCCAATTGATTTCAAATTTTGTGTACGTGATGTTCCTTGAGAATTGAGTTGACACTATTAACAGTTTTGTTGTTGTTTTCATACATTTTAAAATTTACATGTGTAAACCGTGTGTAATTTTTGTGTTAACTTTTTGCAGTAACATCAACTTCAATTAAACCTCCATTGAGAGGTGCAGCAACGTGCACCGGGTATTAGCTAGTAATTGATAAAAGATTAATGTGTGTTTTCTGTGAAGAAATACAACTATATGTGAAATTCCAAAACTTATATCGCCTTTACTTTGCAAATAATAAGAACATAAAAATCTTAAAGTCTAGTATTAAACTAATAGATATTTCAGATGAAAACGACTAAGTCGAAATTATAAAAACAGAGCATGTTAGAAACAATCACAGGGGAATAAATGAAGTATTTTGGAATTAAAAAATATCTATTATTTTCCAAATATGCTTAGCGTGGTAACCAAACTTATTAATAATTGTCCAGCCTGTATTCTAGCTAAGTGCGACAGACAACCTCCAAAACTATTCTTTGAAATTTTAGAGTCTCCCCACAAAATCAACGACATAATCCACATGGACATTTGGTTCCCTTACAGGAACATTATGTACTTAACTATGATAGATAAGTTTTCGAAATATGCCACCATTCATAGGTTAAAAGATAGAACATGGATATCAATTTTGAAAGCCATAAAAGAAAGAATTATGTATTTGGGCAAAATGCGGAAACTTGTGTCAGATAATGAAAAATGCATCACCCACGGTTTAGTAGAACAATTTTTAAATGAAAATAAAGTCGAATTTCACAAGACAACAGCAGGAAATAAAACGGGAAATTCAGACGTTGAAAGACTGCATGGAACCTTAAACGAACACCTTTGAATTTTGGAAACTGAACAAACTGACGACACAAACGACGAAATAGATAATAAGATATTTAAAATTATTATCACTTACAACAATACTATACACTCAACGACCAATGCACGCCAATCGGTTTTATAAACAAAGAAATTTCTAGAGAAGAAATCGAAAGGTTAGCAAAAAAATTTGAAACTGAAAAAAATCGACGTGCCGAACGAATAAACCAAAACAGAAATAACAATACTCATTTACACGATAATATAGTGTTTAATAGAGATATACAAAAAAATAAACCAAAATATAAAAAGTTCACAAAATTCAAAGCAGACGCTAAGTATACGATAGATACTAGTAATAAACGATTGATAAAATATTACAAAAAACAACGAAAACAAAATACAAACATCAATAAAAAATAATAACTATCAAACAAAACTTCGAAATATCTTTATAAATTAATAATATCTTAATCGCTTTTTAGGACATGGAACTGAAGCTATTGCTCGTTTTGATCACCCCAATATACATGCAATCAATTCAAATCATACCACTTAAGGATGACAATGGATCCGCCTAGAAGAATTAAAAATTGTCGAAAATTACAACAAAATATTGCACATTGTTAACATAACTGAATATAGAGAAACAATTGAAAAAGTACAAAACAATATGAACCTTCTTTAACTAGATACAACAGATATAGATTATAAAATTTTAATTAGAGAAATTTCTAACTCACAACGTACATTAGACTCTCTAGTGCCTAAAATTACTAAAACGGCGCGTAAAAAACGGGGATTAGTCAATTTTTTGGGCAGCTCCCTAAAATTTTCGGCAAGGACAATGGACAACGAAGATTCAGACGAAATCTTCAAACATTTACAAAATCTGGACATAAATGAAAAACAGTTGACAGATAGTGTTAATAAGCAAATAATCATCAACAAAAACTTACAAACCAATTTGAATCTAATTACTCACCACATCAATAATCAAGAAGCAATAATCCAAAAATACCTACAAGAAATGGAGAAAACAACCTCCACGTTTCTTGAAAAAATCACGCGACCAGCTCTTACAATGCGGTTATACACAGATATAAGTTCAATTCATAAACACCTCCAAGACATTAAAGACATTATTTTACTAAGCCACCTCGAAGTTTTAGCGCACGACATCCTGACGGAAGAAGAAATCCAGAAGTTTAATTTAACAATAGAAATTCTACCGTACATTAAAACCGGCGTCCTTTTTAATGATAATTTAATAGTTATTATTTTATACATTCCAAATTTCACTAAAGAAAAGTATTTCAAAACTCTGGTTTTACCATTTCCAAATGATAAGGACGAATAATTAGATGAGCCTACACATAATGTAATTCTAAAAGACAACGACATATTTGATCTTAATAAGAAGAAGTATTTGTTGAAAAGTAGCTTAAATTCCCCAAATAATGTTTGTATAAGAAATTTATTAAAATCCAATAACACTTGTAATTACAAATTGCATTCAATAGAACCTGTAACAAAAATAAATGATGGAATGATATTAGTTGTTAATTTTCCAAAATCAAAAATCAATCAAAACTGTATTAATCAAGATATTATAGTAAAAGAAAATTTTGTTATTAAATATTAAAATTGTGAAGTAAAAATTAGAGAAGAAACATTTTATAATAAAATAAATGAATACAAAGATAATATAATTTTTCCAATTATAAACAATTTTAACATTACAAAAAATTTTAAAAATGTAAGCTTAGAAAAAAAACAATTAAAACAAATAGAAAACCTAAAAACCATTAAATATGTAGAGTTCGAACTAAAGGTTAAAAGTTATGTATCATTAGGATTAATAATGTTGATTTTCATAATAAGTTTTATTTTGTGCTTAACTGTTTATTGTAAATCAAAACAAACTTCAATTAAACTATGTTTAAAAAATAAGAAAAATTGTGAAGATACAAAATTAAAGGTACTTCAAGCCGACCCATTTGCAAAATAAATTTCAGAGACCAAAATTTCTTAAAGTGGGGAGGTGTTTGTTTATAACAACTATTTAACATAATCATATCAGACGTAACCCTACACCTTAAAATATTAGAATGGGAACTTAAACTACCTTTAATTCACACACAAAAAAATCACGTTGCAATCACACGTATTTTTTTTTTTGCAACTTTTTTATTCGATTGCAACTGAATTAGAACTAATTAAGAATTAAAATAATAATTTTAAATCAATATTAAGCAAGATCTCGTAAAGTGAAATTAAAATAAATAAAGTGTAATTATAATTATTATAAAAAAAAACAAACAAGGAGGTTTTATTTAATCCTATAACTAAGTTCAATGTTAAATTTGAAAGAATTATGTTTTTTCAAAGAATTATTTAATAATTTAACTATTTTATCCTTCGAATTATGTAAAAATTGTTCTGGTAACAAAACACTTTCATCAATATTTTCCAATATAAACGTTTCTATTCGTTCATTGAAACAACTTTTAATACTATTTAAATTTTTTTCAATATAATCACCACTATTTGTTTCATGTAAAAATGTCCTTATATGATATAACCATTCTTTCAAAGGTATTTCAAAGGGCTTTTACAGCTTTCGCAGAACTTAATATCTGAGTAACCAAAGGATTTATCACTAGGCCGATTCTTTTTTCTCTCTTTTTATATATATTTTTTTTTTAAAACAATGATTTTTTGATTTAATATTGAACAATTACTGATAAATTTTTACAAACTGCAATCTTTTATATACAAATTTGTTAAGATATATATATATATATATTAAATAGAAATTTTTTTTTATTTTTGTAGGAATTCTCCCTTACATAATTTTAGATTTTTTTTTTATTTTTTAACTGATTAAACCACAAGTTTTATATTTTTCAATTTTAAAATCGTATAATTTTATAGGGTACAATGTTAATATTTTTTAATAGTGATGGAAATATACACACATACACTCATTATTCATCCATTTAAACTATAAAATAATCAAAACAGCAAAACAAAATTCTAAATTTTAAAATTTTATTCTCTTATCAGTGAAATAAATTCATTTCTTAAATACTATAGGATAAAAAATTTGCTTTTTACAGAACTTCAACATAATTCCAAAGGTACAAAGAACTTCGATATGGTTCTAAAGAACAGATTACTAGCTAAATTATCTATATATTATATGCCGAAGTACATTTCCATTTTCCTAATTCCTTCCTCAATTTCAACTAACAATTCAACTTCATCCCCTCCACTAACTTACAAATCCATCTGGTACCCCCAACACTCAATATCTAACTACTAATTCCACACCTACAATCTGCAACTCAACGAATCTTCAATTTCATAACACACCTCAATCATTTCAATTCAATAACATACCACACATTATTCAAAAATAACGAACAATTTATTCAAATTAACGGCTGTCAAAACGCTGTGACATCATTTGATTGTACTCATTATATCTACTGATTTCAGTTTTTTTTCTAATAAAATCTAAAAATCAAAAAATTCTATTTCGATTGTCACCAAATTTTAGAGGAATAATTCTAGGAGCCCGAGGGGTGACTATATCGCAATTTTATAAGTCAACATGTTGCGACTCCAGAGCCGTTTAAGCTTTTTCGTTTATTTGATGTCGAGTCGGAATGGTTGGACCGATTGACTTGAAATTTTGCACCTTTTAACAACCGGAATTAGTTGTATAAAGTTGGCTGGAATGAATTAACCCATTTCGGTTTGGCGGTTTTCCGGTTTGAAAATTTTTGTTTCTCATTTGTGTCCAATTTTACAGGTTGACTTTGCAGTCTAAAAGAGAGGCTGCAAAATATTTTAATTGGGTTCTATTAACCCGTTTACTACGAGATGCCTTTAAGTTTTTTATATATTTTATTTATTTAAACGGGTAAATGAATTTTCTTGAAAATGTTGCACCAGCATTGATTTTAATTATTGAATCCCACCGGGGTATTTGATTTTGACCTTTGTTTACGCGTTGAAATTTTCGAATTTTTGGTATTAACGCAAGTTAACCTTTATTCCAAAAGCTCACTTACTTAAATAAAACAAATTTTTGAACTCTCCTTAATTTTCCTAAAGTTTTATAACAATATTTTTAAAACTCTTAAATTTTGTAAAGTTGTTATAGCATAAAAAAATTTAAAATGCACATTTCTGATATTAATAATAATAAAAATAAAGAATCCGAATAGTAGTATCCTTAAATTTAGGTAACATAACATTTTCCACCTCTAGATTTTTTTCGTCTTTATTCTTTATCTGCTTTACATTTGTTTAAAATAAGGATTTACTGTCGAAATGCAGTTTTTTTTTTTTTTATAAAATATTAAAAATCAAAAAGTTCGATTTCGAATATATTAAGCTTAAATACATAGTATCTTAAAACCTTTTCCCAAAAAATCGAATAAATTTCCATCAAAAAATCATAAAAGCGAGGAAGAGTGTAGTAGAACTTTCAGTTAAGTACAAAACAAAATATAAGTTGAATTTCTATATATAAATTTCTATATACTACAAAATCCATACACCGACTGAATTAAGTTTGAAAATATAAAAATAATCGAATGATTATTGATAAAAAAAAATTATCTTAGGTAACGGAAATTACAGCTAGAATTTTTATATATGCACTAGCGAAATACTCTTATTTATACTTAGTTATGAATTATATTTTGATCGTATCAATTCAAAATAACTTAAGTCTGCCTTTTTGCTATTGTGCCTTTTTTTGCAATTTCTTTAATTAGTTTCATTAATTTATCTTAAGTGAACATAACGGAAAGGTTTGAATAAGTTAGCACAAGTCACAACATTTTATGTTTTCTAAGTATACTTCGCATATTGAAATATTTGACAGAATATAATATAAATTTTGGTTGAATAATATCTTAACATTAAAAAGACGAACATAAGATGAAGCATCATTGCTTATAAAAGCCGTTAGAGAAAAGAGTTAAACACGGGACCCAGAGGAAAAGTAAGATATTCTATTTCACAATCTGAATAATGATTTTTTCTCATATTTTACTTAAATCGACTAAGGATATTATGCCTTGTGAGTAGAGAATATATAGAGGAAATGGATAGGGTTGCTAAACGATAATAAAATTTACCATTATGAAAAACTCAATATTTGCAACATTTTTGGTTCCACATATTTTTCAAACGGTTTTAGCTAGAGTTTTGAAAGTCGAACGAAATCAAGTCATATCGTCTTTCAAAAAATAGACCGAATAAGCAATTCTATCATATTTCAAAAATATGTTCAAAAACTAATGTCAAATGTAAAAAAAGAAATAAAGCTGATTCAACTTTATTCCCAAAAATATTGCAAAAAAATCGAATTAGCTTTTCTTTAATTTTTCAAAAAAAAAGTGTTGAAAAAAATTAAAATCAATGAAATAGTTTCAAAAATGTTGCAGTGAAATAGAATCCAAAAAAGTAAAGAAACAGTCAGTCGATGCAACCGACTTAGAAATACCCTACACCTATTTGGTTCAAATTTCATGACATATCCAGAAGTCATTTTAACACCATAAAAGCTGTTATTAATGTGATCGTAAGACATAGCTAACCAAATTAACTTTATATTACTAAAAACATTTTCTAATTACTTTATCTATTAAAGAATATTACAAATTCTTACTAATTTATCTATTTAAAAATATTAAAAAACAAAAACACTTGAAATAAATGAAAATATATTTATTCCAATTCAATTACAAAATGAAAAAAATCTAATTATTAAATTTAGTGATAAAAAGCTAATCAAAGCATAATACATTTAATAATCCAAATTTTTTAAAATTGTATTTAATTTACATGGTTAGTTTATATAGCTAATAAAGCCTATAAATGCAAAATATGCAATAAATATATTTCTAAAATACAATTACAAATTTAGACCTTTTCATATATCTCATTTAAATATAAAAATAAATTTTACATAAATCCAGCAAGTACCTTTGACCATAGCTGAACCACTACAATTAAGTCTAAATTTCGGGGACACATAGGAGATAGGAAATATATTCTTTGGCTTCTAAATTATACTAGTTTGGACTCAAATCAATCAAAAGCCTCTAGAACCCGAACTCATTGAACACACTCGACCAGAACCAATTCCCATGGTACTTTCATTACTAGTAACCTCGAGTTTAAATTTCATCAAAATAGCGGCATTATTTTTTGAGTTATGGTGTTTTTAAGATATATGTTTGTTAGCCCTTGAACTTTTCAAGAGCTCCAGAATCCGAAACCATGGTATGATTTCGCCCGTATGCAGTCCTCGTCATACTTTCAATACTAGTTAACCCTTGTACACAATTTGAAAGTTCTATCTTAATTTTAAGTTACTAGTTTTATTAATGTCGATGATAAGCTTTTACATTGGGGGGTCTAAGAGAGGTACTGAACCACAGCTCCAATTGATATAAAATTAGAGGGACACGCAGGAAATAGTAAAGAACACCCATGTGCCAAATTTGAAGCTTCTACATTTGTTTCAAGTTCCTATCTTTATTAATTTTAAAAATATGTTTTAAGGTCCTTGGAAATGTGTGGCTGGTCTCCGACCCACTACTCCAATAAGACCCAAATTTCAAAGACACTAAGGAAACAGGAAGGGACACCCTGGTACCAAATTTGGAGGTTATATCTTCATTGGTTTCGGAATAATGCTCGTTTGGCCTAAATTCGATCATAAAGTTCTTTGTTTCGAACCCACGGGCCAATCCCGAACTTACGCAATTCCCGCCTTACTAGTAACCTACTAGTAACCTACAGCACAAATTTTATGAAGATAGCGTCATTAGTTGTTGAGTTTTCCTTATTTTTATACCCTACACCTATAGAATAGGTAAAGGGGTATATTAACTTTGGTATGGTGTTTGTAACCACCCAAAGGAAGCGAGCTACATATGGAAAAGTATACATATTTGTGATCAGCGTGACCTCCTGAGTAGATATAGCCATGTCCGTCCATCCGTCCGTCCGTCGGCACGATAACTCAAAAAAATAATGCAGCTATCTTGATGAAATTTTAACTGTAGGTTAGTAGGACTGAAAAGTAGTATACATGCCACTTGGGCATGGGAAAATATTTATGCAAATGAGGTATTATCCCAAGTTCAATGACCTTAACCGGCATACCGGCATCGTGATACCGGCATAATTAATTTCCGGAAAACACTTTTGTAAATAATAGACAAGGTCAACTAGATAATGTACAACAAGTAAGTGCAATGATCTTGTTGTGATAGTATAGTAACATAGATTATTGTAAATAATAAAAGTTTTATTTAGTTTTCACGATCAACCAGTTATTGTAACAAATAAAATGCAGATATTTAATTTGTTATTTGTATTTTAGTTTAAAGTAATTTTAAATGAAAAATAATTGGAGGTGTGTTATTAGGTGTGTTATACTCTGCAAAAAATTAATAAATATTTTGTAAAAATAAAACAAATAAGTTAAGTTTCATATAATATCATTTTTATTATTTGGGAGGGAGGTACAATAGTAAGGAAAAAAAGTGATTTATGTTTAACTGAAATATATTTTGAAAAAATTTGTTCGTGTAAATTACTTTGTAGAATATGAGGTAGAAAATGAAAGTAGTTTAAAATAGACTTATTCTATTTAGGTGTAGCCAGTCACGAGTTTTATTTTTTAGTTTTAATATATGCGTTAGATGGAATTTCAAATAAACTTTTTTTTAAACAACTATGTCAATTAATATTCTTATGCTTTTTGAAAAATACTTTGTGTAATGCAAAAAAAATTAATAAAGACTTGTAAAAATAAAACAACTAAATTAAGTTTCATATAATATCATTTTTATTTATCTAAGAATTGTGTTCTTTATCAAAGCCTATAAACACTTAACTATAATGGAGATAACTTTGATTTAATTTAAATGAAAAGTAATTTGAGGGAGGTATAATCGTGAGAAAAAGTTATATTTAGTTGATTTATTCTATTTTAGGTGCATTTCCAGACAGTCACCTTTTTTTTAGTATAGATATATGCATTAGATGGAATTTCACACAACTCTTTTTTCAAGAAAGAGGTTTTAATTAAATTGTTAAATTTAATTCTGGGTTATATTACTTTGTATAATGCAAATTAATAAAAAAATATTAAATAGACCTATTTCTAGAAAATTTATAGAGATGGAACAAATATTAATTTTGTATATAAAGTATGAGTATATTGTATTTTTTAACAAAGTAAATTTGTACATTTGTCTTATATTATCAAAATGAAAGATTGCTGTAGAATACAACATAACACAGAAATATGCTTGTCAGAGCATATTTTTGGGTTTATTAAAATGTTTTTGTGGGATATTCCCTTCTTAATCGCTGGTAAGTAAAAAAAAAAAAAAAAGAAAAAAACCAAAATTTTCTTTTAGTTTTATTCGTGTAATTATATATACATTTTTTCTAGGTGGCTTTGCTGCATACGTTGCAGAGGCAACCACTGAATATTACGAAATCGATTTTTTTGTTGACGAACAAAATAATGATATCGTATTATTCAAAAAATTTATAGAGAGGCTAAAAAATTGTAACATCAATTTCCAAATGGCAATACCTATTTATTCAACGGAGGAGGCGACATATAGGATCGTATACGTGAGACAGGGACAACATAAATTTAAACTAAACTTCACGTTTGATCTTCCAAATCTTCTGCTGTCTTTCGAATTTGATATACTAAAATTTTTTATTTATCCGTTAGGGAAATTAGAAGAAAATAAATATAGTATAGAGTATTGCGGAAATGGAAAGTTGTCAATAATGACAAGACACAGGTCAAATAGTCGTATCACCTGTGTGGAAAAGAGAAACCAAAAAATTGATTATAGAGTTTTTCGTCAAAATTATAGAAATGTTCCAGAGACAATAAAAAACAAAAAAATTTGTAAAATTTTAGAAAAAATAAAATATAATAATAAAAATTAACCATAATTTTTTTTATTTTATAATTTAAAAGGTTTTTACAGGGGATTTTTGTTTACTTTACAGATTTTTTTTTTTTTTAAATTTACAGGGTTTTAAATTTACAGTTTCAAAAATAATAATAAAAAGTTTTACAGATTTTTTAAATCTTTTTTCTCTTTTATAAAACCGAAAGGTACAGAAGAATAATTTTCATTAAATTTTCTTTTTTCAGCTTTTATTTTGTATGTTTTTATTTCAGGTACAGTGATAACTTGGTGTTCTGCTGTTCTTCTAAAATTTTTTGATAAAATGCATACACCATCTTTGTCATTAGTTAAAATCATTTCCTTAATTCTTTCAAAATTTATTATTTTTGAAGAATCGTAATTTAGTCTTATTCCTTTTACTTTACAAACAGCCGATTCAGTTTGAGTTTTGGTAGAAAATATCTTATAGCTATAATTTTTAGGTCCTCCACTTACAAATTCTGTAATGTAGCTTCCAACTCCAAAAGACTCAAGCTCATCTGTCATATCTCCAATAAAGTTTCCCGTAGGAGGTTCATACTCGCCATCTTTTGAAATATATATTACCGAGTCTGTATCGTAATATAAAACACGTTCTTCTAATTTTTCAAGAAAACTATATAATTTTAGTCGAGCTTGTGCTGTTGTATAAAAAGCTATACATACGTTAACAGTAGAAAGCGAATCTACATCCTCATTTTTGTATTTCCAATTTACCAAAAGTGTTTCTGTGTTAATAATCATTACATGTACAACATCTTTACTAGGATCTGTTATCAAATTATAAAATTCGGAGGGATTTCTAACTATTAGTGTTTGTGTTTGATTTTCTTTCTGGCCAAATTTTCCCCAAAATGAATTTAATATAATTTTTGCAAACTGTCGTAAACCTGAGTTTTTACAGATTTTTTCTGCATTTAGTTGAATATTTTCTTGTTCAAAAAACTCTTTTATGTATTTTTGTTTTGAATGTTGGCAATCGCAGTCTTTAGGCCAACCTGAAGCTTCTTGTTTTATTTTTAGAAATTTATCCATCATTTCAGTAAATAATCCTGTTTTGTTTAAATTTTTATCATATTGCTGTACCTTATAACTCCAGATTTCATGTATTTGAATTATTTTATAACCTTTCTCGATAGCTTTCATTACTTCATCTATAACCCAGGTTCCTGTGAGTGTTTTTTGTTTTTCAGAATGCGTACAATCATCTTGATTGCTTTCTGAACTACAGGTTAAACAAAGTGTGAACATTAATTTATTATTTTGTTTTACGGGAAGAACTGGATGAAACAAATCATATGGTGGAAGAATGTCACACTTAATTAATCCTTCGATTTTTTTCAAATCAAGTTCGGAGCATTTTTCGTGTCCAACAAAAACTTCTGGATGTCCTATTGGGAATTTACCATATTTGCACACAAAGGGATATAACGAGCAAATATCAATATATTTTATTTTTTCTCCTTCTTTAGCTTTATAGTGTAAAACTGTATTTCCTGTTCGTCCTCCATAAAATGCATCCCTAGGATTTAAAGGAATATTCTTTAAAAGTGGATGACTTAATAAATATGACATATCTTCTTTTTCATTTATTTGTTGCCGAAAATCACATTCCCACATTTCAATTACCTCATATCCAGATGATTTTAGTCGCTCTGATTTTGCTACAGTAGATTCAAATCTAGCATCCATTGTATCAAATTCAGTTTTACTTATCGGCTCGTTACGCCTATAACGAAAACATTTTGGGTGACCATGATAGTAGCATCCATGAAATTCAAAAATTTGTTTTGTTTCCAAACACAACCCATCTACTTTTAATCCATTTACAATTGCTTCTCGTTGTTTACCAGCGTGACGAATATTGATGCATCTCTGATCTTCTTCCCAAATTAACCATTGAAGAGCTATTTTTGATTGTATATCTGTAAGTCTATAGCCATTTTTTGGTATTAAGCCAATTATCTCTGGTTTTAAAAAATTTCTACGGAAAACTAAATTGCATGCTGATGCTATAGTTACGCCTTCGATAAAAGGACACACATTGCTTTCTTCTAACATAAGATTCCTAAACTTTATACAAGCTTCCGCTAATATATATACATCATTTTTACAGTAAGCTTCCAGCTCGGTTTGCATATTAAATTCAGTATGTTCATTTTCTTCATACCAAGCGATAAATTCTCTACGATCATTTTCTGTCATTGTTTCGATACCATAATAGTGTTTTAATGGCAATGGTCCAATGTAATTAGCATTTTCTCTAGTATTGAATAAATGTGGAAAATGACCTTTTTTTATATTAACAGATAATTCAAAAGCTTTCGGAAGTTTAGCCAGTGCCATTGGCAAATAATTTAACGAATCTAAAAACTTTATGTTATTTATTTCCATTTGAATAATTTTTGTTCCTCTCATGATTAATTTGGGTTGTAAATTACTTTTAATCAATAGTTCATTTAAAATGAATTGATGATCAAAACTTTGTCCATTATGAGCCAAAACCGTAACTTTTTTAAAGTTTTTTGCTAATCCAAAAATATAATCAACAAAACCTGAAATTACATTTGTTTTTAAAACTTTTGTCCTATAACCACATTTTAAGCAAAAATACAACTTAGATTCATTTATGCAACGATTGCATCTTGTAGAGAGAACACACAGATTTGGTTCGTGTAATTTAACATCTTGTTTTTGCTTTTGGTATATTGTTGTTTCTTGCATTGTTTCTAAATCATAAAATATAAAAAGAAAATCGTCGAGAACTGGTTTTCTTGTATCAATACTAATGTAACAATAATGATTTCTTTCTACAAATTTTTTACACTGTTTGCAAAACACAGTATAACATTTGTGTAAGCCACGCTTAACTGAATATAATTTGAAGCATTTTAGACATTTATGAACTTCTGAGCATATATGTTTAGAATGTTTTCTAAAGCAGTTTTCTCCTCTGAAAGATCGTTTACATGTAATACACGAAATATTTGTAGGTATTATATCACATGCGGGAGATTGCTGGCAATAAATACAACTACCACCACATTTATGATAGTTTTTATTGCTGTATCCCACATTGCATTTTTCACAATAATAATTTATACAAAAAACTGATGTAAGCGAGGTAATTAGGTTGTAATGGTTATCGTGATAATAGAGATTAATTCTCTTTCCACCGTTTCTTCCCTCAAATATAATATTTTTCTTGTCGCCATAACTGTAGACTACAATGTTGTACTCATCTCCGAAATGATTCTGTATTTTTTGTAATTCTGGAATTCCCGCGCTACTTGTTCTATCTCCTTGTGTTTTCTGCACTAGCTCGTATGCTAAATTCGTTTGCAATTTGTTAATGTCTTGTCTTATTTTTTTATAATTGACGTCTTTGTCGACGAAAGCTTTTCCAACTACTATTGCACGATACAGACAAAGATTGTCTTTATTTTTAATACTCACAACTCCTGTTCGTTTCATGCACTCTTCTTTGAATGTAAAATAGTTTTTCTTTCGACCATTTCCTGTGGGTACATTCACTATGGTAGTAGTAAGTTCAAATGAATCAGTGTCCAATCCCTCAGAATTACTCTGAAAAATTTTATAAATTAACTCCCATATATCTTCAACCTTGAGGGTGCTTGCTGGTTTGTAGCTCATCCAACCCGGTGTTCGTTCTTGAAAATTATTCCCAAAAAATGTTATTCGAACAAGGTCGGTTGGATTAACGTTCTCAAGCGAGTATTCTACAATTTCGTTTATTGCATCTTTAAACCACGAAAGCATATCTTCGTTGCTTGGAGTCGATTTAATTTTAAAAGTTATTTTACGCGATAATATTTTAAAGCGATGAGCATACTGGTTTCTTTCATTTACTATTTCGAATTTTGGCTCTTCATCAATAAATTTTTTTAAAAAAATCTTTTTGGCCATTCTAACTTAACAATTTAAAATTACTTTATTCTTTGAACAAAGCCGTAAGGGTTACTCCATATTTATAGTGCAAAAAAAAAAAAAAAAAAAAAAAATAAACATTTATTTTCAATCGGGTCAATTTTTTAAAAAACAATTTAATTTTTTTATTATAAAAGAATTCTTTACATTTCTTTTTATAAAAAATTAAAATTAATAATTTATTCACACATTAAGGTGCAGCAAATATTAATTAAATATCAAAAACCTTGTGTCATATAAAAACAAAAGAAACTATTTGTCAATTCTTGTCTTAGTAATTTGTTTAAATGTTGATTGCAATAATGTGTTAATTAAATAGACAAAGAATTATATATTAACTATTTGAGGCTGTTGATTAATGTGTTTAAATTGTATTTTATATTACATTCTAATAAGAATTATTTTTGTGTTAAAGTTTCCAGAGAGTGTTTCATAAACTATTTTTTTTTATAGTCACGATTATTTTAATTTTTTTTTTTTTTTAGTCAAGAAAGATTATTTTAATTATAATGTTTTACTAGAAAATATCTTATTAGATTATTGAAAACACTATAATGTAATATCGTTATAATTACAAATAAATCTGATTGGATTAAAAGAATTTAATTTTAAAGTTTTAGAAGAATTTAATTTTTGGGGTAGGGTAACCGAAACCTATGTCTTAATATTTTACAAAAGTATATAAACTCATGACAATTAACTTACTTTAATCAGTTTAGTACACTGAACAAACACTAAAAACAAAAAACGTCCAATTAAAAAAAAAATAAAAAAAATGGTAAGATTATGTTATTTATTTATTCTTAAATTATTTCTAATATTTTTTTTTTAATCTATATTAATTCAGGCAACTTTTATTAAAAGTATAATAAACATAGCAAAGGGTGAAAATGAACATGAAGAATACCTGAACATCGATACACTGGAAAAGGATAAATTATATAATGTCATCTGTTGGAAGTTTTTGGATACAAAAAGAGGTGACAGAGTACTTCTATGCCAGTTGCGAGATCCAATTAATAAGAAAAAATTTACAATTTTTATGCCAGAACGCTTCTCAAAGAAGGTGACTATTGAATCAGAGCTAGAAGAATTAAATATGACTCGATTCAATTTCAAATTTTTGGGGCGTAACAAGGAAAGAATGAATATGGCTCTGATTGAGCTGATTCCAATATAAATGTAATCTGATATAAAAATTTTTTAAATAAAAAGAAAAATAAAATTATATAACATTAATTTTGTGTTTTTTTATTTAACAATTAAAACAAACAAAAAACTTTTTAGGTTTTTATTCTTCTTTAGGCATTTTTTCGTAACAATGTAGGTCCAAAGATTTTTTAATACTTTGCCATGTTTCATAGCAATGTAGGTCTATTGTTGAACGTTTTTTTACAGGTTGCTGGTTCTGCTGACATGGAAGTTTGTCCAGGTCTATCGTCTCATAAAGTGTAAAATCACCTTTCAAATGAAAGACATCACATCTGTCGATTTCAAATTCAAAAGGCTCTGAAACAGTGAAGTATTTTTCCTCCATAATATATTATTGTTATATTGGTATTTAATCTTGAATATTTTTGAAAAACTTAAAAATTTTGAATTTAAAAACTAACTTTTATACTCTAACAAAAATGTTTTGTTTTTTTTCCACCTATACACAAAATTTTATATGAATATGTTTAAATCACTATAATATAGAGGCGGCGGGGTTAATAATTTAGAACTCCAGAAAAGAAAACTTGGAATTTTTTTTTAATGGTGTAATTTAAGGTAGTTGATTTTAGTGGTTCGGAATTTCCCGGGCGACGGCCGCCCCTTGTACGTGCGCACGGCCGCCCTTTGTACGTGCGGACGGCCGCCCCTTGTACGTGCGCGCGGCCGCCCTTTGTACGTGCGCCCTAGCGCCCGCGCGGCCCTGCTGGAACTCAAAAAGCCAAAAATCCGAAAATTTCTCCCCGTTTTGTATAATGTGCTGGTAGCCTACCTTGAGTGGGGGGAAACAGGTATAAATAAAAGGCCTTTGGCTTATTTTATTATAGTAAAAATGATAATGAGCGGTAGGAAGGCAGTAGTTGATCTACAATTTGTTGTCGGAAATAATAAACAATATTTCTTGAAAGAATTATCTTTGATTGCTGAGGGGTCACTGATACCGATGCTGTTTATGTTTAAAGCACCTTATTCATCCGAGGAGTTAAATAGTGATGCTAAAAAGCAAAATGAATTCAATAAACAACAAATAAATGGTGTTAATTGGGATGATGGATTTATAGAATATTTAAAAATTAAAAATATCTTAAAGGAATATTTAACATTTGATATTGTTTACGTGAAGGGGTACAAGAAAAAGGAATTTTTAGATAAATTAGTTTCGTGTTCAGTACAAGTTATCAATTTAGATAATGACATTCCATCTCTTCAGAAGCTAAAGAATTTCACAACCATATGCCCTCATCATCACATTACGGAAAATTTACAAAGATGTGCTGTAAAAAATTGTATGAACTTATATATGTATTTAATAAAAGAAAATAATTGGTTTTAAAAAATATTTGTTTTATTTATTATTGACCAAGATATTTTTTCTGACAAAAACATAGGTATTTCATAAAATAGTCTGGAATAGTTGCATTGAGCTATATGTAAATTCATAGGAATGTAGAAATCTTCTTGCTCCAATCTTAATTTGTTCTTTTCAATACACCTTTCAATATATTTGAATACATATTCTCGAACATTCAAATCAGCTCCATTGTTATATGACATTACTGCTTGTATAAAATCTAACATAAGACAAAAGCGGGTGTATTCATCTATATTCAATGTAAGTTTTTTAATATGTCCACAATGATTGAATTTTAGCGGAAATCCTTTTGAATTTAATTTTGTTTTGGCTTTTTTTTTTAAATCATGATAAAATTCATACCACTCCAAATAATTCATTTCGCAGATAACTTTGTGATGTCTTTGGAAAATTATTGTTGCAGTAAAATTTTCAATATTAAATCCAATTTGAATTTTTATTGTTTGTTTTTTATCCAAAAAATAAATATAGCTTAATAAAAGATTCGGCTGCTGCTGCTGCTGCTGCGCTGGTTGATTATTTTCCGATGTTTTTTCAAATACTTCTGAATTTGTTGTCTGCTCCATTTTGTCTTTTGTATTTTTTTAAAGTGGCCAATTCTATTTCAGAGTTTGGTATTTATAGTTTTTCTCCCATATTTTATTTTTAAAAAATTTTTCGAAACATTCTTTCTATTTTTCTGTCATTTTGGAGTGGGGATGATCTGTTGAATAAATTAAGAAAAAATTTCATGCTTTTACAGGAACTTCGCATCCATAGATATACACAAGAATACTGCCCGCAAACAGACGATAGATTACTTTGTAAGCGTTTATTGTTGAAAACAAAGCATTTAGATTGATTTTGTAGAAATTTTATGATCTCAATGTGAAAAGGCGGATTTCCAAATGAATCAAAATATTCTGCACACCCTTGAACTGGAACAAATATTGCTAACCAATGGGTTCCACTTTCATTAGAAGTATCAGTATTTACCACCAAAATACTAGGTTTTGAAATTTGTTTTGGCAATTGATCAAGAGCATAAACACCTTTAAATATTTTACGTGTCACATTATTACTTTTCAGTACCTTCGAAATCTGAAGTGTGTTCATTATCTTGTAAACGAGAAATATCTACTAGACGAGTATTTCCTTTTATATATGTTTTCAAAAATTCTGCTTTAAGTTTTCCATTTGTTAGGATTATATCGAATTTTTCAAGCAAGTTTATTAAGTTATTGGTTGTTTTTTCGTTATCGATATGCCCAAAAGAGTAATTTTCGATATCTGTTCTTTTTAAATCTCTGACAGGAAACTTATACTTTAATTCTTTTACAATCGTTTTACATTTTTCATTTATTCCGGCCACAGCAAGGTTTTTTACAAATATTGTATTGGTGTCGTCCGTACAGAACGATAAGTCTACTAGAACACAAGTCATTGTATAATGATGAGAAACGAAATACTAATCATTCTTTTATATGTTTAAGTAAACATTACGATTTCTGTCAATTTCTATACTGGCATCAAATTCTGCAAATACAATGCATGTTAAAGTTGAGGTTAACGGAGAACTCAGCCTTGCTTCAATTTTTACTGTTCCTTGATTTAAAAGGTTTTGACAAGAATCTGTTGTTGATCCATCTGCAGATAAATCAAAAGCTAGTATTGTGCAGCCTTTTGTAAACATTTCTTTTGTAATCTGATGTCCTCTATCAGAGTGATGTATACCAGTTCCACTGAATAATGTTAAGTATGCTCGTGAATTATAAAAGTTATTGGTTGAAAAGTTTGTTTCTATAGGAGAATTAGGTACAGGCATTCCATTTACATATAGTTGAAACTGTGAAAGATTTTGATGTTCGAAAAAGTATGGATTTTTTGATCTTTCCCATTAAAGTTTTCATTGTTTACCATACAAAATACAAGAGCCCTTGGAATTTGTCCTATAAAGACATTGTCCAATGATATATTTGAAGTATTAGATGGAATTGTAAATGTTTTAATTTCGTTTCTTTTGTAGTGATATTTTGCGTTTGCTTTTTCTAATACGGTATTGTGTGCTAACAATATGTTAGGATTTATAGTAACATGCTTCATGTATAAAGTAGCTTCATGAATCTTTAAATAGCTTTCGTCTGAATCATTGAAAAATATAAAAAAATCTTGTTTTTCTAATGTCAGAGCAATTCTCATGTCAACGTTATTTAAAAGTAGTGTTGGAGTATTGAAGAAATCTACATGTAATTTTCCCATCAATTCCACCACTGCAGAATTATTATATAATTTCTGTCTTGCTTTAGAGCCACCATTGTCAAAAGTATTAATGTTAGGTTTATCTAATTCCCAACCAGATGCTTCTAAATGTGTTTGACTTGAATCACTGCCATAATTTAGTAAAGTTGTCAGGTATGCCTTGTAATGATATAATGAGTCGGAAGGTGTAATGTTTTTTCCATTTAATGTCACATTACACTGTTTGATCATGGAGTGTAATAAATTATTTATAACACTTGGTTGTGGAGCTGGTTTAGCATCATTTCCGATTCCTGTTTTATCATTTGCACTCCAAGATGATCCATCTTTTTTTAATATTTGAACTTTAAATTTTATATAGGTGCTGGATAAATCTCTATAAGTATCTCCGTTTCCAAGTGAAACAAATTCAATGGTTGATGGTGATGCTTCTAATGAGGCTAAAGGGCTGTATGCTACCTCCTCTGAACGTAAAATGCTTGTTTGCACTGGTAAAGAAGCAAAAATATCTAATTCAGATTTCATACATTCCATTTTTTAGTTGAAAATATCAGATTTCTTGGTTTGTTTTTTGCGTCGTTTCAACTTTGAATGCTGTTTTTTAGAAATTGATCTTCTTTTTATAGATTTCCGTCTTCCACCATACATTGAATGTAGTTGATTAACCATTGATATTCGTAAATTTTTAATACCACTTTTGCCTTGATCAATTACGGTTTCTTTAATATGGGCACCTGATGCTATGTCACCAAGAATATTTTTACTTGTGTTTACAGCTTCTTTTTTAAAAAGATCCCAGCCAGTTGAAAGAACTGGTTTCAAATAACGAAATAAACTTCCAAATATGTTACCGAAACCACGGCCACGCTGTATATTTGGATAAAACTGTAATAAAGGTCCAATATCATTAATTCCTCCTCCTACTTGAGAGGAATAATATCTCACGTAAGCTCGTTCCATGTTTGATAGAATCTTATTTGAGTAGTAGTATTTATATTGTTTGGCAATCAATGCTTTTTAAAGTGTAAGACAATTTTTGTTGGATAGTAACTTGAAACAAAATTTATTGCATCACCGTATTGGTTACAGATTTTAATTGCAATAGTTTCAAAAATATTTTTCTCTATAGGTATGTAATGAATATTTTGAAATTCAATATTTTTAGATGTTCTACAATTTTCTATGTTGATAGCTCTCAATGCCCGTACTTTGTTACTTCCAAAAATAGATGACTGAACTATATCTGAATAAATCATAACCATTCCATTTAATTCGTCTTTGTTATTAGCAATAGCTAATTTAAATAGTTCAGGTAATTTAGTTTTGAAACTTTTTAAACCTTTTTTCTGTTGAAATAATTCTTTTAACAATGTTTTTATATTATAACTGTGATTAACTTTTATAAAGAAGCTGTCTTCATCAAAAGTCTGTGATATTCGAATTAAACCTTTTTTGTTTTGATCTGCTGCTTTTTGAAAAGTTACATCATCGTAATTTTTTGTATTAGAGATATATGCCAAAATTTCATTAAAAAATTCTTTGAAAACTTGGTGTCGAGTAAATCCCGGATTTGGAGTTATATTTTTAATAAGTGTTGGTAAAAAATTAAACTTCCAATCATCCAAATGTAATTCCGAATCGTCATATGAATAATATGTGTAACCTATAGATTTGGTTACTTTGATTTTTTCAAGAGGTTTTTCAATGTTTGTTACATAAACGTTATACTCCCCAATATTAATAAGAGCACAATTCTCTTTGTTAAATGTTTCCGTTTGTAGGAAATCGTTCAGATAAATTTCTGAAAGACCAACTTTCCAATTTCCATTTCTTAAATCAAAGTGATTAGGTAGTTTATTTTCGAATGAAGCTAAAGTATTTTCAGGAAACAGTTTTAAATTATCATTGCTAAACAATGTTATATAGAATTCATCTGGACTATCCATCTTTGTTAACTTCTTCTAAAACAAAAAATGTCACACTATTTATATGTTTTCCATGCTGGAACAGACAAAGTTCTTTTCGGTGTTCTATGCAGTGATTCATTTTGTTTTCGTTTCTTTGAATCAGGAAAACGTGATAGTATACCAGGGGAAATTTTAGCACCAGCTGATCTTAAATTTGCTTTTTTAGGAGATGGTGATGGAGCTGCTACTGTTATTACATCACCTCCTGGTGTTTCGAATATACGAAAGTCAGAACTTACGGAAGGTCTTTCAATTAATTTTACACCTTTGTTTATCTCATCTTGAGCTAACTTTTTATCAATATCTTCATCATCATCGTCATAATCATCAATATCATCTAAATTAAAACTTTCATCTGATTGTTCTTTTTTAGGATCGTATTCAAAGACATCATCTTCAACAAAAGGAATAAAATTTGTTTGTGTATTTGCTGTTTGATATTTAGGTGATATGGTTTCTGTATGTGCATTCCGTTTTGAAACGAATTTAGTTTGAGTTGCTGCATCAAATGATTTACCAAATGATGATTTTTCTGGTAATTTTTTTGCGAATCGTCTGTTGATTCCATATTTCATTAAATTTTGTCTATATAAATGCCATTTTTGAAGTGGTTTTAGTTTTTTATCATACAAAACCTTTTTCATTTTTTGATCTAGTATGTTTAGATTTTTATCATTTTCAATTAAACTTTTAAATTTGTTAAATATTTCAGGTGGCATAACAATCATTCGCTGCATTATGTCTTACTGAGAAGTTTTCCTATTACACCAGATAATATAGTTCCGATTAGAGTTGGTAAAAACCCACCATGTTGAACTAATATTTTTCTTTTGGCTTTTATACCTTTTTGTGGACACGCTAAGAGTCTCAATTGTTTTTTATGTTTTTTTAGTTTTGCTTTTTGTGATGGTGATATTTTGTTGTTTCCATTTAACACATTAATTGCAATTTCAGCAATAGTTTTTATTATATCATCGTCGCAATATTTTAGAATATTTTTGCGAAAATTCTTATTGTTGCATTTTTCTAGAACATGTAACATATGTCGGTTTTTCTTCAATCGTTTCATATTTTAAGCAATTGTTTAAATCTTTTGTAGCACAATAACAAACGCAATATCCCTCTGAGAATATATTGGTTCTAATTCGAAACAAATCGTTAACGTCTTGTGTTAAATCTAATACAATATA
Source organism: Dolichopus griseipennis (assembly GCA_963082915.1). Taxonomy (NCBI): domain Eukaryota; kingdom Metazoa; phylum Arthropoda; class Insecta; order Diptera; family Dolichopodidae; genus Dolichopus; species Dolichopus griseipennis. The sequence continues at coordinate 235,761,173 of OY720441.1, read as the reverse complement.
ACCATGTGGGCTTGATGTTGATTCATTATATACCCCCAGGAAGCCTTTTATATTTTCCGGATATAGTTGTCTAGCTAGAGGAAAAATCTGCGATTTATCTCGAGGGTTCTTAAAAAGTACCAAATATTTACAATTTAATGAAATATCTCGTGAGAATTTCCCCTGGTGGAAGACGTTTTGTGTTAATAATATAATAGACAAATTGCGGTGGTGCGAACCTTTAGTAAAAAGTTCACATACTTGTTTGTTTGCTGAATCTAACATTAAATCATCTAAAATAACTAAAGTAGGTTTATTTTCATGCTCACTTAGCTCTTCCGGAATGTTGGTATAAAAATCTATATCAGGGAAACCTATATTTCTTGGAACAGCAGAAATTTCTGGGTTACACCATTTTATTTTTTCAATTTTTGGATATATCAATCTAGTAATATTTTTAATTAAGTTGCATACAAATGTTGTTTTTCCACATCCAGATGGCCCCGCTACCATCATTGTAAACGGATGATTAAAATATATCATTATCGGCTCGTGTTTTAAAAGTGATTAAGAGGTAAAATAGTTTCGTTCTTGAAATATATATAAGCAGCGAAACTGTATTATAGCTTATTCTCAGTTTAAAAGATGGAAGTGGAGGAAGTGAAAGAGTTCTTAAAATCTTATTCCTCTGTGTTATTGAATGAACACAAGCAGCGTATTTATTATATTTATAAATACATTAAAAAATATTCAGCGACAGAAAAATTTACTTCAATATACGGAACTCATTTTAGTCTTTGTCCTTGGGCTTACGATAACTCAACATCTGGGCCGGATACATGTATCTGTTCTTTTATAGAAAATTATAAAATTGAGTTGAAAAATCTTATTAATTGGTACAAGCATAATGTCAAGGGAACAAATTGTATCTGAAATACATAGAGGCGCCAGACGAAACTTTCGTCGAAGAAAATTCATTCAGAAAGGTTTAAATGATACATGGCAAATCGACTTAGTAGAAATGATTCCATATGCAAAGTTTAACAATGGAAATAAATATTTATTGACTGTAATAGACACCTTTTCGAAATATGCTTATGCTGAGCCAATTAAAAATAAAAATGCTAATAATGTTTTACTTGGTATGAAAAATGTTTTTAAACGTGCTGGAACACTTCCAAAAAATATTCAATCCGATCAAGGGAAAGAGTTTTTTAATAAGGAATTTAGAAAACTTATGGAAAGAAAAAAAATTAATCATTATCATACATATTCTGAAATGAAAGCATCCATAGTAGAACGTTTTAACCGTACTTTAAAAAATTCAATGTGGAGGCAGTTCAGTTTTCAGGGTAATTATAAATGGATATCTATTTTATCCTCGCTTATTGAGAAATACAACTCAACATATCACCGTACAATTAAACTTCAACCAAAAAAAGTTACAAAAGCAAACGAGAAATATATACTGAAAAACATTTACATGCAACCGAAGTTTTATCAGAAGGCAAAATATGAAGTTGGAGATTATGTACGCATAAGTAAATATAAGGGAACCTTTGCAAAAGGTTATCAACCAAACTGGTCAACAGAAATATTTACAATTAAAGAAGTAAAACGTACAGACCCAATTACTTACAATTTATTTGATTATACAAAAACTCCGATTTCAGGTTCTTTTTATGAGTCTGAACTTACTCGAGTCAAAAATCCTGACACTTTTCTTGTTGAAAAAATATTGAAAAGAAAAGGAAATCAGGTTTTTGTTAAGTGGTTAGGTTTTGATACAGATCACAATTCTTGGATAAATAAAAATGATATTATATGAAACTTAATTTATTTGTTTTTTATTTTTACAAGTCTTTATTAATTTTTTTGCTTCATACAAAGTAATTTACAACAAGCATAAAAATTTTAATTTACATAGTTGTTTAAAAAAGTTTGTTTGAAATTCCATCTAACGCATATATTAATACTAAAAAATAAAACTCGTGACTGGCTACACCTAAATAGAATAAGTCTATTTTAAACTACTTTCATTTTCTACCTCATATTCTACAAAGTAATTTACACGAACAAATTTTTTCAAAATATATTTCAGTTAAACATAAATCACTTTTTTTCCTTACTATTGTACCTCCCTCCCAAATAATAAAAATGATATTATATGAAACTTAACTTATTTGTTTTATTTTTACAAAATATTTATTAATTTTTTGCAGAGTATAACACACCTAATAACACACCTCCAATTATTTTTCATTTAAAATTACTTTAAACTAAAATACAAATAACAAATTAAATATCTGCATTTTATTTGTTACAATAACTGGTTGATCGTGAAAACTAAATAAAACTTTTATTATTTACAATAATCTATGTTACTATACTATCACAACAAGATCATTGCACTTACTTGTTGTACATTATCTAGTTGACCTTGTCTATTATTTACAAAAGTGTTTTCCGGAAATTAATTATGCCGGTATCACGATGCCGGTATGCCGGTTAAGGTCATTGAACTTGGGATAATACCTCATTTGCATAAATATTTTCCCATGCCCAAGTGGCATGTATACAACTCTGAAAGTACGGCGGGGATTGCAAATGGACAAAATCGGCCCATTGGTTCGGATTCTGGACTTTTAATCGGTCCAAGGGCTAACGAACATATATAAAAAATCACGATAACTCAACAACTAATGACGCTATCTTCATAAAATTTGTGTTGTAGGGTACTGGTAATGAAACTACGACGGTGATTGCGTACGGTGGGTAATGTACAATGGGTTCGGAATTTAGAACTTTTTGATTAAGTTTAGGCCAAACGAGCATAATTCCGAAACCAATGAAGATAGAACCTCCACATTTGGTATCAGGGTGTCTCTTTCTATTTCCTTAGGGTCCTTGAAATTTGGGACCAACTGGAGTAGTGGGTTGAGGACCAGCCACACAGTTCCAAAGACCTTAAGCATATTTTTGAAATTAATAAAGATAGGAACTTGAAACAAATGTAGAAGCTTCAAATTTGGCACATTGGTGCTCTTTACTATTTCCTGCGCGTTCACATAATTTTGGATCAATCAGAGAGATAGTTCTGGACTGCATATGAGCGAAATCGTACCATGGTTTCGGGTTCTGGAACCTTTGAAAGTTCAAGGGCTAACGAACATATATCTTAAAACAATATAACTCAAAAAATAATGCCGCTATTTAGATTATATTTAAACTATAGGTTACTAATAATGAAAGTACCATGGGAATTGGTTCTGTTCGAGTTCGGACAATGAGTTTTTGTTCGATCTGAGGCCAAACGGGTATAATTTCGAAGCCAAAGAATATATTTCCTATTTCCTATGTGTCCCTGAAATTTAGACTTAATTGTAGTGGTGGTTCAGGTGGCTCCTAAGAAATCCCAAAATTAAAAATTCATGAAGATAAAAACTTTAAATTTGATACACGAGGGTTTTTTTCTATTTTCGTTTTCATTTATCACTTTTATATTTTTAAAAGGCTAAGAATTTTACATATTTTGTATAATATTTTATAAATTAAAAACAAAATACTTTTTTAATAAACGATTATATTACTTTTTATACCCTACACCTATAGAATAGGTAAGGTGGTATATTAACTTTGGTATGGTGTTTTTAACCACCTAAAGGAAGCGAGCTAGATATGGAAAAGGTTATATATTTGTGATCAGCGTGACCGCCTTAGTCGATATAGCCATGTCCGTCCGTCCGTCCGTCCGTAGGCACGATAGCTCAAAAAATAATGGAGCTATCTTGATGAATTTTTAATTGTAGATTACTAGGACTGAAAGTACGGCGGGGATTGCATATGGGCGAAATCGGCCCATGGGTTCGGATTTTGGACCTTTTAATCGATCGAAGGGCTAACGGACATATATAAAAAATCACGATAACTCAACAACTAATGACGCTATCTTCATCAAATTTGTGCTGTAGGTTACTAGTAATGAAACTACTTCGGGGATTGCGTAAGGTCGGGATTGGACCATGGGTTCGGAACCTAGAACTTTTTGATTGAATTTAGGCCAAACGAGCATAATTGCGAAACCAATGAAGATATAACCTCCAAATTTGGTATCAGGGTGTCCCTTCCTATTGCGTAAGTGTCTTGGGAATTTGGGGCCCATTAGAGTAGTGGGTCGGGGACCAGCCACACATTTCCGAAGACCTTAAAGCATATCTTTAAAATTAATAAAGATAACAACTTGAAAAAATGTAGAAGCTTCAAATTTGGCACAAGGGTGTTCTTTACTATTTCTTGCGTGTTCACTTAATTTGGGATCAATTGGAGAGGTGGTTCAGTACCGCTCTCAGACCTCCCAAGTTTTAAAAGCTTATAATCGAAATTACTAAAAATAGTAACTTAAAATTAAGATAGACCGTTCAAATTGTGTACAAAGGTTAACTAGTACTATAAGTAAAGCGCGGGCTGTATAAGGGTGAAATCAGCCCATGGGTTCGGATTCTGGACCTTTTATTCGGTGTCAGGGATAACGAACATATATTAAAAATCACGATAACTCAACAACTAATGAGTCTATCTTCATGAAATTTGTGCTGTAGGTTATTGGTAATGAAACTACGGCGGTGATTACGTACGGTGAGGATTGGACGATGGGTTCGGAACTGAGAACTTTTTGATCGAATTTAGGCCAAACTAGCGTAATTCCGAAACCAATGAAGATATAACCACCAAATTTGGTATCAGGGTGTCCCTTTCTATTGCGTAAGTGTCTTTGAAATTTGGGCCCCATTGGACTAGTGGGTCGGGGACCAGCCACTCAGATCCGAGGACCTTAAAGCATATTTTCGAAATTAATAAAAATAGTAACTTGAAACAAATGTAGAAGCTTCAAATTTGGCCCAGGGTGTGCTTTACTATTTCTTCCGTGCCCCCCTGATTTTGGATCATTTGGAGTGGTGGATCAGGACCTCTCTTAGACCCCCAAATGTGTACAAGCTTATCATCGAAATTAATAAAACTAGTAACTTAAAATTAAGATAGAACGTTTCAATTGTATACAATGGTTAACTAGTATTGAAAGTATGACGGGACTGCATATGGGCGAAATCGTACCATGGTTTCGGGTTCTGGAACCCTTGACAAGTTCAAGGACTAAAAAGCATATATCTTAAAAACACCATAACTCAAAAAATAATGCCGGTATTTTGATGAAATGTAAACTCTAGGTTACTAGTAATGAAAGTATCATGGGAATTGGTTCTGGTCGAGTTTAATTTCAAAGCCAAAGAATATATTTCCTATGTCCTATGTGTCTCCGAAATCTAGACTAAATTGTAGTGGTTCAGCTATGTTGAAAGGTACTTGCTGCATTTATGTAAAATTTATTTGAATATTTAAATGAATTATATGAAAAGTTCAAAATTTGTAATTGTATTTGAGAAGTACATTTATTGCATATTTTCGTATATAAGCTTTTCTATTAGGTATATAAACTAACCATTTAAAATAATTGCAATTTTTAAAAATTTGGATTATTAAATATATTATGCTTTGATTATCTTTTTATCACAAAATTTAATAATTAGAATTTTTTCATTTTGTAATTGAATTGGAATAAATATATTTTCATTTATTTAAAGTTTGTTTGTTTTTTAATATTTTTAAATAGATAAATTAGTAAGATTTTGTAATATTTTTTAATAGATAGTGTAATTAGAAAATGTTTTTAGTATTATAAAGTTAATTTGGTTAGCTATGTCTTACGATCAAATTAATAACAGCTTTTATGGTGTTAAAATGACTTATGGATATGTCCTTAAATTTGAACCAAATAGGTGTAGGGTATTTCTAAGTCGGTTGCACCGACTGACTGTTTCTTTACTTGTTTTAATTTTTATTATATCATATATTTAATTGAATTATTACCATAGGTGATATATAATTAAAGCTTTGTGTACAATACTTAAGCTATATTAAAAGGTACTTGCTGCATTTATGTAAAATTTATTATTATATTTAAATGAATTATAAGAAATGTTCTAAATTTGTACTTATATTTTAGAAATACAGTTATTGAATATTTTGCGTCTATAAGCTTTTCTAATAGGTACATAAACTAGCAATTTAAAAAGAATTGCAATTTTGAAAAATTTTAATTATTAAATATATTAGCTTTTTATCACAAAATTTAATAATTCAAGTTTTCTCACTTTTGTAATTGAATTGATATAAATATATTTTCATTTAATTCAAGTTTTTTTGTTTTTTAATATTTTTAAATCTATAAATCAGTAACAATTTGTAATATTTTTTTATAGATAGTCTAATTCGAAAATGGTTAGCTATTTACGACCAAACTAATAACAGCTTTTATTGTTTTAAAATGACTTATGGACTTCCCATTAAACTTGAACCAAATAGGTGCTGGGTATTTCTAAGTCGGTTGCACCGACTGACTGTTTCTTTACTTGTGTATAAGTTCGTTATACCTTATACCGATTTAAAGGTCCAGAATCCGAACCCCAGGGCCGATTTCGCCCATATGCAATCCCCGCCGTACTCTCAGTCCTAGTATACAGTTAAAATTTCATCAAGATAGCTCCATTATTTTTTGAGTTATAGTGCCTACGGACGCACGAACGGACGGACATGGCTATATCGACTTAGGAGGTCACACTGATCACAAATATATATACTTTTCCATATCTGGCTCGCTTCCTGTAGGTGGTTACAAACACCATACCAAAGTTAATATACCCTTTTACCTATTCCATAGGTGTAGGGTATAAAAATGAAAAACACCCGGTTTTCGACATTAGATTGGCAATCTTTCGTATAAAAATATGGAAATTTTTCCGAAAAAAGGGGAATAAACTGATTTTAAAACCGAGTTGAAAATGAGTGAGATCGGGCAATGCATTCGGATTTCAGCAAAAGCTCCTAAATTGAATTCAGGCTAAACGATTATAATTGCGATGTAAATAAATTCTACCAATGAAGAAAGAACCTTCAAAGTGTATTTCTTCCTATCTTATCTGTATGCCTTCCATTAAATATCAATTGGAGTGGTTGTTTGGGTACCTCAAACACACACATCCCAAGGTATTAAAGCATTTCTTTCTAATTAATAATAGTAACTTGAAATAAAAATAGAACCTTCAAATTCCGTTAAAAAGTGTATGCTTCTATTTATTTTGTGTTCCTGAAATTATATAATATGTACAAGCTTGATAACACAAGCGTGTTCTTCCTTGTTTTCAGTATTTCTTTGAAATTTGGGATGAATTGGGGTGTTGTTTCGGGTACCTCCTACACATCTTTTTAACCTCACAAGCATATTTTAGACATTACTTAAGGTAGAAACCATAAAAATTGGTACATGAGTGATCTGTTCTGTTCTATTGGGAATTTTATTTTATGGTTCATTAAGTACCTTTCAAATCTCTCAAGATCTAAAAATTATTTCTACAAAAATTAATAAACCCTGAAACCTGAGATGGTGCCGTGATATAACGCCATATGTTATAAAGCCTTAATGGCTTTATGACTCTCTCAAGTGTCTCATAAAACCATAATCGCGAAATTTTATAATATGGCTTTAAATAACACTCGAAGTAGCCATAAAGCCATAATGGCGTTATGACTCACTTCAAAGAATTTGTATTTTTAGAAAAAACAATAGAAATACAATATTTTAAAATTTATAATTTGGTGACAAATATACCTTCTATGCGTAGCCAGTGATATTGATTTTGTAACCGACTGTAAGATCTCTCCTAATTCAGAATCACTCATATACATATATATATATATACATAAATATTCTGGAAAAAGCGAATACCCTGATTTTGAATCCAACTCTAAAATTCCTCCAAATCCGGCATAACGTATATGTATACATATAATATTTGTACATATTATGTAGAAGGCGTAGAACTCTGATATCGTCGAGGTCTGCCCAACCCTCCGCGAATGCGGCTCGTCTGCGTACTGCGCGGCCGCGAACGCGCGCGCCCGGCGGCCAGTACGTGCCTGTCCTTTACCTAATATTCACTTAAAAGAAAAAACAACTTCCAAAAATCAACAAAAATTTTATTTCTATATACATAATATAAAAACTAAAATAAATAAAATTCAATTTTCTAAAAGTTTGAAATATAAATATTAAAATTTATACTAAATTTTAGTCATATTTTCAACTATTGACCTACATATTGGGCACAACATAGGACCGTTCTTGCGCTTTGCATATCCTGCTTTAATTTCCTTGTAACAGGGTAGACATAATTTAAAATGGTTTCAAGGTAACAACAAAATTGATCTGTCTTTTTCACAGCACACTACACATAAAAGTGGATTATTATTGCAAGGGCTTGGGATAGCAGTCGATTCGTTATCACTATCGTCATTGATTGTTGGATTTACATTCTCATTTATCTCCTCAATGTCATCATGATTTTCACTTAGCAATTCTATGGTATTATTATGAAGAATTTTGTTAGTTGAGCATGTAAATCTATTTAAAACATCGTGACAAGATTCCATTTTCAAATTGACTAAAAACATCCCTTATAAAATCGTTACGATCTTTTCTTATTTTTTTTCGTGGTTCATAAATCAAGCCATCTCCGTCTACCGATTTTTTTAAATCTTTTGATTTTATGATATCCTCATCCAAAATGATATCTAAAAATTTAAAAAAATTTCCATTTTTGTCTAATTTGGAAAACAGTCGACTATGATATCCCTCAACTGCACTTGTTGTTCTCCTACATTCGTTGTAGACTGATAATAAAGCTGTCCCTTCCTGAAGATGAAATATTTTTTATTAAAGCTGATAACTTAATTTAATTTATCTGTATATTTTGCATTTGCATATTTTGTATGTAATATTTGTATACTTTTATACTTACTTTTTTTATCCATTTTCGCTCAAGGTATATAATAAATGGCTGAAAAACATTTTCCCCGTCTTTGACTTTCACAACGCTGGTAGTTTTCAAAACAGTTTTTTTTAAAACTTCATATGCGGACACTAAATCGCTGGGTTTAAAAAGTGGTAGAAATAAAAATTTTCGGAAATGCCTATTAGCATTTTCATTACAATTTAGAAACTGTTTAAAATTTGGTATTGTCGATGCTTTTCTTCGCAACGCTTGCATGTAATGAAACCAGCATGATTTTATAGTTATCAGCGGATAAACTTTTCTAATAGCATTTCTTAATGCTGACTCAAAATCACTTTGAAATGACGTTGGATTTAATTTTAACAAGTTCGCTTCTATAAATTTGAAGGCATCCATATAACAGGTCTCAGATTTGGAAGACATCAAAATGTAAATGAACGGAAATGTCTAAAAAATATGCAATGCAATAATATAATTACAGGCGGGGTAGAATAACGTCAAAATAAATAATTTTACTTACATATTCAGCGTGAGCTATATGTATTATGAGTAATTGTTTAAAAGTATTAGAACAGGGTGTAACTGCAAATGTACCATCTATTAGATAGTTCCGTGGTTGATCATTTGGCATATTGTCTATAATACTACATATTGTAGGTGACATAAAAATAGTGTACGCATAATTTTCCTCTATAATAGTGTGCTTGTAAAATTTTTCTTTTTCGTCATATCTGCTCATACCAAATGTTTTTATAACTTCCTCTTTTTCGAAAATTTCCTTTACTTCTGTAAAATTTGTTGGTTTTTTTGGGAAAATGTTGCTTTTAATTTTGTAAAGATGTCTTCGCATTTGCCCAAAGTTTACTGATGGACAATTACCTCCAAATTGTTTATATGTTTCATCAAAAATGTCACGAATATTACTTCTTTTCAATGAAACATTTTCACAGTTTCTTTTTATAGTATTTATCAATTTTAATTTTTTCAAGAGATTTTCATGCGAGTTATGATTATGGCATAAATTAGTTTTAATTTTTCTACAAAAATTCCTGTTGTTTAAATCAATTGCTATATTAACTGGACACTGCGAATTGTAGCATACATAATATTTACTTAAATTTGCTTCTTATTTATATTTATAAATATGGTTTTCGGAAGGTATGTACATAAGTTTACTATTCTTCCGAAAACCTGCAATTAATTGATACTCCAGTAAATTTTGATTTCGCTATCCATCACTTTTAAATAAATTTAAATTACTTAAATTTTAAATTATTAATAAATTAATAAATTAAAAATTAATTAAAAACTTAATTATAATTAATTTTAAATTTAATCACTTTTATCAGATCGATATCGATATAAACTAAAATAGAAAGACAGAGAGAAAGATTAACAGTTTTCAAGTAACAATTAATGAAATAAGAGAACATAGAATATAATAATGATAACTGTAAAATTTTATAATATACAACAATTTTAACTCAATCATTCAATTTTAATTATATGGTGTTATGACTCAAAATTTTTAAAACACAATATGGCTTTATGACTCACTCGAGTGTGTTTTACAGCCATATTAAACAATTTCGCGATTAAGTTTTTATGACTCAATCGATTGAGTCATAATGCCATTATGGCTTTGTCGCATATGGCGTTATATCACGGCACCCCTGAGATTTATTACAATGATAAATATGTACAGGTTCCTTTATGTTCTTGAATTTTGAAATCAAACGGAGTGGTGGTTTCGGCACTTAGTTAACGCCTCCCAAGACCTAATAAGCATATATTCGAAATTACTAAGATTACAACTTGAAATTTGGTACAAGATTATTTTGACCAATTTTCTTTATGTTGGAAAGTATATATATTTGTGGAAAGCGTTACTTCCTATGTTGATTTAACGATATGCGAACTTAGTCACAATAACTCAAAAACAAATGAAGATATTTGTTATAAATGATAACTGTACTTTTTTTTTTTTTTTTTACGAGGGAATGGAAAGCTCGAAAGCCACCCATTGAAACTATGCGGTATTTCTTTGGGTAGTGTATGATTTTAACACACCAAAACCACAGCCTTTTTGAACCAAACTTTAGGAGGGAACCTGTAATACAAATGTACAGTTTGGTTACAGGGATGAGGATATGGAAGGATTTAGGATTATGGTGGAAGTTATTTGGAATATTTGGATTATGGGGGATGGGGAAAATTGGATGGGATATTTAGAAGAAAGATGTTAATGTTCTTCTTAAATTTGAGTAAATCGTACATATATACATTATCAACTTTGGGGAACAAACCGCGTTACGCCATCTAGCTAGTTCAACTGTGTAGGGATGAGCATCTTTTGCACTCCTTGTTTCCCTTTGGAAAATCTTGAATGGAGGCATAAGTTGTTTGATTTCTTTAGAACAGGTGTTAGTCCCTACAAGATATCTATAAAACAAGGTCAGTGACCCAACAGTTCGACGATGGCTGAGTGGAGTGAGCGTTGAGGTAACACTGGGATCATTTAGAAGACGAATAGCTCTGTTTTGCACTTTATCGAGATATACCAGCGCCGTAATGGGAGCACCAGCCCAAATATGTGCATTATACTCCATTTTCGGCCTAATATAAGTTTTATAGATACTGAGGAGATCAGAGGATGAGAAGTAAGTTTTGCAGCAATACAAGAAACCAAAACATTTAGCAGCGTCCTTAGCTACTCCAAAAATATGATTTGACCAACTCAATTTTTGGTTTAGCTCAATCCCCAAAATGTTTAGGCCTTCCGCATGCTGCAAAGCCTCTCCTTGAAAAGAAAGGTTCGGAATAGTTGTTGCTATTTTTCGCGAGACTAGACAGCATAGGGTTTTTTTGGTGTTGAAGTCAACTCTGTTGATTTCACCCCATTTTTGAATTTTAATTAAATCTTTGTTTAATTCACTTATAGTGAAATTTTTTGCTATTGAGTTAATCTGATGATTAATGTTACAGCGGCTATGAAATTCATAGGAAGCAACAGGGGTACTGTCGTCTGCGAAGCTATGGATTGGATTGGAGGTTATTGATAGTAGATCATTTATAAATATTAGAAAAAGGCTGGGGGATAAAACAGATCCCTGAGGGACACCAGCATTTATTTTAAAATCTTTGGATGAATATCCATCGATAAGAACACGAATCGTGCGATTCGAAAGGAAATCTCCAATCCATTTAACAAAACCTCTACCTAGACCTAAAGCCTTGCATTTTGCCAATAAAGCATCATGCCAAACTCAATCGAAAGCTTTAGAAATATCCAAAGCCACAACATCAGACTCACCAGAATGGCGAAGACTGATATTGAGCTTTTCGCACAGGTAGGTCATGAGATCACCAGTTGAACGACGGGCTCTGAACCCGTATTGTCGATCATGAAGCAAACCTTTACGATCTAGATATTTCAAAAGCTTATAATTTATAACTTTTGCCATTACTTTGGAGAGGACCGAAGTAATAGCAATAGGTCGGTAGTTAGAGGGATCGCTTTTATCGCCTTTTTTAGGAATTGGAAAAACATGTGCAACCTTCCATTGGGTAGGATGAATACCCGAAGTGAAGGAAAGATGGAAAAGGTTGCGCAGAGGTTTTGAAATGGAAGTATATGTGTTTTTGAGGACGGTAGTTGTAATACCATCCGGACCGGCAGATTTTCTCGTATCAAGATTCTTCAAGATTTTCATCACTGCTCGCGTCCTAAAGTATATTCTACCAAAGGAGCAGCCAACTTCTGGAATAGATGGAGGTCTTTGAGTTGACTGAGGCAGTGATGAGTTAGAAGCGAACTGTTTGCCAAACAAATTCGCTTTTTCTTTTGAATCTGATACGATGTGGTTGTTTATATCAACAAGTGGAGGAAAAGAAGACCCGCTATTGTCCTCTTTTAGATTTTTTGCAAAAGTCCAAATGGACTTGCTATTCTTTGGCATGTGTATAAGTTTTCGTTTCAACTTTTGGTTGAACAAGAATTTTTGCTTGTTGATAACTCTCTTACATCTGTTCCGAACCACTATATGGTTGGTCCTGTGAGCCTCTAAATCTCTGTCCCGGTACTTTTTGAAGGCCTCCTCTTTTTTTAGAATGGCTTCTTTACAAATGCGATTAAACCAAGTTTTGGGTTTCCGTTTAATAGATTTCATGGAGTGAGGTATAAATAATCTCATTCCAAGTAGAATAGTTTCACTAATCGGATTTGCAGCAAAGTCAACATTCCTACCACGGAAGCACAGTGGCCAATCAAAGGTTTTGTAAAAATTGTTCAGACCTTCCCAGTTAGCATGGTTATAACGCCATACCAATTTTTTGGGAAGGGACCTTTGATTGGACACTGAGCCTGCCCGGAAGCTTGTATTGACCAAACAATGATCAGAGCCCCCCAGGGGGCAACTTACTGAAACCACACACTTTTCAGGGTGTGTTGTTAGAAAGAGGTGACCTTCTTGATCAGCACGGCCAGGGATTCTAGTGGGATTTTTAACAAGTTGAGAAAGGTGAAATAGAATATAATTCAACTTGTTTCCCAATCGAGTTTTGACTCGGAGAAGAGGTACTGGAAAAGTGAAGCCAGTCTTTGTTATGAACATTAAAATCCCCCGCCAAAACAATTTCGGTCTCAGGAAAAAAATCGAGAATTTCATTGATCTGGTTTGAAAGGTTTTCAATTTCCACAACAGTTATTACGCTCTTCCTCGGTTTTTTATGATTTTATGAGAGAAATGTAGGATTCTTTTTTGGAAAAACTGTTTTAAAATACTATTGATCTAAGCATTATATAAGTTAAGAATTTGCTACTCCGGAATAATAATAAAAAAAACTTTAATTTTTACTTTAAGTTTTTTCTTATAGAATTTTCTGAAAATGTTTGAAAATTTAATAAAAAGAATTAATTTAAAAATTACAACGTCTTTCTTTATTGACTATCAAATTATAATTAACATAAAAATATTTAAATTTTTGATTATCCACAAATTCTTACTTTCATTCACATGTTATTGCAACGTGATTTGTCGATGTGGGAAATTATGATTTTAATGTTTCCCAACAGCTATAATTTTGCTGATGAGACAAAAATCGTTGTGAAATAATTTTTGCAAAAACTTTTGCAAATGGAATTTGACCCGTATAATAAATGTTGTTAACTCTTCCTCTCTCAAAAATCGAATGGCCTTATTCGATCACTGTCAATGAAACGGTGACCTGTAAGGTGTTCTTTGTAATGCGATTCGATGATTATCGCTCGTATTTTTTTAACCGTTGAATAATTAGGATTCGGATGATTGTTCCTCGTAATTTTTTTAACTATAATCTACTACTATAATCTAGTAGATTAACTAATAATCTACTTTATCTTGTTCTTTGGATTTACTTGGATCTACTTGGCTATCTATTGATGGTTGCTTTGTTCCTTCTTCTCTTTAAATTTATTGTTACAAGAAATATTACTATTATTATAACGGTTGTTGTGCTCGGTGTATTGCTTAATAAACCAATAATTTTGTCTTTGAAACTCTGTTGTTTTAAAAATTTAATTTCCTGCGTGTTGTTGCTGTGAACGTCCTTCAACATTTCTAATGAAAGATGTTCGTGAAATTCTTCTTTTATCATTGTGGCTGGAGTAAAGACGGTAGTACTTTAGTTGTTGTTAGCTCGCGTGATATGAAACTTCTATTATTTATTGATACTGTTTCATTTTCGTAAATTATTAAATATGTCCCCTTAATTGTTTTTTCATCACTATTTGTGCTAATGGGGCCGTTAAACTGATTCAACAGGATTATTTCGTCACTGATTTCTTCTACGTTCGGTATATGATATCCATTCGTGATGTTACATGTTGAACATTTCCCTTTCAAAATATTCGGAATGCAAGTAGAATTGGATATGTTTACAATATTTGCTTTATTACAAAATAAAATTGAGCTTGAGCTCTTACAATCTTTTATAATTCCATATACTTTTTATTTACTAAAATATTATTAAAATCTGTTTTTACAATTGTATTATTAGTTTTTGTTAATTTTAAAGCTAAATTATCAAATATTTCGTATTTCAACAAGATAAAATAAATAAGTACCATTACAAATAATTTTTATATTACTATAATTTAGAGCGTCTTCGGGTGTAGTATAAAGAAAATTTTCTTGATTCAATACTTTTGTAAGTATTGCTATTTCAGTTTTTGGTAACAATAAAGAATTTATAACCTCTGCTTTAGCGCAATGGACCGCGTAGCTAATGTTGATAACTTCTTCCTTTAATAATTTTAATTTATATCGAATTTTTTCAGCATTTTGATCATTAAATTCATTACGTGCTCTAATATTTTCTATGATTGAATTTCTGACTTGTGTTATATTATTAATTTGGTCGCTAAACACCTTGTTTATGATTACTTCTGAGTTGGTATTTTCTAAAACATCATGTAATTTGCTTTTAATCATCACAAAGTCCTTATGATCAGGCGTTCCAGCTATCCATTTCCATTAGCTTCCAAAAGCATTGATAGCTCTTTTGTGTTTCTGGTGTACTTCGAATTCATCTAACAGATCCTGAATTTGGAAAAGTTCATGTTTCAGATAAGGATATAAGATATGAGATTTTGTTTCTTCTTCTTCTAGTATAAAATTAATTTCCTTTAATGAATTTAGGATTATTGTCAGGTACATTGTGTGAATTAATCTAAAGCTTCCTTCTTGTATCTTGGCCTGTCCAAGATTTATGACTACAGCGGGTGATCCATTAAAATCCAAAATTTTAATATCTGCTAAAGTTGTCCATATAAGGAATTTTTAGGAATCTAAAAAGATAGTAAACATGGAGGATAGAGAAAGTAACGAAAGTAATGAAAAGTATTGAATTAAAAAGATAAAACTAAGTTACGATCATGATCTGATATTAGATTTATGCACTATTTTGCCTGATTCTGTAAGAATGGTGGTGTTGTAATTTTCTTTAACTTCTTCTATTTTAAATCTGTAAGTAAATTTGGACCCTATTCTTTTGTTGTGTTTCACAAAAATAGTTTGTCCTACATCATACTGTTTAATTGGTTTTTCTGTTTTGTTATGATATTTTAGATCTTTCTTTTGTTTGTTTTTTAATTTTTCGATGTTATTTTGTCTAGTTTTTTCAAATTCTTCGGGACTGGTATTCGGAATTCTTCCTAAAAAAAGTTCGATTGATTTTTTTCTTGTTACCGAATGAATTCTATGGTCGTATTCATTTATGGATCTTTGTAATAATTCTTCGAAAGTAGGATTTACATTTCCAGCCTTTAAACAACGCATGATTTCTGACAACGTGGAGTGAAATCTTTCCACTTGTCCATTTACCTCGCTTTTGTATGATGGCGTTGTAAAAATTTAAATTTTAAGCTCATCTTCCATCATGGCTCTAATGGAGGCGGAATAAAGAGCCTTTTCGTTATCCATTATTACGAACTCAGGGACTCCATAATAAAAAAGTATATCTCTTAATCGTAAACGAATATCTTCAATTGATCTGCTTTCTATTATTCTACCTTGAGCAAATTTAGTTAATTTATCAATTGCTGTAAAAACCAGTTTGGACTCAGTAGAAAAGATGTCGATGTGAATTGTATGACCAGCAAAGGTTGGGATGGGTGTACTATTGATTTCCGGGTTGTTTGGATGCCTATCATATTTGTTTTGCTACATATTGAACAGTTTTTAACAAAATCCGATATTTTCTTTGCCATTCCTGGAAAGTAATAATTCGTAATTATTTGAGCCTTGTTCTCATGAGCATTCCGATGAGCACGCCTATGGGTTTCGATTATAATTTCTTTTTGTTGGGTTTCGTCTATGACATCTTCTACTATAAATCTAGTGAATCTAATTTTGGAAATAATGAAATTATCCGCATGAATCTTTTGTATCATTCCCAAATTTTTTTCGGTAGTCATAATTCCATTGATGACATGTGGATTTATTTGTTTTTTCAAGATGTTAATTAAGTCCTTTTCGGAAAATTCTTCCTTTGTGATAATATGTCTGAAATAATTAGTAAATGGCTTTAATTCTACTTGTTCGCTTTGATCTCCTATTTTTAATATAAGTTGATTTCTAAATGCATTGATTGGAGCCTCGACTAATTGAATACAGTTATGATATGAGCTGTCGCTCCTGTGTTGAGTTACTGTTAAAGCGTTTGTTTGGGTTTTCGAAACAAGTCTGGACAGAGTATCCGCTACGACGTTTGTTGAGCCAGGTTTATATTTTAATTCGTAGTTATATTCTTCCAGTATTGCCTTCCATATCTTAAGATTGCTATTCGAATTTTTGTTGCTAAGAGCGTAGGTCAATGGTTGGTGATCAGTGTAGATTACTACTTTTCTTGTCCCATAGAAAAAACTTCTTAACGTTGTCAAAGACCAAATAATCGCCAGCATTTCCTTTTGGTTCGTAGCGTAGGACTCTTCTGTTTTGTTCAACGTCCTTGATAGGAAGGTGATAGGTTTACTCTCCTGTGCTAAAACTGCTCCGATTGCATAGTTGGAGGCATCCGTAGTGAGTCCAAATTCCATTTCAAAGTTTGGGTATGCTAATACAACTTCTTTGGAAATTAATGCATTTTTCAAAGAGAGAAATGCATTTTTAGCTTCATCATTTAGTTTTATTGTGTATTTTTTGATTGAGCCTTGGACACACGTACTCCTTCTCCTCTCAAAAGGGTTGTCAGGGGTTTAGCAATTTTTGCATAATCGAGTATAAATCACCTGTAGTACCCTGTCATTCCTAGGAATGATCTCAGTTACTTTAAAGATTTGGGCGCATGTTAAGTAACATATGTTTTCGGCTCTCTAAGCCGAATTTCGTGGAACCTGCTTTTAAGATCTATAACTGTAAGCATTTTATTGCTGCCCAAATTCTTAAGGACCTCATCTATTTCTGGTATTGGGTACTTATCAGCAATTGTTATCTTGTTAATTTTTCTGTAGTGAATCACCATTCTGTATTTCTTCTCGCCAGAAGCATCCTCCTTTTTCGGCACAATCCATACCGGTGAATTTCGTCTTCCAGAAGCTGATGGATTTGCTTATCGATTTCGGGTTTTAAGGCCATTGGATAAGCGTAACTTTTAGAAAAAACAGGTTCGTTTGTTGTTGTCCTTATCTCTGCTTTCACTACGGTTATACGTGAGCCTTTCGTTAGGATCTGCGAATAAATTTGGATACTTATTTATGAGTCATCTTAGCTTTTCTTTTTGCTGAGGGTTTAAATGTGATGTTCTGAGATCTATTTTGTTGACTTACTCCGATATTAACTCTTTAAGTGGAAATCTTAAATTTCCTTGCAGGATTAAACAGCTTTCCTTTGCTCGGATGACTGCATTTAAACTTGTAAGGGTATCGTTTCCTATGATTCCATCGAAAGTAGTTAAATTTGGTAAAATGAAAAATTTTATTTTTGGTATTTCTGGTGTTTGTTTGAAGAGGTCTATTTGAGCGTGATGAGTGACTGTAATGTTGCCTCCAACTGAACTAATCTGGCACTCCTTCTCATTTTGAATAGGATTTTTTACGTATCTTGGTTGTAATTTTTATTAGACCCCGTGTTTATGCGAAACTTTAGAATTTCCCCGTTCCCTGTTTGGTGTTCGATGTATGGGATCGAAGATGAGTTTAATCTAAACAAGTAAAGAAACAGTCAGTCGGTGCAACCGACTTAGAAATACCCTACACCTATTTGGTTCAAATTTAAGGACATATCCATAAGTCATTTTAACATCATAAAAGCTGTTATTAATTTGATCGTAAGACATAGCTAACCAAATTAACTTTATAATACTAAAAACATTTTCTAATTACACTATCTATTAAAAAATATTACAAAATCTTACTAATTTATCTATTTAAAAATATTAAAAAACAAACAAACTTGAAATAAATGAAAATATATTTATTCCAATTCAATTACAAAATGAAAAAATTCTAATTATTAAATTTTGTGATAAAAAGATAATCAAAGCATGATATATTTAATAATCCAAATTTTTCAAAATTGCAATTATTTTAAATGGTTAGTTTATATACCTAATAGAAAAGCTTATAAACGCAAAATATGCAATAAATGTACTTCTAAAATACAATTACAAATTTTGAACTTTTCATATAAATCATTTAAATATAAAAATAAATTTTACATAAATGCAGCAAGTACCTTTGAACATAGCTGAACCACTACAATTTAGTCTAGCTTTCGGAGACACATAGGACATAGGAAATATATTCTTTGGCTTTGAAATTAAACTCGACCAGAACCAATTCGCATGGTACTTTCATTACTAGTAACCTAGAGTTTAAATTTCATCAAAATACCGGCATTATTTTTTGAGTTATGGTGTTTTTAAGATATATGTTTTTTAGTCCTTGAACTTGTCAAGGGTTCCAGAACCCGAAACCATGGTACGATTTCGCCCACATGCAGTCCCGTCATACTTTCAATACTAGTTAACCATTGTATACAATTGGAACGTTCTATCTTAATTTTAAGTTACTAGTTTTATTAATTTCGATGATAAGCTTTTACACATTTGGGGGTCTAAGAGAGGTCCTGAATCACCACTCCAAATGATCCCAAATTAGGGGGGCAGGGAAGAAATAGTAAAGCACACTCTGGGCCAAATTTGAAGCTTCTACATTTGTTTCAAGTTACTATTTTTATTAATTTCGAAAATATGCTTTAAGGTCCTCGGATCTGAGTGGCTGGTCCCCGACCCACTAGTCCAATGGGGCCCAAATTTCAAAGACACTTACGCAATAGGAAGGGACACCCTGATACCAAATTTGGAGGTTATATCTTCATTGGTTTCGGAATTACGCTAGTTTGGCCTAAATTCGATCAAAAAGTTCTCAGTTCCGAACCCATTGTCCAATCCTCACCGTACGTAATCACCGCCGTAGCTTCATTACCAATAACCTACAGCACAAATTTCATGAAGATAGACTCATTAGTTGTTGAGTTATCGTGATTTTTAATATATGTTCGTTATCCCTGACACCGACTAAAAGGTCAAGAATCCGAACCCATGGGCTAATTTCGCTTTTATACAGCCCGCGCTTTACTTATAGTACTAGTTAACCTTTGTACACAATTTGAACGGTCTATCTTAATTTTAAGTTACTATTTTTAGTAATTTCGATTATAAGCTTTTAAAACTTTGGAGGTCTGAGAGCGGTACTGAACCACCTCTACAATTGATCCCAAATTAAGGGAACACGCAAGAGATAGTAAAGAACACCCTTGTGGCAAATTGGAAGCTTCTACATTTTTTCAAGTAGTTATCTTTATTAATTTTAAAGATATGCTTTAAGGTCTTCGGAAATGTGTGGCTGGTCCCCGACCCACTACTCCAATGGGGCCCAAATTCCCAAGACACTTAAGAAATAGGAAGGGACACCCTGATACCAAATTTGGAGGGTCCATCTTCATTGGTTTCGGAATTATGTTCGTTTGGCCTAAATTCGATCAAAAAGTTCTAGGTTCCGAACCCATGGTCCAATCCCGACCTTACGCAATCCCCGAAGTTGTTTCATTACTAGTAACCTACAGCACAAATTTGATGAAGATAGCGTCATTAGTTGTTGAGTTATCGTGATTTTTTATATATGTCCGTTAGCCCTTCGATCGATTAAAAAGTCCAAAATCCGAACCCATGGGCCGATTTTGACCATATGCAATCCCCGCCGTACTTTCAGTCCTAGTAACCTACAGTTAAAATTTCCTCAAAATAGCTACATTATTTTTTGAGTTATCGTGCCTACGGACGGACGGACGGACATGGCTATATCGACTAAGGCGGTCACGCTGATCACAAATATATATACTTTTCCATATCTAGCTCGCTTCCTTTAGGTGGTTACAAACACCATACCAAAGTTAATATACCCCTTTACCTATTCTATAGGTGTAAGGTATAAAAAGGATTGGGTAATTTTTGTTTACAAGACGAGCATTTTTTGCACGCTTCCTTCTCCCTCTCTTCTTCGTTCATTGATGAAGGTCTCGTGTAGTTAAGCCTTTGCGTCTTATTAGGTTGATATTAGTCATTAGTTGTTGTTCTTTTGTTATTATTGTTATTGTTATCTCTTCTTGAGTTGTAATAGTAGTTATTGTGATATGCCGGTCTATTGTTGAAGTTTCTATTGTATCGGGGCAAATCAGTCTGGTTTGAACCTGCAGGCTCCGGTTTCAGCTGTTGACTCCTTTGTTCTCTAGGCTGTGGCTGAAGTGAGTTATAATTATAGTAATGATGCCATGAAGTTCGTCTGTGGTTGTAGAAGTTAGATCTACTATACGAATTTTGCGGACGTAAATTTTCTATGAGAAAATTCATTTCTATCTCTAGGATTGGATCCAATATGAGCATTCGTTTTGAGATCTGGACTACGAAGTGAACGTTGATGTGGATTGTGTGCTCTCAGGAACAAATCTAAAGCTTGCGACAGGTCCTTTGGATTAAATAGGCTTATTTGTGTGGAGTGTTCCCCATTCAGTTCTCGAATGAAAGTATCCAACGCTGTTTCCCTATACATTTTTGTCATGGAGTTATGTGCGTCTGGGGCCAAATTCATAGTTGAAACCCATTTTAATATTAATTATTAAAGTTAGATATTGAAATATATCTTCATAAAAGTTTTCAACTGTTAAGTTTCCTTGCTTCTTATTTGACATTTGATATACCAAAGTACGAATATTCCTTTTATCAGCATAATGCCTATCAAGACATCTAAGAATTTTTTGCCAGTTTAAGGGAACATTAAAGGATTCTAGTACCGCATCGGCTTCTCCTTTAATTTTTCTTCTAATAGTACTCAAAATCCCATAATATTTTGATGTTGCTCTTAAGTGCGCATACTTTGCCATTATTCTGTCCACATCCTTTCTCCAAGAACCATATTCTCCTCCCTCGCCCGAAAACTTTTCTATCTCTTTGACTACTTCTGGTACCTTATCGATACCTTCTAAATTAAAATCGTTTTCTATATCTATTTCTTGATCCACCTCGTCGTCAGAAGGGTCCGGATCTCTATTTGCCTCTCTAAAGATGCGTCTAGTTTCATATTGAACCATTTCCCTTAGCGTTTCCCTTACATAATCTGTGTTCTCGTGCTCATGATGAGATGACGCTACTGGGCTGACATCCGGCTCTTCCACCTGTCGTACCTGTCCGCATCCGGCTCTTCCACCTGTTGACATAGGTCTTTCAAAATTAATACGTGATGCGGTCATGGTTAAAAAATTTATAAGTGGATGAAAGACGTAATCAATTAATCAAAAAGGAAAGGTAAAGTACTCTTTTTTAAAGGACGGAAAACCAAGTAAACCAAAAGAAAGAGAAAGGAGAAGAAAAAAAAAATAATTTTTAAATAAAGAGAAGAAGAAAAAAGGAGATTTGTGAGTTTAAACGATAGAAAAAATAAATTTATTTCTTATATTATTAAAGCTGTTAAATATTTATTTAATGTTTATTGTGTTTATTGGAATAATAGTTATTGATTAAATTTATTTAATTCTATCCTTTGAAATAAAGAAAAATCGCTTCGAAATAAAAACGAGAAATAAATGTTATTAAGGAAACTCAACAATATTATTTTTTTTCACAGAACAGTCGATTAATATTAAAAACAAGTAAAGAAACAGTCAGTCGGTGCAACCGACTTAGAAATACCCTACACCTATTTGGTTCAAATTTAAGGACATATCCATAAGTTATTTTAACACCATAGAAGCTGTTATTAATTTGATCGTAAGACATAGCTAACCAAATTAACTGTATAATACTAAAAACATTTTCTAATTACCCTATCTATTAAAAAATACTACAAATTCTTACTAATTTATCTATTTAAAAATATTAAAAAACAAACAAACTTGAAATAAATGAAAATATATTTATTCCAATTCAATTACAAAATGAAAAAATTCTAATTATTAAATTTTGTGATAAAAAGATAATCAAAGCATAATATATTTAATAATCCAAATTTTTAAAAATTGCAATTATTTTAAATGGTTAGTTTATATACCTAATAGAAAAGCTTATAAACGCAAAATATGCAATAAATGTATTTCTAAAATACAATTAAAAATTTACACCTTTTCATATAATTCATTTAAATATAAAAATAAATTTTACATAAATGCAGCAAGTACCTTTGAACATAGCTGAACCACTACAATTAAGTCTAGATTTCGGAGACACATAAGACATAGGAAATATATTCTTTGGCTTCGAAATTAAACTCGACCACAACCAATTCCCATGGTACTTTCATTACTAGTACCCTACTGTTAAATTTCATCAAAGTACCGGCATTATTTTTTGAGTTATGGTGTTTGTAAGATATATGTTTGTTAGTCCTTGAACTTTTCAAGGGTTTCAGGACCCGAAATTATGGTACGATTTCGCCCATATGCAGTCCCGTCATACTTTCAATACTAGTTAACCCTTGTACACAATTGGAACGCTCTATCTTAATTTTAAGTTACTAGTTTTATTAATTTCGATGATAAGCTTTTACACATTGGGGGATCTAAGAGAGTTTTTGAACCACCACTCCAATTGATCCCAAATTAGGGGGGCACGCAAGAAATAGTAAAGAACACCCTTGTGGCAAATTGGAAGCTTCTACATTTGTTTCAAGTTACTATCTTTATTAATTTCGAAAATATGCTTTAAGGTCCTTGGAACTGAGTGGCTGGTCCACACTTACTGCTCCAATTGGGCTCAAATTTCAAGGACACTAAGGGAATCGAAAGCGACACCCTGAAACCAAATTTGGAGGTTCTATCTTCATTGGTTTCGGAATTATGCTCGTTTGGCCTAAATTCGATCAAAAAGTTCTAAGTTCCGAACCCATTGTCCAATCCTCACCGTACGTAATCACCGCCGTAGTTTCGCTGCCAATAACCTACAGAACAAATTTCATGAAGATAGCCTCATTAGTTGTTGAGTTATCGTGATTTTTTATATATATTCCTTATCCCTGACATCGATTAAAAGGTCCGGAATCCGAACCGTTGGGCTGATTTCGCCCTTATATAGTCCGCGCTGTACTTATAGTACTAGTTAACCCTTGTACACAATTTGAACGGTCTATCCTAATTTTAAGTAACTATTTTTAGTAATTTCGATTATAAGCCTTTAAAACTTGGGAGGTCTGAGAGGGGTACAGAACCACCACTCCAATTGATCCCAAATTAGAGGAACACGCAAGAGATAGTAAAGAACACCCTTGTGGCAAATTGGAAGCTTCTACATTTTTTCAAGTTGTTATCTTTATTAATTTTAAAGATATGCTTTAAGGTCTTCGGAAATGTGTGGCTGGTCCCCGACCCACTACTCCAATGGGACCCAATTTCACAAGACACTTAGGAAATAGGAAGGGACACCCTGATACTAAATTTGGAGGTTCTATCTTCATTGGTTTCGGAATTATGCTCGTTTGGCCTAAATTCGATCAAAAAGTTCTAGGTTCCGAACCTATGGTCCAATCCCGACCTTACGCAATTCCCGAAGTAGTTTCATTACTAGTAACCTACAGCACAAATTTGATGAAGATAGCGTCATTAGTTGTTGAGTTATCGTGATTTTTTATATTTTTTCGTTAGCCCTGAAACCGATTAAAAGGTCCAGAATCCGAACCCATGGGCCGATTTCGCCCATATGCAATCCCCGCCGTACTTTCAGTCCTAGTAACCTACAGTTAAAATTTCATCAAGATAGCTCCATTATTTTTTGAGTTATCGTGCCTATGGACGGACGGACGGACGGACGGACGGACGGACATGGCTATATCGACTAAGGCGGTCACGCTGATCACAAATATATATACTTTTCCATATCTAGCTCGCTTCCTTTAGGTGGTTACAAACACCATACCAAAGTTAATATACCCCTTTACCTATTCTATAGGTGTAGGGTATAAAAAATGGAGTAAGCGATCAATATCAACGTCAATTCTGATCGCAAGATCAAAAACTTTGACTTACTTATTTAATCTTGATCTACAGATATAATTATTAATTACTTTTCTTTTAACACAAGTTTTGTTATCTTCTTTCCTGAATATTTCCTTTAAAAATTTTTTTTACAACTAATGAAATAATATTATGATTATTTGCTACAAATAATAAAATTCAGTAAAAATATAATAAAAAATTAAAGTCATATAATTTTTTTACAAAAAATTTTGTCTTTTTATTTATTTAATTCTTTTAAGAAATATTTATTTATTTATTCTCATTAATTTTTATTTATTTAGTCAAAATAAGTTTTGTTTTTTATTTGTTAAAAAATTTAGTTATTTAAGAATTTAAATTATAATATTTTATTATTTAAATATAAATATAATCAAATTTATTTAAAGTTATTTAATAAAAGTATTATGTGGTAATATTATGTGGTAAACTTTAAGCATATGGAATATATTTCTAATAAGTTTTATTTTATAAATGTTATTTTATTTCTATTTTATTCTGTTTTTTTTTTTTTTGTTTTGTTTTTTTTAAATTTTATTTTATAATTTTGACAATTTATTTCTATTTAAATGTTACTTTATAATAAAAATTTTAATAAAAAATTTATTAAAATTATCAGATCTCTTAAAAATTTATTATATTTTAATGAAACGAACGTTATTTTAATTTTTCAATTATAATATTCAATTTTAATATTTAAAATTTAATTTTTTTTATTTTTATCTTATTCTTTTATTTTTAATTTTTTGTTATTTTTCTTTACTTTTTGTAAATTTATATACTCAAGATTGATTTTCAAACTTTTCTCTCTTTATTTATACTTATTGACGTATGAATCAACTATAATTATATTAATGATTTATTAAAATTTATACGAAGTTATACAATTACGTTTGATTTTCACACTTTTCTCTCTTTATATGGAGATACTGACGCATGGATCAACTATAATTGTGTTAATAAAAAATTTTTTGAAAGTAGTTAGATTTTTTGATATTAAAAGTTTTGCGATTCTGCGCCCAAAGCAGCCTCACTTTGGGTGAATTAAGGCTTGATTCACAAAATGCAAAACACAAAAATATTTAATTTTCTATATTATTTTTTTTTTTATTTTATTTTTATTTTTTTATTTTTACAGATTTGTCTATTTTGCTGTTTTTTTTTGTCAATTTGATAAAAGCAGACAATTTTTATTTAAATTAATGTTTTGTTTTTAAAAAAAAGTGTTGTTTTTTTTTGTTTTTTTTTTATTATTTTCTTTTGTTTTATTTTAAAAGTTTATTAAAAATTAATATTTTTCCTTTTTTCTCAATTTACCTAACTGTTAAATTTCAAATTAATATAATTATATTTTCACTAAATGTTTTTTCTTATAGTTCCTTTTCTTTAAAGTTTATAATAATAGTTTTTATTTGTTTTAAATAACTTTTTTTTTTTTTTTTTATTATTATATAATATTATTAAATTTTTACTTTAAGTTTTTTCTTATAAAATTTTCTGAAAATGTTTGAAAATTAAAAAAAGAATTAATTTAAAAATTACAACGTCTTTCTTTATTGACTAACAAATTAGAATTAACATAAAAATAATTAAATTTTTGATTATCCAAAAATTCTTACTTGCACATGTTATTGCAACGTGATTTGTCGATATGGGAAATTATGATTTTAATGTTTTCCAACGGTTATAATTTTGTTTATGAGACAAAAATCGTTGTGAAATAATTAAGTGCGTTAACTTTTGCAAGTGGAATTAGACCCGTATAATAAATCTTGTTAACTTATTTATGAAATTGAATTTTTTATTTTTAGATTTCATTTGAAGAAAACTGCAAATTCACACTGAAATCTATTTTTAAAAAACAACAACTGCAAAGTAGATAAAAAACAAAGACTTACGAAAAAATGTGGAGAAGGAAAATGCCATGTTACTTAATTTTAAAGATATTTTTATTCGGATACTTTTTTAGCTTTATTTTTATTATTATTAATATTATCTCATTTAGCTTTTACCTATTTGAGACTATTTAAGGAAAAAAAATTAGTCTTATTAATCAAGTGATCTTTTGGAATAAAGGTTAACCAAAAATTATATAAAATAAATATTTCATACCAAATTATATATTTCATACCAAAAATTTGAAAATTTCATTGAATCTTTGTTCAAAACGTGCAAACAGGTCAAAACCAAATTAACCTTGTGGGTTTTAATTAAAATGCTGGTACAAAACTTTCAATAAAATTCTTTTAATCGTTTAAGCAAATAAAATTTATAGAAAACTTCATGGCGTCGTCGTGGAAAACGGCTTAATCAAACTTAACTAAAACTTTTTGCAGCCTCTCATTTAGACTGCAAAATCAACCTGTAAAATTGGATACAAATCGGATACGCAAAATTTTTTGAGAGCCCACCAGGCCGAAATGGGTTAATTTATTCCAAACAAATTTATACAACTAATTCCAGTTGCTAAGAGTAACATTTGTGTAAAATTTCAAGTCAATTGGTCAAACCGTTTTGACTCGACATCAAAAACATTAAAAAAGCTTCATTGCGCCCTCGTGCCTGAACGGGTTAACCGAACTCAACAAAAATTTGTGTCAATCTCTCTTTTCGACTGCAAAATCACCCTGTAAAATTGGACACAAATCGGAAATACAAAATTTTTTGGAAGCCCGCCGGGCCTAAATGGGTTAATTTATTTCAACCAAATTTATACAACTTATTCCAGTTGCTAAGAGGAACATTTGTGCAAGATTTCAAGTCTATCTGTCAAACCGTTTAGACTTGACATTAAAAACATTGAAAAAGCTTCATTGGGCCCTCGAGCCTGAACGAGCTAACCGAACTCAACAAAAATTTGTGTCAATCTCTCTTTTCGACTGCAAAATCACCCTGTAAAATTGGACACAAATCGGAAATACAAAATTTTTTGGAAGCCCTCCAGGCCGAAACGAATTTCAGACCAAAAAATTTTTATTTATTTTTAATAAAAAAAAAAAATAAAAACATTGTTTTTATGAAATTAAATTTATTTATCAGTTTATGAATTAGTTCATTTCAGTTTTAAAAATCACAGATGTTTTTCTGGAAATTTAAAATAAATAGTAAAACATTTTGTAAATAAAAATTTACAAGACTATGCTTCACAGTAACAATTGCGTAGTAAGTCTTAGTTATTTTCAGTTAAAATCTGAAATAAGGGCTAAGGCCCAATGTACGCTTTAATGCATTGCTTGGTTTGCTTAAGAAAATAAACCAAGCAATGGAATAAAAGTTATTTCAAAGTTTCCCTCATCTCCTGACCACTCCATCATCTCCATCATCTCCGGCCTCTCCCTCATCACTGCATTTTTCTTACAAAATATTTTAATCAAACTACTAATGCACAAATATGTTAACGGGACTTAGCTATTTCGCATTACAATTCATTTTCATACAATGTAATTCGATCATCAATTGTATTGATAGAACAGCAACAGATATGTATGTATTTGAAATAGAATATAGCGGAAAATATAAAAAAAAAAATTAATATGAATTGAATTTTTATTTATTTTTGTTAAAATTATAATAGAAAATATTATAATTAATTTTTGTTAAAATTATTAATTAAAGTAATAAAAATATTAAGTTTTTTGTTTCTCAATAATGAAATTGGCAATGCGTTCGAAAATAAATTTTTAAGAACCAGAATTTTTATTTTTTTAGCAATATTTATACAAAACGTAATTTAAATATTTGTCGAAGTATTAAAAAATTTTCTAAAGTAACTCGGTATTACAAAATAATACCAAATGCTAAAAGAGACAAAATACTTTAGCAAAAATGCCTGAAAAAACCTGTGCAATATCACAAGGGTCCTACTAGTATCTTTATATTAAAATTCAAAACTCTAAATTTAATTTATTTCAAAAAACAAAGTAGTATACGATAAAGGAAAAAAATAAAACATTAAAATATATACAAAATGAAAAAAGAACTAAATATATAAGTTAAGGTTTCACGGGTAATCTGTTTCCTTTTTTAAATAATTTTAAAAATAAAAAGATTTGTTTTAATTTTTAAGAAATTATGTCTTTATTATTAGACTTCTGATTTTAGAATACAATTTTCTTACAGAGTTACATTTATTTATAATATTCAATTTTACCATATTTTGCTTATCTTTACTTCCCTATTCTCAAAACGTAAAAATGGTAATCTCAATTTAATTATTTATTTAGTTAATTAGTTTAAAAATGCATTTCCTCATTCTGAAGTTTTGAGAATAAAAATTAAAGAATTATAAATCAAAAGAAATATTTATTTAACAAAAATCAATATTAACAAATTTTAACCCAAATGGTCATATTATAATTTCATATAAAAAATGTTTACTTAACAAAAATCAATTTTAACCCAAATGGTCATTAAAGTAGTACAAAATTAAAAAATAAACAAATGCTGATTTATAATATTTAATTGGTAGTATTTTTTATTTATTTATGTTCATAGTATTTCATTCATTAACAATAATAAAAAATTTTAAAACATTGAACTTGATAAATAAAATTATATCATATTACAATTCTGATAATTTTATTATAAAAAAATGAGTAATTTATTATGAGTTTTTTTTATATTTATTATGAGTTATTTATTACCTACTCAATGTACAGCATTACATAGAAGCATTGTATTGTTGTGCCACATTGTATTACTTTGAAATTTTGTTGAATAAATTAGAAGTGTCTTTAACTCCTCCCCTCTTAAATTCGAATGTCCTCATTCGACGTTTCAATAGGTTTTAATTCGAATATGACTGAAGTATGATTTTGATCGATATGTTTAACTGAATTTGTATTTGCATTTTCTGATGTTTGTCTTCCTTCGTTGTTGATAATTAACTTGCTTCTGCGTTTGGTAATTAATTAAAAGTGCTAACAATACTACTATTATAATGGTAGTAAGACTGGAATTAATATATTTATCTTTTTGCCTTGCTTCGTCAATTAGGTTAATTGCTTTAGTATTATTTATATTTATTTCCTGCAATAACTCCAAGGACAAATGCTCGTGTACTTTACCAATAGTTGAATTCGTTTGTAGAATGGTTGGTAGGGGTTTTATTTTGATAACTTCTGCTGATATAAATATTCGGTTATTAACTTCTATTGTGGAGTTATTAAATATCAACAAAAATGTTCCATTAATATTTTGCTTGTGACCGTCAATTTTGTCCCTCGTATTGATTAAGTAATACTGTGCCTGGTATTACCTCTTCGATTGTTGGAATATGCTGATTATTAGTAATATTGCACATTGAGTTTTCACCCTTTATCAAATTTGGTATACAAGTTGAATTCTCTAAATTTACTAAATTTTCTTTATTACAAATAATTTTAACATAGTTCCGTTTTTACCTACGATTGACTAAAAAATATCAGAAATGGGTAGGTATTGCAATAAAAATAATTTAATGTTAAAACTTTTTTTTGTAGCCTTCCCCGTTACGGAGCTACAGCCCCACAAAGTTGAAAAATGCCCCATATTTAAATAGTTATAATTAGAGTTCTATAAGGTATATTTCCAACCTGAAAACGGTAGCAGACAGCTGTTCTTATAAGCTTTACAAATTTATAAAATTGTATAGTGTTACCATACGGTACTAAAATTTACCGTTATTCAAAACTAAGTTTTACAATATTTTTGGTCCCTCATAACTTCGGAACGGCTAAATCTAGAAACTTGAAATTTTGGGAGAAGTTAGATCCTTAGAAATAAGTAAGAGCAGTTAAAAAAATTTTCGAAAATTGAAATTTTGCTAAAAAATTAGCTTTTAAACACCTATAACTTAGCACCTATATAACCATTAAATACCAGTCAAAAATTGAATACCAGTCAAAATTTTTTTTTATTTGTATACAAAATTGAAAGCTCCAAAACGAAACTTTCAATAAGTGTTAAAAGTTTTTCTTAATTTAACAAAAACTTTTACACCGTTTGAAATAGATTAAAGAAATTTTAACCACGGGTAGATATTACAAAAAAATTAATTTCGTAGAAGAATTTTTTCTGTAGCCCCACCCGTTACGGAGCTACAACCCCCCAAAGTTGGAAAAAGCCCTATTTTTAAATTTTTATAACAAGAGTTTTTTTAAGTGTATTTTTAATCTGAAAACGGCAAAAGATAGCTGATTTTATAGGCTTTACAAAAATATAAGGTTTAAATGTATAGGATTACCATATGGTACTAAAATTTACCATTAAGCTGAACTCAACTTTTGCAAAATTTTTGGCCCCATATATCTTCTAAACGGTTCAACCTATGGTCTTGGGAGAAGTTAGGTCCTCCAAAATTAGTAGGAGTCGGTTAACAAAATTTTTTTGTCACGCCCCCTGTTTAGGAGCTATAAGGGCTCGAAAATTGAAATTTTGCTATTTTCAACCACCTGTAACTTTAACACCTGTTCAAATTTTTTTTTACAAATATGCGAAATTTATAGCTGCAGCATTATATTTCAACATACGTTAAAGGTTTTTCTTAAATTTGAAAGGGTCTCTTTAAATTGAAGAAATTGTTTCTTAGTCTTAAACATTTTTGGTTTGATAATAATATTCTAGGTAAAATTCCAAATTTTGTTGGAGTTCAAAATTGATTTCCTAGAACCGGAAAAAAATGGAAGAGTGAAGACAGGAGGGGGGTGAGCAGATCCATCATAAGTTTGCTAAGCAAAAATTTGGGAACCTTCGCCATTGAAGATCTACTAGGTCTTCAAAATTAAAACTTTTATGTTCTTATAAAACAGTAACTTATTTGCCAGTGTAAGTTTTTCCAAAATTAAACGTTAACATTGAAGCTCCAACATTATATTTTGCACTTATTAACAGGTTTTCTTGATTGCATTGGGATTATATTCTAAGTAATTCACTATTAGTCATATAATTAATTA
This sequence comes from Dolichopus griseipennis, assembly GCA_963082915.1. Lineage (NCBI taxonomy): Eukaryota > Metazoa > Arthropoda > Insecta > Diptera > Dolichopodidae > Dolichopus > Dolichopus griseipennis. Next base: position 235,729,322 of record OY720441.1, on the reverse strand, counting down.
TTAATGAAATAACAAAATTATAATATTATCATAATATATATTTTTATAAAAATAAATGATAAAATACTCGGTAAGAAACCGTATATAATTTTGAAAATGTGCTTTTTAAAAACCCTTGGTTTTTTTCCCTCACTTGTTTATTTTAAACACAATGATCAAAACATTCATTTTAATTTGTTCGATATTAAGCCATTTTAATGTAGCCAACATTGCATGCACAGACGCATAACGATTTAATCTTAAAACAACTCTCATCGATTTGTTCTGTAGCCTTTGTAGTCTACCCATCATTTGAGAATTGCACATAAAAATAATCGAAGAACAATATTCAAATTGAGGTTTGATCATTTTGTTATATAATGTAATTGCACATTTTAATGATATTTTATTTCTAATTTTACTAAAAAAATAAATTATTTTCCCGATCTTTTTACAAATATAATTAATATGACTTTTAAAGATCAATTTACAATCTATTATTACTCCTAGGTATTTTATTTCATCAATTATTTCAATATTTCTATTATCAATCAAAACATTCAGATTTTCATTATTATTTCCGTTAATTATTAAGCATTTTCTTTTATCTACATTTAATTTAAGTTTATTCATATTTATCCATTTACTTAATCTATTTAAATCTATATTTATTTTAAGAAATACATTCACTTACACTATCACCAGTAACATACAACAAAGCATCATCTGCAAATTGTATTAACTTACCATGTTGCACTGTTGCATTAATTAATATTAAAAACAATAATACACCCAATATACTTCCCTGCGGCACACCATATAACACCTCAAGTGAATCTGATAAACAGCCATTGACTTTTGTTCTTTGAGTTCTCCCAGATTTAAGACACGATTTAAACCACTCCAATTAATTTTCACATATACCATACTCCTCAAGTTTAAATAACAAAATTTCACGATCTACTGTTTCAAAGGCACGTGTTAAATCTAAAAAAACGGCCACTATTACTTTGTTATCATGTAATGAAATTTTCCAATTCATTATAACTAAGTTTAACAAGGCTTCACAGCTATGACCTCTTCTGAAGCCAGACAGCAATTCAGATATTAAGTGGTTTTTTTCAAAATAATTTTCAAGCTGGTTATATACAATTTTTTCTAAAATTTTAGCTTCCGTTAAAATGGTATTAATGGGTCTGAACTCATTCGCTTTCTTTGTGTTCTTAACTTTTTCAATTGGAACAACAATCGATTCTTTCCACACATCAGGGAATATTCCAGAATATATGGAATTGTTAATTATATATAATAAATTTTGACCAATTAGCTCAAAAGCATCCAACAATACTCTAGAATTGACAAAATTAATATCTCGCTTTTTATTCAAAGATTTTAATATCATTTTTAAGTCATTAATAGTTATTGTTTTAAATTTGAAGATATGAGGTTTTCTTTCAATAAAGTTTACATAATCTTCATAACTAATGTTTCTATTAATTTCATTAATGCTTTCCGTAAAAAATTTATTAAACTTATTAGCTATAGTTAGATTATCATTAATTGTTATGTTATAAAAAATTATTTCACCTATTTCATTGACACCTTTATTTAAAACAAAATTTTTAATATTTACCCACATAGATTTTTGGTCTTTGGATCGTTCAATTTTATTATTTATATACGAATTTTTCGATTTATTAATTTTATTTTTATACCCTACACCTATAGAATAGGTAAAGGGGTATATTAACTTTGGTATGGTGTTTGTAACCACCTAAAGGAAGCGAGCTAGATATGGAAAAGTATATATATTTGTGATCAGCGTGACCGCCTGAGTCGATATAGCCATGTCCGTCCGTCCGTCTGTCCGCCCGTCCGTCCGTCCGTAGGCACGATAACTCAAAAAATAATGGAGCTATCTTGATGACATTTTAACTGTAGATTACTAGGACTGAAAGTACGGCGGGGATTGCATATGGGCGAAATCGGCCCATTGGTTCGGATTCTGGACCTTTTAATCGATCGAAGGGCTAACGACCGTAAATAAAAAATCACGATAACTCAACAACTAATGACGCTATCTTCATCAAATTTGTGCTGTAGGTTACTAGTAATGAAACTACTTCGGGGATTGCGTAAGGTCGGGATTGAACCATGGGTTCGGAACCTAGAACTTTTTGATCGAATTTAGGCCAAACGAGCATAATTCCGAAACCAATGAAGATAGAACCTCCAAATTTGGTATCAGGGTGTCCCTTCCTATTTCCTAAGTGTCTTGGGAATTTGGGTCCCATTGGAGTACTGGGTCGGGGACCAGCCACACATTTCCGAAGACCTTAAAGCATATCTTTAAAATTAATAAAAATAACAACTTGAAAAAATGTAGAAGCTTCCAATTTGCCAAAAGGGTGTTCTTTACTATCTCTTGCGTGTTCCCTTGATTTGGGATCAATTGGAGAGGTGGTTCAGTACCCCTCGCAGACCTCCCAAGTTTTAAAAGCTTATAATCGAAATTACTAAAAATAGTTACTTCAAATTAAGATAGACCGTTCAAATAGTGTACAAGGGTTAACTAGTACTATAAGTAAAGCGCGGGCTGTATAAGGGCGAAATCAGCCCATGGGTTCGGATTCTGGACCTTTAAGTCGGTGTCAGGGATAACGAACATATATTAAAAATCACGATAACTCAACAACTAATGAGGCTATCTTCATGGAATTTGTGCTGTAGGTTATTGGTAATGAAACTACGGCGGTGATTACGTACGGTGAGGATTGTACAATGGGTTCGGAACTGAGAACTTTTTGATCGAATTTAGGCCAAACTAACGTAATTCCGAAACCAATGAAGATATAACCTCCAACCTTTGGTATCAGGGTGTCCCTTCCTATTGCGTAAGTGTCTTTGAAATTTGCGCCCCATTGGACTAGTGGGTCGGGGACCAGCCACTCAGTTCCGAGGACCTTAAAGCATATTTCCGAAATTAATAAAAATAGTAACTTGAAACAAATGTAGAAGCTTCAAATTTGGCCCAGGGTGTTCTTTACTATTTTTTCCGTGCCCCCCTAATTTGGGATCATTTAAACTGGTGGTTCAGAACCTTTCTTAGACCCCCCAAATGTGTAAAAGCTTATCATCGAAATTAATAAAATTAGTAAATTAAAATTAAGATAGAACGTTCCAATTGTATACAAGGGTTAACTAGTATTGAAAGTATGACGGGACTGCATATGGGCGAAATCGTACCATGGTTTCGGGTTCTGGAACCCTTGACAAGTTCAAGGACTAAAAAACATATATCTTAAAAACACCATAACTCAAAAAATAATGCCGCTATTTTGATGAAATTTAAACTCTAGGTTACTAGTAATGAAAGTACCATGGGAATTGGTTCTGGTCGAGATTAATTTCAAAGCCAAAGAATATATTTCCTATGTCCTATGTGTCTCCGAAATCTAGACTTAATTGTAGTGGTTCAGCTATGTTTAAAGGTACTTGCTGCATTTATGTAAAATTTATTTGAATATTTAAATGAATTATATAAAAAAGTCTAAATTTGTAATTGTATTTTAGAAATACATTTATTGCATATTTTGCGTTTATAAGCTTTTCTATTAGGTATATAAACTAACCATTTAAAATAATTGCAATTTTGAAAAATTTGGATTATTAAATATATTATGCTTTGATTATTTTTTTATCACAAAATTTAATAATTAGAATTTTTTCATTCTGTAATTGAATTGGAATAAATATATTTTCATTTATTTCAAGTTTGTTTGTTTTTTAATATTTTTAAATAGATAAATTAGTAAGAATTTGCAATATTTTTTAATAGATAGTGTAATTAGAAAATGTTTTTAGTATTATAAAGTTAATTTGGTTAGCTATGTCTTACGATCAAATTAATTACAGATTTTATGGTGTTAAAATGACTTATGGATATGTCCTTACCAACCAAATAGGTGTAGGGTATTTCTAAGTTGGTTGCACCGACTGACTGTTTCTTTACTTGTTATATATATTTCTTAGTTTTTTGTATTTATTCCACTCATTTATGTTATTTGACCATTTCGCAAGTTCATATTGATGAATTTTTTTTATTTTTTAAAATTTTATGCTCATTTTTAAACCATCGACAATAAAATTTTTTAATAATTGTTTTAAGTTAAAATTAAATTTGTTAGCACAAAAGTTAAAATCATTATAATATACAGTCATTATATCATTTCTAGTTATATTATATAGAATATTTCGTTTATTGTATCTTAACACTTTTATTGTTTTATTTTTATCTTCTACTTTGTTGTTTATTCTTATATCAATTCTAATAGTTTCATGATCACTTATCTTTGAATTATTGTCTATATATGCTAAAATATCACTATTGTTTAAATATTATTGAATTAATATTTTTACATTCTTTTAAAATTCCAAATATTTTTTCTTGATTGATTAAAATTTTATTAAAACTAACTTTTGTTACAATATTTGTTGGTTTTACAGGTTTTATTAATATATGTTCAAAAATTTCAAATCTAGTCATTGGTATTTCAATAATGTAAAATAAGCAAGTACCGTTACTAATAATTTTTATATTTGAAAAATTTAACGCTTCTTCTGGCGTTGAATATGGTATATTTTCTTTATCTAATATATTAGTTATAGATTCAATTTCAAATTTAGAAAGTAAAATAGAATTAATTACACCTACTTTTGTCCAGTGGACAGAATATTTTATGTTTATTACTTCTTCTTTAATTAATTTTAATTTATATTGTATTTGAAGTACTGATTCATTATCAATAGTACTTTTATTTTTCATATTTTTTTAAAATTTGGTTAGAAATATTAGTTATTTCATTTATCCTATCAGTGTGAATTTTATTAATAATTACTTGTTCGTTATTATTTTCTAATAGCCCATTGATTTTCTTTTTAATCATGACAAAATAGGAATGATCTGAAGTTCCAGCTCTTGTTTGCAGTAACTCATGCTTGACAGTTTATCCAGTATTAATGATATATGGTGTTGAACATCCTGATAAATATCTTGAATTGATTTTTTCCTTGTCATCTTCTTGTCATCTGATTTACCAATACACCTAAATCCTCTTATCTGAATAATACATATCTAAACATTTTATAATACTTTCCAATTTAGGGGTACTTTGTCAGACTTTAAAGAGATGTTTGCTTTGCCTGCTATTTTCCTTCTTATGGCCGTTAAAATTCCGTAATATTTCGTTGTTCCCTTGACATTATTGTAAACTTTTAAAATTTTACCAATATCGTTCTTCCACGAGTCATATTCCTCCATTTCTCCTGAGAATTAATTCATATTTTTTATACCCTACACCTATAGAATAGGTAAAGGGGTATATTAACTTTGGTATGGTGTTTGTAACCACCTAAAGGAAGCGAGCTAGATATGGAAAAGTATATATATTTGTGATCAGCGTGACCGCCTGAGACGATATAGCCATGTCCGTCCGTCCGTCTGTCCGTCCGTCCGTCCGTCCGTAGGCACGATAACTCAAAAAATAATGGAGCTATCTTGATGAAATTTTAACTGTAGATTACTAGGACTGAAAGTACGGTGGGGATTGCATATGGGCGAAATCGGCCCATGGGTTCGGATTCTGGACCTTTTAATCGATCGAAGGGCTAACGAACATAAATAAAAAATCACGATAACTCAACAACTAATGACGCTATCTTCATCAAAATTGTGCTGTAGGTTACTAGTAATGAAACTACTTCGGGGATTGCGTAAGGTCGGGATTGAACCATGGGTTCGGAACCTAGAACTTTTTGATCGAATTTAGGCCAAACGAGCATAATTCCGAAACCAATGAAGATAGAACCTCCAAATTTGGTATCAGGGTGTCCCTTCCTATTTCCTAAGTGTCTTGGGAATTTGGGTCCCATTGGAGTACTGGGTCGGGGACCAGCCACACATTTCCGAAGACCTTAAAGCATATCTTTAAAATTAATAAAAATAACAACTTGAAAAAATGTAGAAGCTTCCAATTTGCCACAAGGGTGTTCTTTACTATCTCTTGCGTGTTCCCTTGATTTGGGATCAATTGGAGAGGTGGTTCAGTACCCCTCGCAGACCTCCCAAGTTTTAAAAGCTTATAATCGAAATTACTAAAAATAGTTACTTCAAATTAAGATAGACCGTTCAAATAGTGTACAAGGGTTAACTAGTACTATAAGTAAAGCGCGGGCTGTATAAGGGCGAAATCAGCCCATGGGTTCGGATTCTGGACCTTTAAGTCGGTGTCAGGGATAACGAACATATATTAAAAATCACGATAACTCAACAACTAATGAGGCTATCTTCATGAAATTTGTGCTGTAGGTTATTGGTAATGAAACTACGGCGGTGATTACGTACGGTGAGGATTGGACAATGGGTTCGGAACTGAGAACTTTTTGACCGAATTTAGGCCAAACTAACGTAATTCCGAAACCAATGAAGATATAACCTCCAACCTTTGGTATCAGGGTGTCCCTTCCTATTGCGTAAGTGTCTTTGAAATTTGGGCCCCATTGGACTAGTGGGTCGGGGACCAGCCACTCAGTTCCGAGGACCTTAAAGCATATTTTCGAAATTAATAAAAATAGTAACTTGAAACAAATGTAGAAGCTTCAAATTTGGCCCAGGGTGTTCTTTACTATTTTTTCCGTGCCCCCCTAATTTGGGATCATTTAAACTGGTGGTTTAGGACCTCTCTTAGACCCCCCAAATGTGTAAAAGCTTATCATCGAAATTAATAAAACTAGTAAATTAAAATTAAGATAGAACGTTCCAATTGTATACAAGGGTTAACTAGTATTGAAAGTATGACGGGACTGCATATGGGCGAAATCGTACCATGGTTTCGGGTTCTGGAACCCTTGACAAGTTCAAGGACTAAAAAACATATATCTTAAAAACACCATAACTCAAAAAATAATGCCGGTATTTTGATGAAATTTAAACTCTAGGTTACTAGTAATGAAAGTACCATGGGAATTGGTTCTGGTCGAGTTTATTTTAAAGCCAAAGAATATATTTCCTATGTCCTATGTGTCTCCGAAATCTAGACTTAATTGTAGTGGTTCAGCTATGTTTAAAGGTACTTGCTGCATTTATGTAAAATTTATTTGAATATTTAAATGAATTATATGAAAAAGTCTAAATTTGTAATTGTATTTTAGAAATACATTTATTGCATATTTTGCGTTTATAAGCTTTTCTATTAGGTATATAAACTAACCATTTAAAATAATTGCAATTTTGAAAAATTTGGATTATTAAATATATTATGCTTTGATTATTTTTTTATCACAAAATTTAATAATTAGAATTTTTTCATTCTGTAATTGAATTGGAATAAATATATTTTCATTTATTTCAAGTTTGTTTGTTTTTTAATATTTTTAAATAGATAAATTAGTAAGAATTTGCAATATTTTTTAATAGATAGTGTAATTAGAAAATGTTTTTAGTATTATAAAGTTAATTTGGTTAGCTATGTCTTACGATCAAATTAATTACAGATTTTATGGTGTTAAAATGACTTATGGATATGTCCTTACCAACCAAATAGGTGTAGGGTATTTCTAAGTCGGTTGCACCGACTGACTGTTTCTTTACTTGTTTATTATATCTGATGTTACGTCCATACCAGTTAGAGATTGGTCCAACTCTATATTAATTTCTTGATCCAATTCATCGTGTTCAGATATTTCGCTAATCGTATTCCCTCTAAACATATTTCTAGATTGCGCCTGGAATACTTCCGTTAGTGTCCTTTTTAATATTTCCGGATCAAAAAAACTATTTTGTCTCATATTTTCTTGAATCACTTCCCTAATAGCTTCTTTTAAAAGCCTGGGGTTGAAAAGAATAGTTTGTCCAGATGCTGGTTTGGGTGTTGAAGCAGCATTTGGATTAGAATTAAGGGGTGGTAGGGGATCAGACATTTTTATAAAAATAACCAAAGCAAAAAAAAAAAATATAAAGAATTAGCTAATACCCGGTACGCGTTGCTGCGCCTCTCAATGGAGGTTTAATTGAAGTTGATGTTAATGCAAAAAGTTAACACAAAAATTACACACGGTTTACACATGTAAATTTTAAAATGTATGAAACCAATCTTTTTAAAACGATTTTTCTAGGATTATTCTAGTAATTTTTGAAACTTTCCGCAATTCAAAGCAGGACAAACAGGGGAGCACGTATACAAAATTTGAAGAAAATCGGTCAAACCGTTTCTAATTTAAAGTTAAGTATTAAAAAAAACCTATTAAAAGCTCGGCTGTCCCAAGCAAAAACACAGTAATTGATTCCAGTATACTTTCGAGAAATTAAGCAAAACACTAAATTTTGAAGCCTCACAACATCTTTTAAAAATTTGTGGTCTATGTAATTTTTTCTTATAAATTGAATGAGTATGCTTCTTTTTAATACCATTTCGATTCGATTACTCTTAATTTTGGGTAATTCCGAAAAGCTTTTTTGTTTTAAATGGGTATTATTGAAAATTTAAGCGAAGAAAAACAGGCAAAAACACAGTATTTGAATTTACTGTGTTTTTAAAGTAAAGCAAGTATTAATTTAATAATTAAATTTCAAAACAAAAACACAGTAGGTATTGCCTTTTACATTATCATAAAAGAAAAATTATTAAAATTTTTAAATCACTATAACAATAAAACCCTTTATTAAAATATAAAAAATTCATTAAAATAAAAACTAAACAAAAAAAATAATTCATTGAAAATAAAAATTAAAACTAACCAAAAAAATTTCATTTGAAAATACAAATTAAAACTAGACAAAAATAATTCATCTGAAAATAAAAACTTAACAAAAATAATTCAGTCTTATCTACTAAGAAATTATAAAAAATAATTAATTATAAAAAATGTAATTTAGATTAATTCGTACAAAATATTATGTAATTTGTTATTCTTCCACGTTATTGGTGTCAGAAGTAACTAAGTCTCTTGATGTTTCAGACTCATTTAGATTATTCTAGAGTGAGCGCCTATTAACTGGCATTAATTGAACAAGCTCTTTGATTATTGTTTCGTTTTTTTTTCTGCACACCACGGTGTTCGATTAAGCATGGAACGTTGTTTATATTTTCTTTTTTCTTTAGAAAGTCCAGTAACTTGAAATTTTCATCGAAATCGTTTTTATATTAAATTGTTCGGCATTCTTTTGTAAATTTTACTTCCACCAAATTGCACAATTTAAAATTTGTTAAGGAATCTTCAATATGTTTCTTTTTCATTAAAGACCGTTTACCTGACTTCGATTGATGAAACTGTTCCAATTTTAAAATTCGTAAATTTTTACGTGAACTTTCTATTACCTCGCATAGCTCTTGGAAGTCATAAATATTTCGCTTCCTGCCTATTTTTTTTTCAATGTTCCCATGTACTCCATCAGCACTCATAAGGGTATGACCCTTAGTAAGAAATTTAAAGCGAACTTCATCAGGACCGTTTGGTTGGTTTACAATATTAACCAGCGCAGAGAAAATCACCCAGTTTTTGTTTTGCGCTGTACAATTATCAGCCCAAAATATAAAATGTTTGGTATCTCGTTCTTCTTGTAATAGATATTGTAGCGAATCAACAATTTGCTCTGCTTTTCTACTGGCCAGAGCTTCGTGCCATACAACACAATATGCTCTGGAATTACTGCTTTTATTTAAAAGAGGAAAAGACTCGTTGAAAACTACTAATTTACTAATAAAAACCCTCTATTTTATTTGAGGCATGATGGGAAGAAGCAAAACTTTTTGTAAATCCATTGAATAGAATTTTGTATTTTGTAAATTTGCAGCATTTGATATTGAAAGTTTTGAATCCTTTTTATATTCCAATATAGCTTTATGCGCTTTTATTTGATGTTCATGTAAACTATTATTAACATTTTCATTTTCGTTTTCTTGATTTCTGAGAAAAGCGCATTGATCACATAAATCCGATTTAGGCTGGCAAAGTGAAACATTTAATTCTTTCAAAATTTTTCGATAACTTTCCATTCTGCAAATATTGGGATTTTTGATATCAAAATTTTCATACATCTCACGTACAGTTAACTCCCTTGGCAAATACCGCATATTCGGAACGTTGTACCTCCTATAATGGCTAACTACGGGATGGTACGATTCAATATGTTGAACTATTCCTCCTCTTCCTGCTTGGCACTACGGCCCATAGTGAGCCTTCGCCTCCCTAATTATCTGCTTCCAATTATTTCTGTCTACGGCATTCGTTCTCCAATTGTTTATTTGTAGCTCGCTTAAAATTTCATTAAAATTATCTTTCCATCTAACTCTTGGTCTGCCAACTGGTCTTTTTCCAACTGGATTACCATAGAAGATTCTGGATACGGACCTGTCGTTTGGCATTCTGGAAATATGACCTGCCCATCTTAATTTTTGTATTTTAATATACGAACTTAATTGTAAATCTTTAAATTGTTGTATGCATTCTTCATTCGTACGAAGTCGAAGCGATCCTTCTGACGTTCTGACAGGACCCAGAATTCTTCGGAGAATCTTGCGCTCAAAAATATCTAATTTTTCTTCTTAATTTTTTCTAAGACTCCAAGTTTCACATCCATACGATACCACTGGTCTTATCAAAGTTTTGTACAGTTTTATTTTTGTTTTCCTTGTGATATAGTTTGATTTAAAGAGGTTTAGCATGGAGAAATAACATTTATTTCCAGATTTTAGTCTTTCGTCTATTTCTGCATTATTTGAGCCTTCTATGTCAACTACTGATCCTAAATATTTGACATCTTTAACACTTTCAAATTCCATATCTCCCACAGCAATTGTTTGTGTATGTGGTTGATTTCTTGCTGTTATTTGAGTTTTAAGGTACTTTGTTTTCTCTGCATTGACTTTCAAACCAAATTGGGCAGCTTTTTCTTGTAATTTTGTAAAGTTTTCTTTTACAACATTTATGTCTCTGCCTATCAGGTCGAGGTCATCAGCGTAGCCTAGAATTTGTGAAGATTTACACCAAAGTGATTGTTTTGTTTCAATCTCTGATTCACGGATAATTTTTTCAAGTGCCAGATTAAATAACATTGGCGCTAGCCGATCTCCCTGTCTCACTCCTGTTTTTGTTTCGAACGGTTCAGAGAGGTCACCTTGAATGCGGACACAATTTTTACTGTTTTCAGTAGTCATTTTTGCCAGGTTGACCAGTTTCTTTGGGATTCCCAGTTCCACCATTGCGTTCCATAGGGGACCTCTTTGTATGCTGTCGTACGCTTTCATACAATCTACAAAGACGTGATGAGTGGGGATGGAAAATTCTCTACATTTTTCCATTATTTGTCTAAGACTAAAGATTTGATCAGTTGTAGAGCGACCAGCTACAAATCCGCTTTGATATTCGCCAATTATATCTTTATAATAGCATTCCATTTTTGTGCATAAAATGCCAGCAATTATTTTGTATACGCTGTTTAATAGTGATATTCCCCTGTAGTTATTGCATACCATTTTATCACCCTTTTTGTGTATCGGCACTATGACGCCTACTGTCCAATCATCCGGCATCCTTGTTGAACTATTAGTGATCGGTTAATTTGTTTCTTAGATTTTTTACCCCTATTCTCCTTCACCATACCGCCGCAAGGATCTTTTTTTTAATTGCAGCTTCCAATTCTGTTATAACGGAGTCGTTTGTATAGCCCAAAGTGTTTAAGAATGTCAAACGGCAAACTGATATATCTGTTAAATTTGGGAGAGGCATGGAGTATTTTCTGCTTTCTGATCTATTTCGAACTGCGTTTTGTTTTTTTCTTTGAACGGTGACTAATTGTACGTGTTTACTTAACCATTTCCTATGGCTTGTGTCGTCTAAAATTCAAAAGTTTTCCCAAATTTGTTGCCTTGTGTCATCTGTTAACATTGTGCAATTTTTTCTGCATTTACCTGTGCACTTCCTTCTTATACGATGTTTTATTTTGTCTCTTTCACCTTTTTCAGTTTAAGTCATTTTTTTGTTTGTCTATTTGTGTTTGAAGTTTCCTGTTGTACTATTAGATTACCTTCTGTTGAATTACTCGAATTGCTTTCTGCTGGAATGTAATCTTTATCAGCCACATTATCATCGCTATCAAAATTACTCGAATTGCTTTCTGCTGGAATGTAATTTTTATCAGCCACATTATCATCGCTATCAAAATCGATTTGCTCATTATATTCTATTTCTTCAGCAATTTCTGTGTTTATTCTTGTATTTTCAGAAATCTTCTATAGAGATAAAAAATATCAGGTATTTTATTAATTTTTTATTAAATAATTATTTCTTAATACCCTTTTTTTATTAATTTCCTCACGTGCTAAGGAAACAATTTTTTCCGCTCTGCTGATCATAATTAATATTCAACAATGTTTACTCGAAGTAAAACAACAAAACGATCTTTTCTACTTAAAATTCTATTAAAAACTACGTAAATAACATAAAATCTATAATACAATAACAATGTAATGCCATATTGTAAATAATATAGCAAAATTCATAATTTTAAATACATATAAGTATAACTGCATCAGTATTCTTGTTATTATCATAAACTCGAATACATACCTATACATTTTATCTCTTTATAATCTACGTGCACGTACATGTCTATATATTCTATATCTACTACGTAATCTAGATACATACTAATAATTTTTATACCCGTATGACTATATGTCCAAGGGTATAATAAATTTGCCATTACGTTTGTGACGCAGAGAAGGAGGGGGGGTAGATATAGACTCAAGTGTATGGATCGGATCAGAATCGAAAAATAAATCGATTTAGCTATGTATGTCCGTCCGTCCGTCCGTCCGTCCGTCCATCATCACGATAACTCAAAAAGTAAAGGAGCTACGATTATGAAATTTTCACAAATTCGTTTTTATGCAAAAAACGGAAGCGAGTTTTAAATTCAGCCATTTTGGTCCACGGGTTCGAGTACCTGCCATACAACTTCTAATTTTATATGACCATTACTCTATACCTATGGAAGCTGCGTGTCTGAAATTTTGCCAAAAGTAGTTTAGTATAATGGCCAAAGTTACTGCAAAATTTGGTTGGTCTACTGCAGAGGGTTCGAGTAGCTGCGATACAACTCCTTCTTTTATATGAGCTTTAAACTACACCTGATGAAGCTGGGTGTCTGAAATTTTGCAAAAAATAGTTTAGTGTAATGGCCAAAGTTACTGCAAAATTTAGTTGGTCTACTGCAAAGGGTTCGAGTAGCTGCCATACAACTCCTTCTTTTATTGGAGCATTACTCTACACCTAATAAAGCTGAATGTTTGAAATTTTGCCAAAAGTAATTAACCGGATAATATAATGTATATGTTACGGTCATACGGGTATCCCAGAGTTGACACAGTCTACTCTACTACACTCTTCCTCGTTTTTTCTATTTTTATTACATTAAAAATAGAGTACAAAAAACCAGTAAACATTGAAAAAGGAGAATTAAAAAAAAAAACAATTTAATTTTGTTAGTTACTGTGTTTTTGCTTGGGACAGCCGTTTTGTGATTACACAAAACCGATATATTTTTCACTTTTAAAACACATTAAGTACAAACACCAAATTAGAACACAGTAACTCATTGCAATTACTGTGTTTTAATTTGGGATTTGTTTGTTACTGTGTTTTGAACTAGGAATCGTGATGTAAACAATGCACTTACTGTGTTTTGGAAGCATCATTTTTACTCACTGAGGGTTCAGATCGTAAAAGTGACAATGTACAATATTAGGAAACAACATAGTAAGTCCATTTTTGCTCTTAACTCGAATTTGATCATATTGTTAGTTACTGTATTTTTGCTTGGTACAGCCGAGCTGTTGGACCGCAATGGGTTAATGCAACTCAATAAAATTTTTTTTTGGGCTTTCTTTTTAGCCAAAGCAGAATTTCATAAAATCGGAAAAAATTTGGTACCCAAAATTTTTTTTTACCAACCATCGGCCCGACATGGGATAACAAATTCAAAAACTGTTAATAGTGTCAACTCAATTCTCAAGGAGCATCACGTATACAAAATTTGAAGTCAATTGGTCAAACCGTTTTCATTTTAGAATAAAGAAGTTTAAATACTTGCACCACAGCCCCAACTTGGCGGCCCGTTAGATCAAAATTTTTGGGCCACGATTTCTTTCCGTACCCAAAATTCTCTATATACACATTTTCCTGAAAAACGGCTGGGCAGTTTAGGAGTCTATTCGCTACATACAAATAAACAAACAAACAAACAAAAAAACAAACTTTCGCTTTATATATATAGATAGATAGATAAAAAAAAAAAAATAATTTTTCTCTAAACCAAAAATTTAAAAGAAAATATACCAAATATAACAAAAAATTTAATAGGAAAAAATTTACCTTACTTATTCTTCAGAGTCAAAATATTTTTCAATTAATTTTATTTAAAATTTTTTTTCAAAAACAATATAACTCAAAAATTATAGTTTTCAAAAATATAGTTTTGATTAATATTTAAAAAATTAATATATTTATATTTAACAAATAATATACAAATATTTAAATTATGCAATAACATTATTGATTTTATTAAAAAGTATAATAAAAAAAAATTTTCTTAAATAATAGATTTTTTAAAAAAAATTTTATTGATTTTAATACAAAAATACAATTTCTTAAATAAATTTTTTTTTCCATAAAAATTAATTTGATTTCTAAAAATCTCAAATATAATCAGATTTCTTATATTTCTCCCACTACCAAAAAGGAAAAATGTCTTTAATTAAAAATATTCTTACAAAAATTTTATCTTTTTCTTTATTTCAAAAAAAAAATAATTATTAATTATTATATGTTAATTTAATTAGATGTTGGTTTTTTTTTTTTTTAGTATAATATATTAAAAGTTATTAGATAAATGATTGTTAAGATCTAAATTTGTTGCATAACTACTCTTTTCTAAATTTTGATTGATTTTTTTGCTTTTCTTTTTTATCTTTTAAATATGCTTTTCTTTCTTTTATTTTTTTATTTTCTTCTTTTAAATATCCTTTATTTTTTTTATTTTCTTCTTTTAAATATTCTTTTATTCTTTTTCTTTTCTTTTGGTAAAGTCTCTTTATTTTTAATTTTTTTATTTCTATCTAATCATTTTAAATTTTTTTTTTAAATTTTCATATATTTTTAGCACATTTTCAAAAAATTTTGTAAAAATGTGCCTATATAGCTTCACTCTGTCCGTCCGTCCGTATGTTTAGAAAAACTTTTACACCGTTTGAAATAGAGTAAAGAAATTTTAACCATGGGTAGTTTTTGCAAAAAAAATAATTTCGTAGAAGAAGTTTTTTCTGTAGCCCCACCGGTTACGGGGCTACAGCCTCCCAAATTTGGAAAAAGCCCTATATTTAAATTGTTATAACAAGAGTTCTGTTACATATATTTCAATCTGAAAACGGCAAACGATAGCTGGTTTCATAAACTTTATAAATTTTTAAAAGGCAAGTGCTTAGGGCTGCCATACGGTACTAAAATTTAACATTACGCAAAACTCAATATTTGCAAAATTTTTGTCCACACATATCTTTTAAACGGTTGAAGCTAGAGTCTTGAAATTTTGGGACTAGTTAGATACTCAGAAATTAGTTTTTGTCAAGCCTCCTATTTAGGAGCTATAAGGGCTCGAAAATTGAAATTTAGCTATTTTTAAACACCTGTAACTTGAATACCTGTCCAAATTTTTTTTTAGTGATACACAAAATTCAAAGCTCTATAATTATATTTCAACATGTGTCGAAGGTTTTTCTTAATTTTGAAGGATGACGAAGCTACAGCCCCTGCAAATTCCAAAAAAGCCCTATATTTAAATTTATATAACAAGAGTTCTGTTAGGTTTATTTTCAACCAAAAAACGGAATAAGAGAGCTGCTTTTACAGTATTTACAAAAATATGTCGCTCAAATATATAGGGTTGCCATACGGTACTAAAATTTACCATTATATAAAACTCAATTTTTGCAAAATTTTTGGTCCCACATATCTTCTAAACGGATTAAGATAAGATCTTGAAATTTTGGAAGAGGTTAGATCCCAAAAAAATTGTAGGAGTCGGTTAACAAAATTTTTTTATGAAGTCCCCTATTTAGGAGCTAGAAGGGCTCGAAAATTAAAATTTTACTATTTTTAATCAACTGTAACTTGAATACCTGTCCAATTTTTCTTTAATTAATATACAAAATTTAAAGGTCCAACATTATTTTTTAACATATGTTAAAGGTTTTTCTTAAATTTAAAAGCGGTTCCTTAAATTGAGGAAAGTGTCTCTCAGTTTTACCCAGTTTTACTTAGATAGTACAATTCTAAGTAAAATTTCAAATTTTTGTGAAACTCACAATTTAATTCCTAGAATCTAAACAAATAGTAGCGGAGGGGGGGGGGGGGGGGGAGTTAGATGAAGTTAGTTCCTTGAGAAATTTGGCAACCTTCCCAAATGAAGGGCTATAACAACTTTAAAATTAAAAATTTAATGTTAGAAGTAAATTTTATAAATCAGCAGTAACTATTTCCAAGTAAATATTTCCAGAGTTAAACTCAGTATGTAATCTATATATATAAAAGGGAATGTTTGTGGGTTTGTTTGTTTGTTTGTTTGTTTGTTTGTTTGTTTGTTTGTTTGTATGTAGCGAATAGACTCCTAAACTGCCCAGCCGATTTTCATGAAAATTTGTATATAGGGGTTTTTGGGTACGGAAAGAAATCGTGGCCCAAAAATTTTGCTCTAACGGACCGCCAAGTTGGGGCTGTGGTGCAAGTATTTAAACTTCTTTGTTCTAAAATGAAAACGGTTTGACCGATTGACTTCAAATTTTGTATACGTGATGCTCTTTGAGAATTGAGTAGACACTATTAACAGTTTTGGAATTTGTTAACCCATGTCGGGCCGACGGGTGGTCAAAAAAAATTTTGGGTCCAAACTTTGTCCGATTTTACGAAATTCTGCTTTGGTTTAAAAGAAAGCCCCAAAAAAATTTTTGTTGAGTTCCATTAACCCTTTGCGGCCCAACAGCTTTTTATAGGTTTTTTCAATACTTTACTCTAAATTCGAAACGGTTTGACCGATTGACTTCAAATTTTGTATACGTGATGCTCTTTGAGAATTGAGTAGATACTATTGACAGTTTTGGAATTTGTTAACCCATGTCGGGCCGACGGGTGGTCAAAAAAAATTTTGGGTCCAAATTTTGTCCGATTTTACGAAATTCTGCTTTGGCTTTAAAGAAAGCCCAAAAAAAAATTTTGTTGAGTTCCATTAACCCATTGCGGCCCAACAGCTTTTTATAGCTTTTTTCAATACTTTACTCTAAATTCGAAACGGTTTGACCGATTGACTTCAAATTTTGTATACGTGATTCTCCTTGAGAATTGAGTAGATACTATTGACAGTTTTGGAATTTGTTAACCCATGTAGGGCCGACGGGTGGTCAAAAAAAATTTTGGGTCCAAATTTTGTCCGATTTTACGATATTCTGCTTTGGCTTAAAAAAAAGCCCCAAAAAAAATTTTGTTGAGTTCCATTAACCCATTGCGGCCCAAAACCTTTTTATAGGTTTTTTCAATACTTTATTCTAAATTCGAAACAGTTTGACCAATTGACTTCAAATTTTGTATACGTGATGCTCCTTGAGAATTGAGTTGACATTATTAACAGTTTTGGAATTTATTAACCCATGTTGGGCCGACGGGGTGTCAAAAAAAATTTTGGGTCCGAATTTTGTCCGATTTTATGAAATTCTGCTTTGGCTAAAAAGAAAACCCACAAAAAAATTTTCTTGACTTGCATTAACCCATTGGGGCCAACAGCTTTTTATAGGTTTTTTCAATACTTAACTCTAAATTAAAAACGGTTTGACCGATTTTCTTTAAATTTTATATACGTGCTCCCCTGTAAGAATTGAGTTGACACTATTAACAGATTTGGAATTTGTTAACCCATGTCGGTCAAAATAATTTTGGAAGCTAATATTGTCAAATTTTGCGAAGTACTGCTTTGGCTAAAAAGAAAGCCTCAAAAAAATTTTTTGTGAGTGATTTGGAAGCAAATTACGTCCAATTTTGCGCAATACTGCTTTGCCCAAAGAGAAAGTGTAGTTCCGTTAACCAAGTGGGGCACAGTGGCTTTTAATAGATTTTTGCGTTACTTAACTCTAAATTAGAAACGATTTGACCGGTTTACTCCAAATTTTATATGTGTGAAGCAACTTGAAAATGGAGTTGAGTCTGTTAACAGTCGGTCCTGCGATTTTTCAAAAAATTTTTTTGGAAGTAAATTACGTCAAAATTTGGAAAGTAGTTCGTACTGCTTTGAATTACAGAAAATTTCAAAAATTACTAGAATAATCCTAGAAAAATCGTTTTAAAAAGATTGCTTTCACACATTTTAAAATTTACATGTGTAAACCGTGTGTAAGTTTTGTGTTAACTTTTTGCAGTAACATCAAATTCAATTAAACCTCCATTGAGAGGCGCAGCAACGCGCACCGGGTATTAGCTAGTCTATCTATATATATAAAAATGAAAGTTTGTTTATTTGTTTGTTTGTTTGTTTGTTTGTATGTTTGTTTGTAGCGAATAGACTCCTAAACTGTTCAGCCGATTTTCATGAAAATTTGTATATAGGGGTTTTTGGGTACGGAAGGAAATCGTGGCCCAAAAATTTTGCTCTAACGGACCGCCAAATTGGGGCTGTGGTGCAAGTATTTAAACTTCTTTGTTCTAAAATGAAAACGGTTTGACCGATTGACTTCAAATTTTGTATACGTGATGCTCTTTGAGAATTGAGTAGACGCTATTAACAGTTTTGGAATTTGTTAACCCATGTCGGGCCGACGGGTGGTCAAAAAAAATTTTGGGTTCAAATTTTGTCCGATTTTATGAAATTCTGCTTTGGCTAAAAAGAAAACCCAGAAAAAAATTTTATTGACTTGCATTAACCCATTAGGGCCAACAGCTTTTTATAGGTTTTTTCAATACCTAACTCTAAATTAAAAACGGTTTGACCGATTTTCTTCAAATTTTGTATACGTGCTCCCCTGTGAGAATTGAGTTGACACTATTAACAGATGTAGAATTTGTTAACCCATGTCGGCCCGACGGTTGGTCAAAATAATTTTGGAAGATAATATTGTCAAAATTTGCGAAGTACTGCTTTGACTAAAAAGAAAGTTTCAAAAAATTTTGTTGAGTGATTTGGAAGCAAATTACGTCCATTTTTGCGTAATAATGCTTTGCCCAAAGAGAAAGTGCAGTTCCGTTAACCCAGTGGGGCACAGTGGCTTTTAATAGATTTTTGCGTTACTTAACTCTAAATTAGAAACGATTTGACCGGTTTTCCTCAAATTTTATATGTGTGAAACAACTTGAAAATAGAGTTGAATCTGCTAACAGTCGGTCCTACGATTGTTCAAAAAAAATTTTTTGGAAGTAAATTACGTCAAAATATGGAAAGTAGTTTGTACTGCTTTGAATTACAGAAAGTTTCAAAAATTACTAGAACATTATTCTTTTTAAAACCTAGAAAAATGGTTTTAAAAAGATTGCTTTCATTCATTTTAAAATTTACATGTGTAAACCGAGTGTAATTTTTGTGTTAACTTTTTGCAGTAACATCAACTTCAATGAAACCTCCATTGAGAGGCGCTGCAACGCGCACCGGGTATTAGCTAGTACAATATAATTTTGAAAATGTGCTTTTTTAAAAACCCTTAGTTTTTTTTCATCACTCGTTTTATTTAAATTTATTTATTATTTAGAAATTTTTTTTTTTTTTTTTATTTTAAATTGGCAAGAATTATAAATTTTTTTTTATATTTCCTTTTTATTATTTCCTTTTTAAAAAATTTACGAGGATTTTAGATTTTACAAAATTTACTTTTCTCTCGTTTTTGGAGATACTTATTGACGGAACAAACACCATGTAAAAACTTACAAGGGTTTAGAATTTTTAAGTTGTTTAGAAAGGAACACTATGTTCCCTTCTTAATTTTTATACCCGTGCATACATATATGAACATCGGGTATATTAAAATTACTCCTCCGTTTGTAACGCATCGAAATAGATGAGCTAGATATAGTGTCAAGGGTACGTATCGAATCAGCATCAAAAAGTGAATCGAACTAGCTATGTGTGTCCATCCGTCCGTCAGCACGATAACTCAAAAACTAAAGTTCTGAAACTTTCACAACGTAATTTTTAGACAATTTGTAGGTTCCCTATTGGTTAAAATCGTTAAAATTTTGGTTAAAATCGGACAAAGGCTTCGGGTAGCTGCCATACAAATTTTTCGAAATTATATGAATATTTTCAAAATTAATAACTAAATAGAAACCAAATATAAAAACAAACAAAAAGTAGTTATTTTATTAATCGATTCATGGTGTAGAGGTTAGGACATGGGACTTGTAGTCAAAATGACTCGGTTCGAATCCAGGCTACGGAAAAATTTTTCTTTTTCTAAATTTATATTTTGTTATCTATTTTCTTCTATTTTCTTTTTAATAAAATATATGTATTTATTTTATGTATCAAAAATTTTACTTTATAGAAATTTTGACAGTAAACTCTCATTTATATTAAAAATTATTAATTTTTTTAAATATTTTTACAAAATATTCAAATTGTTATTTAAAACAAATAATTGATACCATAACAACTACAATTATTTAAAAAAAAAAAAATTAAGATAAACAAAAACTCGTTGTGTGGGCAAATTATTAATTGTTCTATGGTGTAGTGGTTAGGACATGGGACTAGTAGTCAAAACTTTCGGTTCGAGTCCAGGCTGGAGCAAAATTTTTTTTTTTTTTTATAAATTCATCTTAAAACTCTCATTTATAAATTATTCATTTTTTTAATACATTTTTAAAAAAATTCAAAACAGTTATTCAAAACAAACAATTGATACCATAGCAATTATAATAATTTAAAAAAAAAATTGAGATTAACAAAAAATCGATGGTTAGGACGTCGACCTTTTAATTGAAAAGTGTGGGTTTGGATCTCGTTCAGAGCATATTTTTTTTTTAAATTCATTTTTTTTTTAATTAATTTTTGTTTTTTTATTAAATTTTTTTGTAATTAAATCTAAAAAACAAATATTTTGAAATTTCTGTCAAACAGTTCAATTGCAATATATGAAATTCTTATTTATTTAATACATAGTACTATAGTGTACACACGGGTATCTAAAAGTTGACAAGGGCAACTATAATCTTCCTCGTTTTTTATTGGTTTTAAAATTAAAATTTATATTTAATTTTAGTTTAATTAATTATTATTACTATAAAAATTATGTTTATTTTTATTATTTATTTTAAATAATTTATAATGATAATTTTTACGACCTACATGAAAAATATTGCTACATTCATTGTTGACCGCTGCTTCTTTAGTAAATGATCAATTTTTACTATGGTTGCCTGATTTTGTCTGTTGTCCTATTTTTCTATTTCACCTTTACTATTACACCTTCTATTTCCCTTTTACACCTTTCAGTTTATTTTCTTATAATAAAATTCTAATTTTATTTAGTTTTTTCTTTTCAGTCACTTTTTATACTCTTGCAGTGTTTCTTAAAATTTTTTTATACAAATTCTTTACTAATTCACTTACACTGTGCCTAGAGCAGCCTCACTCTAGGTATAGTAGAAAAAAGGCTTGATCACAGTAAAAATCAGGAAAAATCAATGTTTACTTTAAAAATTTAATTTTAAATTTAGATAATTTGACTAACCGAGTGTTTTTCACGGTACTAAACGAATCGCGGTCCCTGCTCCCTTGGATCTTTTGATCCTCGAGTCCCTGCTCAGGCGCCAGTTAAGGTTTCAAGGGTAATCTGTTTCCTTCTTTAAAAAATTTTAAAAATAAAAAGATTTGTTTTAATTTTTAAGAAATTATGTCTTTATTATTAGACTTTTGATTTTAGAATACAATTTTCTTACAGAGTTACATTTATTTATTATATTCAATTTTACCATATTTTGCTTATCTCCTCTTCCATATTCTCCCTGTTGTCAAAACCTCAAAATGGTAATCTCAATTTAATTATTTATTTAGTTAATTAGTTTAAAAATGCATTTCCTCATTCTGAAGTTTTGAGAATAAAAATTAAAGAATTATAAATCAAAAGAAATATTTATTTAACAAAAATCAATATTAACAAATTTTAACCCAAATGGTCATATTATAATTTCATATAAAAAATGTTTACTTAACAAAAATCAATTTTAACCCAAATGGTCATTGAAGTAGTACAAAATTAAAAAATTAAAAAATGCTGATTTATAATATTTAATTGGTAGTATTTTGTATTTATTTATGTTCATAGTATTTCATTCATTAAAAATAAAACAAAATTTTAAAACATTGAACTTGATAAATAAAATTATATCATATTACAATTCTGATAATTTTATTATAAAACAAGTAAAGAAACAGTCAGTCGGTGCAACCGACTTAGAAATACCCTACACCTATTTGATTGGTAAGGACATATCCATAAGTCATTTTAACACCATAAAATCTGTAATTAATTTGATCGTAAGACATAGCTAACCAAATTAACCTTATAATACTAAAAACATTTTCTAATTACACTATCTATTAAAAAATATTGCAAATTCTTACTAATTTATCTATTTAAAAATATTAAAAAACAAACAAACTTGAAATAAATGAAAATATATTTATTCCAATTCAATTACAGAATGAAAAAACTCTAATTATTAAATTTTGTGATAAAAAAATAATCAAAGCATAATATATTTAATAATCCAAATTTTTCAAAATTGCAATTATTTTAAATGGTTAGTTTATATACCTAATAGAAAAGCTTATAAACGCAAAATATGCAATAAATGTATTTCTAAAATACAATTACAAATTTAGACTTTTTCATATAATTCATTTAAATATTCAAATAAATTTTACATAAATGCAGCAAGTACCTTTAAACATATCTGAACCACTACAATTAAGTCTAGATTTCGGAGACACATAGGACATAGGAAATATATTCTTTGGCTTTGAAATTAAACTCGACCAGAAACAATTCCCATGGTACTTTCATTACTAGTAACCTAGAGTTTAAATTTCATCAAAATAGCGGCATTATTTTTTGAGTTATGGTGTTTTTAAGATATATGTTTTTTAGTCCTTGAACTTGTCAAGGGTTCCAGAACCCGAAACCATGGTACGATTTCGCCCATATGCAGTCCCGTCATACTTTCAATACTAGTTAACCCTTGTATACAATTGGAACGTTCTATCTTAATTTTAATTTACTAGTTTTATTAATTTCGATGATAAGCACATTTGGGGGGTCTAAGAGAGGTCCTGAACCACCAGTTTAAATGATCCCAAATTAGGGGGGCACAGAAAAAATAGTAAAGAACACCCTGTGCCAAATTTGAAGCTTCTACATTTGTTTCAAGTTACTATTTTTATTAATTTCGAAAATATGCTTTAAGGTCCTCGGAACTGAGTGGCTGGTCCCCGACCCACTAGTCCAATGGGGCCCAAATTTCAAAGACACTTACGCAATAGGAAGGGACACCCTGATACCAAAGGTTGGAGGTTATATCTTCATTGGTTTCGGAATTACGTTAGTTTGGCCTAAATTCGATCAAAAAGTTCTCAGTTCCGAACCCATTGTCCAATCCTCATCGTACGCAATCGCCGCCATAGTTTCATTACCAGTAACCTACAGCACAAATTTCATGAAGATAGCCTCATTAGTTGTTGAGTTATCGCGATTTTTAATATATGTTCGTTATCCCTGACACCGACTTAAAGGTCCAGAATCCGAACCCATTGGCTGATTTCGCCCTTATACAGCCCGCGCTTTACTTATAGTACTAGTTAACCCTTGTACACTATTTGAACGGTCTATCTTAATTTGAAGTAACTATTTTTAGTAATTTCGTTTATAAGCCTTTAAAACTTGGGAGGTCTGCGAGGGGTACTGAACCACCTCTCCAATTGATCCCAAATCAAGGGAAGACGCAAGAGATAGTAAAGAATACCCTTGTGGCAAATTGGAAGCTTCTACATTTTTTCAAGTTGTTATTTTTATTAATTTTAAAGATATGCTTTAAGGTCTTCGGAAATGTGTGGCTGGTCCCCGACCCAGTACTCCAATGGGACCCAAATTCCCAAGACACTTAGGAAATAGGAAGGGACACCCTGATACTAAATTTGGAGGTTCTATCTTCATTGGTTTCGGAATTATGCTCGTTTGGCCTAAATTCGATCAAAAAGTTCTAGGTTCCGAACCCATGGTTCAATCCCGACCTTACGCAATCCCCGAAGTAGTTTCATTACTAGTAACCTACAGCACAAATTTGATGAAGATAGCGTCATTAGTTGTTGAGTTATCGTGATTTTTTATTTATGTTCGTTAGCTCTTCGATCGATTAAAAGGTCCAGAATCCGAACCCATGGGCCGATTTCGCCCATATGCAATCCCCGCCGTACTTTCAGTTCTAGTAATATATAGTTAAAATTTCATCAAGATAGCTCCATTATTTTTTGAGTTATCGTGCCTACGGACGGACGGACGGACAGACGGACGGGCGGACATGGCTATATCGACTCAGGCGGTCACGCTGATCACAAATATATATATTTTTCCATATCTAGCTCGCTTCCTTTAGGTGGTTACAAACACCATACCAAAGTTAATATACCCCTTTACCTATTCTATAGGTGTAGGGTATAACGAGGAAGATTATAGTTGCCCTTGTCAACTTTTAGATACTCGTGCGTACACTATTATTATTAAATAAATAAGAATTTCATATATTGCAATTGAACTGTGTGACAGAAATTTCAAAATATTTGTTTTTTTATATTTATTACAAAAAAAATGATTAAAAAAAAAAAAATGTATTAAAAATTAAGATAAATTTAAAAAAAAAATATGCTCTGAATGAGATTCGAACCCACACTTTTCAATTAAAAGGTCGACGTCCTAACCACTGAGCCATCGATTTTTTGTTCATCTGAATGTTTTTTTAAATTATTATAGTTGCTATGGTATCAATTGTTTGTTTTGAATAACTGTTTTGAATTTTTTTAAAAATGTATTAAACAAAATGAATAATTTTTAAATGAGAGTTTTAAGATGAATTTAAAAAAAAAAAAAATTTTGCCCCAGCCTGAACTCAAACCGAAACGTTTTGACTACTAGTCACATGTCCTAACCACTACACCATAGAACAATTAATAACTTGCCTACACAACGAGTTTTTATTTATCTTAATTTTTTTTTTAAATAATTGTAGTTGCTATGGTATCAATTGTTTGTTTTAAATAACAGTTTTGAATTTTTTTATAAAAATATTAAAAAAAATTAATAATTTTTAATATAAATGAGAGTTTTCTGTCAAATTTTCTATAAAATAAAATCTTGCATACATAAAATAAATACATATATATTTTATTAAAAAGAAAATAGAAGAAAATAGATAACAAAAAATTAATTAAAAAAAAAAAAATTTTCCCTAGCATGGATTTGACCCGAGACATCTTTACTACAAGTCCCATATCCTTACCACTACACCATGAAGCAATTAAAAATTTAGTTACATTTTGTTTTTTTTATATTTGGTTTCTATTTAGTTATTAATTTTGAAAATATTCATATAATTTCGAAAAATTTGTATGGCAGCTAACCGAAGCCTTTGTCCGATTTAAACCAAAAACAATAGGGAACCTACAAATTGTCTAAAAATTACTTTGTGAAAGTTTCAGAACTCTAGCTCTTATAGTTTTTGAGTTATCGTGCTGACGGACGGACGGACGGACACACATAGCTAGATCGATTCACTTTTCGATGCTGATTCGATACGTACCCTTGACACTATATCTAGATAGTCTATTTCAATGCGTTACAAACGGAGGAGTAATTTTAATATACCCGATGTTCATATATGTATGCACGGGTATAAAAATGAGTAATTTATTATGAGTTTTTTTTTATATTTATTATGAGTTATTTATTACTCAATGTACAGCATTACATAGAAACATTGTATTACTTTGAAATTTTATTGAAGTAACTATTTGTAGTAATTTCGTTTATAAGCTTTTAAAACTTGGGAGGTCTGCGAGGGGTACTGAACCACCTCTCCAATTGATCCCAAATCAAGGGAAGACGCAAGAGATAGTAAAGAACACCCTTGTGGCAAATTGGAAGCTTCTACATTTTTTCAAGTTGTTATTTTTATTAATTTTAAAGATATGCTTTAAGGTCTTCGGAAATGTGTGGCTGGTCCCCGACCCAGTACTTCAATGGGACCCAAATTCCCAAGACACTTAGGAAATAGGAAGGGACACCCTGATACCAAATTTGGAGGTTCTATCTTCATTGGTTTCGGAATTATGCTCGTTTGGCCTAAATTCGATCAAAAAGTTCTAGGTTCCGAACCCATGGTTCAATCCCGACCTTACGCAATCCCCGAAGTAGTTTCATTACTAGTAACCTACAGCACAAATTTGATGAAGATAGCGTCATTAGTTGTTGAGTTATCGTGATTTTTTATTTATGTTCGTTAGCCCTTCGATCGATTAAAAGGTCCAGAATCCGAACCCATGGGCCGATTTCGCCCATATGCAATCCCCGTCGTACTTTCAGTCCTAGTAATATACAGTTAAAATTTCATCAAGATAGCTCCATTATTTTTTGAGTTATCGTGCCTACGGCAGGACGGACGGACGGACAGACGGACGGACGGACGGACGGACAGACGGACGGACGGACATGGCTATATCGACTCAGGCGGCCACGCTGATCACAAATATATATATTTTTCCATATCTAGCTCGCTTCCTTTAGGTGGTTACAAACACCATACCAAAGTTAATATACCCCTTTACCTATTCTATAGGTGTAGGGTATAACGAGGAAGATTATAGTTGCCCTTGTCAACTTTTAGATACTCGTGCGTACACTATTATTATTAAATAAATAAGAATTTCATATATTGCAATTGAACTGTTTGACAGAAATTTCAAAATATTTGTTTTTTTATATTTATTACAAAAAAAATGATTAAAAAAAAAAAAATGTATTAAAAATTAAGATAAATTTAAAAAAAAAATATGCTCTGAATGAGATTCGAACCCACACTTTTCAATTAAAAGGTCGACGTCCTAACCACTGAGCCATCGATTTTTTGTTCATCTGAATGTTTTTTTAAATTATTATAGTTGCTATGGTATCAATTGTTTGTTTTGAATAACTGTTTTGAATTTTTTTAAAAATGTATTAAACAAAATGAATAATTTTTAAATGAGAGTTTTAAGATGAATTTAAAAAAAAAAAAAATTTTGCCCCAGCCTGAACTCAAACCGAAACGTTTTGACTACTAGTCACATGTCCTAACCACTACACCATAGAATAATTAATAACTTGCCTACACAACGAGTTTTTATTTATCTTAATTTTTTTTTTAAATAATTGTAGTTGCTATGGTATCAATTGTTTGTTTTAAATAACAGTTTTGAATTTTTTTATAAAAATATTAAAAAAAATTAATAATTTTTAATATAAATGAGAGTTTTCTGTCAAATTTTCTATAAAATAAAATTTTTCATACATAAAATAAATACATATATTTTATTAAAAAGAAAATAGAAGAAAATAGATAACAAAAAATGAATTAAAAAAAAAAAAATTTTCCCTAGCATGGATTTGACCCGAGACATCTTTACTACAAGTCCCATATCCTTACCACTACACCATGAAGCAATTAAAAATTTAGTTACATTTTGTTTTTTTTATATTTGGTTTCTATTTAGTTATTAATTTTGAAAATATTCATTAAATTTCGAAAAATTTGTATGGCAGCTAACCGAAGCCTTTGTCCGATTTAAACCAAAAACAATAGGGAACCTACAAATTGTCTAAAAATTACTTTGTGAAAGTTTCAGAACTCTAGCTCTTATAGTTTTTGAGTTATCGTGCTGACGGACGAACGGACACACATAGCTAGATCGATTCACTTTTCGATGCTGATTCGATACGTACCCTTGACACTATATCTAGATAGTCTATTTCAATGCGTTACAAACGGAGGAGTAATTTTAATATACCCGATGTTCATATATGTATGCACGGGTATAAAAATGAGTAATTTATTATGAGTTTTTTTTTATATTTATTATGAGTTATTTATTACTCAATGTACAGCATTACATAGAAACATTGTATTGTTGGGCAACATTGTATTACTTTGAAATTTTGTTGAATAAATTAGAAGTATCGTTAACTTATACAAAAACGAGGAAGATTATAGTTGCCCTTGTCAACTTTAAGATACCCGAGCGTACACTATTATGTATTAAATAAATAAGAATTTCATATATTGCAATTGAACTGTTTGACAGAAAATTCAAAATATTTGTTTTTATACCCTACACCTATAGAATAGGTAAAGGGGTATATTAACTTTGGTATGGTGTTTGTAATCACCTAAAGGAAGCGAGCTAGATATGGAAAAGTATATATATTTGTGATCAGCGTGACCGCCTGAGTCGATATAGCCATGTCCGTCCGTCCGTCTGTCCGTCCGTCCGTAGGCACGATAACTCAAAAAATAATGGAGCTATCTTGATGAAATTTTAACTGTAGATTACTAGGACTGAAAGTACGGCGGGGATTGCATATGGGCGAAATCGGCCTATGGGTTCGGATTCTGGACCTTTTAATCGATCGAAGGGCTAACGAACATAAATAAAAAATCACGATAACTCAACAATTAATGACGCTATCTTCATCAAATTTGTGGTGTAGGTTACTAGTAATGAAACTACTTCGGGGATTGCGTAAGGTCGGGATTGAACCATGGGTTCGGAACCTAGAACTTTTTGATCGAATTTAGGCCAAACGAGCATAATTCCGAAACCAATGAAGATAGAACCTCCAAATTTGGTATCAGGGTGTCCCTTCCTATTTCCTAAGTGTCTTGGGAATTTGGGTCCCATTGGAGTACTGGGTCGGGGACCAGCCACACATTTCCGAAGACCTTAAAGCATATCTTTAAAATTAATAAAAATAACAACTTGAAAAAATGTAGAAGCTTCCAATTTGCCACAAGGGTGTTCTTTACTATCTCTTGCGTGTTCCCTTGATTTGGGATCAATTGGAGAGGTGGTTTAGTACCCCTCGCAGACCTCCCAAGTTTTAAAAGCTTATAATCGAAATTACTAAAAATAGTTACTTCAAATTAAGATAGACCGTTCAAATAGTGTACAAGGGTTAACTAGTACTATAAGTAAAGCGCGGGCTGTATAAGGGCGAAATCAGCCCATGGGTTCGGATTCTGGACCTTTAAGTCGGTGTCAGGGATAACGAACATATATTAAAAATCACGATAACTCAACAACTAATGAGGCTATCTTCATGAAATTTGTGCTGTAGGTTATTGGTAATGAAACTACGTAAGTGTTTTTGAAATTTGGGCCCCATTGGACTAGTGGGTCGGGGACCAGCCACTCAGTTCCGAGGACCTTAAAGCATATTTCCGAAATTAATAAAAATAGTAACTTGAAACAAATGTAGAAGCTTCAAATTTGGCCCAGGGTGTTCTTTACTATTTTTTCCTTGCCCCCCTAATTTGGGATCATTTAAACTGGTGGTTCAGGACCTCTCTTAGACCCCCCAAATGTGTATAAGCTTATCATCGAAATTAATAAAACTAGTAAATTAAAATTAAGATAGAACGTTCCAATTGTATACAAGGGTTAACTAGTATTGAAAGTATGACGGGACTGCATATGGGCGAAATCGTACCATGGTTTCGGGTTCTGGAACCCTTGACAAGTTCAAGGACTAAAAAACATATATCTTAAAAACACCATAACTCAAAAAATAATGCCGGTATTTTGTTGAAATTTAAACTCTAGGTTACTAGTAATGAAAGTACCATGGGACTTGGTTCTGGTCGAGTTTAATTTCAAAGCCAAAGAATATATTTCCTATGTCCTATGTGTCTCCGAAATCTAGACTTAATTGTAGTGGTTCAGCTATGTTTAAAGGTACTTGCTGCATTTATGTAAAATTTATTTGAATATTTAAATGAATTATATGAAAAAGTCTAAATTTGTAATTGTATTTTAGAAATATATTTATTGCATATTTTGCGTTTATAAGCTTTTCTATTAGGTATATAAACTAACCATTTAAAATAATTGCAATTTTGAAAAATTTGGATTATTAAATATATTATGCTTTGATTATTTTTTTATCACAAAATTTAATAATTAGAATTTTTTCATTCTGTAATTGAATTGGAATAAATATATTTTCATTTATTTCAAGTTTGTTTGTTTTTTAATATTTTTAAATAGATAAATTAGTAAGAATTTGCAATATTTTTTAATAGATAGTGTAATTAGAAAATGTTTTTAGTATTATAAAGTTAATTTGGTTAGCTATGTCTTACGATCAAATTAATTACAGATTTTATGGTGTTAAAATGACTTATGGATATGTCCTTACCAACCAAATAGGTGTAGGGTATTTCTAAGTCGGTTGCACCGACTGACTGTTTCTTTAGTTGTTTTATATTTAATTACAAAAAAAATTAATAGAAAAATAAAAATGAATTAAAAAAAAAAATGAATTTAAAAAAAAAATATGCTCTGACCGAGATTCGAACCCACACTTTTCAATTAAAAGGACGACGTCCTAACCACAAAGCCATCGTCTTTTTCTTCAACTCAATTTTTTTTTTAAATTATTATAGTTGCTATGGTATCAATTGTTTGTTTTAGATAACTGTTTTGAATTTTTTTTAGAAATGTAATAAAAAAAAAATTAATAATTTATAAATGAGAGTTTTAAGATGAATTAAGAAAAAAAAAAAAATTTTGCCCCAGCCGGGAATCGAACCGTAAAATTTTGAACACTAGTCCCATGTCCTAACCACTAGACCATAGAACAATTAATATTTTGCCAACAAAACGAGTTTTTATTTATCTTAATTTTTTGTTTTAAATAATTGTAGTTGCTATGGTATCACTTGTTTGTTTTAAATAACAGTTTTGAATTTTTTTATAAAAATATTAAAAAAAATGAATAATTTTTAATATAAATGAGAGTTTTCTGTCAAATTTTCTATAAAATAAAATTTTTCATACTTAAAATAAATACATATATTTTATTAAAAAGCAAATAGTAAACAAAAAATGAATTTAAAAAAAAAAAAAATTTTCCTTGTCCTAAATTCGAACCGAAACATTTTGGCTACAAGAAGCATGTCCTAACCACTACACCATGAATCGACTAATAATTTAACAACATTTTGTTTGTTTTTATATTTGGTTTCTATTTAGTTATTAATTTTGAAAATATTCATATAATTTCGAAAAATTTGTATGGCAGCTACCCTAAGCCTTTATCCGATTTCAACCAAAAACAATAAGGAACCTACAAATTGTCTAAAAATTACGTTGTGAAAGTTTCAGAACTCTAGCTCTTATAGCTTTTGAGTTATCGTGCTGACGGACGGACACACATAGCTAGATCGATTCACTTTTCGATGCTGAATCGACACGTACCCTTGACACTATATCTAGCTCGTATATTTCGATGCATTACAAACGGAGGAGTAGTTTTGATATACCCGATGTTCATATATGTATACACGGGTATAATTATTAATTGAAAAATTTTAATTTACTTTAAGTTTATTTTTCTTTAATGAACTTAATTGTTTTTAATTTAAATTTTTTAAAATTATTTTCATTTTTAATGTCGTTAACCCTTCATATAAAAGTGTTTTCTTTGCTTTTTCATTCTGGAAAAAAATCCAATCGAAAATTGAAAATATTCCTGACGTAGTAATTCTGCACATCTTAAACGTACAATAGTTTAGAACAAAGATATTATGCTTCATTTTGAATACAAAAGTTAATACATTCAACTTGAAACGTTCTCGTACATTAAACCACTTCAATTTTGGAGTACATTAAACCACTGTGGTTTGGGAGCTTTTGTAGCCTTTATAACATTAAATTGGATGAGAAAGCAAAAACAGTTGAGCAATACTCGAAATGTCGCTTTAGCATCTGTAAAACCTGACTGATTTTTAGAGATTAGTTGATGGTTATCTAAAAATTCTTCCAGTTGTATATTTATTATTTTCTCTAAAATTTTTGCCTCGCATGGAATCATATTTATCGCACGAAATTCACTACTTTTTTTAGAATTTTTAACCTTTTCTAATGGGATTACTGTCGTCTCGTTCTAATTTTCAGGAAATTTACTTGTAGGCAGTGAGTCATTAATTATATGTAATAAATTTTCCCCAATAATATCAAAATTACCTAATATTATTTTCTTATTTATAAAATTTACATCTCTTTTATTATTCATGCCCGTAGTAATGTATTTTAACTTACTTATGGTTATGAACCATACTATATAGTATATTACTTATGGTTGCTATCTTTGTCAAACTTTCTCTAAAGATGCTCGTTTTTTTTCGCATGATCCAAAATGTCGCATAGTAAGTGGACTTCTAATAATACTATTTCTGAATGAGTCTTATTAATTAAGTGAGCTTTTGGAATAAAGGTTAACTTGCGTTAATACCAAAAAATTTGAAAATTTCATTGAATCTTTGTGCAAAACGCGTAAACAGGTCAAAACCAAATCAACCCGGACACAAATCGGAAACAAAATATTTTTTGAAAGCCCGCCGGGCCGAAAAGGGTTAATATATTTCGACCAGCTTTACACAACTAACTCTGCTATTTAAATTTATATTTTACAGATTTACCCGGCGTTGCCCGGGAGCGTGCAAATTGTAAAATAGCAAGTTTCAGCCAATTTTTTTAAATACTACTTTGGTTAAAAAGAAAGCTTCAAAAAAATAATCCATTGTGGCCCAATAGCTTTTTAAAGGTTTTTTCGTTGCTTTGCTATAAATTAGAAATGATTTAACCGATTCACTTCAAATTTTGTATATGTGTTCCTCTTTGAGAATGGTGTTCACTCTATTAACAGACTTGGAATTTTTTAGCCCATGCCGACCCGATGGTTGTTCAAAAAAAATTTTTTAAGTAAAGTACTCCCAATTTTTAAAAGTAGGTAAAATTTCTTTGAATTAGGGGAATGTTAAAAAAGATGTTTTGTCGAGTTCTTTTAACCGATTGCGAAACAAAAACCTTAAAAAATAGTTTGCAAAACAGTTTGAACGATTATCTCTAATTTCTCTTTACGTGGTGCTTCTTGAAAATTTCGTGCTCCTTGACGATCGAGTTGAGGATGGTGGGTTTCCGGCGAATAATGTTAACTGACTTAAAATATTTATTTTCATTATTATTTAATAACTATGAAAAGTTTCAAATGAAATTTGATAAATTTGTTGAACAATTGCAAGAATAATTCTAAAAAAAGCGTTTTAAAAAATTTCTTTATTACACTTTAAAATTAACGTGTAGTTTTTGTTTTAACTTTTTTCAATAAGGTTTGACTATAGGTCAAAAGGGTATACTAATTTTGCTATTATGTCATTATACCATGTCAATAGTAGTTTCTTGAATTGCCAACGTTTGAATAAAATATAGTCGATGGTTTAGAAAAGGTTAACAAATCTGCTTGCAACTTATATTTTGTTTTGTACTTACTCGAAAATTCGACTACGCTCTTCCTCGTTTTTTTATGATTTTATGATAGAAATGTAGGCTTCGTTTTTGCAAAAACTGTTTTAAAATACTATGTATTTAAGCATAATTATAGGAATTTATTTTTTAATTTTTAGATTTTATTTGAAGAAAACTGCAATTTTACACTGAAATCTATTTTTAACAAGTGATGAAAAAAAACCAAGGGTTTTTAAAAAAGCACATTTTTAAAATTATATTGTATTACATACTGAGTTTAACTTTGGAAATATTTACTTGGAAATAGTTACTGCTTACTTATAAAATTTACTGCTAACAATAAAGTTTTTATTTTAAAGTTGTTATAGCCCTTCAATGGGGAAGGTTGTCAAGTTTCACAAGGATCTAACCCCCCCCCTTCGTCCCCCTTCATGTTTTTAGGTTATAGGAATTAAATTGTAAAAATTTTGAATTTTACTTAGAATTATACAATCTAAGCAAAAATGGGTAAAACTGAGAGACACTTTCTTGAACCGCTTTTAAATTTAAGAAAAACCTTTAACATATGTTAAAATATAATGTTGGGCCTTTAAATTTTGCATACTAAAAAAAAAAAAATTGGACAGGTATTCAAGTTACAGGTGCTTAAAAATAGCAAAATTTAAATTTTCGAGCCTTTATAGCTCCTAAACAGGGGGCTTGACAAAAAAATTTTGTTATCCGACTCCTACTAATATTTGAGGATCTAACTTCTCTCAAAATTTCAGGACCCTATCTTAAACCGTTTAGGAGATATATGGGACCAAAAATTTTGCAAAAATTGAGTTTTATATAATGGTAAATTTTAGTACCGCATGGCAACTCTATACATTTTGCTTTTAAATATTTATAAAGTTTATAAAACCAGCTATCGTTTGCCGTTTTCAGATTGAAAATATATCTAACAGAACTCTTGTTATAACAATTTAAATATAGGGCTTTTTCCAACTTTGGGGGGCTGTAGCCTCGTAACAGGTGGGGCTACAGAAAAAAATTCTTCTACGATATTATTTTTTTTGCAAAAACTATCCATGGTTAAAACTTTTTTACTCTATTTCAAACGGTGTAAAAGTTTTTGTAAACATACGGACAGACGGACGGACAGAGTGAAGCTATATAGGCACATTTTTACAAAATTTTTTGAAAATGTGCTAAAAAACAACAACTGCAAAGTAGATAAAAAACAAAGACTTATTAAAAAATGTAGAGAAGGAAAATGTTATGTTATTTAAATTTAAAGATACATATTATTATTCGGATTCTTTATTAACTTTATTTTTATTATTATTAATATTATCTCATTTAGCTTTTGCACTATTTGAGACCATTTAAAAAGAGCAAAAAAATTAGTCTTATTAATTAAGTGAGCTTTTGGAATAAAGGTTAACTTACGTTAATACCAAAATTTTGGAAATTTCATTGAATTTTCATTGGAGTGTAGTGATTGGAAGCTACTAGAAATCTACAAACAAAAGTAACGAATTGTGACAACCAGTCCAGACAGGAGAATTAAGAAAAAAAAATACATAAGGCAACCGAATTTTATGTAAAACATACCAGGAGATTTACCATTTTCAAAGTGAGCTATTTTAAATTTTTTTTTATGTAGAAATATATATTTTTAAATTTTTTAAAACAACAAATCTATTTGGTACATTAAAATAGATTAAAATATATTTTATTTATTTTTAAACGTTTAAAATTAAGCATAGTAAAACAGATAAACTAGAATGGAAATACTACAATAAAAATTTACTAAAAAAGTTTAAAATACAAAAAAAAAACAAAAAATTATATTTCGTAAATCGTTATTCAAGTTGGATTTTTGAAAATATTCGAAATTTTTTTTTCAAATCATGAATAATATATGTTATATTATATTTCTAAATACTTTTGAAAATACAAAATTCTTTTTTATTAATTAAAATTATAATAAATCTAATATTTATAAGTTTCATGAGTATATTATATGTCATTTAACATAATTTTCTTATAAACCATTAAGTATAATACCAATACCAATAATACCAATAAATTATTTTAAATCTGGTCATAGATAAACTTGGCTTTCCTTTAAAGCACATTTTCAAAAATGTGACTATATAGCTTAACTCTGTCCGTCCGTCTGTACTACAGTCTGTCCGTTCGTCCGTATGTTTACAAAAACTTTTACACCGTTTGAAATAGAGTAAAGAAATTTTAACCACGGGTAGGTATTGCAAAAAAATAATTTTATTGAACAACTTTTTTCTGTAGCCCCTCCTTTACGGAGCTACAGCCCTCCAAAGTTGGAAAAAGCCCTATTTTCAATCTAAAAACGGCACAAAATAGCTGGCTTTATAAACTTTATAAATTTTTAAAAGGCAATTGTTTAGGGTTGCCATACGATACTAAAATTTACAATTATGCAAAACTCAATTTTTGGCTACACATATCTTCTAAACAGTTCAATATAGGGGCTTGAAATTTTGGGAGAAGTTAGGACCTACGAAATTATTAGAGTTTTGCCGCCAATAGAAAAGATTGATAACTTTAAAACATCATGTCCTATACATTTATCAAACCACAATTTCAGATGTGCAGTTAAAAATTGCTTTAATGTATATATGTATCTCTTAAAAGAAAAAATTCTAAATTAAGACCTTCATACATATACAATATGAATTTAAATAATAAAACTACAAAAGTTCACTTCAACACAGATATCGAAATTCAAGTAATGTATGTATGGGACTATGCTTACAGAGCTGCTCGCAAAGGTCATTGGCATCAATACGCATGTGATAGAAGTAGATTTCAAAGACGCATTGAAAATGTTGGTATCACTATGTCTAGAATTTTAACATCTGATCATCGTAAAATTGTTAAAGCTTTTTCAGTTAAATAAAAATTATTTAAACACAGTAACTTCTTTGTTTTATTTTTATTTGTATGTTGATTATGAATAGGTACCAAAAGCAATTAACCATAGTTTTGATTTTTTTTTTTTTTCATTCCTTACAGAAAACGATGACTTTTTTCTTCTACTTATTACATACATATAATATATATACATGCTGGGCAGAAAACATGTTTTACATTATAATGAACTTGCTATTTGTGACTTTAAATTTTTTCTTCTACTTATTACATACATATAATATATATACATGCTGGGCAGAAAACATGTTTTACATTTTAATGAACTTGCTATTTGTGATTGTGACTTAAAATTTTTTTCTTTTCTTTTGACTTTATATTCTCTTTGCATGCTAATTTGCATACGCACATTGTATTGAAATAATTTTACTTACTACCTTTACATGATTCCCTATTACAATATAAACAACAAGAGTTGTTTAACTTACTTCTAAACCTGTCTGACCTAATTATCGACACGATCGACGTCAAGGTCACCTACTTTTAACATAACTTGACCTACTTCCGGGGTAATTAATCAAAATGTAGGTCAATATGCCAAACTATTGCTATCTCTTTCTGGCTCAGAATTCCCATGACAGAGTGCCAGGTTAACTACTTTTGAAGATCCTCATGTATAAAAATCTTTTTAAACCTGCTTAGTTAGAACTAATTTAGAATAGGCTAGGCAAGTATGGTGCCCATTTTGTGGTGTTCATATTACTAGAACACATTATCGCTTGGGAATACTCTTTAAGATTACCTCCTTATGAACATAGAATAAACTTATTACATCTCAAGACGCTTGAAAAACGTTGAAAAGTTGCAAATATAATTTTCGTCATTGGCATTAATGAAAGGCAATATTTCGTCTCCTTCTCTACTTTCTAATCTTATTTTTCGTTCGCACTGCAGACTAAGATCTAATATCATGTTAAATTTGAAATTTCACCGAACCAATTATGGTAAATATGAACCAATTTATAGGATGATGTCTCTCTATGATGCCGACAAACCTTATATTAACTTCTCTTTGACTAAAAAATCATTAAAGAATAATCTGTATTTGTGTAGCTGATATTTTTGTTAAATCATTGACCTTTGTCTTCTTAACTTAAGTAATTTTTATTATTTATTGTAAATTTTAAAAATATAATTATTTATTTTAACTTTGTAATTTTTGTTAATTTTTTTATTAATTTATTGTTTTGTTCTTCCAAATGTTTAATCATAGCTTATTAATTTTAATATTTTTTTGTAAGCTCGTAAATAAATAAATAAATATATTGCATAGCTTATAAGATTTTCTAATAGGTACATATAATAGGAATTTATATTATTTTAAATTTTTAAAAATATGAATTCCAAATTTTGTGCCAAAAAGAATTATGGTTTGTAATACTTATTTATAACAGAAATGCTAAAAATTTCTTATCATCAATTCTATTTTGAACAATTTTTAGATTCTTTCTTTTAATTTACGATTTTTTTTGTGATTTACATAATTCAAGTTTTTATACTTAAATTCTTTTAACTTGAAAAATTTTGGTCTGATTTAATATAGATATTTAGGAATCATATTTAGTTTCCTTGAAACGTGACCTGATCCTGGTAACAGGTATGGAAAAGATTAATGCCAAATTGAAATATTGGAATTAGAACTGGTTAACTCTTTTCTTTTATGTTTATGATAATAGAATTTTGAGAACTTCTTTTATAAATCATAATATTTAATCGGCTTACTTTTTCCCATACAAATATAAACATCCTTTTCTTGAACAAACTATTTTACCAATTTTAACGAAACAACAACCAAAAGAAAGTTTTTTTTTGTTTTCATATTACAATGATATTTTTTTTTAGAATATTGCGTTTTTTCAGGTGAAACCCCATCTTTAATTAAACGTAAATTTGAATTAAACGGTCACGCGGTTAAAAGTTGAGGCTTATGACGCGCCGACTTTCTGTGAAAATGTAATTCATTTTCGGTTGTAACTCGCAGCTCAATCAAACTATTATAGGCGCCGACTTATATCTTTCTTTTTTTTTATTTAGTTCAAATGTTCAATGAACAAGGAGATTTAAACATTTTTAAAATTTTCATAATAACGCATCAAAAATACAAAAAAAAATTTCAATAGAACAAAAAGCACTATACATAGGCTTGAGGCTGACACATCAAATAAAATTCTAGCAAATGAGTTCGAAGTGTCCATTCTAGAATCAGCACATTCTTCAATATTCAAGTCTTATACTAATTTTTCAAAATTCACAGCATTCTTTTAAAACGACATTCGTTTATTACGACGAATATTTTCCGTCCCATCATGGTCGTTATAACCGAAAAAAAACTGTATTAATACTTACTGTAACTGTAAAAATACTTGTTTTTGTTTGCTAAAGAAAATTGTTGTGTAAATCGTAAATTGTTGTTGCTTTTTGTTAAGTTTTTTGTAAAATAAAAAACCCACTTCTGAAACATATTCTGTAGTTGCCATTACGTTTGAGAGTAATGATATTAAAAAATATATGTATTTGCAAAACATTTAAGAAAAAAACAAATAATCTTTCTTAAAAAAATAATTTGTAATTTAAATCATTTGTTACTCAGGGCCTAACCAAAATCAACGCGTACGGTGTATAATTTCTGGAAATTTCTAGAAAATTTTGAAATAAATAGTTAGGTACATGAATTTACTTGTGAGCAATCGAAATACGCGACGTACTGGTACCTCGGATTTAAAAATTGACAAAGCGAAAAATAAAAATAGAAAATTAAAAATTATTATTTTGCAAATTATTTGTTTATTAAAAAATACCTATATTATGTTCGCAGAAACATAAAAAAAAATAATATTTCTTAAGAAAAATGATTTGTTTCTTATGGATCAACCAAAATCAGCATGTACGGCATTCAGTTTCTGTCAAAACACTTTGAAATAAGTAGTTATGTAAAAAAATTTACATGAAAGCATATGCGACGTACTGTACCTCGGAGTTTTAAAATTTAAAAATTGACAAAGCGTATAAAAATATTGTAATGGTTTTTTCTTATGTTGCTACAATTAAATTTTAAAAATAAAATATTTTACAATAACATTTTTTTTTTAAATAATTTTGTTTAAAACATATATTAAAATAAATTGAAAATACCTACAAGACAATATGTTTGCAAAACTAAAAAAATTATCTTCTCAAAAAAAATTATTTGTTCCTTAGGTCCTTTCCAGAACTTCAGATAATCAGATAGTCATACATTTATAGAAAAATTTACCTATGTAGCTATTAAATTTAAAAATGGAATAAGGGTAAGAAAAATTTATTCTTTGATTTATTGAAAAAATTTTTTTTATGATATAAATCTTATGATTGAGATATAACAAGTAAAGAAACAGTCAGTCGGAGAAATACCCTACACCTATTTGGTTCAAATTTAATGACATATCCATAAGTCATTTTAACACCATAAAAGCTGTTATTAATTTGATTGTAAGACATAGCTAGCCAAATTAACTTTATAATACTAAAAACATTTTCTAATTACACTATTTCTTAAAAAATATTACAAATTCTTACTACTTTATCTATTTAAAAGTATTAAAAAACAAAAAAACTTGAAATAAATGAAAATATATTTATTTCAATTCAACTACAAAATGAAAAAATTCTAGTTATTAAATTTTGTGATAAAAAGCTAATCAAAGCATAAAATATTTAATAATCCAAATTTTTCAAGATTGCAATTATTTTAAATGGTTAGTTTATATATCTAATAGAAAAGCTTATACGCAAAATATGCAATAAATGTATTTCTAAAATACAATTACAAATTTACACCTTTTCATATAATTCATTTAAATAAAAAAATAAATTTTACATAAATGCACCAAGTACCTTTGAACATAGCTGAACCACAACAATTAAGTCTAAATTTCGGGGACACATAGAAAATAGGAAATATATTCTTTGGCTTCGAAATTAGACTCGTTCGGCCTCAAATCGATCAAAAGCTTCTAGAATCCGAACTCATTGGCCAAACTCAACCAGAACCAATTCCCATGGTACCTTCATTAATAGTAACCTAGAGTTTAAATTTCATCAAAATAGCGGCATTATTTTTTGAGTTATGGTGTTTTTAAGATATATGTTTGTTAGCCCTTGAACTTTTCAAGGGTTGCAGAACCCGAAATTATGGTACGATTTCGCCCATATGCAGTCCCCGTCATACTTTCAATACTAGTTAACCCTTGTACACAATTGGAACGTTCTCTCTTAATTTTAAGTTATTAGTTTTATTAATTTCGATTATAAACTTTTACACATTGGGAGGTCTATGAAAGGTACAAAATTAGAGGGACACGCAGGAAATAGTAAAGAACACCCATGTGCCAAATTTGAAGCTTCTACATTTTTTTCAAGTTACTATCTTTATTAATTTCGAAAATATGCTTTAAGGTCCTTGGAACTGAGTGGCTGGTCCACACCCACTTCTCCAATTGGGCTCAAATTTCAAGGACACTAAGGAAATCGAAAGCGACACCCTGAAACTAAATTTGGAGGTTCCATTTTCATTGGTTTCGGAATTATGCTAGTTTAGCCTAAATTCGATCAAAAAGTTCTAAGTTCCGAACCCATTTTTCAATCCTCACCGTACGTAATCGCCGCCGTAGTTTCATTACCAATAACCTACAGCACAAATTTCATGAAGATAGCGTCATTAGTTGTTGAGTTATCGTGATTATTTATATGTTCGTTAGCCCTGAAACCGATTTTAAGGTTCAGAATCCGAACCCTTGGGCTGATTTCGCCCTAATGCAGTCCACGCTTAACTTTAAGCACTAGTTAACCCTTGTACACAATTTGAACGTTCTATCTTAATTTTAGGTTACTATTTTTAATAATTTCGATTTGAAGCTTTTAAAACTTAAGAGGTCTAAGAGGGATACTGAACCACCACTCCAATTGATCCCAAATTAGGGGGACACACAAGAGATAGTAAAGAACACCCTTGTGCCAAATATAAAGCTTCTACATTTTTTTAAGTTGTTATCTTTATTAATTTTAAAGATATGGTTTAAGGTCTTCGGAAATGTATGGCTGGTCCCCGACCCACTATTCCAATGGGGCCCCAATTTCAAAGACATTAAGGAAATAGGAAGGGACACCCTGATACAAAATTTGGAGGTACTATCTTCTTTGGTTTCGGAATTATGCTCGTTTGGCCTAAATTCGATAAAAAAGTTCTAGGTTCCGAACCCATTGTCGAATCCCGAACTTACGCAATCCCCGAAGTAGTTTTATTACTAGTAACCTACAGCACAAATTTGATGAAGAAAGCGTCATTAGTTGTTGAGTTATTGTGATTTTTTATATATGATCGTTAGCCCTTCGATCGATTAAAATGTCCAGAATCCGAACCAATGGGCCGATTTCGCCCATATGCAATTCCGCCGTACTTTCAGTCCTAGTAACCTACAGTTAAAATTTCATCAAGATAGATCCATTATTTTTTGAGTTATCGTGCCTACGGGCGGACGGACATGGCCATATAGACTCAGGAGGTCACGCTGATCACAAATATATATACTTTTCCATATCTAGCTCGCTTCCTTTAGGTGGTTACAAACACCATACCAAAGTTAATATACCCTTTTTCCTATTCTATAGGTGTAGGGTATAAAAAAAGACTTCGGTCAACTTGATTATTATTTTGTATTTCTGGCAGCTTCAATATAATATAATACTAAGTACTAAGCTTATTAATTATGATATGTTAAATTTTGTTGTACATATTATGTATTCATAGAGTTTTTTAATTTGGATACAGAATACATACAACATAGTTCAAATCGTAATAAAATGTTTAGAAAAAAAGTACAGTTTTCTATATGAAGGACAGCATTAACTCGAATTTTGGCTACTTGACTTCAATAAATATATTTATATGTTTAGAAATATGTATAATCAAATTTTCAGAACATTATATATTATTAGAATAATATTTATTTGTATTTAGAATTTAAATTTAATTTAACTGTACCAATTTATCCTCTCTTTAAAGCGTTTTAAGCTATAGGAATAAAACTCAAAAATAGGTACTTAACAACATTTTTATAATTAAGAAAAATTATAAATTTTTTTTTTAAGCAAATTTCAAGCGCAAGAATTGTTGAAAACTTTGTTGGCATTGTTTTTATTACGTATAGGAATAAAAGAAATAATTTGTCGTGTAATATTAGTCTAATATAATTTACACAAAACTAATTTTATATGTTAACTTAAAAGCCGAAATAGCTGGAATTGCGAGCACAGGGCGATTCTAGTATATATTACAATCAGAATTCTGTAACACTAATAAACCTTGAAATTAAAATAAACATTTTAGAAATATTAACTTCAAATAAAATATATTTGTTTCATATATAAAAGAAACTAAAAAGATTAATACTTTTATTAGCTTTCTCTCACATAATTTAGTTCATCAACTTGTAATAATTCAAAATAATTTATGTTTTTAGTATATTATGACCAAATTTAACTGAATCAAAAATGTAAAACCTGCAGTATAAGATATAATGACAAATATAAAAATTTTTATACAATTCATTAAAATATAAAATAAATTTTACATGTATTATGAAGAAAGTACTTTTAGTAGGCATTGAAAATAATTTAAGAGTCATACACAATGCATAATTATACAGTACCTATGGTCTATATAACCTGGTTAGATCTTTAGAAGAGTGTGCAACGCTCA
Source organism: Dolichopus griseipennis (assembly GCA_963082915.1). Classification (NCBI taxonomy): domain Eukaryota; kingdom Metazoa; phylum Arthropoda; class Insecta; order Diptera; family Dolichopodidae; genus Dolichopus; species Dolichopus griseipennis. Next base: position 235,685,955 of record OY720441.1, on the reverse strand, counting down.
CTGCAATTAATCTCTAATGTTAGGAACGTAATGGAAAAATAACAGAACACTATTGTATCAAATGTTTTCGGAATTATGCTCGTTTGGCTCAATTTCCATCAAAAGATCCTAAAAACGGATCGCATGGTGATCTCGACCATATACAATTCTCACCGTACTTTCATTATTAGTAATCTGCAGTATACATTTCATCAAGATAGCGTTATTGCTGTTTTGAGTTATCGTGTTTTTGGATACATGATCGTTAGCCTTTTAACCGATCAAAAGTTCAAAATCCGAATCCATGTGGCGATGTCGCCCATTTGGTATAACTGCTTAACTTAATTACTAGTAACCTACCGTATAATTTTCATTAATATAGCTTCATTTGTTTTTGAGGTGTTGTGGCTGCGCATGTACATCGCGAAATGTACTCAGGTGGCAACGCTCTCAAATATATACTTTTGCATATCTAGCTTGCCTCCTTTCGGTGATAACAAACAACTTAAGTATGGTTAATATATCTACTATTTAGGTGTAGCACGCAAAAACTATCTGAATGAATTTTATAAAGCATATATTAAGTAAAATTTATTATCAATAACTGCTTTAAATTTTTCTATTATTATTTGTTCCTTTTCTTATTTTTTGTGTAAATTTATTTTTAATTTTTTCTCTCTTTAAATTTTGCTTTTGTTATTATACTAGTAGCTGAAGTTAGTTATTTGGCGACCTTTCCCATTGAAGGGCAATAACAACTTTAAAATAAAAAATTTACTGTTAGCAGTTTATTTACTGTTTTTATAAGTAAGCAGTAACTATTTCCCAGTAAATATTTTCAAAGTTAAACTCAGTATGTAAAATTTTGAAAATGTGCTTTTTTGGTTTTTTTTTTTCATCACTTGGTTTTTTTTTCATCACTTGTTATTATTTAATAATAATGAAAAGTTTCAAGTGAAATTTGATAAATTGTTTGAAAATTGAAAAAGGTTCATTGCGCCCTCGTGCCCAAACGGGATAACCGAACTCAGCAAAAATTTGTGTAAGTCTCTCTTTTCGACTTCAAAACCATCCTGTAAAATTGAAAAAAAATCGGAAACACAAAAGTTTTTGGACGCCCGCCGGGCCGGAAATGGATTAATTCGTTCCAACCAACTTTTTACAAATAATTCCGTTTGGAGGAAACATTAGTGCAAAATTTCAAGTCAATCGGTCAAGCCGCTTCGACTCGACATAAAAAAAACGTTAAAACTTAAAACGGCTCTGGAGCCGCAAACTGTTGACTTATAAAAGTTGTGACACAGCCTATGTCACCCCCGGGCTCCCAGAATTATCCTGAATCTGACCTGTGGTTTTCACACGAATTTGGACAAATAAACAAACAAACAAATTTTCTTCTTTATATATTAGATTTCAATATATACCAATCAATATATACCAATCCATTAAAATGTCGGGAACCGAAAATTAATTGGTCAAAATAATCTTGTACCAAACTTGAAGCTGTACTCTTAATAATTTCGAAGATATGCTTATTAGGTCTTAGGAAGCGTTAACTAAGTGCCGAAACCAACGTTTCATATGATTTAAAAATTCAAGAACATAACGGAAACAGTACAGAATTATCTTTGTTATAAATTTCAGGTTTCTGGGGTTATTAATTTTGTAGATATAATTTTTAGATCTTGAGAGATGTGAGTGGTACTTGATGAACCATAAAATAAAATTTTCAATGGAAACAAAACAGATCTCTCTTTTACCAAATTTAGTGTTTCTATCTTAAGGAATGTCTAAAGTATGCTTGTGAGGTTTAAAAAGGTGTGTGGGAGGTACCCAAAATAGCACCTCAATTTATTCAAAATTTAGGAGAATAATGAAATCAAGGAAGTACACGCTTAGTTGTTGGGAGATACCCAACCTATAACTCAAAAAAAAATTTTTCTCTAACGGACCGACTAGTTGGGGCTGTGGTGCAAGTATATAATTTTTTTTATTCTTAAATGAAAACGGTTCGATCAGTTAACTTGAAATTTTGTCTACAAGATGCTCTTTGAGGATTGTGTTGACTCTTTTAACAGTTTTGGAAATTGTTAACCCATGTCGGCCCGACGTTTGGTTAAAAAAAAGTTTGAGTCTAAATTTTGTCCGATTCTACGGAATACTGCTTTGGCTAAAAAAAAATAAAAGCGTTTCTAAATTAGAAACAGTTTGACCAATTTACTTCAAATTTTGTATACGTGTTCCTCAGTTTGACCAATTAGAAACAGTTTGACCAATTTACTTCAAATTTTGTATATGTGTGAGAATTGAGTTGCCACTATTCACAGATTTGGAATTTATTAAGCCATGCCGGCCCGACGCTTTTCATAAAAAAATGAATTTAAAAAAAAAAAAAATGTTGCCCCGGGTTAGATTCCAATCGAGACGTTTTGACTACAAGTCGCAGGTCCTAACCACTATAACATGAAGAGATTAATAATTTAACTAAATTTTGTTTGTTTTTAGCACATTTTCAAAAAATTTTGTAAAAATGTGCCTATATAGCTTCACTCTGTCCGTCCGTCCGTCCGATCGTGCATCCAACCGTCCGTAAGTTTACAAAACTTTTACACCGTTTGAAATAGATTAAAGAATTTTTAACCAATAATTTCGTAGAAGAATTTTTTTCTGTAGCCCCACACGTTATAGAGCTACAGCCCCACAAAGTTGGAAAAAGCCCTATTTTTGAATAGTTATAACAAGAGTTCTGTTAAGTGTATTTTCAATCTGAACACGGCAAAAGATAGCTATTATAAATTTTTAAAGGCAAATGTTTAGGGTTACCATACCGTACTAAAATTTACTATTATGCAAACCTCAATTTTTACAAATTTTTTGGCCACACATATCTTCTAAACAGCTCAATTTAGGGTCATAAAGTTTTGGGAGAAGTTAAGGCCTCCGAAATTAGTAGGAGTCGGATAACAAATTTTTTTTATAACGCCCCCTGTTTAGGAGCTATAAGGCCTCAAAATTAAAATTTTTACTATTTCCGAAAACCTGT